>CM019718.1:53717919-54410419 GCA_009760885.1 Achatina immaculata | reverse complement strand
TCTGACTTTCTACCCTTTATCATACAACTTTCACTCTGTTCCAGACATTCTACAAATATAACCATAAACCACAATATATAATATAACCACATTAAACGTCATGATATATATGCTCATATAACCACAATAACTAACATTGGAAAGCTGAGAGACATAAAATAAAATTAAAGTATAACATTCACATTTCACTCTTATCCATGCACTCAATACAGAAAGTAACTACGTACATATATAAATTACTACAGAAAGTAACTACGTACATATACAAGGTGTGATTGATAAGTTCTCCGCATAAGGTACAACGGATTATTTGTGGACAACTTGTGTGGGTTATTTCTCAACATAGTCCCCTTGCAAGTTGATGCACTTAGTCCAGCGATCCTGGAGCATACGGATCCCTTCTTTGTAAAAGTCAGCATCTTGTGCCAGTAGAAAGTGGTCTACAGAATGAATGATGTCATCATCTGAAGCAAATTTGCGACCACTGACTACAGAAAGTAACTACATACATATATAAATGACTACAGAAAGTAACTACATACATATACAAATGACTACATAAAGTAACTACATACATATATAAATGACTACAGAAAGTATCTACATACATATCTAGACTATCTACCAAACAGAAGATTGGTACTCTTCATAATAAACAATTGAGCGATTTCGGTGTCTGTAAGAGCAGTCTAAAATACATTTTGTGAATCATGGAGGCATGTATTCGACATCAAATAGATACTGGAAGAGTTTGTAGTTTTAGGAAGGAGAGAGAGAGAGAGAGAGAGAGAGAGATAGAGAGAGAGAGAAGTGTATGGTGCAGTTTTTATTTAAGTAAAAATGAGAATGATTGGCAAAAGAGGCAATGAGATGAGCACGTAGGAATGTAACGCAATCAGTAACAAATCAATATTTCGACGATATGCCTTTATCAAGGAGGAAGAAAATAATGAATCAACAAACAAACACACAAAAAAAGCATTTTGCTCATTACTTCTCTTGCCATTCCTTCTCATCTTTACTTCTTTCTATCGTTTATACAAAGCTGCACCATACAGCTTTGAATATCTCTACTCTACTAGAACTAGCTTTGCCGCAATGCTATTTGATATTGGCCAATAAAAACAGTAGCGGACCTGCGGTGAATGCGGTGGAGACTATGTTGAAAAGCGACATGAAGTTTTCAATCATATTTACACATTTTATGCTTTATTGAGGTTACTTTTTGACTCAGCCTCTCATCACGCTGATCGTGACACAAATCATAGGAGCAGTTATGAACTTCTGATAGGTGAGAATATTTTGGAAGCGTGTCAAAGTCTAGATTAGGAGTGTCCAACTGGCGGCCCATGAAAACATCCTCGGTCCACGAGGTTATTATAAAAACATAATTTATTTTCATTAATATCAATATTATTAGCCAATAAACGATGGAATTTAGTTTCATAATACGAAAGGAAATCATCATTGCTTCAACTGATTGTACATTCAACGGTAAAATTTCTCGAAGCTCATCATGTATACTGACAAGAACTGATTGATTATATGCGGCTCGTCATGGATATATTTGTAAACTTGGGCCCTTTGAAACTGGAAACCCCCTGTTGTAGACCATGGTTCCATTGTTATATAGATGGAAGGCATTGAAGAAAGGTATTAGGCTAAGACCATATGTGACACTGCATTGGTTAGCTGTGTTGTTGTTGTTTTTTTTTTCTTGGCCCTGTTAACAATATTATCTCGTCTTGTACGACCATCTTCTCTTTCATAGATGGGAATGGGACGTAGAGGCCGTACTTCTGGCAGAGTCAGGGGTTGAAGTGCTGCAAAGATTTAGAGGTCGTACTTCTGGCAGAAACAGCAATCATGGAAAGTCAAATAGGAAAAAGGAAGACCAAGGCGAAGATGGCTGCAAGACATCGTTGAGGATCTGCAAATGGATGCATCAGCAGCAGGCCATCTTGCTCACAACCGAGAGACCTACAGGAGAGCTGTTAGGAAGGCAAAGTTCGGCAAGGGACATGCAAGTGAATGAATGAATGACTTCTTGCAGAGTCAGGGACTGAAAACGTAGCAAACATTTAGAGGCCGTACTTCTGGTAGTGTCAGGGACTGAAAACGTAGCAAACATTTATTTGAGAATTTGTTTATGTTGTATCTTCTTGGAAATGCGAGTAGGATTTTATTACTAGCCGATGTATAAAGGTGCTGAAACGCCCCCATCGCGTGTCAACCGTGTGTTGGCTGAGCTACAGGCATCGGGCGGACCAACCCCCTCCCCCTCCCCCCAAACATTCCTGATAGAGTCCACCGCTATGAGGACCATGGTGAACCTTATCCCGTTATCTAGACTGAACCTGATGCCCGATGCGTAAAAAGGGGTCTTAGCCAGCACTATTTCGTAGGCTTTGGTAAGTGTGTCCTCACAACAGTGCTGTCATCTTTGTTCCAGTTCAAAGAGGTGATGGGGTTAAGTCCACAGTGTGAGTAGTTGTAGGGCTGTTTCACACTAGAGCAGTGGTTCTCAACCTTGGTACGCCAGGACGTTTAGGGGTACGTGAGAAGAAGCTGGATAATCTCGGAAAATAGATAAATAACAAACAATCTTGCTAATATGAAGGGGTACAATTTATGGAAATAGGCTGCCAAGGGTAACGCAAGTGGAAGAAGGTTGAGAACCACTGCCACGAAGGATAGAGAATGTCCCGCTTACACAGTCAGTCACGAACATCAGACTTTTGTTACGCGGGTATCGCTGAGTGAAAGCGACACTGCAGCTTACCAGAGTGTAGTGACTGCTAACAGAAAATCAAATTAAGGCGTCTGCTGCCAGATAGACTGGACATAATAGGAACCTACATTTAGCGAAATAAAAAACAGCCAATATTATTTCTTCTGGTCAACGATTTAACTACGGGTCTTGACGTCTCGTATTTCCAAGCAACAGCACGCACAGTTGCTCGTTGCTAAACAACGGAAACGGAATAACAGGTACCCAGAACACACCGCGACAAGTTGAGGATTCTTGGGAAAACGACCCAGAGATCAACAACATACTATAAGCGGACTGTTCGTTATTCACAGGCTAATAACTGAAGCCTTTAGCTGACATTTTTTTTGCCTCTAATACAGCTAAGCGGTGAAGTTGGATAAATAGCATAATTCTATCACTTCCTTTTCCGGCATCACAAATCTCTGATTAATATTGAACGATCGGGGCCTGGCGAGATTATCTCAAGTTCTCACGATACGACACGTTATAATTTCGTGCAGTGCTTGAACATGCTCTCAGTACAAGAAGAGTTTGTTCTAGTTTGTTAGAACAGACAAAGCAGCTTAACGAGTCGTCGACTAGATGATCTTATCGTCGAGGCTGGGGAGTGTTAAGAGAAGGGAGGAGAAGGGGTTGCGAAGTGATTATTTTTTACACATCTACATCCAGCAAAACGAAAGAGACGAGGGGGTTGGGGGGGGGGGGGGGGGGGGTCTGAAAGTTCCGGCAGCCCAGTTTTCCACTTTTTCTTCGTGTTCGGAAAAGGGGGCCTACAGTAGCCGGCTCGAGCCCGGGCTGTTGATGGGTCCTGCGGTCCTTTGCATTTTTTTTTTTTAATGAGGGCTATTGATAGTGTGACAGTGAGTAAACATAAAATAATAACAGGAAGAACGATTTACAAACAGTTAACACGAATAAAGATTTATAAACAACAGGAAGAAAGATTTACAAACAATTAACAGCAAGATTGACTTACAAATAATTAACACTTGATTTAAAATGTCCCACAGCAGCGCAGATAAACGCTCGAAGTGATACTGCAGGACACCATCCACGTGACCCACATCTGTGAACCTTCAGCAACACGATCAATCAGTACCTGGAGTTCCGCAGATTCACGTGCAGAAATGATTAGACTTGAATGCACAAAAGTGAGAAAAATAAAACACGCAGTCTGTAAGACCTACATATATATATATATATATATAGTATCTGTAAATAGACAGATCTATAGTCCCGTCTCTCTGACGTCACTCTTTACGATAGTTCGTTTTGTTATTCGGCCACAGATCTAGTGACTTCATATTGTAAATTTACAAATACATTACTTGTTTCACCCACAACTAAAGACTATGTGTAAATTATAAGGTCACCTTCTTTATATGATTATTATTATTGTTGTTATTATTTTGCTTTACGCATGCCTGCTGTTCATAGTAAAGTACTGTATACTCACCTTTATGAAATTTGTTTTACGTCCATTTCGCTTTTCGACGCGACCATCGATGTGTGTGTGTGTGTGTTTGTGTGTGTGTGTGTGTGTGTGTGTGTGTGTTTTAAAAAAAAGAAACGCAACACTACTGTAATCGTAATGGACACCAAATTTCAAACTTGTATCAAAATTTTATTTTACGGAATTAATGTTTCAATCTTGACATAAAGAAACTTTAAGACAATGAAATGATGCTCATTAAATTTGGTTTGGACTTTTATTCTTTGAGACTGAGGCTTCCGTTTCAGTAAGGTGTATCTCCTTGACATGGATCCGATTAGCCGTTGGATCTGTTGTTGTAGGATGGCTGCCCACTCTTCCCGCAGTGCAAGAGACAACTGTCGGAGATTGGTTGGTGCCACGTCTCGCTGGCGGACTTGCCTGTTGAGTTCATCCCATAAGTGTTCTATTGGGTTCATGTCTGACGACATGGATGGCCACGGAATGGTTTGGACGTTGTTGTCAGTGAGGAACTGGGCGGTGAGTTGTGCCACACGAAGTCGAGCGTTATCCTGTTGAAAAATCGACCCTGGTGCAGCCAGAAGTGGAAGGATGTGAGGACGAAGAATTTCACTGAGCGTATCGTTGGGCATTCAGGCATCCTTCCATTTGCACCAGATAACTTCTTCCCATGTAGTTGATCGTCCCCCACACCGGTACACCTCCACCACCATGTGGAGAAGCCTCATCCACGCAGTTCTGAGCGTAGCGCTCATGGACTCTGCGGTAAACTCTTCTCCGTCTATCGTATCGCTGGAGCAGAAAGAATGATTCATCACTAAACCATACCTTTCTCCAATCATTCGCAAACGGTCTACTGACGATGCTGGTTCGCCCACTGCAGTCAGTTCTGGCGGTGCCGGTCCGTAAGAACAGGACCTCTGTAAGATCTTCTGGCCCAAAGACCAGCGTCGTGTAGCCGGTTCTTGACCGTTTGATCTGAAATTCGACGAGCTTCTGTCATTGACTGGACTGTTGAGGACGCAGATGCAAATCGATTCTTGAGGTGACGCAGCCGTATGAAGCGGTCTTCGGCAGGAGTCGTGACTATGGGTCTTTCACTGCTCGGCCAGTCTGCAACTGAGCCAGTTTCTTGAAATCGTCTCCAAAGGTGACTAATTGTGCTTTTAACCACATTAAATTGTCTGGCATCAGAGGTGCCGTGGTATAAATAGCTCTCGTCCCGAGACTACTGGACATATCGATTAATATTCACTTTATCTTTTCCATCGCCTTTTCACAGCGGTGCCGCTCGGCAACCCTATTCGCATTTTCTTCTTTCACGGGAGGAGTTTCACTCCATCCGCGGCAGTCGAAGAATCTCGCCAACAGTGTCTTAGTTTAACCTCTGAGCTAAGCTGGTTCTGGCAATTCCCACGGTAGGGGTGCACATAGGATGTGGCCGACCTCCAGAGCAGAAATGCCATGATTTGAGCAGTCCTGACCTCGAGACTACTGATTACTTCACTTAATCCTTTCTTTCATATTTTCCACTGGCACCTCTCGGCAACCATATTCACATCTTTCTTCACTGACCGGAAGTAGCCCCACTCCACGCACGGCAGCTGAAGAATTTCGCTAGCAGCGGGTTTTAAATCAGAGTTTTCTTTCTCTCAGATGAGCTACCAAACAAGACTCATCTACCCGAAGCGTCTGGCTTTCAGGCGCCAGATATGCGTCTTCGCCCCTTCTTCTATCAGTTTGAACAGTCTTAGCTCAAAACACGTCGAGGTTTTCCCGTGAGAAAGTCCAACTCTAGATTAAACTGGTGCAACGAAAACCACGGTGTCACGCAATCCCGCTTCTGAGACTCACCGAGAATACAGGCTCAAGCTCTGCGATACTCTGAACCTCTTGTGGTCCTCTCAGGGATCTCATGCGGTCCTTTCGGGGACCACGTGATCTATCGAGGACCACAGTAGTAAATTCAGTAGGATCACGGGGCGGTATTGATGGTAGAAGCGAACGAAGAAGAAGAAAACACCTCCTTCAGATCATCAGAGGAAGTACCTCCCCCCTAGACAAGTGTCGGCGCTATTAAATATACGAGCGGCTTTCAGAAAGTAAGGCACCACATCGTTTTTTTAGCTAATAATGAACATAGAAGCATGAAATTTTGCATACTTTGAAATATGGCTTGTGCCCATCCTGTGAACCAAATTGCACTGCAACCGGCCAAAGAATATGGCTGCCCTAACCTTTGAAGTGGAGCGTGTATAACTTGCGGTATAAGCAGCGAATTGTTATAGAATTTCTCGTTGTAGAGAGGAAAATTGTTGTGAACATTCACAAGCTATGTGTATGGAAGTTTTACAGTTGACAGGAGTACATTCAGTCGCTGGGTTCAGAGAATCAAAGTAAGTGGAGATAAGGAGTTGCATGATCGGCCGCGCTGTGGACGTCCTGCTACAGCCACCAAGGCAGAAATGTTGAAATGCGCTGTGGGCATTATTCTTACTGATAGGTGTATCACTATCAACAATTGCCTTTAAAGCTGTCAGTCAGCAACAGTAGTGCAAATGCAGTTATAAAAGCTCTGGGATTTTCTAAGGTTTCCGCAATATGGGTTCCTCAAAGTCTCACAAATGACCACCGATTGCAAAGGAAAGCAATTTCGTCTGCATTGTTGGAACGTTTCAATGCTGAGGGAGAGAACTTTTTGGCTAAGGTCGTAACATGTGACGAAACCTGGGCATATCATTTTGAACCTGAGACAAAAAGACAGTCAATGGAGTGGCATCATCCACAATCACCACGAAGAAAGAAATTCAAGACAACTCCTTCAGCTGGAAAGGCCATGATCATTGTCTTTTGTGACATTGAAGGTGTGATTCCCGTGGATGGTATGCAAAGAGGAGAGACGACCAATTCGCAAGTTTACATTAAGACGTTGAAAAATCTCAGTCAATGTTTTCGCAGAGTTCGGCCGCACAAGAACCCAGCAGACCTGCTTCTCTTTCACGACAATGCATGCCCTCACACAAATCTGACAACACAGGAAGCAATCACCAAATTGGGTTGGACTGTATTAACCCATCCACCATATAGTCCCGATTTGGCACCCTCTGATTTCTATCTGTTTGGTCCACTTAAAGATGCACTTGGAGGAGTAAGATTTGAAGATGACGAAGGAGTGATTCATGCAGTGAAGAAATGGCTACATAAGAGAAAATCTGATCAGGCTATGAATACATGCACGTGTTTCGCGCTGGCGTAAAGCCCTACAAGTTGATGAGGATTATGCTGAATAATACCGATGTTTACATGATATATTCATGTATACTGTGTATAAATTTCATGTTTTTTTTAATAAACAGCTCCTAATAAAAACGATATGATGCATTACTTTCTGAACGCCCCTTGTGTGTGTGTGTGGTGTGTGTATGTGTGTGTGGTGTGTGTATGTGTGTGTGGTGTGTGTATGTGTGTGTGGTGTGTGTATGTGTGTGTGGTGTGTGTATGTGTGTGTGGTATGTGTATGTGGGTGTGGTGTGTGTACGTGCGTGCGTGCGTATGTGTGTGTGTATGTAATGGCAATACAAGATCAGGAAAGAGAAGGTCTGAGAAAGGGCAGGACAAGAACCTATGAACCCATAAATCATCTGTATAGGAAGTGGAGGTGGACTGGCCACAGTCTGAGGAAACACGACACCAGCATAGCAAGACAGGCACTGACATGGAATCTTCAAGGAAATAGAAAACGAGGGAAGACCTAGACTTACTTTGAGAAGAGAAATTCTGACTGTGCTCAGAGACAAGGGTCACACATGGAAGGAAGCGGAGAATAATTCAAAGAACAGGGTTGACTGGAGAGCCTTTATCCGTGGGCTATGCTCTTACGGGAGTGAAAGGCGATAATGATGATGATATGTGTGTGTATATATATATAACAGTACGAATGTCAGAGACTGACGTCATGATATGAAATCCTGATAAATGATATTGATAGTTTTTCTGTCATGGTTTAGACAGTCTAAATCTGAGATAAGTAAGTCTTTCGTCATGAGTGTAATGATCGAGAATAGAAATTAGATGCGCCATGAAAAATAGGTCTTCGTGAACGTACTTCAACGCTGAAGGATAAAAAAAAGATGCGTCCGAATAAATATACTTCAATTACATAAGTAAATCAAATAAAACTATGAAGTTGATAGATACATTATGAAGCATTACATCAACCACGGTCGGAAATATTACTGAAACTCAATTCTAATTCTAACTGCCATGTCGGGTGGCGTAGGCGATCATTTCTCTCCACAATTCCCTGTCTTTTGTGTTGATTATGAGATCCGCCGGTGACTTTCTTCCTAGCCACACTGACAGCCCATCCAGTAACTTCTCTCTCTGTCTTCCTCTATCTCTTCTTCCCTCAGTTTTTTTCCAGTTGCCAGAGTGTGACTGAAACTCAATGCACAATCAATTTTCTATGTAGAGTTTATAATTCTTGTAAGCTGAGAATCAGCGCAAATTCAGTTTGGTCTTTTTCTCGAACTTGTGCTCTCTCTTTTTCTACATTTTCAAGAGGTTGTCTTTAACATTGTCTTATATGATCTAATATTCATTTTTTTTTTATATTACCATATTATGAAGGGGAAAAAAAACCATACTGAGATGACTCGACAGTTGGAGAGGTTGGGCCAGAAGAGACAGATAAAAAGAGCTTATAGTGAAGTGATAAACGGAAACAGACCTAGACAACGGTGAAGTGATAAACTAGAAAAAGACCTAGACAACGGTGAAGTGATAAACGGAAACAGACCTAGACAACGGTGAAGTGATAAACTAGAAAAAGACCTAGACAACGGTGAAGTGATAAACGGAAACAGACCTAGACAACGGTGAAGTGATAAACGGAGACAGACCTAGACAACGGTGAAGTGATAAACTAGAAAAAGACCTACGAGCCGTCGGAGTGGACAGTTGCCAGAAGACCAAGACCAGAGAGGAATGGAGACAAAGTCGTGTCTGCAGAAATGAGCTGCGATGGCTTGGAAAGCTGAACGAGAGAATGAGTGTATTAGGGCGTCTCTTTCATTTTCGAAGTGTATGTCTTAGGGCATATGTCTCCAGCGTCTTTTCATCATCAGCTTTGAAAAGCCTACCACTAACATAGCTAGACGGGCTCTCAACAGAAATCCCCAGCGTAAGAGGGGAAAAAAAAGAAGGGATAGAAACACCTGGCGAAGAAGTCTTGAAGCAGAGATGAAAAAAAGATGGACTACTAAACTCGGAGAAGGGTAGAAGGAGCAGCGCAGGGCAGAATATAGAAGGAGAGCCCTTGTGATTCCTTATGGCCCAGATAGGGGTAAAGAGAATGAGGAAGGAAGGAGGGAAAGGAAAGAAAGAAGGAAGGGAAGGAAGGGAGGAAGGAATGAAGGAAGGAAGAGGAAGGAAGGAAGGAAGGAAGGTGGGTAGATGGCTGGGTGGGTAGGTCGGTAGGTAAGAAGGTAGGCAGGCAGGTAGGTAGGTAGGTAGATAGGTAGGTAGGTAGGTAGTTATGTTGGTAGGTAGGTAGGTCCTTTCAATCAGGAACACTTGAAGATAATTAAAGACTTCACGAGATATTCTGGTAACTCACCATCACTTGGCCAGACCTTCTGTCTGTTTCCAGGGTCACCCCTAGAAAGTAGGATAAGATCTTAGCTGGCTATGGTTCTCCAACCCTGACACAGGTAACCAGCTATGGGACACTGAGCGCTACCTCATCTAGCTTGGTTGCGTCTTCGCACCCCCTTCCCTCTCTCTCCAACCCGCAAAATTCGAAACCTGAGTTACCATGAAAACTGAAAAGTTAAGTTACCATGGAAAATTGAAATATAATATTGAAAATCAGAAGTTTGTTGATATATTCAAGACAAGACTTCGAAATTAGCGACTGGTGTGGGGGGGGGGGGGGGAGGAGATAATAAGCGTTGAATAAAAACAGAACACCCCCCCCCCCCATTTTTCTGTCGTCATTATTACTGTAGAGGCTTATTTTTAACATATAAAATGGTATTTTCATTATTTATCAATATCTGAAAAGACAACTAAGAACATTTAGATTTTTTTGACAAACACCTTCATAAAGAGACAGTCGGACAGACAAATAGCCAGGCATTTAAAGACACGGTTGAGCAAGGGAAACAGACAGACAGACAAACGGACAGACAGACAGACAGATACAGGCAAAGACCGGCAGACAAACAGACAGACGGGCTTAGAATGAAGCAATAACTTTAGAATAAGCATGGGCGGTTGAACGTCAGACCAAATCACATCACTGTTTTTACATTTGAATATTTTATTTCTTTTTTGAATTGATTAACTCTTTGATTCCGCTAGATCAATATTAGATTTCTCTGCGTGGGCTGCCATGAGTTTGTTCTTCTCTTTTGCTTCGACGAGAAAATGTAGGCGTATCTGAAACACTGCCTGGTTGTAAACGATCACTATGGACAATTTTAAGTGCATAGCATGAAACAACACCAGATTATTTTATTAAGATGTCTCTGAGATCTACACAAATTGTTTCACTTGTACACAATCTAAGACAGAGATTATTCCGCATTGAGAAAAGAAACAGTTCCATTCAGCTGTAAAATGCAGAGAAATTTGGTCGTAATCTGAAGTAAGTTAGCAGAGGAGGCGCGGTAGCACAGAGAACGTGTTGTAACAGAATAGCCGCGGTAGCAGAGGAGGCGCAGTAGCAGAGGAGGCGCAGTAGCAGAGGAGGCGCCGTAGCAGAGGAGGCGCAGTAGCAGGGGAGGCGCGGTAGCAGAGGAGGCGCAGTAGCAGGGGAGGCGCAGTAGCAGAGGAGGCGCGGTAGCAGGGGAGGCGCGGTAGCAGAGGAGGCGCAGTAGCAGAGGAGGCGCAGTAGCAGGGGAGGCGCGGTAACACAGAGAACATGTTGTAACAGAATAACGGCGGTAGCAGAGAAAATCTGTGGTAATAGAGACGGCGTGGTAACATGTGCTCCGAATGACTGATAACTCACTACCAAAAACAGCACTAAGATGGACACCACAGGCGAACAGAAGTAAGGGTAGACCAAAAGAGACATGGAGAAGAACAACAGAAAGGATGTTGAGCAATAGAGGGCTCACCTGGGCAAGAGCAGAAAAAAAGGCAAAGGACAGGCATTTGTGAAAACCCCATGTGCCCTGGGCACTTAAGGTTCAGAGAGAGAGAGAGAGAGAGAGAGAGAGAGAGAGAGAGACGGAGTGGTAACACAGAGAACGTGTGGTAATAGAGAAAGCGTGGTAACACAGAGAATTTGTGGTAATAGAGAAAGTGTGGTAACACAGAGAATGTGTGGTAATAGATAAAGCGTGGTAACGCAGAGAATTTGTGGTAATAGATAAAGCGTGGTAACACAGAGAATTTGTGGTAATAGATAAAGCGTGGTAACACAGAGAACGTGTGGTAATAGAGAAAGCGTGGTAACACAGAGAATTTGTGGTAATAGAGAAAGTGTGGTAACACAGAGAATGTGTGGTAATAGATAAAGCGTGGTAACGCAGAGAATTTGTGGTAATAGATAAAGCGTGGTAACACAGAGAATTTGTGGTAATAGATAAAGCGTGGTAACACAGAGAACGTGTGGTAATAGAGAAAGCGAGGCAACACAGAGAATTTGTGGTAATAGATAAAGCGTGGTAACACAGAGAATTTGTGGTAATAGAGAAAGCGTGGTAACGCAGAGAATTTGTGGTAATAGATAAAGCGTGGTAACGCAGAGAATTTGTGGTAATAGAGAAAGCGAGGTAACACAGAGAATTTGTGGTAATAGATAAAGCGTGGTAACACAGAGAATTTGTGGTAATAGAGAAAGCGTAGTAACACAGAGAATTTGTAGTAATAGAGAAAGCGTGGTAACACAGAGAATTTGTGGTAATAGAGAAGGCGTGGTAACACAGAGAATTTGTGGTAATAGAGAAAGCGTGGTAACACAGAGAATGTGTGGTAATAGAGAAAGCATGATAACAGAGAGAACGTGTGGTAATAGAGAAAGCATGATAACAGAGAGAACGTGTGGTAATAGAGAAAGCGTGGTAACACAGAAAATTGTGGTAATAGAGAAAGCGTGGTAACACAGAAAATTGTGGTAATAGAGAAAGCGTGGTAACACAGAAAATTGTGGTAATAGAGGAAGTAGAATAAAAACAACCCTTCCCCCCCCCCCCCCCCATCTTTATGTCCTCATTATTACTGTAGAGGAATGGAGACAAGTGTGTCTGCAGAAATGAGCCGCAATGGCTCGGAAAGCTGAACGAGAGAATGAATGTATTAGCGTGTCTCTTTCATTTTCGAAGCGTATGTCCTAGGTCATAGGTTTCCAGCGTCTTTTCATCATCACTTGTGAAAAGCCTACCATTAACACACATAGCTAGATGGGCTTTCACCAGAAATCCCCAGCGTAAGAGGAAAAAAAGGGAAGACGTAGAAACACCTGGCGAAGAGGTCGTGAAGCAGAAATGAAAAAAGATGGACTACTAAACTCGGAGAAAGATAGAAGGAGCAGCGCAAGGCAGACTATAGAAGGAGATCGTGGTAACAGAGAGAACGTGTGGTAATAGAGGAAGCGTGGTAACAGAGAGAACGTGTGGTAATAGAGGAAGCGTGGTAACAGAGAGAACGTGTGGTAATAGAGGAAGCGTGGTAACAGAGAGAACGTGTGGTAACAGAGGAGATCGTGGTAACAGAGAGAATGTGTGGTAATAGAGGAGATCGTGGTAACAGAGAGAATGTGTGGTAATAGAGGAGATCGTGGTAACAGAGAGAACGTGTGGTAATAGAGGAGATCGTGGTAACAGAGAGAATGTGTGGTAATAGAGGAGATCGTGGTAACAGAGAGAATGTTTGGTAATAGAGGAGATCGTGGTAACAGAGAGAATGTGTGGTAATAGAGGAGATCGTGGTAACAGAGAGAACGTGTGGTAATAGAGGAGATCGTGGTAACAGAGAGAATGTTTGGTAATAGAGGAGATCGTGGTAACAGAGAGAATGTGTGGTAATAGAGGAAGCGTGGTAACACAGAGAATGTGTGGTAATAGAGGAGATCGTGGTAACAGAGAGAACGTGTGGTAATAGAGGAGATCGTGGTAACAGAGAGAACGTGTGGTAACAGAGGAGATCGTGGTAACAGAGAGAATGTGTGGTAATAGAGGAGATCGTGGTAACAGAGAGAATGTGTGGTAATAGAGGAGATCGTGGTAACAGAGAGAACGTGTGGTAATAGAGGAGATCGTGGTAACAGAGAGAATGTGTGGTAATAGAGGAGATCGTGGTAACAGAGAGAATGTTTGGTAATAGAGGAGATCGTGGTAACAGAGAGAATGTGTGGTAATAGAGGAGATCGTGGTAACAGAGAGAACGTGTGGTAATAGAGGAGATCGTGGTAACAGAGAGAATGTTTGGTAATAGAGGAGATCGTGGTAACAGAGAGAATGTGTGGTAATAGAGGAAGCGTGGTAACACAGAGAATGTGTGGTAATAGAGGAGATCGTGGTAACAGAGAGAACGTGTGGTAATAGAGGAGATCGTGGTAACAGAGAGAACGTGTGGTAATAGAGGAGATCGTGGTAACAGAGAGAACGTGTGGTAATAGAGGAGATCGTGGTAACAGAGAGAATGTGTGGTAATAGACGAGATCGTGGTAACAGAGAGAATGTGTGGTAATAGAGGAAGCGTGGTAACAGAGAGAATGTGTGGTAATAGACGAGATCGTGGTAACAGAGAGAATGTGTGGTAATAAATGAAGCGTGGTAACAGAGAGAACGTGTGGTAATAAATGAAGCGTGGTAACAGAGAGAACGTGTGGTAATAGACGAAGCGTGGTAACAGAGAGAACGTGTGGTAATAGACGAGATCGTGGTAACAGAGAGAATGTGTGGTAATAGAGGAAGCGTGGTAACAGAGAGAACGTGTGGTAATAGAGGAGGCGCGGTAACAGAGAGAACGTGTGGTAATAGATGAAGCGTGGTAAAAGATAGAACGTGTGGTAATAGAGGAGGCGCGGTAACAGAGAGAACGTGTGGTAATAGATGAAGCGTGATAACAGAGAGAACGTGTGGTAATAGATGAAGCGTGATAACAGAGAGAACGTGTGGTAATAGAGGAGATCGTTATAACAGAGAGAACGTGTGGTAATAGAGGAGATCGTGATAACAGAGAGAACGTGTGGTAATAGAGGAGATCGTTATAACAGAGAGAACGTGTGGTAATAGAGGAGATCGTGATAACAGAGAGAACGTGTGGTAATAGAGGAGATCGTTATAACAGAGAGAACGTGTGGTAATAGAGGAGATCGTGATAACAGAGAGAACGTGTGGTAATAGATGAAGCGTGATAACAGAGAGAACGTGTGGTAATAGAGGAGATCGTGATAACAGAGAGAACGTGTGGTAATAGATGAAGCGTGATAACAGAGAGAATGTGTGGTAATAGATGAAGCGTGATAACAGAGAGAACGTGTGGTAATAGATGAAGCGTGATAACAGAGAGAATGTGTGGTAATAGATGAAGCGTGATAACAGAGAGAATGTGTGGTAATAGAGGAGATCGTGATAACAGAGAGAATGTGTGGTAATAGAGGAGATCGTGATAACAGAGAGAATGTGTGGTAATAGAGGAGATCGTGATAACAGAGAGAACGTGTGGTAATAGAGGAGATCGTGATAACAGAGAGAATGTGTGGTAATAGAGGAGATCGTGGTAACAGAGAGAACGTGTGGTAATAGAGGAGATCGTGATAACAGAGAGAATGTGTGGTAATAGAGGAGATCGTGGTAACAGAGAGAACGTGTGGTAATAGATGAAGCGTGATAACAGAGAGAATGTGTGGTAATAGAGGAGATCGTGATAACAGAGAGAACGTGTGGTAATAGATGAAGCGTGATAACAGAGAGAATGTTTGGTAATAGATGAAGCGTGATAACAGAGAGAACGTGTGGTAATAGATGAAGCGTGATAACAGAGAGAATGTGTGGTAATAGATGAAGCGTGATAACAGAGAGAATGTGTGGTAATAGATGAAGCGTGATAACAGAGAGAACGTGTGGTAATAGATGAAGCGTGATAACAGAGAGAATGTGTGGTAATAGACTAGATCGTGGTAACAGAGAGAACGTGTGGTAATAGAGGAGGCGCGGTAACAGAGAGAACGTGTGGTAATAGAGGAGGCGCGGTAACAGAGAGAACGTGTGGTAATAGATGAAGCGTGGTAACAGAGAGAACGTGTGGTAATAGATGAAGCGTGGTAACAGAGAGAACGTGTGGTAATAGATGAAGCGTGGTAACAGAGAGAACGTGTGGTAATAGATGAAGCGTGGTAACAGAGAGAACGTGTGGTAATAGATGAAGCGTGGTAACAGAGAGAACGTGTGGTAATAGATGAAGCGTGGCAAGACAGAGAATGTGGGGTAGTAAATAAGACGCGGTAACACAGAGAACGTGTGATAGTAGATTGGACGCGGTAACAGAGAATTTGTGGTAATAGAGGAGGCGTGGTAACACAGAGAACGCATGATAGTAGATTGGACGCAGTAACACAGAGAACGTGTGATAGTAGACCGGACGCGGTAACACAAAGAACGCGTGATAGTAGATTGGACGCGGTAACACAGAGAACACGTGATAGTAGATCGGACGCGGTATCACAGAAAACGTGTGATAGTAGATCGGGCGCGGTAACACAGAAAACGTGTGATAGTAGATTAGACGTGGTAACACAGAGAATGTGTGATAGCAGAGGAGGCATAGTAACACAGAGAACGTGTGATAGTAGATTAGACGTGGTAACACAGAGAATTTGTGGTAGTAGAGGAGCCATAGTAACACACAGGAAACGCGGTAACATAGTGGACACACGGTAACACATAGGACGTGCGATAGCAAAGGAAACGCGATAACGGAGAGAAGTGCCACATTGTCAACGGATGTTTGTGTAAATGAACGTAAAAAAAAAATACCTCGCTGATTCATCATTATTCTGTGCTCTCCGCACAACACAAGCTGGCTGCTTTAGATCTCTCGCTCTTCTTTTTAAATCTATTTTACTTCCTGGCCTTTGGCGCTGGGGTGGCATGACGGTTAGTTCACTTGTCTCTCGTGCGAGGGGTTGGTTGTTCAAGTCCGAGAAGGTAACTCCAGGCCACTCGGTTTTAGAAGTGCTACATCAGTAAAGCTGTGATAACAAAATGTTAAAATTATTTAAAACAAAAGTAGGGACAGCTTTATTAGTTAACAAGCATATCAAGCATATAGTTGCAACATTTTGGTTTTCACCATAATCATATATATATATATATATATATATATATATATATATATATATATATATATATATATATATATATATGCGAATTCCATGCAAGAAAAAAACAGATAATCTGTCTTCACTGCCTAGCAAAATAGGACTTGAGATTAACAAGGACAAAACAAAAATAATGAAAATTCCCATTAATCAAAATGGAAAAATTCACATACAAGGGACTAATATTGAAGAAGTCAATCAATTTGCATATCTTAACAGCTACATAGACAAGGATGGTGACACCAGAAAGGAAGTTAGACTTAGAATTGCAAAAGCAGCATCAATCTTCAAGAATCTTGAGAGCATATGGAATTCAAAAGATATAAGCACAAAAAGCAAGTTGAGACTATTCAATTCAAATGTAATATCCACTCTCATTTATGCAAGCGAAAGCTGGAAAACAACTAATGAAATAGACAAGAAATTAGACTCTTTTGAAAACAAATGCTAAGAAAAATACTGGGCATCAAGTGGAACAAATTCAAGAACAATGCAAAGGTAAGACAGATGGCTGAACAACAACCAGTCTCATGGGTGATCAGGAAAAGGAGACGGACATATGTTGGTCATGTGATGAGAAGAAACAGTCTGAGAATCCCAAAACAAGCTGTCAAGTGGAACACAACAAGCCAAAGAAAAAGAGGCAGACCGCGTGAAACTCTAAAGAGGATATTATTAAGAGAGGCCAAATTAATAGGCGTAAAATCCCTTGATGAGGTTGAAAAGCTCGCCGAAGACAGGAGAAACTGGCGAACTACTTTGCGAGCCCTATGTGACGTTTAACGGCACGGGAAGGATATAAGATATAAGATACATAATAACAAATAAGAAAGAATATAAAGAATATAGATTCACAAAAAAATGGTATACAATAAATAAGAAAGACCCCCCCACCCCCAACAACAACAAAAAAGTAGAAAACAGAGAGCACGTGGCTGTGACTTACAAGAGGCTGTGTCCGAGAGTGCTTGTGGTGGGGTATTGTGAATGTTTAAATAAAGACTTTTGAGAATGTGAAAGGTTGATAGTAAAGCTAGGGGAGGGGGCGGAAAGGAGAGAGAGAGAGAGAGAGAGAGAGAGAGAGAGAGAGAGAGAGAGATTTAATGATAGTTAAGCCGAGAAGAAGTTTGGTGGAATAGATGAATGTAGTTGGGGAAGGGGGGGGGGGGGGGTTGTGAATAAAAGTTACAGGCAAGGAAAGAGTAGAGGGGATATGATTGTCTTGAAAAGGAATGTTAGGTATAGCTGAACGCCGCCAGGTCAAGCAAAATATGGACACTAATATGTCATAACCCTGAGTGCCAGTGTGGCATGTCAGGACTACGTTAATCTGCTGTCCCAAGTCTTCATGTTGTCCCCGCCGGCCTACTAGTTTTCATCTCTTGCTCATTTGCCTGGAGTATCCATTTGTTAATTACGTGCCCGTGCTGATAGACACTGCCGGTTTTACTTGTCAATTTTTCTTCCGGTCCAGTGTGTTTCCGGTGACTTTGATCTGTCTTGTGACACTTGGTCAGCGCGTTAAATTATTTTTCTTCTCTCTCACTCTCTCTCTCTCTCTCTCTCTCTATCTATCTATCTATCTATCTATCTATCTATCTATCTATCTATCTATCTCTCCCCTTCCTTTTTGAACAGAAGCCTTTTGCTGTTTTTTTTTCATGTTACGGAGTGTTATTCTCGTCATATTAAAGACAAATTAATTAATGATTTTTTTCCTAATTCTTTTCAAACAGTTGTCGTTCTACAGCCTCTATTACATCTTCTTCGTGTGTTTTTCTGGCTGTTTGTGGCCTGTATTCCATGTTTAAATTTGTTTAATGCACGTTTAATATTTTAAATTATTTAATTTGATGCTTTTAAAAATATGTCCAAGTCTCAAAGTCAGTTAGTCAGCCATTTGCATGTCCCTTGGGTAAGTTTGCCTCCTTAACAGCTCTCCTGTAGGCCTCTCGGTTAGCCTCGAAGTATACAGTAATATTGGCCCTGTGCAGAACTGTGATACGTATTTTCTTCAGTATGTTACAATCTTCTTTATGCCGTTTAAAAACTGTATTTGTTGGTTTGTTTTTTTTTTGTGTTCTTGACTTGATTTCATCCTGGCATTTGCCATCAGCTCTTTAGTTTTCTCCGAGGTAGGTGACATTATTTTACTTAAGCAGGGGTCCTTTCGTTTGCTTGGGTGCTACATTTGTTTGATGATATTTTTTTCTCTGTTTGCTGTTATCATTTCTTTTCTGAATTATTGTTATTTAGCTGTAATCCTATACTATTGCTGTGTTTGATAACCTTTTTAAAATAGTTTTAGTAAACTAGTTCTATTATCTACTGTTTTGAATATCTCATCTGCTTTATCTCACATTATTAATACTGAGGTCTCTTTTTTTTTCATTCCTTTCAAATTGTTAGGAATATCAGTTCTACCCGTTTATTTGGTTTTTTTCTGCTGTCCTTGATAAAGGAAATCAATCAAGTGCCGTGCCGCGTGGCGTAGGCGACCATTTCTCTTCACAATTCCCTGTCTTTAGACTTGATTATGAGATCCGCCGGTGGCTTTCTTCCTAGCCACACTGACAGCAGATCCAGTAACTTCTCTCTGTCTCTTCTTCCCTCAGTTTTTCCAGTTGCCACAGTGTGTTTCAATTTTCCTCTTCTCAGAAAATGTCCTACAAATCTCGCTTGTCTGCCTCTGATCTTTGCTGTAATTTACCTTTTAACTCCGGCCTCTCTTTAGACTTATTCGTTGGTTTTCTTAGCTGTCCATGGCTGTTTAAACTGACAGGAGAAGGGGCGAAAGGCGAGTATCTGGCGGCTGAAAACCAGACGCTTCAGGTAGATGAGACTCGTTAGTCTTGGATGTTAGCTCATCTAAGAGAAGGAAAACTCTAATTTCAAACCCCCTGCTGCTTTGTAGGGTAGGCTCTGGCCAGAGTCAAAGGCTAGTGGAATAAACCATAAACAAACCGGTGGAAGACAAAGGGAAACCAACACTGTACATTCCCACGAACAGTCATGGCAATCCACAATTCTTTGATTAAGGCATTTTTGTCGAAATATTGGGTTTTTGTTCTTGTTTTACACAATCAGTTCGTTGTTTTTTACTGCCTATACATCCCTATGTGCCTCTAAGGCATGAGAGGATTACCTTTACCCTTTTTACCCTTACAAACTTGTCTTCTTTCTGTCTGTACCTGATTTCGTAAAACTGCACCACACGACTCTGTCTAATTCTGCTCTTTCAAATTGTTAATGCCTTTTATGTTGATTTTTATTATACGGCGAGAAGAGGTCAGGTGATATCCGTATGAGATTAGCTTCCTAACAAACTTTCTAAAATAATTTCACATGTATGAGCAAGTAATATCAAGCTTAAAGTACACAGTGCTCTTGATGCACGAACACGCACATAATGTCACGGAGTAAGCCAAAAATAGGGACAAGTCTAATGACATCATGTGAATTAGTGTAGTAATCTCTTAGTAGGTGATTGAAGGTTGTTGAGCGAACAACCACCAGTCTCATGGGTGATCAGGAAAAGGAGATGGACATGTCGATCACGTGATGAGAAGAAGTAGTCAGAGAATCCCAAAACAAGCTGCCAAGTGGAACACACCAGGCCGAAGAAAAAGAGGTGAAGCACGTGAAACTCTGAAGAGGGCATTGTTTAGAGAGGTCAGTTTAGTAGGGCATAAAATCCCTTGATGGGGTTGAAAAGCTCGCCGAAGACAGGAAAACTTGGCGAACTACCATGTAAGCCATTTGTGAGGCTTAAAGGCACGCAAAGGATATAAGATGCAAGAAGAAGAAGAAGATGGTGGAAAATGTATGGAATGAGAACTCGCAAGAACAAAACGTAATAGCTAGAGAGAAGTGGACCTTAAGAAAGAGAGAGAGAGAAAGACAGAGAGAGAAGAGAAAGAGGTATGGACCACGTCCATCCTTTTTCTCCTTCTTTGGTCAAGATAATCGTTGCTTGTAGCCGAAGCATCGTGTAAAATAAAAGAAAGCGGCCACGCATATTGTGCCCCTTGCTTGTAGCTGATGACGTGATATTGTGCCCCTTGCTTGTAGCTGATGGCGTCATATTGTGCCCCTTGCTTGTAGCTGATGACGTCATATTGTGCCCCTTGCTTGTAGCTGATGACGTCATATTGTGCCCCTTGCTTGTAGCTGATGACGTCATATTGTGCCCCTTGCTTGTAGCTGATGACGTCATATTGTGCCCCTTGCTTGTAGCTGATGACGTCATATTGTGCCCCTTGCTTGTAGCTGATGGCATCATATTGTGCCCCTTGCTTGTAGCTGATGGCATCATATTGTGCCCCTTGCTTGTAGCTGATGGCATCATATTGTGCCCCTTGCTTATAGCTGATGGCGTCATATTGTGCCCCTTGCTTGTAGCTGATGGCGTCATATTGTGCCCCGTGCTTGTAGCTGATCGCGTCATATTGTCCCCCTTGCTTGTAGCTGATCGCGTCATATTGTCCCCCTTGCTTATAGCTGATGGCATCATATTCTCCCCCTTGCTTATAGCTGATGGCGTCATATTGTGCCCCTTGCTTGTAGCTGATCGCGTCATATTGTCCCCCTTGCTTGTAGCTGATGGCATCATATTCTCCCCCTTGCTTATAGCTGATGGCATCATATTGTGCCCCTTGCTTGTAGCTGATCGCGTCATATTGTCCCCCTTGCTTGTAGCTGATGGCATCATATTCTCCCCCTTGCTTATAGCTGATGGCGTCATATTGTCCCCCTTGCTTGTAGCTGATCGCGTCATATTGTCCCCCTTGCTTGTAGCTGATGGCATCATATTGTGCCCCTTGCTTATAGCTGATGGCGTCATATTGTGCCCCTTGCTTGTAGCTGATGGCGTCATATTGTGCCCCGTGCTTGTAGCTGATCGCGTCATATTGTCCCCCTTGCTTGTAGCTGATCGCGTCATATTGTCCCCCTTGCTTGTAGCTGATCGCGTCATATTGTCCCCCTTGCTTGTAGCTGATCGCGTCATATTGTCCCCCTTGCTTGTAGCTGATGGCGTCATATTGTCCCCCTTGCTTGTAGCTGATCGCGTCATATTGTCCCCCTTGCTTGTAGCTGATCGCGTCATATTGTCCCCCTTGCTTGTAGCTGATCGCGTCATATTGGCTCTTTCTTGAACCGGTTATTTCCTTCTTGTGTGAATTTTAAAGCTGGGTCGGCTGAACGCGGAGTACGACCACTGAATCCACCTTGTTACCTGAACTGGATTATTATTCTACACTACTCTTTTTAAAAAATGTACAACTTGATATTCCTAACATTAATACACGATTTTGTTTCTGAAAAATATGTTTGCTTTGTTTCGTGCAATAACATTTTGAAAAAAGAAAAAAAAACTAAATACGGGGATTTCAACACAGACTGACGACAACATCCTGAAATCTTTTTTTTTTCCTCCTTGGAAAGTATACAACGGACATTTGACTATATGAGGTCAAACTAAACGGACATTTTGCTATATAAGGTCAGACTACAAGGACATTTTACCATATGAGTTCTGATTACAACGGAAATTTTACTATATGAGGTCAGACTACAACGGACATTTTGCTATATGAGTTCAGAATACAACGGACATTGTGCTATGTGAGTTCAGAATACAACGGACATTTTGCTATGTGAGTTCAGAATACAACGGACATTTTGCTATGTGAGTTCAGAATACAACAGACATTTTGCTATGTGAGTTCAGAATACAACGGACATTTTGCTATGTGAGTTCAGAATACAACAGACATTTTGCTATGTGAGTTCAGAATACAACGGACATTTTGCTATGTGAGTTCAGAATACAACGGACATTTTGCTATGTGAGTTCAGAATACAACGGACATTTTGCTATGTGAGTTCAGAATACAACGGACATTTTGCTATGTGAGTTCAGAATACAACGGACATTTTGCTACATGAAGTCAAACTACAACGGACATTTTGCTACATGAAGTCAAACTACAACGGACATTTTGCTACATGAAGTCAAACTACAACGGACATTTTGCTACATGAAGTCAAACTACAACGGACATTTTGCTACATGAAGTCAAACTACAACGGACATTTTGCTACATGAAGTCAAACTACAACGGACATTTTGCTACATGAAGTCAAACTACAACGGACATTTTGCTACATGAAGTCAAACTACAACGGACATTTTGCTATATGAAATCAGACTACAACGAACATTTTGCTACATGAGTTCAGACTATAAAGAACATTGTGCTATATGAGGTCAGACTATAACGAACATAATAATAATAATAATACTAATGTTTGCCAGCTATTAAGAAGTGGCCTACTTCCAGTGCCGTCTTAACGCACGGGCACACCTGGGCGCCGCACAGGGGCCCCAAGAGCACGGAGCCCAACGAACCCATAGAAATCTATGAGTGGCGTGTGTGCTGCGCCTAACTGGACTCAGGCTGTTTATGTTCTTGAAAGTACTAATACAAATTTTATGTTCTTGAAAGTACTAATACAAATTTTATGTTCTTGAAAGTACTAATACAAATTCTATGTTCTTGAAAGTACTAATACAAATAAGCTTACATCTGATACTTTAATTCCTAACATTACTTGCATAATTTAGGGAGGAATGGTGGGGTCGGGGGAGGGCAGTGTATTACTTTGCCCAGGGGCCCCCGATGCTGTTAAGACGGCCCTGCCTACTGCAGCAGTCCACCTGAATCGGATGTCACTGGTTCGAAGTTGGAGTCGGTTCTACCGACAGTGCAAGTTTGGGAGAGGGGAGAGGGGAGGGAGGCAGCAAAAATGGAAGAAGTGGGATGAACTGGAAAAAATAAAAATTTAATAAGAGAAAAATATTTTAAACACACACACACACACACACACACACGCGTGCGCACTCACGCACACACTCATTTATTATTGAGCAAGGTTACTCGTGGATGGGCCAGATAATACCTTGGGAAAAGATTCCGAGTGGATGGGCCAGATAATACCTTGGGAAAAGATTCCGAGCGAATGTCTCTCTTTTCTGGGCCATTAGAATAATAGAAATAGTTCCCACGGTAAAACAGATGAATGTTATAGCATAGTTATTATTAGCGATGTATTCTAGATGCAAGTTATATTGAGCAAGTACCACCGTTTCCAAGATTTGTCAGTACAGATTCAGGTGATATCAGTATTCTCGAGCATTTTTTTGTTTGTTTCGTTCCTGTAGAAGCCACTACGGACTCGGTGTTAACTGATTGTATTGTTAACAAATTGTCAGACGTGAATATACCAGTCGCAAGCTTGCGTGGCCGTGGTACAACAATAGGTCAAAAAATGAAAACATTCAGGAGTCCAACAATACGTCGGTAGGGTCTTGAGCATGCCAGCATTTTTTATTTTATTTTTTAAAATCCCTTGTTGTTCTCATTTCCTCAATTTAGTTGTCACTGTAGACATTGCAATCTTTGCCAATGAAGTCACTGTAGACACTGCTACCTTTTGGCAATGAAGTCACTGTAGACACTGCCTCCTTTTGGCAATGAAGTCACCGTAGACATTGCAATCTTTGGCAAGGAAGTCATTGTAGACACTACAATCTGTGGCAAGGAAGTCACCGCAGACACTGCAACCTTTTGGCAATGAAGTCACCGTAGACACTGCAACCTTTTAGCAATGAAGTCACCGTAGACACTGCAACATTTTGGCAATGAAGTCACCGTAGACACTGCAACATTTTGGCAATGAAGTCACCATAGACACTGCAACCTTTTGGCAAGGAAGTGATCATGATAACGACGATGTCTAAAATTACTACTCGTCGCAAAAATTTCCGAGAAATGAAGCTTTCCAGCTCCCTCCCCCTGTAGGTGTAGGTAAAGCTATTGTAAAATCTGAGGGGAAACTTTCTCGACCTGTCAATACAAAGTTAATGCTGTTAAAGTCATCTTCGTTGACCTTCTCGACCTATCAATACAAAGTTAATGCTGTTAAAGTCATCTTCGTTGACCTTCTCGATCTATCGATACAAAGTTAATGCTGTTAAAGTCATCTTCGTTGACCTTCTCGATCTATCAATACAAAGTTAATGCTGTTAAAGTCATCTTCGTTGACCTTCTCGACCTATCAATACAAAGTTAATGCTGTTAAAGTCATCTTCGTTGACCTTCTCGACCTATCAATACAAAGTTAATGCTGTTAAAGTCATCTTCGTTGAAGTGCTTTTTAATGGGCTAGCACGAACGGTTTTTTTTTTTTAGTTGACAGAAGGAAATGTTTTGTGCAGCTTTTCTCAGTAATATCTGGCAGATCTTAGCTAACGTGCGAATGACAGCATTTAACTCTGCCACGAAATGCTAATCGATAACTGCATGTTTCAAAAATGAGTACTTCCAACTTGTGAGGCAACGTATATCAACGCTGCTCAACGTGCTTGAAGAAAGAGCGATTCGGGTTTATGTTCATGAGAATATGTCAGATTTCTTTCCTGCTTACGTCTGCGTCTTTGCTACTTTAGGTCGGTGTATTAATCTGTTTTTAAACACTCACGTGTAATTAATGTCAAGCTTTCAGCTGGAAAAAAATACGAGTTGTTAAAAAAAAACTAATAAAAGGATAAAAAATCGTACTGACGTTGTGACACAAATATGTTTTCTGTATTAATACGTTTTCAAAACCAACAACAAAACTAATCTTTCAAATACTTTTTGCCTGTGTTTGCAAAACATAACGTAACTATGCCGGTGCTATACCGCCTGTATAACATAACTATGTCGGTGCTATACCGCCTGTATAACGTAACTACCTCGGTGCTATACCGCCTGTATAACATAACTATGTCGGTGCTATACCGCCTGTATAACGTAACTACCTCGGTGCTATACCGCCTGTATAACATAACTATGTCGGTGCTATACCGCTTGTATAACGTAACTATACCGGTGCTATACCGCCTGTATAACATAACTATGTCGGTGCTATACCGCCTGTATAACGTAACTATACCGGTGCTATACCGCCTGTATAACATAACTATGTCGGTGCTATACCGCCTGTATAACATAACTATGTCGGTGCTATACCGCCTGTATAACATAACTATGTCGGTGCTATACCGCCTGTATAACGTAATTACCTCGGTGCTATACCGCCTGTATAACATATCTATGTCGGTGCTATACCGCCTGTATAACGTAACTATACCGGTGCTATACCGCCTGTATAACGTAACTGTGCCTGTGCTATACCGTCTGTGTAACGTAATTGTGCCGGTACTGTACCGTCTGTATAACTTAACTGTGCCGGTGCTGTACCGCCTGTATAACATAACTGTGCCGGTGCTATACCGCCTGAATAACGTAACTGTGCGGTGCTGTACCGTCTGTATAACTTAACTGTGCCGGAGCTGTACTGCCTGTATAACTTAACTGTGCCGGTGCTGTACTGTCTGTATAACGTAACTGTGCGGTGCTGTACCGCTGTATAACATAACTGTGCCGGTGCTATACCGCCTGTATAACATAACTGTGCCGTTGCTATACCGTCTGTATAACGTAACTGTGCGGTGCTGTACAGTCTGTATAACTTAACTGTGCCGGTGCTATACCGTCTGTATACCTTAACTGTGCCGGTACTGTACTGCCTGTATAACTTAACTGTGCCGGTACTGTACTGTCTGTATAACTTAGCTGTGCCGGTACTGTACTGTCTGTATAACTTAACTGTGCCGGTACTGTACTGTCTGTATAACTTAACTGTGCCGGTACTGTACTGTCTGTATAACTTAACTGTGCCGGTACTGTACTGAATGGGTGATAAATACATTGAACAGTACATCGAATTACTGGTCTTCAGCTAAACCATCAAACAGTGAAGCCATATAGCTGATATAAAGCTTCCATTCCAGACAACCAGGTGAAGAAGACTTCGGACGAAATATGTCGACGATTCTCAAAGTTCCTAGTACAGCCAGAAACTCCGTAATACAGAGGCAAACATGTCCTCACCGGTTAGTCGTCTATTTCTTTCCTTTCTCTTTAACTTAATACACATCCCCTCATGCTGAGCTAAAGCTCCGCCAAATCACGTGCAGTCCGTTTCTCTGACCAAAGCCCAGTCAATCAGGAATGCAGCTCAGAAGATTGTAAACGTTAAATCATGGGGGTCCCCATAATAAAGCATACTATAACTTATACTGTTACAGTAACTAGCAATTTTATACATCATCTTGATGATGATGAATCACTAAAGAAGATAAGCTCTATGGTTCCATACATGAATTAAAAAAAACAGTGAAAATTTACCCAAGAGACAGGACTGCAGATATAGACAGACAATGCTAACGAAGAAGAAGAATTAGAAGAAGAAGAAGAAGAAGATGATGGTGATGATGATGACGATGATGATGATGATGGTGGTGGTGGTGACGATAACGATGACGATGACGACGACGACGAGGACGACGACGATGATGATGATGATGATGATGATGATGATAAATGTATAGTTTATCTCATGATCCTTTTTTTCATTAATTTATAAATTGTTGTTAATGATATTTAAAATCGGTGGCCGGACATGTTAAAACTTACTTAACATAATCGGTGTTAAAATATTAAGTGGTATTTCGAGAATGAAGTTGGGCGGCAAGACATACCAATGCACAGGAAGGCAAAGTTCTTATGGCCTACCCTGTTCCGTGGATGGTTGAAACCACGGATAATAACGAACTCTGTATCCTAATACGTTTTTCTAACATATAAATTTACATATAATATCTTACATCTTACATCCTTCCCTTGCCGTCACATAGGGGTCGCATAGTTGTTTGCCAAGTTTTCCTGTTTTCGGCGAGTCTTTCAACCTCATCAAAGGATTTTATGCCTAATAATTTGGCCTCTCTTAACTATGTCCTCTTTAGAGTTTCACGTGGTCTGCCTCTTTTTCTTCGGCCTGTTGTATTCCACTTGATAGATTGTTTTGGGACTCTCTCATCGTTTCTTCTCATCACGTGACCAACATATCACCCATGAGACAGGTTGTTGTTCACTCATCTGTCTCATCTCTGTGTTGTTCTTGAATTCGTTCCATTTGATGCCGAATATTTTCCTTAGACATTTGTTTTCAAAAGAGTCTAATTTCGTGTCTATTTCTTTAGTTGATTTCCAGGTTTCGCATGCACAAATGAGGGTGGATATTACATTTGAATTGAATAATCTTAACTTGGTTTTTGTGGTTACAACTTTTGAATTCCACATATTCGCAAGATTTTTTAAAGGGCAACGCTGTTTTTGCAATTCTGATTCTAACTTCCTTCATGGTGTCACCATCCTGCTCTATGTAGCTGCCAAGGTATGCAGATTGGTTTACTTCATCAACAGCTGTTCCTTCTTCGTATATTTTTCCTTATTGATTAATGAGAAGTTTCATAAGACACACCAAGACTTCTCTTCGGCTTGGCAAAATTGTCAGTATCACTACTGCTGTCCTTTGGGACCATACTGAACCGAACAAGAACACTGTGGATGCCATAGACTGATTATATGAACGAAAGACTGGGAAAATGAGGAAGGCGAGCACGAGTGATATTTAGGACTTCAGATTAATGAATCTAATTTTTATTGTTATTTTTTTGGGGTTATAATGTTATCTTATTAAACCGCGGATAACTTAAGCCGCATTTGACAAAAACCGCGGATAAGGAGGGACTACTCTATCTGCCTGTGGTAATACTTTCGCAGAGTTAATGAAGATTGTTAGATACTGAACGTGTTTATTAGCTAAACTGTTCAGTGATATATTGAAACGTATTGGGGATGTGAGACAACTAGGCTTTCCCGCATGGAAAGTTTCTGTCCCAGATACAGAGTTCTTGTCCAGGAAGGAAGTTGGTCCGTTTTCGCGCCCTAATTTTTTTGCTCGTGTATTTCTCGTTCAGACTTCTCCCACCCTCACCCCCCACACATCGAAATAGAAACGTCACGGTTATCGCCGTACTTCTCCTCTGAGTTGTTATGTGCCTTCGTGTTAAGTGATAGATGCAAGCAGAACACAGATATACATGGACGAGATAAAAGCAGTGCTTCGAGGAACTGTGGCCAACACATGCATTAAGAATCTCGTGTACGACTTTTATATAACGTGTAGTCCAAAAGTTGTCTTGTCTTGTCTTGTCTTGTCTTGTCTGCTATTTCCTTTTAGCTGCGAGCTGCAGTTTTTTGCAGCCGATGCTGTGAAGATGTTGAGGCACGTCTTCGTATCGGGGTGGGGGCGGCTTATAGCAGGTTTTTTTTCAGTCCAGGAGTGCAGCTAAGCAGCAGGAGATGTGCAGTGCTTCTTTGGAAGTCTCCACCAACTTTGGACTACGGCGATCCCTGCCCCGTTAGCCAGGCTAGCCTGTTATCGGGGTAGGGGGGGGGGGGTTACCAACAGTGAAGTGGGACAGGGTCTTGGTCAGCTTTGGTTCCCTAACCTAGATACTAGCATATCAGCTAAGGGTCGCTGACTGCCTACTCGGCAAGCGTCTCCTTCCCCTGAAAGTTGAATAATAAGACCAGCTAATCAAACTTTAAAATATCTTGGATCGTTACTAACTAATAATGGAGACACAATGAGGGAAATTAAAAGGACATCTATCACTCTTCAGAAGGTAAAACAAATAAAGAATCTGTGGAGAGGAACAGACAGAAACCACAAAAATAAGATTTTTAAGGGCATACATCTTTCTCGTCGCAACATATGCCTGTGAGACCTGGGCACTTAACAAAACAGCTGAGAAACACATAAATGCCTTTGAATGTAAATGCTACAGAAGAGTTCTTCAAATATTATGGACACAAAAAAGAACAAATATATCCATACTACAAGAACTTAATATTGAAGAATGCTGGCTAGTAAAGAGGATTAAAGAGAGAAAACTTAAATATTTTGGATATACTAAACGTCATGATAATCTAGAGAAGACCGTCATGGAAGGGTATATAATGGGAAAAATAAAGAGAAGAAGACCAAGGCGATGATGGCTACAAGACGTCATTGATGATCTGCAAATGGATGCATCAGCAGCAGGGCATCTTGCTCACATCCCAGAGGCCTCCGTTTTTGTCAAGATTATGACATTTTGATGAAGACATTGTCTCTGAGAGAGAACAGAGGAATGAAGCATGAGAAGGTAAAATTAATGGATCTTTTTCCGTGTTCTAATTACATTTTTTAATGTATAAAAAGTGTCTGTAACAAGTGAACAAAGCTCCTAAATTCTCTATGTTGTATGGTCAATTATATAGTAAGCAAAGTTCTTTGGACTTTGAAGAGAAAGAAAAATGACATCTGTTACTCGAATCACGGAAACTTGTTTCCTTACCTGATGTCAAGACTGATTTCAAACGCATTAAATGGGCTATTCAAGCACCTTTTTTTATTTTTTAGGAGCTGTAAGATGGCCGTGGTGACAAGTGCGCTGTTCTCGTTGTTAGACGGCCTGCTTGCTCTGTTCCTCGAGCCCTCGTGTAATTCTCTTGTCATTTGTCTTTCTCTCGTGTCTAAGGCGATCTGTCTACTAGTTTCCGAATGCTAACCATGCAAAACTGTGCTAAATCTCTTTACTATGTACAGGCTTCGTTGTTTTTCATTTGAGAAATTTGTACCTAAATTCTCGAAGAATGATTAGAAAATCATCCCGCACAACCAGCAGAAGGGCAAGTTATTTTATCCTGAAATCTCACATTCTGCTCTGCGAGTCCCCCGCCCCCCATTTTTCAAGTTAAAACCATTTGTTTGACGTCTTCTAACAAATGGTTAGCCATAAGAAGTTTTAACGTCTTCCCAGACAGACAGGATCTAATAAAATCCTCAGTGGAGCACAATCTGGTAGTCCTGATGGCCACGAACTATGTTGTCCTGTCCCTCTTGGGGAAAGAGTTAACTACAATGCTGTCAAAAAATTGACTGGGCTTTATATTCTGTAAGGTTCACTACAGAGTTCACTGCTGATCCGCTGAAAATTTACCGGTAAAACCCAGAAATGGCTGAACTTGAGATCTCCGGAGAGAGAAAAAAAATCCAAAAGCTATTATTTTCACGATGGGAATTGTAGAGTGGCTCAGACATTACGTAAAGAGGATAACATTAGCGATGGCGTACAGTTTTCACACATAAGCGATTAGAAGCACATTATAAAAGGCTTCCTGCTTATTCGGTTAGAAAAGCTGTCATTTCAGAGGTTTTCTTTAAAAAAAAAAAAACCCAGAATCAGCTTTCCTCTCAGCTGTACATCATCAAAACTTGCTTCCAATTACGGGGGTTGGGGGGGGGGGGGGGGGGGGGGATTGTCTCCACTTTAACTCTTAGGTTTTCGTGTTTACAAGATCTGCTACAGAACCTAATTTTATATGTGTATGCCTGCCCTGCGCTATTTAGGTTTAGACGAAGAAAACGACGAAGATACAGTTTTTGTCTTTTCCTTTTTGTCAGTCCGCCGTCTTTTTTTAAACTAAAGTGACGGTAACTCCTTTCTATCCGTATTAGTCATGTGATTCTATTTCCCCTTTAGATCAAAAGTTGTTCAGGCTGCCTCTATTCTGCCTCTAGGGTCAGATGCTTAGCGTCCCCTTTACAAGCAAAACATTTTGTCGCTCATTTAGTGTAGCATAGCCTTGTAAGTCAGAAATGCAGATGAAGCCACTGACAACAATTATTGAGGAAAGACGCTGGCGATGGTTGGGACATGTGCTCCGAATGACTGACAACTCACTACCAAAAATAGCACTAAGATGGACACCACAGGGGAACAGAAGTAAGGGTAGACCAAAAGAGACATGGAGAAGAACAACAGAAAGGATGTTGAGCAATAGAGGGCTCACCTGGGCAAGAGGAGAAAAAAAGGCGAAGGACAGGCATTTGTGGAAAACCTTTGCGGAAACCCCATGTGCCCTGGGCACTTCAGAGAGAGAGAGAGAGAGAGAGAGAGAGAGCCTTGTAAGTAACGGATATTGTTATTATTATTATTATTATTATTATGGAATTTGATAATGAAAATATACAGCAAAGAAAATAGTAAGATCGAAGAGCGACAGAGAAAAATAGGTCGAAAAAGGAAGAGAAATGTATAAAACTTCCATGACACTAGAACAAGACGCGGACATAAGAAAACAGTGAATAGAAAAACACGAGACACAGTGACGCTGACATATGAAATGTATTTCATATGTCAGCGTCACTGTGTCTCGTGTTTTTCTATTCACTGTTTTCTTTGTAAAGAAAGGACGCCAGAAAGTAGGATGGTCCAGTGATAACAAAGCAGTGACTGGACATTGACACGAGTAAACAAAATAGAAAAGACAAATAGAAAAGGTAGACACAATGAAAAGCGAGGACACAATAAAACCTCCGATAGGAAATAGCAAGATAATGACTTAGGTAAATAACAATTGTATAGACGGAGTTGACACTTGACACGCGGTGAGACGCGGTTGTACACGGTTTTTAAATAAAGAAGTGACCAACTTGACCAGCTGACCAATTAAATATTTAGAGGCGTGGGGTATTTGACAATTGACTTACGACATATAAGCAACGGGGCAGTTTGAATGACGGACAATCAGAACGCTCATGGGAACCAGTGGACATCTGAAGGGTGGAGCCAAAATACTTATTGGTTAATCCACCAAGCTGACTTGAGGATAAAAAGGTGAACGGAGAAGTAGGGGGCGCGAGAACGAAGAAGAAAGACGGGGGGAACGAGGAAGAAGAAGAGACAGAGGAGGAAGCCCAAAGAGAGAAGGACAAACAATCAGAGAAGAACAGCAGAAGGAGAACACACACCAGAGAAGACACGAGAGAGAAAGAAGACGTAGATAACGACAGCTGGAATAGATGGACAATTAGAGCAATAGATACTCAGGAAAAGCAGTTTTTAAGAAGTAGTTTTAAGACAGACTGAAGATGTGTTTCAAGTGATTCAAGTGATATGAATATTTATGACTGTGAAAAATCGAGTACAGTGATTTAGTCGTGTAACTGACTGATAACTTGTTACAGATCTGATACAATACTGAGTTGTGAACAAATGATTAACTGATTTACTGATCGACCACGTGTTTCAGATGGAATATAGTACAGACTTTAGAACTGTCCTCTTATCAAATGTGTAGAATATTGTGAAACAGAAGAACATTGAGAAATGCTGCATGTAGAGTATGATAGTTTGATACTGATGTGCTTCAACGACGAAACTAACGAAAATTATGACATATTGCATCTTACTACAAGTGATATTGTGAATTCTAAGTCGAATATCTTATTTGTCAGAATTAAATAATGCAATGAAATGTTCATCGGACTCCTCTGATTAGTGAAATGTAATATTTATGAAACATCGATGTGTTATGATCAGAAAACCAAAGAACACTTCTACTATCAGTCACTAAAAGAGAAATATATGATGCACAATCTTCAATATTATAATGGTGCCATCGATGATAGATAATTCACACCTTGACAGTGTTATATTAGTTCAAATTTTACCTTCCGCTTCTTTTTCTCTCAACCCCCTCCCTTCTGGATTTTCTCTACGCCCCCCCCCACCCCCCAGTTGGGTGGTACCACTCACGTTCTGACTGACTGCTATACGTGCGTTTAATTCTCATTCTTTCTATAGATAAGTGTCTCCTCATTAGCACAATGCTTTAAATCGCTATAAAAATGCGGTCTGTCTTTATTTCCCTTTCAGTGTATTTTCAGTCATATCACAGGCCTGTATTCAGGCAGTTAATAGATTCAAACCTTATATTCCTCTTCTGCGCTCAATTTCACGTACTCAGATAAGGAGACAGGTCGCTTCATGAATCCCACCATCAGCTGAAGATCCTCATTAGTGCCCCACAGTTTTTCATCCGTGTTCTTTTCTTAGGGCCAGTTTGGGCTCTTAGATCTCTGTAGAGAATGCAGGTTTTCGAGGAGTGTATTCTTGAGACCATTTTGTCAAGTACAAGTGGGCTTTAAGGGGCTTTCAAGGTCGTGTAGATGGGCACATGTTGGGAGCCTAAACTTGTGGTTTGTTGTGCTTAGCTTCAGAGTATAGACTTTATTAACCTAACAGATGCTGTATCACTACATTCGCATATTCATTCATTCATTCATTCATTCATTCATTTATTTGCATGTCCCTTGCAGTACTTTGCCTCCCTAGCAGCACTCCTGTAGGCCTCTCGGTTGTGAGCAAGATGGCATGCTGCTGATACATCCATTTGCAGATCATCAACGATGTCTTGCAACCATCTTCGCCCTGGTCTTCCTCTCTTTTTTCTTCCCATTATGTACCCTTCCAAGACGGTTTTCTCTAGATTATCATGACGTTTAATGTGTCCAAAATGTTTAAGTTTTCTCTTTTTAATCCTTTTAACTAGACATCCTTCTTCAATATTAAGTTCTTGTAGTATAGATATATTTGTTCTTTTTTGTGTCCTTGATATTTGAAGAACTCTTCTGTAGCATTTACATTCAAAGGCATTTATGTGTTTCTCAGCTGTTTTGTTAAGTGTACAGGTCTCATAGGCATATGTTGCGATTGGAAAGATGCATGCCCTTAAAAATCTTATTTTTGTAGTTCTGTCTGTTCCTCTCCACAGATTCTTTAGTTGTTTTACTTTCTGAAGAGAAATAGATGTCCTTACAGGTGAAGGTAAATTTCTGTTTCTATACCATTAAGGACTTAACATTGCCTTTGAATGTAAATGCAACAGAAGAGTTCTTCAAATATCATGGACACAGAAAAGAACAATGGTATCCATACTACAAGAACTTAATACTGATGAAGGTTGGCTAGTAAAGTGGATTAAACATAGAAAACCTAAATATTTTGTACATATTAAGCGTCATGATAATTTAGACCGTCTTGGAAGGCTACATAATGGGACAAAGAAAGAGAGGAAGACCAAGGCGAAGATGGCTGCAAAACATAGTTGATAATCTACAAATGGATGCATCAGCAGCAGGGCATCTAGCTTACAACCGAGAGACCTACAGGAGAGCTGTTAGGGAGGCAAAGTTCTGCAAGGGGCATGCAGACGACAGACTGAAGGATGCTATTAAGGCATTTTGGGGATACAGTGTTAGGCCTCTATTTCCAAGACCATCGGCGCCAGAAAGTCACTATCACTATATGGTCACTATCACTATATGGTCACTATCACTATATGGTCACTATCACGCCAGACCGCACTTTCCTTCCTAGATTTCTCTGGTACCTATTTTTAGAGGCTGAGTAGACCCCCAGGGGCTCTTTGGTGTGACGGTACCAGGAAAACCGGTACCATCCGATTCGTAAATTAAGAACCTAACTACTCAGCAAGCCAGGACACCTGCTACATTCATATAACATATTATTTCATTCATCCATATGATACAGTATTTAGGCATTCGACAGCGTCTTCATTAATCCAGTACATGCAATATTATCTATGTTTGTTCGAAAGACAGTCTTCAATTCACATAATGTATACCGCCTAATATCATACAATGAGTCCAATCCTACAAATACAAAATACCTATTTTGGGGTTACCCTACATAAATATTTCGCCGTTACGGGCTGCAAAAGTGTTATTTCCATTCATATTTATGTCGCAATTCTAATAAGTTTCCTTCAGTCTGGGGCTTGGAAGATACAGGAGGTGTATTTCACCTCTAAGAGCAAATATAAAATGATAGTTTAGTTTTGTGTGTGTGTGTGTGTGTAAATGAGTCAGACACTCATCGAGGGTACTACTAAGAAATCAGCTTACAAGATGTCTAGCTATAACCTTTCCTAGTTACATTGGAATAAATCGTCTAGCGTTTTAGCTCCATTAATAAACACGTTTAGTACTTTTAACACGTGCCTTCATAAACCTGAACGACAAATTAACTGTAGCCAACAAGTTATTCACACACGGAGATTACTGGCGTCCAAGTAACAACTCATCTATTATCAGTCACTAGCAGCGATTACATCGCCATCATCGTCATGTACCGTCATCAGAGAAAAGCCGGGCAGTGATGAAACTCCAATTTCCCCTCCCCTTGATACGGTACTCAACCAGGTCGTGTCCTGCCCACTCTTATTATGTTATCTCCCTGTCTACATCTCTGTCTACATCTCCTTTTTTTTCCTTCCGCCTTTCCTTATAGTGTGTTCTTCAGTGCATTAATATGTTATTTGATATGGCCAAAGTATTTTGTTTTCTTGATGCTTATTTCTTTGAGAAGTTCAAATTGTATTTAGAGGAAAGGCGGCCAGGCGTGATACTGACCATATCACCCTCTAGTGTGCTGACAGGTCAAGGAAAATATTGACATCAACACCATATCCCTATGTTCCTCTAAGGCATGACAGGATTACCGTTATCTTTTTTTTACCTTAATACTTGTACATGACTTCTTTTCGGTCACAGGGTACCTGATTTGGTGTAAGGGACAAGGGGCACTGCATTTTCGACCCGAATGTCTCTTCGATGCCTAGCTCTCTCGTTCGTGCTTCATCATCATCATCATCATCATCATCATCATCATCATCATCACCAGTGTCCAGTTATTTCCCTTCATAAACGGGCACGAAGAAAAACATTTCATTGCATCACTAATCAGTTATAAAAACTAAGGTGTTACACTGGAAATCACGTTAAAAAAAACGTTACATTTCACTCCACAAATTATGTATGAACACACAATTAACGTGCTGGGTGAAAACAACATTTAATGGCATTCATTATTTTTGTTTCTCTCGAGTTATAAACACTTGTAGACAATAAGTTATCAGCTAAAAATATGCTATTACGTGTCGAGGAAGTGAAAGTTTGTAACTGAAATCCTCTACCGAAAAACAGTTTTCAGATCATATTCCTCTTTAAAGTCTCGATCATAGTCCACTCTGCAGAAACATTTTAACTGAAGGATTCTTGAATCTAGTAACGCTAGAAAATTGAGAAGTGATATTCATCCACTTGCCGTGAATTAAAAGAAACTGAAATATTTCCTTTGCTGGTGTGTGATAGTATGATGACGGAAAGAAATAAAGAAAGACAGGAATATATTTCACCATCACCGTCACCATCATCACTTCAGAAAGGTGTCCCCAGATGAAAAGTCTCGATTGAAAAGAAACCTGCAACTTAAACACAGTTTGCTGCTTCTGTTTTCGATCGTGCAAATCTAACATTTGTAGAATCAGTCACGAAAGAAGCTTCAGTATATACTGATGCTCAGGAAGTTCCTCAACAGCAAACAACTACTTACTTCAGAACTGTCTTCTATGACGAAAAGTGTTGTTATAAAAACGGTGCACGGAGACGTCTGTGGAAGTGTTATATAACACTGTGAAAATGGAACTATTCTAAAGCAGGTGCAGAAATTCAAATACCTTGGAGCAGTAATAACTTCAGATGGGAAATACAGAACACAAATTAGGAACAGAATAGGCCAAGCAAAGACTGCATTTCAGAGAATGAGAAACATATTAGCTAACACATCCTTATCAATGAATGTTAGAAAACGAGTCCTAAAATGCTTCTTTGAACCTATCTTGTTATATGGAAGTGAATCATGGACAATAGGCAAGTCTGCACAAAAATCATTGGAAGCAGCAGAAATGTGGTTTATTAGAAGAATGTTGCGAACCTCCTGGACAGCAAAAATAACTAATGAAGAATGTATGAGAAGAGCTGGAGAGACAAAAAAAACCTTGTCAAAAAGATAAGAGAGAGACAATGTACTTTCATAGGACATGCAATGAGAAGAGGGGGCATTGAAAATATTATAACAACAGGAAAAATAGAAGGAAGAAGATCAAGAGGAAGACCAAGAGAAATTATACTGGACAGTCTAACGGGATGGTGTGAGAGGAGATCACCAAGTGAGCTGATGACCTGCATGAAGGATCGTGTACTCTGGAGAAGCATAATAGCCAAGGCCAGTCGGCACGGCATATGATGATGATGATGATGATGACTTTCACAGACGTCTCCGTGCACCGTTTTTAATAACAACACTTCTCGTCATAAAAGACAGTTCTGAAGAAAAATAGTTATTAACTGTTGTGGAACTTGCTGGGCATCAGTTTACAGCGAAGCTTCTTTCGTGACTGATTATTCTTAGCGAAGACGTCTGTGAAACGGAGTTTGCAGACGTTTCAGTAAACGTGAATATCTTTTCTGTAGGTGAATAACACTGAAGTTCCACATTCAACACATTAACTATTCCCGATGTCCGAAAAAAAAAAAGGTAGCATTCATATGTATGTTCCCATTGAATCTTTGTGTTTCTCGCCTGAATAGTTCTTTCCTTTCTGTGAGCTACAAGCTTTTGGCAGCTGACACCACAATGTAGAACTTTCCTACGTTTCGTACTTAATTACTTTCGTGGTGTTTTTTTTCATTACTCATAATTTTGAGGACATATTCTTATCAGTTTAAAAACAAAAGGCTGAATATGAAGCGATAGTGGTGTTAATTCTGAGTGATTTCTCAGCGTTTGTGACATTAATCAAGCAAGAAACAGCTTCAGTTAGAACTGATTTAAATTTTAGCAGCATCTCAGGAAGATATCTCGCCATATCGCATCTGGTTTCCAGAGGCCAACTTCCAGAACGCTATAATGACTAGTTTCATTCCTTTTACCAGATGTACACGTGCTTTACCTGTTTTTCTTTTAAATTTGTAACTGTTATAATAAATAAATGGATAACATTTAAACAAACGTCCATTAAGTTCAGTATTGCCTGTAGAGATTAGCAAGATGTCGAAGGATGTTATGCTTTTGCTTGCCTTTTCCAAAGTCATAATCTGTTGCTTCAAGACTAACAGGGCTGGGTGGATAATATGCATCACAGGCAATTATTCTTGCAAAACAATAAAACTCGTGGCTATTTATATAACAACGCAAGCATCTGTGGCTAATTTTATAACGACATCAGCACATCTTGTGGCTACTTTTAAAAAAAAGACAATAGCACTTGTGGGTATTTTATAAGTATACCACAACTTGTGGCTATTTTATAAATATACCAACACTTGCGGCTATTTTCGTAAAGATTTCAGCACTTGTCGTTATTTTATAAGGATTCTAACTTATGTTTACATTATATATATCAGCACTTGCGGCTATTTTCATAAGGATTTCAGCACTTGTGGCTATTTTATAAAGATTCCAGCACTTATGGCTATAGTTGATGTATACCAGCACTGGCGGCTATTTTCATAAGGATTCCACCACCTGGGACTGTTGTCATAAGTGTACCAGCACTTGTGGTTCTTTTCATAACGTTCACAGAACTTGTGGCCGTTTTATCATAAAGTCACGAGAATAAATTCAGCATGTTCGCACACTGCGTTATATGGGCAACATCCAGCCTTCAACAGTATTGTTTCTAAAATTCTAAATAATGTTGCCGAAAATAAAGCTTGGATGATGAAATGAACCGTGGAATGTTATTAATGGAAGGACACATCAACCATTTCTACAGTCTCTGTTATAGACTTCAGATGGGTATTGTCTAAATCATAATCAGGGCACTTGGCTATTTAAGTTAAGAAACTTACTTATGAGTGTCTAGTATCTTCATTTTAACATTACATCCGCCATGGAACGTTGCACCTCCGTTGCTCGGTCACTTGATTCATCATCATCATCATCATCATCATCATCACTGTTGACACCTCCGTATATATACATTTAAAATTTCTAAAAACTTATACCTTACCACAGCCGCTTTCCATAGAATTTCTTCCCGCGCTTATTCAGCTGCCGGTCTCATTTCTTTTACTACATATAAAAATATGCCCCTCAAAAATAAATCTTCATTTGCTACCTATATCTTGTTAATATTGGTTTCAGCTGTTCATTCATTCAGTTCATGTGATTCACACATCTTGAAAACGCCGAAATACCAAATCTATGACAAGCGGGTTAAATAATGAATAGATTTTTGAACGCCATCTGTCAGCAACTTGCAAAGACAGGTCTTGTTTTACTTAAACCAGTGATTATTTACTATTTGCATTAGATCTTGAATTACAAAACATGAAACTAATATCTGTAACAGATCGCGAATTATTAAACATACGATTACTTATTGTTTGCAATAAATCATGAAGTACTAAACCTGTGATTATTTCTCAGTTTGTAAAAAAAAGGCTAAAAACATTTTCAACAAAAATTACAGATTTGTCTATATTTGTTAGTCTGAGATGCGCAAAATCTGGCAACAATTTTATTGAGCGCGTCTGCATATGGAACAGGCACAGCTTCTGGCAGACTTGAAGGTCTTTTGTTGGTGGCCATCCCTGCAAGCCACCCGTACATTGACCTGAAATGATTAAAAAAAAAAAAGATTATGAATGCTCGAAACTGCTTCTTTAACGTTTCTGTTTATCCACCTCCTGGCAGATGGAGAGTAAATCCCACATGTATGGACTTGGCTTTCACATGAACATCAGTTTATATCCTTTATATGCTAACAGCCATGTGTATTAGTGTCCCTCGCCTTTCACGCATACATTGTCTACTGCCTGTAAACACGGTGAGCCACTTCTAAATAATTGTCAGCTAGGTCAATTAGAGCTCAACAGCAGCGGGCCTATTGTCCACCGCATAAGTGAGATATAAACTATAGATTCCGACATTCCCCAGGTTCTGTTAAAATAGAGTATGCCTGCTTCTCTCTCTCTCTCTCTCTCTCTCTCTCTCTCTCTCTAATTTCTCTGAGTGTTGTACCTTTTTTTTATAATTATCACCTTAGTACTATCTGGTGTACTGACGACATACAGTCTTTCAAAACAATTGAGCTCCATCTCTTTCGTCGTCTGTTTTCGTTGTCTGTTTACTAAACGCTCACAGACTAGCTTGCCAGGAACGGACAATCTCTCAGTGGCAAACAGTACAGTAGCACCTAGGTTAGTTACAATGGCTTTATTTGTGCATGGGATGATAATGGTGATGACGATGACTAAAAAAATACAAGTGGCAATAACAATCCAAGGAACGTGACATGACGATAATCCAAATCAAGACTAAATATAACATTCCAGGCGTCTACTGATGTCCAAAGGACTTCAACGCCAACAGAATTCTACAGCATACTAAGTTCACTATTCTATACTACAAAAACTACATTCTAGCCCGACAAAGCTAAGATATAGACTGACAACCAAAAGTTTAACTTTAGTTTTCTTGATCATCTGATCACTCTTTTGTTCTCCTAGCTTCATGTCCAGCACGTGACATACAAGCAACTGAGTTAAGGGGGAATGAAGCGTAAACAATTAGTTACCAATTCTATGGGACATAACCTTGTTTTCCCCAGCTTTTCAATTCCAAGATGACCCATCTAACTTTCCATCTTCAAAACAAACAAACAAAATCCCTATACTGTTATACTGCTTTCACGTTTGAATTGACCACGTGTCATAACGTTGTTATAATGTCTACTTCCAAAATAACAACAACAATAAGACATTATGTGGCACATTTACAAATAACTTATTAAATACTGTACAAAGAACATAAGATATATACAGATAGCCCCCGTTTTCTCGATGTCTCGCTTTACGACGATACGTTTTTCCACCATTCCTGTGGCTTCCCATCGTAAATTTACAAACACTTTTTTTTTAAGAATATAAGTACTTATTAAATGTAAATCTACTTATTTTAATGTCTGTTGACAAACTATTAAGTTACTGTAGTTTTTTTTTTGTTGTTTTTTGTTGTTGTTTTTGTTTTTAACATGCACGTTTATTGACAGTAAAACACTTTATACTCATCGCTGTGAAATTTGCTTTACATCCATTTCGCTTTCCGAAAGGTCCCTTCAGACAGGAACACCGTCGAAAAGTGAGATATGCCTGTATACTTATTTTTGTGACATTTTGGATCAGCGCCAGAATGTCCAGATACGCCTAATATATGATCAAGGGGACTGCTAACGGTTAAAGTCCGAATAAAGCGCAAGTGGAAGGGATATATATATATATATCCTGATACTTTACTGTTAAGGAAAGCTATTCCCATATTTTATTTCTAAACAAGGCCATACTAGCAAAGGTATCGCCCCGAGAATAACTTCTTGCACTATGTCTCCGTCCTTCACCTTTCTACGCGGAAAACACGCTATATATTTACTGGCTTCTTTCATTTCCTTGCAGCTGTAAACGGATACTTCCAGAAGATCAAGTTAATGTTCCAATCATTTCAATACAATCATAATTTGGTGTCTGCAAGAAATAGTTTAGTTTATCACAATCATTGCAGTGATTTTAAAAAAACAAAGGGTTTTCAAAAAAGCATGCTTGTCATGTCACGACTTGCGTTTGGCTGTGACGTCAAACGGTACACGGCCAGGAATGGTCACTCTTTGAGCATGAGCTGTATCAGAGCTCGAAACTTATAAAACGAGACATTTTAGGCAAAATACAGTGTTAACGTCCATAGTTATAAAACGATGCAATTTATGCAAATGGGAATACAGTATTAGCTTCTATACTTATAAGACGAAACAATTTATGCAAATAGGGAATATTGTGTTAACGTCCATTACATGACGGGAGTGTCTATCCGCACTTCGCACTCGAGCCACTGCGCATGTCTTCTGCGCATGTCTGACAGCGAAGCTGGACAGGTATCAATAAAAATGAACACAACTGATTAAACAAACTCTCAGAAAATACTGTCTGTGCCTTTACTGTCTGTGCCTTTACTGTTTGTGCCGTTACTGTCTGTGCCTTTACTGTCTGTGCCTTTACTGTCTGTGCCTTTACTGTCTGTGTCTTTAATGTCTGTGTCTTTACTGTCTGTGCCTTTACTGTCTGTGTCTTTACTGTCTGTGCCTTTACTGTCTGTGCCTTTACTGTTTGTGCCGTTACTGTCTGTGTCTTTACTGCCCGCGCCTTTACTGTCTGTGCCTTTACTGTTTGTGCCTTTACTGTTTGTGCCGTTACTGTCTGTGCCTTTACTGTCTGTGTCTTTACTGTTTGTGCCGTTACTGTCTGTGCCTTTACTGTCTGTGCCTTTATTGTCTGTGCCTTTACTGTCTGTGCCTTTATTGTCTGTGCCTTTACTGTCTCTGCCTTTATTGTCTGTGCCTTTACTGTCTGTGCCTTTATTGTCTGTGCCTTTACTGTCAGTTCCTTTATTGTCTGTGCCTTTACTGTCTGTGCCTTTATTGTCTGTGCCTTTACTGTCTGTGCCTTTATTGTCTGTGCCTTTACTGTCAGTTCCTTTATTGTCTGTGCCTTTACTGTCTGTGCCTTTATTGTCTGTGCCTTTACTGTCAGTTCCTTTATTGTCTGTGCCTTTACTGTCAGTTCCTTTATTGTCTGTGCCTTTACTGTCTGTGCCTTTATTGTCTGTGCCTTTATTGTCTGTGCCTTTACTGTCAGTTCCTTTATTGTCTGTGCCTTTACTGTCAGTTCCTTTATTGTCTGTGCCTTTACTGTCTGTGCCTTTATTGTCTGTGCCTTTACTGTCAGTTCCTTTATTGTCTGTGCCTTTACTGTCTGTGCCTTTATTGTCTGTGCCTTTACTGTCTGTGCCTTTATTGTCTGTGCTTTCACTGTCTGTGCCTTTACTGTCTGTGGCATTACTGTCTGTACCTTTACTCTCTGTCACAGCCTCATTGGACAATGGGAACCCCGGATGATAAATTTTAAAAAACCGGCGCCGTGAGCGACCTAGCACGTTCCATGCCACGGACAGCGAAGCTGGGCAGGTATCAAGTAACGTCGGCTGATCTGTGTATGTTTGTAAAGTTGTGTCAGTCCGTTGTCAACATTACCTTATTGGCATGGGGTCAATGGCCGCGGGACATGCCCAGTGCCAGTGTAGGTCATTGGTCGTGCGAGAAAGGAGTATGAATACTTTAATACACTTGAAGGTGATATGATCAGCTTCATGTGTGGTTGTTTTGTCTTCTTAAATGTATTTTTATTTATGTATATGTATGTGTGTGCGCGTATGTGCGCGTATGTGTGTGAGAGCTATTTTATTAGGTTAATTACTTCTTCTCTTTTACTTTGAATGTAATAGTTTAATCTTTCACTCTCTTGATATGTTTTTTTCTTTGTTCCTAATTTAATTTGTGTACATGTATTAAATCGAGTGTGAGGGAAGAATGAAGGATGGAGTGATGAAGGCCAGAATGTAAGACGGACCTGTGTGCCCAATTCTTTACCCTTTAAAAATAAAGATCATTCATTCATTCATTCATTCATTCATTCATTCCCCAGCTCCAGAAGGGACCAGGCACCCAATTTCCACATCTAGGTTAGCCGGGTTACCTTCAGCTGAAGGCAAACCACTGACCTTCAGAAACGAGTGCTGAGTGCATTTAGCAACTCAGAAGTCCAATACGTTTTTCATTTTTTTTTTTTTTTTTGTCGTTTAAAAAAAATCACTAATCTACAAGGTCTGACAATTAAATAATAAGACGGATTAAATACAAGATAAAATAAAAAAAACAGTTCAAGATATAACAAACACTGGAACGACCTCTGCAGTTCTTCTGTTGGTATGGCCCTTAAATTCGATGTTACGGCCCTTTGGATGTCATCAGTATCGTCAAAGAAGCGCCCTTTCAACGGTACCTTTAATTTTAGGAATAGAAAATAGTCGCAGGGAGACAAATCTGGGGAATAGGGTGGATGCTGAGAACACACACTTGCTTTTGGACCAAAAATTCCTGTACAACTACCGCCCCGTGAGCCGGTGCATTGTCATGAAGAAGGAAAAAAACTGCCAGGTGTTGAATACTCGGATCGGACTCGGAGAATCCTTGTCATTAGGCATTTCAAAATACTTAAATAAACTTTGGCAGTGACAGTCTGTCCCTCTGGAATAAATTCTTTGTGAATAACTCCTTTGCTGTTGTAGAAGCACACCAACATTGTCTTCACTTTCGACTTTTGAAGACGAATTTTTTTTGCCTTTGGTAATGATGATGATTTCCACTGACTACTTTGGCGTTTAGTGGTGGGATCATAGTGGAAAATTCATGTTTCATCCTGAGCAACAATCAAATTTAAGAAATATTTATTTCTGTGACACGTTTTGATGACGTCTTTTGCGTACTCATCAGACAACGTATGCGGTACAAACAGGCAAGAAACTTTTTTCTTGCTCAAATCTTCCACTAAAATTTTACGAATGGTCTCTCAGTTAACACCAAATTCATCTGCCATCATCCTCACAATCAAACAACGATCTTCTTGTATCCACTCTTTGACTTTTGCAAGGAGTTTATCATTACGAACAGAAATTGGGCGTCCATATCTAGTTGTATTTGTAATCGTTTCCACACTACTTTTGAATCGTGAATACCACATGAATACCTGTACACGAGATAAATAATTATCCCCATAAACTTATCGCATCAATTCAACTGTCTAAATGGCACTTTTTCCGAGTTTCAAAAAGAATTTATTGTTAGCTTTTTGCTCCATGCGGATTACGTAACAATGCACCTCTGACTAGGTCAACAAAATGTCGGCTTGTTTGTCGTCTGCTTATCGGACGGCGATGAAAGTTGCCAGATCATAGATGATGTTGCCTCTTTGGATTCCATGCTTTGCTTCCTAGATGGCATTTTTGTCTTGGCCATAATAAAATCAGTCTCATTACTTAATTGTCAGACCTTGTATTTCAAACTCTGTATATGTAGTTTCTGACTCGGTATTTTTTTTTCTTACGTACAAAATTTTCAAAATTAAAAAAAAAAAATCTCCTCTGATAATCTCAACAAAAAAAAAAAAAAAACAGGTGGTCAAAACAAACTTAATATCCCTCTATTTACATCATTTACATATTCTGTGTAAGCAAAACAGGAACTATCCCATTTCATATTGTTTCCACTACGTCCGTATTTCTAAAAATAAAGTGGGTCAAAAATGAACTAAACAGAATGACTAGACGGTTTGTTGGTGAATAAATGTACTGTAAATAGATAGGCATGTGTGATAGGTATGTGTGATAGATGAATATCTGGGTGTTAGGTATGTGTGATAGATGAATATCTGGGTGTTAGGTATGTGTGATAGATGAATATCTGGGTGTTAGGTATGTGTGATAGATGAATATCTGGGTGTTAGGTATGTGTGATAGATGAATATCTGGGTGTTAGGTATGTGTGATAGATGAATATCTGGGTGTTAGGTATGTGTGATAGATGAATGTATGGGTGTTAGGCATGTTGAATAGATGAGTATATGAGTGTCAGGTATGTGGGATAGATGAATATATGCGTGTTAGGCATGTTGAATAAATGAATATATGTGTGATAAATGAATATCTGGGTGTTAGGTATGTGTGATAGATGAATGTATGGGTGTTAGGCATGTTGAATAGATGAATATTTGAGTGTCAGGTATGTGGGATAAATGAATATATGGGTGTCAGGTATGTGAGATAGATAAATACATTGGTGTCAGTTTTGTGAGATAGATGAATATATGGGTGTCAAGTATGTGAAATAGATGAATATATGAGTGTCAGGTATGTGAGATAGATGAATACATGGGTGTCAGGCATGTGAGATAGATGAATATATGGGTGTCAGGCATGTGAGGTAGATGAATATATGGGTGTCAGGCATGCGAGATTGATGAATACATTGGTGTCAGGTATGTTAGATAGATGAATATATGGGTGTTAGGTGTGTGAGATGAATGAATATATGAATGTCAGGTATGTTAGATAGATGAATATATGGGTGTTAGGTGTGTGAGATAGATGAATATATTGGTGTCAAGATTTACTACATCACACCAGTCTAGAACACTGACTAGGACAACCGAATACTTGACATATTCTCCTGTGATTCATCAGTTTTGTTTTGTTTTTTTAAGTGAACATTTTTTCCCTGGAGTAGGCTTAAGCTGAATAAACAGGCAAAGGGGGGGGGTCTGTTGGTCAATCTCGAAACTTAAGGTGCGGAATCGAATCCCACCCGCCGCCACATCCTACTCGTCAGGGTCTTGGCCGGTGCAGGAAGAGATCGGAGCACTTATGGACTTGACCAGTGTGTAGTGATGATAACCTTTCAACATTTTAACATTTTTTAATTTAACAATAACTCTTCAATATTTTTACAGTTTTTTTTTTATTTGATGATAATTCTTCAATATTTTAACAGTATTTTTTTTTTAATTTGATGATAAGTTTTCAATACAGTATTTAAAGTTTTTTTAAAATCTGATTATAACTCTTCAACATTTTAAGTTTTTTATTTGGTGATAGCCCTTCACCATTTTAACAGCTTTTAATTTCTCCATAATGCACCAGCAGACAAGCATTAAGTGTTCTATTATGTACTGCCGACTCCGGCAGATATGATCCAATTCTGCAAATCTCCCTAACACAGATATCAGGTACTCAGTTTTACAGTTGTACTGTGCGTGTCGCTAGGCATATCGATCTAAAACTCGCTGCCTTTGCACTAGAATTATATAGTCTATTCGCTACAGTTCCGCAACTCCAGCGCACATGAACATGTTTAAATTCATTAGAAAAGTACAGTAATTCTTTTGCTGCCTAATTTACTTTTTAAAATGTTTTCGAGTTCAAAAACCTGAAAGAACGCCGAGCCGCCTTTTTACAGAAGGCTATAATCCACTGAAAGACTGATGTAAACAGAAGCACTGAATACTGCACGTAGGATATGTATCATGAAAATCTGCTTATCATTGACATAGCAGCCTCATTCTCTGGTTGAGCCTCTAAGAATTTTTTCCCAGTCGCCTTCTTCTTCTTCTTCTTCTTCGTTCGCACTGTCTGTCTATATCTGCAGTCCTGTCTCTTGGATAAATTTCACTGTTTTTTGTAATTCATGTATGGAACCATAGAGCTTATCTTCTTTAGTGGTTTCAATGGGCCAGTAATTATTTCTCAGTGACTCGTAGTTGATGCAGTTCTGGAGGATATGTTCCACAGTTTGGGGCACCTGGGCACATGTACACAGATTAGTAGTACCAACCTTAAACTTTGTATACATATGACTTCGGAGTCTGCTGTGTCCTGTTCGGAGACGGAAGATGGTGACTTGTTCCTTTCTGTTTAGCATGTGATAGGCATCATGTGTGGTGTTTGTGGCTTCCTGTAGGTTTTTATCATGCTTTTCTTCTGATTATAAGTGATTGGTATGTCTGGTTGCTTCATTTCAGTGCCCTCTTTGGCCAGTTGGTCAGCTTTCTCATTGCCTGGTATCCCACAGTGGGAGGGAATCCATTGCAAAGTGACTCCATGTTGTAAGCCAATTTTTGACAAGGCATCCTTAAGGTCTGGTAGTTTGTTGCACTGAAGAGCCTCCAGTACTGATCTTGCATCTGTGAGAATTACTACAGGACATGTATCAATTCTGGAGTCTGATAGTTTTTCAACTGCAGCAATAATTGCCCTAACTTCTGCATCAAAGTTGTTGCAGTATTTACCAGTGGGTATGGAAATCTTGTCAATGGTGTTGTTTGGATATTCAATATATGCTCCTGCCCCTCCATTCTTTATGGCATTATGTGCAGATCCATCTGTATACACACGTATCCAGGTGTCACATGGATATTTGTCATCTAGAACACTAAGTGTGGCTGTTGATCTTACAAGACTGCTCTGCATCTCACCATTCTGCACACCTTTCACTTCAGTCTGAATAGATATTTGTGTATAATCTGCTTCTTTCCATGGTGTATGCTCTGGTACAGATGATAATGGAGCGACTACAGTTGGAAGGTCAGGTATCAGCTTACGCATACGCTTGGCCTGATGAATGAAGCTGCTTCTTTTAAGCCGCCCTAATGCCAAGTTATTGAATCTCTCCTTCAGGGGATGGCTTACAGAGCTAAGGAATTTTTCTCCCATGGTCATGACCTTTGTGTCTCTACGTTCCTTTAGCGCTTGAACACCAACTATTTTCTGCATTTCTACTATTGGTGTGGACCTCATGGCACCTGTGATAATCCGTAGTGACTGATTTTGAACCTTGTCTAGATTATGCAGCGTAGTGTTTGATGCTGTGCACCAAGATGTTGAGCCATATTCTAAATGTGGTAGAATACTTTGCTGATATACATTCTTGAGGATTCTTTCACTAGCTCCCCATGTGGTTCCACTCAATTTTCTTAATATGGCTAGTTTTCTTCTGGCTTTTGCTTCTGCACTGTTGATGTGTTGCTTCCACGTCAGTTTTGAGTCAAGAGTCACTCCTAAGTAAGTGGGTTGGTTGTCCATCCTTAAGGGTATTTCATTTACAAAGATCTTACCTGCTTTCTGTTTAGATGAGAGGGTGAACAGAGTGGTACTTGATTTCTCTGTGTTGATACTTACACACCATTTGTTTGTCCATGATGTCAAGATGTCTGCTGCTCTTTGGAGTCTCTGTGTAGCAACTGTCGCATATTCATCTGTACACCACATGACCAGATCATCTGCATACAGTGCCGCTTTGATTCCATAGGGAAGTTCCTTGACCAGGTCATTAATGAATACAAGGAATAGTGTAGGCGAAAGGACTCCTCCTTGTGGTACACCATGTCGCAGAAGTACTTTCTGGCTGTTGTGTCCATCCATTACTACTCTAGCTCTTCTATTGTGTAAATAGGACTTTATCCAGTTGTACAGTCTTCCATTCACATTGCAGTTTCTTAGTTTCCACAACAGACCTTTTTTCCATACTTTATCAAAGGCTTTCTTCAGGTCTAGTACAAGGTTTTTCTCTTGGAATGCATCCTCAATCTCTTGAGAGAGATAGGTCACTTGATCTTCCGTACTGTAGTACTGCCTAAATCCTGCTTGTTGTGGAACGAGGTGGTTTTCACTTTCTAGGTACCATTTTAGCCTCAGGTCAATGATGCGTTCCCAGTCGCCTGAACCACGTATATATTACCAAACTGGAAATACGATTGCGACTTCAGTTTCACTGGGATAGCATTCACTGTTCTAGACGTTAAAGAGCATTCACTGTTCTATGCGTTAAAGAGTATTCACTGTTCTAGGCGTTAAAGCATTCACTGTTCTGGGCGTTAAAGAGCATTCACTGTTCTAGGCATTAAAGAGCATTCACTGTTCTAGGTGTTAAAGAGCATTCACTGTTCTAGGCATTAAAGAGCATTCACTGTTCTAGGTGTTAAAGAGCATTCATTATTCTAGGCATTAAAGAGCATTCACTGTTCTAGGCGTTAAAGAGCATTCACTGTTCTAGACGTTAAAGAGCATTCACTGTTCTAGACGTTAAAGAGCATTCACTGTTCTATGCGTTAAAGAGTATTCACTGTTCTAGGCGTTAAAGCATTCACTGTTCTGGGCGTTAAAGAGTATTCACTGTTCTAGGTGTTAAAGAGCATTCACTATTCTAGGCATTAAAGAGCATTCACTGTTCGAGGTGTTAAAGAGCATTCACTGTTCGAGGTGTTAAAGAGCATTCACTATTCTAGGCATTAAAGAGCATTCACTGTTCTAGGCATTAAAGAGCATTCACTGTTCTAGGCATTAAAGAGCATTCACTGTTCGAGGTGTTAAAGAGCATTCATTATTCTAGGCATTAAAGAGCATTCACTGTTCTAGGCGTTAAAGGAAGATATTCGGTGAGCACAGAGTATGAACGCAATATGAATATACTGTTCTAATAGTGTCTGTGTGAAAAGTGTTCATCCGGTAATGTAATTTGTAAGAGAGCCAATCTTACACATTACAACCTTCCCGTGCCGTTAAACGTCACATAGGGCTCGCATGGTAGTTCGCCGAGTTTTCTTGTTTTCGGCGAGCTTTTCAACCTTATCAAGGGATTTTATGCCTACTAAATTGGCCTCAACATGGAATGTGAGAAGTATGTATGAGGGAAAATATCAAATAATAAGTGACGAGATGAAAAGAACGGAGATATACTTTTGGAAATCTGCGAACATCGATGGAATGGATCAGAACACTTCAAGAGCGAGAATGATAATATCTTTATATACTCTGGTGGAGAATTAGGAGGACAAATGGAGAGACTTTTTTACTTGGACAAATCAACATCAAAAACATTACTAGGTTACAAGTGATAGAATCTTCACTATCAGACTTAAGGGCACTCCTAGAAATGTAACAATCATCCAGATATATGCACCTACATCAGCAGCAGAAGAAGAGGAAGTAGAAGACTTTTATAACACACTGCAAACGACGATAGACCAGGTACGGAAAAATGATATTGTATTAATAATGGGGGATTTAAATGCAAAAATTGGTACAGAAAGAGCAGAAGACGAAGGACATGTTGTGGGTGAAGGGGGGGTGGGGGGGAAATTTAGAATAGGACATAGAAATGAGGCAGGTGACAATCCGATGGCGTTTTGAATGGAAAATAAGCTAATGATCGCTAACACACTTTTTAAACAACATCCAAGAAGATTTTACACATGGACATCACCTTATGGGAAAACCAAAAATCAAATAGATTACATTTTAGTGCAAAGAAGGTGGAGATAAGTATAACATCAGCAAAAACTTTACCAGGTGCTGATTGTGACATGGACCATGAGTTATTAATAGCAGACATGAAGATAAAGATAAAAAAGACAGTTACAAGATCAAGACCACTCCGCTTTGATCTTACAAAAATACCAGAACAATACGGTATAGAAATGAAGAACCGTTTCGAAATCCTGATGGTTGTACAGAAGGAGACAACACCAGATGAATTGGCTAAGCAGGCCAGAGACATCTTACTAACAACAGCTAAAGACGTAGTTTCAGTAAAGAAAACACAAAAGAATGGATAGATTACAGCAGGCACACTAGAACTGATAAAACAACATAGAGAAATGAAGACCCAATGGAAAGTGACAAACAACAACAAAGAGGAATATAAATCTTTAATAAAAGAAGTACTAAGAAACATAAGAAAAGAAAAAGACAATACACACAAGATTGTTGTGAAAGAATAGAAGGGCATCAGAAGTGTAGAAGAGATAATGAAATGTTTAAAGAAATGAAGATATTGACGAGAAATGTCACACCTAAGCTAAATGTAATTTGGGACGAGATGGAGAATACTTTGACAGAGACAGAGGAAGTTCTAGAAAGATGGAAGGAATATTGCAGAGGAATGTATGAAACAACTGACTGTGAAAGTGGAAATTAACAGTGTGAATTATTATTGGAGGAGAAAGAAACGAACCGACAATAGAAGAAGTTTTATGGGCAATAAAGAATCTGAAAAATGGTAAATCACCAGGATGTGATGAGATAACAGCTGAATTTATTAAAGCAGGAGGAAAGGAGTGTGCAACAATTTATCATGCACTGCGTAAAAAGATATGGCATTCAGTTATTTGGCCAAAAGAATGGAAAAAGAACTGTATTCATACCACTGCCAAAAAAAATAGTAACCTGAAATTATGCACAAACTACAGAACTGTTGCCCTGATTAGCCACACCAGTAAAATTATATTAAACATCATAATGGGTAGACTTTGTAAGAAAATAGAAAACAAAGTCAATATGGTCCAAGCTGGTTTCAGGCAAGAAAGAAGATCAAGAGATCATACATTCAATAAAAGATTAATAATAGAGAAATGCAGAGAGTTTAATTTGAATCTATAGTTATCTTTTATAGACTACTCAAAGGCATTTGATTGTATACATCATCAGAAACTTTGGGAAATAATTGAAAAAATGGGATTTCCAACACATTTGATACAATTAATATCACTGCTGTATCTAGACCAACAGGCAGCAGTAAGAATAAATGGTGAAACAACAACTTGGTTTGACATAAAACAAGGGGTGCATATTGTCGCCTTACTTATTTAACTTGTATACTGAAAATATAATGAGGAATGTTACAGAAGATGTAGACAAAGAATATTACTATGCCATAACAATTGGAGGTTATGAAATACCAGAGATTAGATATGCTGATGACACAGTATTATTGTCCACAACACAAAAAGGAATGGAAAATCTAATTATGTCTGTCCGTAAGAACAGCGAAGAGCAAAACCTCTATCGTAATGCGAAGAAAACTAAACTGATGACAACTGACCAAACAAATAAGGTAGCTGAAATATGTTATCAATGAGAAACAACTGGAAGAAGTTCAGAGTTTTTAATATCTTGGATCACTGTTAACTAATAATGGAGATAAAATGAGGGAAATTAAAAGGAGGACATCTATCGCTCTTCAGAAAGTAAAACAACTAGAGAATCTGTGGAGAGGAACAGACAGAACTACAAAAATAAGATTTTTAAGGGCATACATCTTTCCCATCGCAACATATGCCTGTGAGATCTAGACACTTAACAAAACAGCTGAGAAACACATAAGTGACTTTGAATGTAAATGGTACAGAAGAGTTCTTCAAATATGATGGACACAAAAAAGAACAAATATATCCATACTACAAGAGCTTAATATTGAAGAAGGCTGGCTACTAAAGAGAGAAAACTTAAATATTTTAGACACATTAAACGTCATCATTATCTAGAGAAGACCGTCTTGGAAGGGTACATAATGGGAAAAAGAAAAAGAGGAAGACCAAGGCGAAGATGGATGTAAGACACCTTTGATGATCTGCAAATGGATGCATCAGCAACAGGCCATCTTGCTCACAACCGAGAGGCCTACAGGAGTGCTGTTAGAGAGGCAAAGTTCCGCAAGGGACATGCAAATGAATGAATGAATTTGGCCTCTCTTAACAATGTCCTCTTTGGAGTTTTTACGTGGTCGACCTCTTTTTAGAGAGAGCCAATACATAAGAGTAAATCGCGACCAATAGCAGGTCTCTGTCTGCCCTAAGCTTTGGTATGATCAAGTATGGTACGACAGAGTGTTTCCGTGATTTCTGGAAAAAAAATCCCCCTTCCATCACCCCCCTTCTCTCTCTCTCTCTCTCTCTCTCTCTTAGATTATATTCAGTTTAACGGAATTTCGCCATTAACAAAGACTCTCTTCCCCCTAACAGCCGGTTAAATCGAGGATTTACTGTAATGGTTGTACTACAGTGAGATATATGTGGAAATACATCAGCCCTAATAGTGGCACTGTCATGTTTTGGAACATTGTAAGGACCGTGACTGCCTTGTTGACTGTGGTCTACAAACTCAGCGATGATGATGATGATGATGACGACGACGATGATGATGATGACGACGACGACAATGACGATGATGGTGATGATGATGATGATGATCCTAGTACCTCGTGAGTATCCACGATGCCGCAGCACTCTGCCTTGGAAGTGATCACCAAGTTGCGGTTGAAAGCAAGCGTTTGTGCAGGTGATGGAACGGCATAGGAGACGCAGTAGCCGCGGCATGCGTTGGTTGTTACGTCGAATGGTACACAGCCAGGGATGGTCACTCGCCGAGTATGACCTGTAACAGAGAGCTCGGAACTTATAAAACGAGACCAGCTTAAAGAAAAGTTTCACACTGAAATATTTTGCGCATGTGAAGGAGGCTCACTGCCATTTAAACTGTTCTAGATAAAACTGGGAAACAAAAAAAAAAAACAAAACGAAAACAACAGTTTTAACGGACTCCGTCTGGTTTTGTTGCTTGTTGTCAGTGTTTATCAGGTGCCCTTCCAGCAGCCACCGGCGGTCATACACCTTCACAGACCTAGATCTTTCCTGTTTTCGATGGTCTTAGCTGGTGACTTTTTATTATACCACAGAGTGCGTGATTTTCTTGGCTTCCTCCTTCGTCCGTCCCTATTTATTTTTTGCTGCTGTTGTGATATTTTCAAGTCCTTCCCCCAAAGCTTTTGTGTGTGTTTAAATGACTTCAGTTTAATTAAAGGATAAATATAGGCCTGCAGTCACTTCCTGGCAGTATTTATTATACATTTTTGTGTGCCAACGTGAAATGTGAAATTTTCGTTTGCTGTTCTAATAGTCAACCAAATTTTCATAAAATGAAATAGTAAATTCTCCAGTATAAAATGCACCGCACTGTGTCTTCAATAGGTAGAGAAAGAGTAAAATGTAAATGCAAATATAAAAGTTGGCTGCATATAATCTTGTTTACAAATATTGTATGAAGAGGGTAAAAAAAGTAGGAAGGATGAACTTCTTTCTCTTGTTCCGCATTCCTGGAATAGAAGTCTATACATTCATGATAAAAATAATAAATTATATTTGGACGCAACGAAACAAACCTGAGCAGAATGAGGCGACAACACAGTACTGGCACTCACTCAGAACAAAATATAGCAAGAAATATTACTAAGAATCGTAAAGCCTCTATCGAAAGGGAACAAAGTTCATATACGAGGAGTGATTGATAAGTTAGCGGCCTACTGTACAAATAGTTGAAACACACAGTTGATATTAGGTGCATTTATAGATTAGGTTAACGTAAGATTAAACACCAAGTTTCAAGAAATTAACTGCAAATAATTTTTTTTACAGGCTACTGAAGTGGTAAGGGGTGGCTGAAATTGAGAAAATACATAAAATTTCTCATCGAGCAGTCATTCTCTACCTTTGCATCAAGGGCTTATTATCGAAGGAGATCCGTGATGATATGGTAGAGACTCTAGAGGAGAGTGCCCCTTCTTACAGCACAGTGAAGAAATGGGCAGCTCAATTCAAACATGGAAGGGAGAGTCTGGAAGATGATCCCCGTCCAGGAAGAACAAGAACGGTAACCACCAATGAATCCACAGGCAGAATCCATGACATGATAATGGAGGATCGACGACTAACTGAGCGGTACATTACTACTGAGATGGGCATCTCCCAGGAATATTCATATCATTATTCACAATGATCTTTAAATGACAAAGGTCTCTGTCGATGGGTCCCGAAACTTCTTTTTCACAAACGACAGAGTCTCAGTATGTCAAGAGACAATCTTGGCCATTTTTCTGCAGATCCTGAAAAGTTTCTTCAGCAATTTGTGACTATGGATGAGATTTGGGTTCATCATTTTCAACCAGAAACCAAAGAACAGTCAATGCAGTGGAAACATCATGGATCCCCACCTTCAAAGAAAGCAAGGGTGGTTCTGTCTGCAGGCAAAGTGATGGCTTCCTTTGGGGGGGGGGGGGGGGGGGGAATTCAGAAGGTGTGCTATTGGTAGACTATCTTCAAAAGGGCAGAACGGTCACCGGGGCCTATTACGCTAATCTTGTGAAGCAACTGCAGGTTAAATTGAACGAAAAAGCATAGAGGGAAATTAACGAGAGGAGTCATCTTTCAGCAAGACAATGCTCCAGTTCACAACTCGGCGGTGGCAATGGCCGCCATTCATGAAATCGGCTTCCAGCTTCTTGAACATCCTCCTTATTCCCCAGATTTGGCCCCTTCGGACTATTACCTGTTTATCAAACTCAAAAAGGAGCTCAGTGGTCGCAAATTTGCTTCAGATGATGACATCATTTATGCTGTAGACCACTTTCTACTTGCACAAGATGCTGACTTTTACAAAGAAGGGATCCGTAATCTCCAGGATTGCTGGACTAAGTGCATAAAATTGCAAGGGGACTATGCTGAGAAATAACCCCAAAAAGTTGTCCACAAATAATCTGTTGTACCTTATGCCGAGAACTTATCAATCACCTCTCGTATCAACGACAATATATTTATATACTGTTTCTGTTACATAACACTGTGTCAAAAGTTCGTATTCTAACACAGATGTAATGATTCTGAAAACATATTAGCACGAGAGTAGATTTTAACCAATCAAACGTCCAGCTTTATTTCGTATAACATAGCAACGGGAGTGTTCGTTGGAAAATACAACACAGGCACTCTCCAGCGCAGCTTATCGCAAGTCACAACTAAGTGCTCCCTTTTTTTCTGTTATTTTATTTCAGTTCCTATTTGTTTATTTCATTCATGTGAATTTATATTTTATATTCTTCATTTCTTTGTCCTGTATGTTTCTGTGTGATTAAAAATGTAAACCGAACAACACTGAGGTTAACGGGAGAGCACATGTGGGAGTGTCCTGACTGCACGGAAGGCCCATCTCTAGGCCAGCAGCAGAGCATTGGCGTTTTTCACGTTCTTGTGTTTTTTCACTGGGCCAGTAAAAATGCGCCCAGGCGCTTTAAGACTGTATACAGACAGACAACTACAGCCATTGTAACAAAGACCGGCCTGAACAAATATACTACAGGAGGGAGTAACAGAGCAAGCGGATATAACCGAAACCAACTTGTGTCTGCGAAGAAACGGTACACAATGAGTAAGATTCAACATTATTATTATACGGGACGACTTCCTGGTCCCAAGGGAGCGATGGTGTCTAAACTTCACATTTCTTATACGTCACAGTTGGCAACAGGACGACATCCCTCCCTCCATCATCTCCCCGACCCTACGTCTTTCCACCGACAATGTTGTTATAATGGCCGCTCCCACAGTCGGTCATTTGGGACTGCCAGGGTGTGGAGGCTTGGCTACATCCGCTGATAAAAGAAGTCTGGGGCAATAAAAGGTGTGAGTGTGCTCCAAAAACTATTTGTGAGTCTCTCTCTCCCTCCTTCCCTCTCTCTCTCTCTCAAGATTGTTCTTTTCTTGAGCGTGGGTGTGTGTAAAAAGAGGGGGAGGATGTGTGGGAAGAGAAAAAAAGGGGCTGGGAAAGGGGGTGGGGGGCGGAAAGGGAGTTATTTGGGGTATTAACTAATATTTTCAAAATGTGAAGGCGTTCTCATCTTCAGCTCTCAGCTTTCACGCTGTTACAGACATTCAGCATCTGTTTAATATCGTTTTATGCTGTTTTATACTGTTTTTAGTAAAAAAATACAAATTGTGATGACGAGAAGAGAAGAAACGAGAAGAGAAGAGAAGAGAGAAAAGAAAAGAGAAAAGAATTAAAAAAAGAAGAAAAGAGGCGAGAAGAGAAGAGAAGAGAAAGGAAGGCAAAGGAAAGGAAGAAAGAGATAAAGAGAGAGCGCGGGGGGGGGGGGGAGAGAAGAAGAGACAGTTTTATTTTGAATAACTTTTGTTACAGTTTTGATTTCGAGCAATAAATTTCTCTTCTTGAACGCCCTACTTTAAAAAGTGTCAACAATCTACTTTCCTCGGTGTAAGTAATCTACTTTTCTCAGTGTAAGTAACCTACTTTACTCCTATTTACATCAAGAAACAGACGAATCAAGCCTGATCCAGATTACTCCTAGAGCCATTCTGAAGGGTATATAACTCTTGATTGTGGCATATCCCGCAGTGAACGTGCTAATAACCTTAATGTGTCATTGTCGTTGGAGCTACTAGTGCTTGAAGGACTTCTTCTCGCTTTACAGTGAAAACGCCACAAGAGGCATTAAAAATCTGAAAAGACTGAAAATAGGAGACTGTAGTTATCAATAATTAGTGTATAAGTATACAACTATACACGAGGCACTGCAGTAAAGCTGTGATACCAAAATGTATAAACTCGGGGGAAAAAAATAGGAACAGCTTTATTACTTAACAATAACAAAGTAGTGACGTTTCGGCGTTAGCCTTAATCATACAAACACAAACGCCGAAACTTTGTTCCTATTTTTTTTCCCTAGTTTATACATTTTGGTATCACAGCTTTATTACTTAACGATAACAAAGTTTCGGCGTTTGTGTTTGTATGATTAAGGCTAACGCCGAAACGTCACTACTTTGTTATCGTTAAGTAATAAAGCTGTTCCTACTTTTTTTTTTCCTAGTTTATACGCTGTAGTTATCAATACCGTGAGATGGTTTGATCATATTGTCTTGATAGCAGAAAGTGAAAACACTTTGCAGAAAACAGTGCAGGAGAATGTCAAAACGAACAGAATAAGAGGATTAGAGTTATACACAAACGAGAGATACTAGGATTAGAGTTATACAAACAAACGAGAGATACTAGGATTAGAGCTATACAAACAAACGAGAGATACTAAGATTAGAGTTATACACAAACGAGGGATACTAGGATTAGAGTTACACAAACAAACGAGAGATACTAGGATTAGAGTTATACAAACAAACGAGAGATACTAAGATTAGAGTTATACACAAACGAGGGATACTAGGATTAGAGTTACACAAACAAACGAGAGATACTAAGATTAGAGTTATACACAAACAAGAGATACTAAGGTTAGAATTATACACAAACGAGAGATACTAAGATTAGAATTATACACAAACGAGAGATACTAAGATTAGAATTATACACAAACGAGAGATACTAGGATTAGAGTTATACAAACAAACGAGAGATACTAAGATTAGAGTTATATGCAAATGAGAGATACTAGTAGAAGAGAATGAAGACCTGGAAACACTTGGCCAAAGAGTCTTGAAAAAAATTCTAAAAAAAAGATCGACTACACCTGCAGACGGATAGAAGAAGTAGTCTAGGATAGAAATAAATGGAAAGCCTTTGTTGACGGCCTACGCTCAAAGTAGGGGTAAAGAAGGCGAGAGAAAGAGAGAGAGTGTGTGTGTGTGAGAGAGAGTGTGTGTGTGAGAGAGAGTGTGTGTGTGAGAGAGAGTATGTGTGTGAGAGAGAGAGTGTGTGTGTGTGTGTGTGAGAGAGAGAGAGAGTAACAAGACAGTAACCATGGTGATATCAAGCAGAATAAATATACCAACCTGCAGTATCCTTTCAAACGCAAGACACTGAAACAATGAAATAAATTCACTTGCTTCGAAAGAACCATAACAGTTGATGGCAAGAGCATACATAATAACAAACTGCGAACAAGAGAAATATGTGGAGTTTTTTATGATATTAAGAAGATACTAACATATAAGAGCATGTCCTTAAAAGTGAAAAAAAGAGAGAAAAAAAAGTGCTAAATAGTACTGTAAGCTTGTGAAAAAAAAATTGGATAATTTACACACATAAAAGGTTCTAAGGACTGTAAATGCGTCTCAAACAGCCTCTGGCAGTCAAGTCCAGCTCCTGGCCTTCCCGTGGCAGAACTGTTTAAACTGACAGGAGAAGGGGCGATGGCGAATATCTGGCGCCTGAAAACCAGACACTTAGGGTAGATGAGTGGCACATTTGGTAGCTCATCTGCCGCTGTTGGCGAGATTTTTCAGTTGCCGTGCGTGGAGCGGTGCTCCTCCCGGCCAATGAAGACAGGTGCAAATGAGGTTGCCGCGCAGCATCACTGCGGAAAAGGTGGTAGAAAGATAAAGCGAAGCAAACAGTCAAATCACGGCACCTCTGGTCTGGAGGTCGGCCACGTCCTGAGTACAGTCATATCGGGTGAAATGCATGAACAGGCTTGTCCCAGAAGTTAAGACACTGCTGGCGAGACTCTTCAAATTCCGCGCGTGGAGCGAAGCTCCTCCCGGTCAAGAAAGAAATGCGGAAAAGAAATAAAGGTTGCTGTGCGGTGCCGATGGGAAAGGTGGTGGAAAGGACAAAGTGAAGTTTAATCGGTATGTCCAGTAGTATCGCTACGAGAGCTATACATACCACGGCACCTCTGCTCTAGAGGCCGGCCACATCCGAAATACACCTACACTGGTGAAATATGCCTAAACCGGCACACACCAGGGGTGGAACTTGATGGCTAGACATGTCATGCCACCTCCGCTCTAGAGGTCGGTCACGCCTGATATACACCCATACTGGTGAATTTTGCCTAAACCGGCTCACACCAGGGGTGAATCCTGAAGGCTATGCATGTCACAGTACCTCTGCTCTAGAGGTCGGTCACGTCCCAAACACGCCCATACTGGGATAATATGCCTAAACCGGCTCAACCCAGGGGTGGAAGTCACTAGTGGCGAGGATTCGTCCTCCTGGACAAAAGCTCCATCCTTGTCACAACTAGGAAGGGTAGCGGCCACGACCGCAAAATGCTGAAGTCGGAGACACTGGACCAGGGCAGTCTAGATAGGTAACCACCTCTCACCAGGCGGGATGTTTGGGTATCCTAATCACGCTGAGGTTTTCCGGTGAGAAAGTCCAACTCTGGACTAGATGGGCAACCACCTCTCACCCGGCGGTGATACACGGGTATCTCAAAACACGTCGAGGTTTTCCGGTGAGAAGGTCCAACTCTGGCCTGGGTGGGCTACCGCCTCTCACCCAGCGGAGATGCACTGATATCCTAAACACGTCGAGGTCTTCCGGTGAGAAAGTCCAACTCTAGACTAAACTGGTGCAATGAAAACCACGGTGTCACGCAATCCCGCTTCTGAGACCCACCAAGAATACAGGCTAAAGCCCTGTGATACTCTGAACCCCTTGTGGTCCTCTCGTGGATCTCATGTGGTCCTTTCGGGGACCACACAGGAAACCACGGGACCTAACGAGGACCACAGGCGTAAATTCAGTAGGATCACAGTGCAGTTTTGGTGGTAGAAGCGAACGAAGAAGAAGAAGAAGACACACATAAAAAATAAAATGGAAATAACAGGAGAATAGTTTTAAAGAACGGTGTGACATATAACCTGGACAGTCAAAAAAATAAATAAATAAAATAAAAACCAATAAAGAGGTCCTCTGTGAAGTTCAAAAACAACGAAAACTAGTTACAATTTTAAGACAAAGTCAAAATTTCTTGGACATGTCACGAGAAGACACTGGTAAACACTGGAAAAATCAATGGAAATTTTTTTTAAATGTAAAAAAAAAACATAAAGGAAGATACACCAAGAGAGAAATACTCGTATGTTAGAAATACGACCAAACGGATACAATGGACACTGTGGAACCAACTGGAAGATCGTGACTTTACAGATGATGTGGCACTTCTGGCACACAGCCACACACAAATGCAAGAGAAACTTTAGATCTTAAGCAAGAATTCAGCTAAACTGGGACTATCTATTACCAGACAAAAAAAAAAAAACAAAGATAATGAAAAATAATAGTGCAAAGCAACATCCTCATTGTAATCGAGGGAGTGCCAATTGAGAAAGTAGAGTATTTCACATATTTAGGCAGCATAGTGGATAAATAGGGGGAACAGGAAAGAATGTTAAAGCTAGAATAACCAAGGCCAGGACAGGATTTATCCAACTTAACAAAATATGATCATCTAAGAACATGAAAACAAGAACCAAATTTAGGCTTTTCAATACAAACGTATTGCTATATGGTTCAGAGACATGGGTCATGACCAAGACAATATAACAGAGGATACAGACATTCATGAACTACTGCCTGAGGAGGATTTTAAACATTAAATGGCAGGACAAGATCAGGAATGAGGAAGTCTGGGAAAGGGCAGGACAAGAACTTAACCTATGAACTTACAAATCATGTCTAGGAAGTGGAAATGGATTGGTCACCCTCTGAGGAAACCCGACACCAGCATAGCAAGAATCCTCAAGGAAATAGAAAACGAGGAAGACCTAGACTTACTTGGAGAAGAGAAATGATGACAGTGCTCAGAGACAAAGGATACACATGGAAGAAAGCAGAGAATAATTCCAAGAACAGGGACGACTGGAAAGCCTTTATCCGTGGCCTATGCTCTCAAAAGGAATGAAAGGCGATGATGACAATGACGACCAAACAACCCCAAAAAACAGAACAAATAACATCTGAACTGATCGGAGACATCAAGGACCGCACCCGATGGAGAAACATGATCAGCAACGACATCCAGTATTGCATGTAATGAATTAATGTTTTGAATACTGAAAGACTGCAAAAGTTAAAAACAGACATTTTGTCATAATCTCGGAAAACCGCAGTGGATATATTCATTCTGAAACTCTTTTAGACCTTATCTATATTAAATGTAGTCTAATAAGGATTCACGGTCAATTTTAAAAAAAACGAATTTAAAAAAAAACTGTCAAATGCAAAGTATGATTTCCCAGCATTCACTATGGGGTACTCTGAGACTGCAAGAATAATGGCCGGTAACCTACAACAAAAATAAGATTTTTAAGGGCATGCATCTTTCCCATCGCAACATATGCCTGTGAGACCTGGACACTTAACAAAACAGCTGAGAAGCACATAAATGCCTTTGAATGTAAATGCTATAGAAGAGTTCTCCAAATATCGTGGACACAAAAAAGAACAAATATATCTATACTACAAGAGCTTAATATTGAAGAAGGCTGGCTAGTAAAGAGGATTAAAGAGAGAAAACTTAAATATTTTGGCCACATTAAACGTCATGATAATTTAGAGAAGACCGTATTGGAAGGATACATAATGGGAAAAAGAAAAAGAGGAAGACCGAAACGAAGATGGCTGCAAGACATCGTTGATGATCTGGAAATGGATGCAGCAGCAGCAGGCCATCTTGCTCACAACCGAGAGGCCTACAGGAGTGCTGTTTGGGAGGCAAAGTTCCGCAAGGGACATGCAAAGGAATGAATGAAACCTACAACAGTAAGTCTGCGGGTTTTTTGTCGTCTTCCCCCCCCCCAACCCCATCCCACCAACACAAAGGGGATAAAAAGAACCTCTTGGCCTTACCGCGAATCAAACTCATGTCTCCCCTGATGAAAAACCGGCGCTCAAAGCTCGCTCCCGCGCCCTCATAAAGAAGCAGTCAAAATCTCAGAAGAGACCTGGCTGTATAAAAACCATTACCGGCAGGAAGATAAAAGTCATAGAGCACGCAAACATCTGCTCAACAGTACGGGCACGACAAGGGAGGGGGTTAATACGTCCAAGAGAATGGGCTTAGCGAGTGGCCCCCGAGTCCATCCTGTCCGTATAACCCCTTTCTGCTTCCTTTCTTCTAGTGTGACCAATATACCCATCGATCAGTCTACAAATCTAACTATTTGTCCGTCAAGATCTATTGGTCCATACATTACCTTCTCTCTCTATCTATCTCCCCCCCCCCCCTTCCTCCTTTTATCTCCTCGCGCCGTTCATCCATTCTTATGACTGATGACTGACATTAGTAGCCACATACAGGGTACAGATAACACTGCCAGAACATTGTCTCTCACACTGCACCAGTAATCTATTCCCATTAAATTAAAATGTTCTACGCCCACCTCACCTCCTTTCCCCCTCTTCAATCTTCCCCCCCCCTCTCTCTCTCTCTCATCTCTCTGTATGACCTCCACGTGTGCATATATTACAGATACTCATTAAGAACTGGGCCCTAGAGAAATGTTTCCTCCATTTTTTTTTTCTGGTGGTGTCAGGGGGAATCAAGTTTTCCACTGACCCAAGGTAGCAGGTTATACGAAACCAGGAATAACAATAACAAGGCCGGGGGTGTGGTTGGGGGGGGGGGGGAGGATGGAGAAATCACCATGACACGTGACAGGCAACCTAACTATACGCGATTATGTTTAATTTCACGCGGAGCGCTAACCTCGTTGGTCGCCATGGCAACATGGAAGCAATTTCCTGCATAATCTACGGTTCTCCGATTTGAATAGGTAGTACTGGTTACAGTCTGTCCGAGAAGGGCATGGTCGTCACAAGCCGTAGGCGGAGTTTATCAGAACAGCTGTCAGAGAGGACGCTGCCCACTACTGATGCCCAAGTGGGCAAGCAGCGAAATTAAGATTACTTTGACTGGTTTATTCTGAAATGAACCGAAAATTTAAAAAAAAAAAATTATCTCAGTCAAGGTATGCTAATGACTACAAGCAGGACTAAAAGAAAAAAAAAGAAGGGGGGGGGTCCCAGTTGTACATTATCCGGGGTCTGGAGGAATTTCCCTGTTTTAAGGGAGGTCCTAGAAGGAAAAAAGGGGGGGGGGTGATAGTAGATGAGAACAAAATGTCTAGTCAAGAGAGTGAGCTGACAGGAGAAATGCTTACAAAATTTCTCTTGGAGGTCTGTGCTACAGGTCATATGACATGGCCAATGTTCCTCACTATATATGTCAGAGGGGGTGGTGTCCGTCATCATTTTTTTTCTTTCTTTTTTTTTTTTTTTTTGAGGATTCCCAAAACTGTCTCTCATACTTTTGTCTAAAAAAGTGATTCCTAAACTTCTGACTCAGAACAGCTATGGACCCCATTACCAGTCCAAGAACAGATGTGGACCTCTTTATTAAAAATAAAGCCATAAATAAAACCCTGGTGGTAAATGTTTGTTTGTCTTTTTTTAGTAGAGCCAAACTATTTTCTGGTCCGTGGATACCATGTTCAGAACCGCTGATCTAGTACAAGCCTTGAATTTCCGTTCCCTCGTTACTGGTCGTAATTGTTGTAAAAACTACTACTACTACTACTACTACTACTACTACTACTACTACTACTACTACTACTACTCGCTGTTGGCGAGATTCTTCAGCTGCTGTGCGTGGAGCGGTGCTCCTCCCTGCCAATGAAGAAAGGTGCAAATGAGGTTGCCGTGCAGCATCACTACGGAAAAGGTGGTAGAAAGGATAAAGCGAAGCAAACAGTCAAATCACGGCACCTCTGGTCTGGAGGTCGGCCACGTCCTGAGTGCAGTCATATCGGGTGAAATGCATGAACCGGCTTGTCCCAGAGGTTAAGACACTGCTGGCGAGACTCTTCGAATGCCGCGCGTGGAGTGAAGCTCCTCCCGGTCAAGGAAGAAAATGAGGAAAAGAAATAAAGGTTGCTGTGCGGCGGCGATATGAAAAGGTGGTGGAAAGGATAAAGTGAAGTTTAATCGGTATGTCCAGTAGTATCGCTACGAGAGCTATACATACCACGGCACCTCTGCTCTAGAGGCCGGCCACATCCGAAATACACCTACACTGGTGAAATATGCCTAAACCGGCACACACCAGGGGTGGAACTTGATGGCTAGACATGTCATGCCACCTCTGCTCTAGAGGTCGGTCACGCCTGATATACACCCATACTGGTGAACTTTGCCTAAACCGGCTCACACCAGGGGTGAATCTTGAAGGCTATGCATGTCACAGTACCTCTGCTCTAGAGGTCGGTCACGTCCCAAACACGCCCATACTGGGATAATATGCATAAACCGGCTCAACCCAGGGGTGGAAGTCACTAGTGGCGAGGATTCGTCCTCCTGGACAAAAGCTCCATCCTGGTCACAACTAGGAAGGGTAGCGGTCACGACCGCAAAATGCTGAAGTCGGAGACACTGGACCAGGGCAGTCTAGATAGGCAACCACCTCTCACCCGGCGGGATGTTTGCGTATCCTAATCACGCTGAGGTTTTCCGGTGAGAAAGTCCAACTCTGGACTGGATGGGCAACCACCTCTCACCCGGCGGTGATACACGGGTATCTCAAAACACGTCGAGGTTTTCCGGTGAGAAGGTCCAACTCTGGCCTGGGTGGGCTACCGCCTCTCACCCAGCGGAGATGCACTGATATCCTAAACACGTCGAGGTCTTCCAGTGAGAACGTCCAACTCTAGACTAAACTGGTGCAATGAAAACCACGGTGTCACGCAATACGCTTCAGAGACCCACCAAGAATACAGGCTAAAGCCCTGTGATACTCTGAACCCCTTGTGGTCCTCTCGTGGATCTCATGTGGTCCTTTCGGGGACCACACAGGAGACCACGGGACCTAATGAGGACCACAGGCGTAAATTCAGTAGGATCACAGTGCGGTTTTGGTGGTAGAAGCGAACGAAGAAGAAGAAGAAGACTACTACTACAACAACTACTACTACTACTACTACTACTACTACTACTACTACTACTACTATTATTTCTTCTTCTTCTTCTTCTTTTTCTTCATTCTTCTTCTTCTTCTTGTCTTCTTCTTCTTCCTCTTCTCGTGTTAAGAAATTGTGTTAGAATAAAGAGAGTATGGCAATGCCAGCTGGTCAGCTTAGAAATCTCTCTTTCAACCAAAATCTGCGAAACTCCTCTTTGTGTTCCATCGCATTCCTCACATCTCCAGCATTCTTTTATTTCTATCTAATCGCTTTCTCCTTCTTTCCATCTTTCTCTTGCTTTCTCTCTCTCTCTTGCTCTCTGTTTTCTCTCTCTCTCTCTGACTCTTTCTTTTTCTGTCTCTCTTTCTGTCTCCCTTTCTTTTTCTCTGTCTTTCTCTCTCTTTTCTCTCTCTTTCTCTCATTCTCTCTCTCTTTCTCTCCTTTTACCTCCCTCTTCCTCTATGGTTCTTTCTCTTTCTGTCTCCGTCTCTCTTTCTCTCCTTCTTTCTCTCCTTTTACCTCCCTCTCTATCTCTCACTTTCTCTCTCCCTCTTCCTCTATGGTTCTTTCTCTCTCTCTATTTCTCTCTTTATCTCTCTCTTTCCCCTCTCTTTTCACTCTTCCTGCTTCCATGAGCCAGGTTACCCAATCCTTTTTAGATCACTATAAAGGCTCGTCTCCTATCGACAAGCAGGCTATTTGCAAACCATTAATTTAGCCGTATTGATCCACTTAACTTTAAACCTTCGCAACAGATTTTTTTTTTGTTCTCTACAACAGTGTTTTCTCCTTTTTCTCTATTTTTTTGTTTAATATTAACACATTTGTCCAGGCGATTAACATGCAAATGTGTGGACATTTAAAAAAATGTTTTTGTGAAAGAAAGGACATACTACAGGCATCGCATGTGCTAATGATTATCTGCTTGGACTGTGTTCTTTCTATATTTTATGACGTAAAGATTTTTTGCAAAAGTAACAGTTAATACTCTGTAGGGAAATGTCATTAAAAACAAACAAAAAAAAAACGAGTCACTTAAAGTACGACGAAATGTTGGAAAATAGAAACGAACCGTAACTAGGGAAACTGAATAATTTGATTTAGAAATACTTCCTTGTAATAGTGAAAATTTAAACATAGACAATGTAAAATATGTACGAGTATGTAGATGACTCAGCACATTTCTTCTTCTTCTTCTTCTTCTGCGTTCGAGGTTGTTGGTCACATCAGATCCTGATCCCTGTCGACATGGCAAAGTCCGCAGTCCTCTCCAGATCCTGATCCCTGTCGACATGGCAATGCCCGCAGTCCTCTCTCCAGATCCTGATCCTTGTCGACATGGCAAAGTCCGCAGTCCTCTCCAGATCCTAATAGAAGCCCCAGAGCTTTTGCCCCAAGCTTGTGTCCTCTAGCCATGTCGCACTCCCTGGGTCCGCATGGTCTGGGCACTCTTGAAAAATATGTTCTAGAGTCTGGACTCCACTACCACATGGACATTTGTCTGTATGAGACATTTTGAGTCGATGTAGATTGATTCAGCACACTGACTGTGTGACAGCACATACGTAGATGGCTGGTAGCAATGACTCTAATTAGAGACAACTCTCATAAATAAGACAAAGACTTACCAACAAGATGGCAGCCGGGAGACTCCCACGAGCGCCTGCCTTCTAAAGCTGGAATAAGGTACGCTGTAACCAGCAACACAACCACAAACCTCAACATAGAACTGTGCAAGCTGACCCTGTCGGAAAATGATGGGAGAATACACGATGCTGCTGGCTGCGATGAGGAATACAGAGGAAATACTGCGGATGTTGCTGATGTTAGATACACCATAATGATCATCTGTTCAGAAGAAGAGACTATTAATGCACTGACCAGCGTTTTATTTACTTTTTTGTTACGTAATGATAGACGTATACTTCAAAATGAGGAAGGGGAGGGCACTTCAGATTTTTTTTTAAATGTAAAATTCCCGTTTCCAGACCATTAAAGCATGTTTGGGATAAGGTGTTTGGCCCACATTTCCTCGACCCTCGGCACATGAAAGTCTGATGTGGTCAGTATCACGCCTGGCCGCATTTACCTCCCAGATTTCTCTGGGTACCCATTTTTAAAGGCTGGATCAACCTGGTGGCCTTTTTGGTGTGTACCATTTAAAAAAAAAAAACAATCTCCCACTGCTGGGACTGAACCCGGTACCATCGGATTAGTAAACCTAGCGCCTAACCACTCGGCTAACCAGGCCGCCATTCATTCTTTTGCATGTCCCTTGCGGAACTTTGCCTCCCTAACAGCACTCCTGTAGTCCTCTCGGTTGTGCGCAAGATGCCCTTCTGTTGCTGCATCCATTTGCAGATCGTCAACGATGTCTTTGCAACCATCTTCGTTTTGGTCTTCCTCTCTTTCTTTTTCCCATTATGTATCCTTCCAATACGGTCTTCAGGCCGCCAGTAGTCAGAAATCAAGACTGCTTATCTGCATCCTTCTTCAGCTGCTTCTTGTTTATGGTCATTGTTTTCTTGAAGCCGGACACCGCTATAAGATCATCCTATTGACAACAAGCTACGAGCCACAATTAGGTCATGAATATGATCAACAGTTTCTGGAACTGACATTGTTGAAGGCCTTCCAGATCTTGCTTTCGGTCTCGAAATCTCCACGTTGAAAGTCAGCGCACCACTTCTTAACAGTTGAATACGGTCAGCACTTGTCACTCAATGTTTGCAGCATACACTCGTGGATTTTCGTTGGAGTTTTCTTTAGCAAAATCAGAAACTTCATGACGGCCCGGAGGTCCACGCTTGAAAATTCCACACATTTTGTTGACATGGTTCTGCCACTGATCTAAAAAAAAAAAAAGTTAACGCTATGATCCTGCAAAGTGGCACTTTACATTATAAAAGAACATTGTTTCCAGCTACACTGACAAAATTACTCTCTCAGATTTTGAGACGAGTTGGGTCGATGACTTATCACCACCCTTTCGTAATATGCATTGACCAGCCTAATAAGGATTTTCTTGGGGCGAGCACATTGTCCGTTTTGGCGGTCAGTGAACCATAGCTGGCATGCTACCGTCAGGTTGGGCTAAACATAGCTGACCAAGACCCTGTACCTCCTTTCCGTTGGTACATCCAATAACAGGCGAAGCCTCGCTAACGGGGCAGGGATCGCCTAGTCCCCATGGTAGTGGAATCTGCTAAAGAAGTATGACACCCCCCCACACACACACACACACTTTTTTAACTCCACTCAGGGGCTGAAAAAATAGCTGCCATGACCCACTCCCAGGCCGACACCTCTCTGTACTTCAATATTTTCACTGCATCGGCTGCAAAGAACACAGGCTCGAGTTCCATGAGTTTGGAAAAGAATGAATGAATGAATGAATGAATGATGTTTATTTTTAAAGGGTGGAGAATTGGATTCGCAGGTACGTCTTAAAAAAAAGAAGAACGAAGAAGAAGGAAGAAGAAAGAAGGAAGATGAGGAGGACGAAGGAAGAAAGAAAGAAAAGGAAGGAAGAAGAAAGAAGGAAGATGAGGAGGACGAAGGAAGAAAGAAAGAAAAGGAAGAAAGAAGAAAGAAGGAAGAAGAAATAAATTTGTTTAATATCATGATCGATGTATTATTCCATATGATGACTTAGAGGACATTAACATCAATGTTGTTCCAAAGTTCATTTCCACCTTTCCTTAAACCTTTTAGTTCTCTTATAATCCTCAGATTAAAATATAACGAAAATATTAACCAAATTTCTTTCAGTTGCTTTTTCGTGTCTATTTATCTTTTTTTAAATGTTATCTTTGCCTTAAAATTGACTAAACAGTTCATTACTTTTGGTGTTTTTTTATTCATATTTATTTCTGATAAATCCTTTGTTTTTAATTGTCTTTTCAGTTATTCCTCACATCACAAGACTACTGGCCCTTCATGGAGTGTTTTCCTATCATAATAAGATCAGGTTCTATTGCTCTGTATCTCAGTATCCTTTCCTAGTTACACCTGCTACTTCGGCTTTATTCGGTACAGTTCGTAGACTGCATTCCCTGTTCTGTAAGTTGCAGATATCCGTTAAACGATAAGGGAAGAAAAATGAAAATAATATTTTTAACTCTCAGAAATATATGAAGAAAAGAAAAAAAAATCCTTTGGATTGGACTTAGTAGTTCACTCGCTGCTGTAAGCCTTTATCACGATGTTAAGTGGTTGAGCAGATTTTAATTTAGACGACGCAAAAATTTTAGAAAGTAAAGCCAAAATTACTTAAAGTGAGTCAAATCTGAGAAGAAAAAAAAAGTGTGAATTTAAAGTCAGAAAACACAGCACTTATCAGCCGATATGAGGAACTTATTGTGTTCAGTTATATGCTAGTAGGCAATTTACGGTTATGTCCCTTCGATAATGGGGTGCTCGCTTACATGTAAGGATACAAGGACAAATAAAATTACATTGACTTACATTTTTATAGCGCCACACAAACACCACAACACATCCTTATCCTTATCGTTGTCTTTATCAACTTTGTTTTCTTCTCTTCTACAAACAGGACATTTTCAGGGAAATCCTGCCGGATTTCTAGGAAAAAAAAAAGGGGGGGGGGGGGGGGGGAGAAAAAAAATTCCCCAGAATTTCAAATCCGATCGAGGGAAAAATATAACGAAACAATTGTTTTTTTTCAGTTCCGTGACTGGTGACAGGTTTATGTAAAATGATGTAGCTACATAACCTATCAAATAAGGCCTGGTGAGTAGAGAGTAAATGAAAGGTGTCGCACGAGGAGACATGATAATCTGAGCTGCTGGTAGTAGTCTCTCTGTTACTAACGAACGTCCACGGTCTTCTGTGTAATGGCGTGTTCTATATTTGTCAGGGTTTTCCCCAGAGGTGGCTACACTTAACATCTGAATGGGCCTTGGTGTATAGCTTCTTCTTCTTCTTCTTCTTCTTCTTCCTCTTCTTCTTCTTCTTCTTCTTCCTCTTCTTCTTCTTCTTCTTCTTCCTCTTCTTCTTCTTCGTCTTCTTCTTCGTCGTCGTCTTCTTCTTCCTCTTCTTCTTCTTCTTCCTCCTCTTCTTCTTCCTCTTCTTCTTCGTCTTCTTCCTCCTCTTCCTCTTCTTCTTCTTCTTCCTCTTCTTCTTCCTCTTCTTTTTCTTCTTCTTCTTTTTCCTCTTCTTCTTCTTCTTCTTCCTCTTCTTCTTCTTCTTCCTCCTCTTCTTCTTCTTCCTCTTCTTCTTCTTCTTCCTCTTCTTCTTCCTCCTCTTCTTCTTCCTCTTCTTCTTCCTCCTCTTCTTCTTCCTCCTTCTTCTTCTTCCTCTTCTTCTTCCTCCTCTTCTTCTTCTTCCTCTTCTTCTTCTTCTATCTCAGTTAAACCGCAAGCTGGTGTTCTGTGCAGCCTATTCAATGAAGATGTTGAGGCGCAGCACTATGCCGGACTGGGACCAAGGCGCGGCGACTATTTTTTTTTAAGTCTCTGGGTGAAAGTTAAAAAACCGTGACCATCCCTGCCCTGTCAGCCAGGCCAGGCATGTCACTGGGAGCACCAACAGAGAGGGTGGGACAGGGTCTTGGTCGGCTATGGTTCGCCAACCCTGAGGCTAGCATGTTAACTGTGGGGGGGGGGGGGTCGCTCATTGTCATATGGGACAGCGTCCTTGCCCTCCATGTTGTCTCATTACATTAACAACGTATATGCAGGAGTAAAGCAACAACAATGGGTATTCCAGCCATAAAATATAACAATCTGTTTTAAAGGAGATCAAAGCTCGATTGCATAGTCGATACTGTGAGGTCCGATTTAGTGACTAATCTTACACAACGATGCCAGCTCCAGCATAGTGTGAAAAGAGCCATATTACAAGAAGCACATGTTCCCAAAAAAAAAAGGTCTGAGGAGACGCACGTCGCAGTTATTTACGGAGAACAAAAACATAAACTGACCAACATATAAGTACAACAAAACATCGTCACTAGAACATATAATGTCAAAAAAACATAAACTGACCAACATATAAGTACAACAAAACATCGTCACTAGAACATATAATGTCAAAAAAACATAAACTGACCAACATATAAGTACAACAAAACATCGTCACTAGAAATATAATGTCAAAAAAACATAAACTGACCAACATATAAGTACAACAAAACATCGTCACTAGAACATATAATGTCAAAAAAACATAAACTGACCAACATATAAGTACAACAAAACATCGTCACTAGAACATATAATGTCAAAAAAACATAAACTGACCAACATATAAGTACAACAAAACATCGTCACTAGAACATATAATGTCAAAAAACATAAACTGACCAACATATAAGTACAACAAAACATCGTCACTAGAACATATAGTGTCAAAAATATAAAGTGACCAACATATAAGTACAACAAAACATCGTGTCAGAAACATAAAGTAACCAACTTTAGTAACCAACTATATATAACATGTAGATACAACCAGGTCCTATGAAAAGGGGGGAGTGGAGTGGGGTGAGTGGGGTTGGGGGGGGGGAGTCCAGTCAGTGCTCCAGGGGCCAGAGAGTTTTCATTGTTTTAAAGGTCGGCCCGGAGGGCTTCGGTGGGCCCATATCGGATGACAACAGATAAGCGAGGGATGAATGTAGAGCTTTTCACAGGCTTACAGAAGCTCTCTCAGATGTCTCAAACATAATACATCGTCACTAAAACATACAGTATCAAAAACAAAATAGTGAGCAATATGTTGGTACAACAACATATGACCACAAACATAGATACTATAAAAACACAATAGTGACACACATATACACACATAATAGTGACAACAACGTATAGACACACACAAAAAAACGTAGTGTCAGAAACACAGTAGTGACCACCAACATGTAGGTACAGCAATACAACATCACAAAAAACACACAGCGTCAAAAACATGTAGTGTCTAAAACACAGTAGTGACCAACATACATATACAACAACACACCTTCATTAAAAACAGTGTCAGAAATATAAAGTGACCAGCGTGTACATACGAAACCATAACACGAAAGATTATCAGAAACACATCATGAGAAGAACACACAATAATACAGAACACACGGTGTCAAGAATATAACGAAATACGAATGCACGATAACAAGAAAACATAACAAAATAAACAACGCTAACAACAAGAGGCAAAGTAAAAAAGACAGATTGCCAACACAGAGAGAAACGGACTGTTTGAAGGCGCTAAGAAGAACATCGCAAACTGCAGAGAGAACAGCAAAGAATTCATGTATATCAAACAAAAATTTTCGCGCATGCGCAATCGACTCAACCGCGCCTAAAGAAAAATGAATAAAATAAAGGCTGATGTTTTCCCTACTCAAAAATTTCGTTTGTAAAACTCACAGGATTAAATATAAAGAGTTTGTGTGAGAATATGCATTGGAAAGTATGTGTCTCTCCTTCTCTGGGGAGAGAGAGAAAGAGAGAGAGAGAGAGAGAGAGAGAGAGAGAGGTGGTTTAGGCATTTTCCGAAATGGCATTAGGCGTAAAGAAAAGAAACACTCGAATAATATTACCTACCAAAAAGAGACTCCTTCAAATGGATACGAAAGGCTGTCTTATTTTTCACATTAGTCCAAAGAAAATCAAAAGGATTTACTTACATGTTTAGTATAACCTATTATCGACAGGAACCCAGCGGCTTGTATCGACTGCTCGTTAATATCCTGGTCCCATTGGCTGTTTTCTAGCGTCCTGCGCGCCCCGTGTAGCCAAGATGGCGCGCAGAGCGACTAAAAGGCTATATTTTGTACCCCTTGTTACTTTGATATCGGTAACGAAAAGGAAACATTTAGAACATTTAGACTGCGTTTAATAATCTTATTTGTATCGGGAGGATGTCAGAACTTTTTTATGTTGTTTAATATTCGCATTTATGTGGATTAATATGTGCCTGTATATATTTTAAAAATTGATGAATGCTTTTATGAACGTAACAGTTCCACACGTTGTGCAACAGACTGGTCTGCTCTTGGATGCTTTTTTTTAAAGTCATCTTTCAGTCACCTATTTCATTCTGTGCCACAACAAGAGTATATATGTCTAACAGATTAATAAACATCTATGCGCATATGTCTTTTAATATTTTTCCTGTTGTCCCTGATGAACATTTATGATGGTCAAAATATTGGCTGTTACATTTCTTTTTAACCTCACTTTCTTGTCCTCTCATATATTTCTATCCTTTTGTAAAGCTGTACCATACAGCTTACATTTCAGATCCCTTCGCTTGCTAGTTGATAGATAAAGATAGATGCTCATATTAGGAGGTGGAGGTGGGTGGTCACACAAAAAGAACAAATATATCTATACTACAAGAGCTTAATATTGAAGAAGGCTGGCTAGTGAAGAGGATCAAAGAGAGAAAACTTAAATATTTTGGACACATTAAACGTCATGAGAATTTAGAGAAGACCGTATTAGAAGGATACATAATGGGAAAAAGAAAGAGAGGAAGACAAAAACGAAGATGGCTGCAAGACATCGTTGACGATCTGCAAATGGATGCAGCAGCAGCAGGCCATCTTGCTCACAACCGAGAGGTCTACAGGAGTGCTGTTTGGGAGGCAAAGTTCCGCAAGGGACATGCAAATGAATGAATGAAAGGTGGGTGGTACTCATATCCCTGGGAGAAGGGCCTCGGAGAGGAATTTGTGTAATCTGGTATAAAACAATCCCCCCTCCGACTTGTTGTCATTGATTAGGCATTCTGTTTTCATCCGCTACAGGCACCCAAGAAGCCCGTCAGTCCCTCCATTAAAACAAGTGGAAGCCATCTTTTTAAAACAGGAGGTCCTCCAAGTCTTCCATTAAAACAAGGAAAACCCCACATGCCCTCCTTTAAAACCGGGGAAGCCCTCCATACCTTCCCTTAAAACAAGGAAAGCCCTTGAGACTATCCTTAAAACATAGCAAGTCCTTATTTTAAAAGGGTGAAGCCCTCCAAGCCTCTCGTAAAACAGGGAAACCCTCCCGTAAAACAAGGGAAGCCCCTCAAGCTCTCTCTTAAAACAGGGGAAGTCCTCCAGGCCATCCCTTAAAACAGGGGAAGTCCTCCAGGCTCTCTCCCTTAAAACAGGGGAAGTCCTCCAGGCTCTCTCCCTTAAAACAAGGGAAATCCTCCAGGCTCTCTCTCTCTTAAAACAAGGGAAGCCCTCTCTTAAAACAGGGGAAGCCCTCTCTTAAAACAGGGGAAGTCCTCCAGGCCCTCACTTAAAACTGGGGAAGTTCTCCATGCCCTCTCTTAAAACAAGGAAAGCCCTCTCTTTAAACAGTCCTTCTGGTCCCGGAACAATGCATCCATTAGGTCTCCCCTCTCGATTTCCCAGCCTGGAAATATGTGGACCAAATAATGTGAGTATAGGAGTCTATCTCTGATCAATAAAAAAAATTTGTTACATTAACATTTTCTTTCATCTGTTCTGTTCCTATATATCCTTATGTAAAGAGTAAAGACAAACAAATGACATCTTTATAAGTTATGTGGGCACCTAACAGGACTGTAATAATAGACAGTCTGGTGAAGTGAGTTCGGGTGGAATACTAGGCAATCCTTTTGAAAAATTCTCTGCTGGTTAGAAGATAGTGAAATGATAAATATCCATGCATTTCTCGTGTCTGACCTCTGACACGAACTCTGACACCAATTCCAGATACAGACTTCAGGGCCTACATTAAATCAGTGGAAATCGGACCCATTGCTTCTTTCCAATCATATCAGAGACGTCTCGGGAATTTTTTTTTCCTAGTACATACTAAGGACCTTATCCTAGCTTCTAGCCTTTAAAATCTGAGACCGACGTTTTCAGCTGAAGAAGGTTCAGGAACCGACAAGTCATAGAGCGCGAAGGATACACAGAACATTTAATATATGAACAGAGAACGCCAGCTTCACTATGGCCATAGATGATCTCGTTAATGCAGCAGATCTCGTTAACTGAATAGCCTTGTGTATTTCTATGAAAGCCCTCAACTGCCCTTAATCAGAAAAATGGAGAAGTAAACAAAAGAATGAGCGATAAGCACAGAAAGTACTCAAATTTTAAGGTAACTTGTTCGCATATGATGTGGGAGGAAAAGGAAAGGAGAAATATTCCAGCACGCTCTAATGTAAGGGACACAACTGCATAATTTATGTATCGTGGGGAAAATACATTTGCATTCCATTCCAGACTAAATGCTACATAAGCCATAAGACGCATTTGTTTTCGTTACAAACCTGCATCATAAAACGGGGTGCTGACATTACAGGCAGAATTTTTTATCGACAAAAGTCTGCTGGTCTATCTTTATATTAGTCAGTCAGTCATTTGCATGTCCCTTGTGGAACTTTGCCTCCCTAACAGCTCTCCTATAGACCTCTCGGTTGTGAGCAAGATGGCCTGCTGCTGATGCATCCATTTCCAGATTATCAACGATGTCTTGCCGCCATCTTCGCTTTGGTCTTCCTCTCTTTCTTTTCCCATTATGTGTCCTTCCAAGAATGTCTTCTCTAGATTATCATGACGTTTAATGTGTACAAAATATTTAAGTTCTCTTTTTAATCCTCTTTACTAACCAGCCTTCTTCAATATTAAGGCATTGTAGTATGGATATATTTGTTCTTTTTTGTGTCCCTGATATTTGAAGAACTCTTCTGTAGCATTTACATTCAAAGGCATTTATGTGTTTCTCAGCTGTTTTGTTAAGTGTCCAGGTCTCACAGGCATATGTTGAGAGGTGAAAGATGCATGCATTTATATTAGTATCATTCGCAATTCGTCGCTGTTTTTTTATTCAGTAATCGGGAGGGAAGCCATTCTGACAAAAGTTCTTTGTTGCAAAAATTGAATGGAAGCAGACTTCCAGTTAGAAATGTTTCAGTGGTTCCAACCGTGTTAGCAAAACTACTTTAAGAATGTGTCGTAGAGTTCTCAAGAATCTTGAGAACATATGGCATTCAAAAGTTATAAGCACAAAAACCAAGTTAAGACTATTCAATTCAAATGTAATATCCACCCTCATTTATGCATGCGAAAGCTGGAAAACAACTAAAGAAATAGAAAAGAAATTAGACTCTTTTGAAAACAAATGTCTAAGGAAAATACTCGGGATCAAGTGGAACGAATTCAAGAACAATGCAGAGATAAGACAGATGACTGAACAACAACCAGTCTCATGGGTGATCAGGAAAAGGAGATGGACATATGTTGGTCACGTGATGAGAAGAAATGATCAGAGAATCCCAAAACAAGCTATCAAGTGGAACACAACAGGCCGAAGAAAAAGAGGCAGACCGCGTGAAACTCTGAAGAGGACATTATTAAGAGAGGCCAAATTAACAGGCATAACATCCTTTGATGAGGTTGAAAAACTCGCCGAAGACAGGAAAAATTGGCGAACTACTTTGCGAGCCCTATGTGACGTTTAACGGCACGGGAAGGATATAAGATAAGATAAGTAGAGTTAGTGATGTTTCGCCAGTTTAACTTCTTTTTTTTTTTATTTTTGTCACACGCGGCAAAGAGCATGAGTAACATTCAAGGAAGATCTGTGACCGTGTCATTGCTGTACGGTCTATAACCCATCTTGGTGCAGCAAGGGCGACTAACTCTGAACTCGGGTGATTCCTATGATCTTTTCCTTTGTCCAGACATCACAGTGTAATAACGAGCAAGTCCGGTGCTGACAATACGACAAAGTGAAGTTTATTGGAGAGAACTTGATGATGATGGATACGGGATACATGATAAATATACTATTTAAAAAAGTCAAGGGCTTACCAAATCTCACTGTATTAAAAATACAAAAATGAGAAATAAATTATATTTATCACATTGTTCTTCGCTCATTTGGACATCAAACTGTGACAGCTTCAAGAAGAATAACAAACTTGTATGGGAGTAATTACTGGTTATTTGGACACACCCTTCGTTCTGACATTCAGATTTGTCGGTAGCTGGAACAAAGATGGTCAGTAGCGTGTGTGATCACCACGAGCACTGATACAAGCCATGCAACGTTGCCTCGTGGATAAAATCAACCTCCTGATATTGTGCTAGGGGATCGCCTGCCACTCCTGCTGCAGGTTTTGAAACAACTGGTTCATGTCACCAGCTGGTGGATGGTTACACCCTGCTGATCGTTTCAAAATGTCAGAGATGCTCAGTATGGTTGAGATCAAGTCCATTGCTGGCCAGTCCATTCTGGTGACTGGAAAAACCCGTTAACAACACAAGGAGTATAGGGCCGATCATTGTCATCTTGGAGCACAGAACCTTGCCCAGTAGCCTAAGGTGCTGGGAAATGCCCGTCAGGTTTCCTTCTACACGATGCAGGGGCGTTCTGTAGTACATTGCAACGACATTCCATATCAAGACTTAGCCACCTCCATAGCGATCATGCTCCCTAACTGTGGTATCGTAGAAGCTCTCTCTGGGCCGTCTCCGCACACAGATTCTGCCATCGTTAAACGACATTGTGTACCTTGACTGATCTGTAAGAATGCCATGGATCATGGCTGGTGGGTACATGCCAGATGGGTACTAGACCAAGCAAAACGAGCAGCACCATGGACTTGTGCAAGGCGGGGGAGGGGGGGGGCGTACTGCAGGACGTTTTGAGTGAAGATTTGCCTCACGAATTGTTGTGAATCGTTTGGTCGCTGTCAGTGGTGTTGCTGTTCGCAGATGGGCCCTGATTGCGTTGGCGGTGGCTGTTCTGTCTCTCGGTACCATAAAGACGACGTATCGATCTTGTTGCACATAATATTATTCTTGAACTTCCAGACCTTCTGGCTTCTTTCATAGTTCCGGTGTTGATAAAACGAGCTCGCAGTCTTTGAATATCCAAGTCTGTGACCGCAAGTCGTCTGGCAGTCTGTCGCATTGGCATACCTGCTTTGAACCAGACCACGGCACGCCAGATGTCAGCATCACCAAGTCGTCGTCTGATGCATTAATCAGTAGTCCTACTAGGATGACCAACTCTCGGACATGAATTTAAGAGAGATTACCAACTTTGGCTATGAATTTAAGGGAGATGACCAACTTTGGCTATGAATTTAAGGGAGATGACCAACTTTGGCTATGAATTTAAGGGAGATGACCAACTTTGGCTATGAATTTAAGGGAGATGACCAACCTTGTCTATGAATTTAAGGGAGATGACCAACTCTCGGCCATGAATTTAAGGGAGATGACCAACTCTCGGCCATGAATTTAAGGGAGATGACCAACTCTCGACCATAAATTTAACGGAGATGACCAAGCTTCGACCATGAATTTAAGGAAGATTTAAGGGAGATTTAGCCGCAACAAATTGTATTCATTTTTAGCAGCGAGGCGTCACTCCAACAAATGTTAATAGAATGGATCATGTTAAACAAAACAATTACTTTACATTGCATATAATTTACAGGTCACAATAGAGAATAAACATTGACATTGTATATAATATACAGGTCACACTGTAAAATACAAATGTACAAAACTGCGTGTTTCCTAGTCTATATGCTTCTCGGGCTTTTGGCTAAAGTATTTGGTTTCAAATACCTATTCATTGTGTAACTATGCATGTATACATATGTATAATTTCATTTGAATGACATGGTAAAGATTTCTGGAAATAAAGAGTTTTTAAAAATTTTTTTTTTTTACTAAGATCAAAGTTGATTGAGATCAAAGTGTCCCCTTGGCAGGTACCCTGATCAACATGCCCTTTGGTTAAGACAACAGCGAGACTAAACTAACTAAACTAAACAAGATGCCCGAGGTCTGCCCTGCACATACTATGCCCGGTTTGTAGCACCATCGGGTCCATGGCCTGTTGTTGTTGTAGTAGACCTATGTAGTCCTAACCTATATGTTGTAGTTGTCCTGTGTAGTCCTAACCTATATGTTGTAGTAGTCCTATGTAGTCCTAACCTACATGTTGTAGTAGACCTATGTAGTCCTAACCTACATGTTGTAGTAGTCCTATGTAGTCCTAACCTATATGTTGTAGTTGTCCTATGTAGTCCTAACCTACATGTTGTAGTAGACCTATGTAGTCCTAACCTATATGTTGTAGTTGTCCTATGTAGTCCTAACCTATATGTGGTAGTAGTCCTGTGTAGTCCTAACCTACATGTTGTAGTAGACCTATGTAGTCCTAACCTATATGTTGTAGTTGTCCTATGTAGTCCTAACCTACATGTTGTAGTAGACCCATGTAGTCCTAACCTATATGTTGTAGTTGTCCTATGTAGTCCTAACCTACATGTTGTAGTAGACCTATGTAGTCCTAACCTATATGTTGTAGTAGTCCTACGTTAGTCCTAACCTATGTTGTAGTAGTCCTATGTAGTCCTAAACTATATGTTGTAGTAGTCCTATGTAGTCCTAACCTAAATGTTGTAGTAGTCCTATGTAATCATAACCTATATGTTGTAGTTGTCCTATGTAGCCATAACCTATATGTTGTAGTAGTCCTTTGTAGCCAAAAAATTATATGTTGTAGTAGTCCTATGTTGTCCTAAACACTGATGCTGCAGAACTAAATATTTTTTTATCTTTCATTCGTTCATTTCTTTGCATGTCCCTTGCGGAACTTTGCCTCCCAAACAGCACTCTTGTAGGCCTCTCGGTTGTGAGCAAGATGGCCTGCTGCTGCTGCATCCATTTGCAGATCGTCAACCATGTCTTGCAGCCATCTTCGTTTTGGTCTTCCTCTCTTTCTTTTTCCCATTATGTATCCTTCCAATACGGTCTTCTCTAAATTATCATGACGTTTAATGTGTCCAAAATATTTAAGTTTTCTCTCTTTAATCCTCTTTACTAGCCAGATTTCTTCAATATTAAGCTCTTGTAGTATAGATATATTTGTTCTTTTTGTGTCCACGATATTTGGAGAACTCTTCTGTAGCATTTACATTCAAAAGCATTTATGTGTTTCTCAGCTGTTTTGCTAAGTGTCCAGGTCTCACAGGCATATGCTGCGATGGGAAAAATGCATGCCCTTAAAAATCTTATTTCTGTGGTTCTGTCTGCTCCTCTCCACAGATTCTTTATTTGTTTTACTTTCTGAAGAGCGATAGATGTCCTTTTAATTTCCCTCATTGTATCTCCATTATTAGTTAGTTGTGCTCCATGATATTCAAAATTCTCCACTTCTTCCAGTTTTTCCTCATTGATATATATCTCAGCTGCCTTGTTTGTTTTGTCAGTTTTCATCAATTTAGTTTTCTTTGCATTAAGGTAGAGGTTCTGCTCTTCGCTGTTCTTATGGACTGACATAATTAGTTTTTTCCATTCCTTTTTAATGTTGTGGACAGTAATACTGTGTCATCAGCATATCTAATCTCTGGTATTTCATAACCTCCAATTGTTATGGCATCGTAATATTCTTTGTCTACATCTTCTCTAACATTCCTCATTATATTTTCAGTATACAAGTTAAATAAGTAGGGTGACAATATACACCCCTGATGGACCCCTTGTTTTACGTCAAATCAAGTTGTTCTTTCACCATTTATTCTTACTGCTGCTTGTTGGTCTAGATACAGCAGTGATGTTAATTGTATCAAATGTGTTGGAAATCCCATTTTTTCAATTATTTCCCAAAGTTTCTGGTGTTGTACACAATCAAATGCCTTTGAGTAGTGTATAAATATAGATTCTCATTAAACTCTCTGCATTTCTCTATTATTAATCTTAGATTGAATATATGATCTCTTGATCCTCTTCCTTGCCTGAAACCAGCTTGGACCATATTAACTTCTTCTTCTATTTTCTTTCGTAGTCTACCCATTATGATTTTTAACAGAATTTTACTGGCATGACTAATCAGGGCAACAGTTCTGTAGTTTGTGCATAATTTCAGGTTACCCTTTTTGGCAGTGGTATGAATACAGTTCTTTTCCATTCTTTTGCCCAAATACCTGAATGCCATATCTTTTTATGTAGTGCATGATAGATTGTTGCACACTCCTTTCCTCCTGCTTTAATAAATTCAGCTGTTATCTCATCACATCCTGGTGATTTACCATTTTTCAGATTATTTATTGCCCATAAAACTTCTTCAGTTGTTGGTTCGGGTTCTTTCTCCTCCAATAATAATTCACACTGTTGATTTCTGATTCCACAGTCAGTTGTTTCATACATTCCTCTGCAATATTCCTTCCATCTTTCTAGAATTTCCTCCGTCTCTGTCAAAGTATTCCCCATCTGGTCACAAATTACATTTAGCTTAGGTGTGACATTTCTCTTCAATGTCTTCATTTCTTTAAACATTTCACTATCTCTTCCATACTTCTGACGTTCCTCTATTCTTTCACAACAATCTTGTATGTATTGTTTTTGTATTTTCTTATGTTTCTTTGTACTTCTTTTGTTAAAGTTTAATATTTCTCTTTGGTGTTGTTTGTCACTTTCCATTGAGTCTTCATTTCTCTACGTTGTTTTATCAGTTCTGGTGTACCTGCTGTAATCCATCCATTCTTTTGTGTTTTCTTTACTGGAACCATGTCTTTAGCTGTTGCTATTAAGATATCTTTGGCCTGCGTAGCCAATTCATCTGGTGTCATCTCCTCCTGTACAGCCATCAGGATTTCGAAATGGTTCTTCACTTCTATACTGTATTGTTCTGGTATATTTCTAAGATCAAAGCGGAGTGGTCTTGATCCCGTAACTGTCTTTTTTATCTTCTTGTGCAAATTTCAAAAACTCTTGACAACTACAGTCATAATTAATTGTTCCTGTAACATTTTTTGGTACTTATTTGTTGTTTTAAATCAACTTTACAAGTTGTATTACTTTAATTCTTATCTTTATCTTTCTTATGTGTTATCACCGTATGAGGTTCTCTGGTGCCTGGCTTAAATCGCTAGCCGTCGTTTAATCAGCTCAGTTCCCCATGCAGTACAGCCGTACGTGGAGCAACTCTCAAAACTGCACCCCTCAGGACGATTCACCCGGGTTCTCGCCCTTTCGGTCTTGTGTCTAGTCAGCTACCCTAAATGACTTTCCTACTAGGAAGTAAATCAACGTTTCCCTCGGCATTTTCTTTACCAGCAACAATAAACTACTCAAAGACATAACTGATCAAGGCAAATAACTGGTTTAGTCTAATCACAACGCCAGACGCAACGCACATTTACACCAGATAACACAGAAACACGCAAATGTATGTTCTCACAAACAAATAACATCAACATGAAACCGGTGTGACCATGCTTATGAAAATCAACATGGCCACGCCAAACATCATCCCACGTGACGCTGTTGCTTATTTTCAACATCTGTTTCGAATCTCCTGGCTTCTATTCAACATATTATTTATGGGCAATAAATAATCTGAGGCAGGGGGCAGGAATCAGGGCAAAAGTGATAGCTGTAGAAGTGGGAGCAAGGGGATTCGTAGCAACATCAGCATATGACCTATGTAAGCAACTGGGCATAAAGGGACAAGCAAGAGCAAGGGCATTGAGAAGCCTTTCAGAATCAGCAGAAAAGGCCTCATGCTGGCTGTGGAGTATGCGAAACAAGCATTGGGAGCATAAGTAATTTCATTTGCCACAACCAATACCAGTCCTCCATAGCTAAATCACTAAAGACGCGTGGCAACTGGAAGATCATGGGTTCGATCCCGGGACTAAAAAAAAGCAACAACTCACAAGACCTCTGGGAGTCATGACCCAGAGGGGCCCACCCCCCTTAGAGTGTCAGGAGTTTAAAGGGCCGAAACACTTGTCTGAGGGGGGGGGGTACTTCCTCTGATGATCTGAAGGAGTTGTGTTGTTGTTCCGCTCTCTACGGTAGAGAGTTTCCTGCAACATAAATGCATATCCACAAAATCATGAGTTAACCACACGCCTTTTAACACACATAGAAGTCTCTTGCTAACTCAACTACATATATCAAAATACACGCAGAACACTGACTGCGTTGTCATCATTAAATAAATGCAGTAATGAAATGAGCTATAACACATTAATAGCATTATGACTCATATGACAATGAAACTTATCATAGCTTTATAATAATGGACGAACTGACACTGGCCAAAATACACAAGTGCGCGCGCACACACACACACCCAAGAAATAATTAGCAGTGTCCATGAGTCAAAATAATAGAAAACGAGGAAGACAAAGACTTACTTGGAGAAAAGAAATTATGACAGTGCTCAGAGACAAGGGGTACACGTGGAAGGAAGCAGAGAATAATTCCAAGAACTGGGATGACCGGAGAGCCTTTATCCATGGCCTATGCTCTCAAGAAAGTGAAAGACGACGACGACGATGATAATGATGATGATGATGATGATGAGTCAAAATGAAAGCATTCACGTATGCCAAACATGGTAATAAAAATCTCAATGGTGAAACTATGCTTCACAAAATCCTAATCTTAATGGAAATCATCACACGCTTAAAATTGAACACATATCACAATTTACACTTACAAAAATCAAACATCCTACCTACGACAACTTACATATCTTATCTTATATTTTATATCCTTCCCGTACCGTTAAACGTCACATAAGGCTTGCAAGATAGTTCGCCAATATTTCCTGTCTTCGGCGAGTCTTTCAACCTCATCAAGGGATTTTATGCCTGTTAATTTGGCTTCTCCTAACAATGTCCTCTTCAGAGTTTCACGCGGTCTGCCTCTTTTCCTTTGGCCTGTTTTGTTCCATTTTATAGCTTGTTTTGGGATTCTCTGACTGTTTCTTCTCATCACGTGAACAACATATGTCCATCTCCTTTTCCTGATCACTCATGAGACTGGTTGCTGTTCAGTCATCTGTCTTATCTTTGCACTGTTCTTGAATTTGGCCCACTTGATGCCGAATATTTTTCTTAGGCATTTGTTTTCAAAAGAGTCTAATTTCTTTTCTGTTTCTTTAGTTGTTTTCCAGCTTTCGCATGCATAAATGAGGGTGGATATTATGTTTGAAATGAATAGTCTCAACTTTGGTTTTTGTGCTTATAACTTGTGAATTCCATATGTTCTCAAGATTCTTGAAGATCGATGCTGCTTTTGCAATTCTAATTCTAACTTCCTTTCTTGTGTCACCATCCTGGTCTATGTAGCTGCCAAGGTATGCAAATTGATTGAATATCTGTCCCTTCTACATGTATTTTTCCATTATGATTAATGGGAATTTTCATTATTTTTGTTTTGTCCTTGTTAATTTCAAGTCCTATTTTGCTAGCCAGTGAAGACAGGCTATCTGTTTTTTCTTGCATGGAATTCACATTGTTATTGATAAGAGTTATGTCATTAGCAAAATCAAGATCTTCTAGTTGGGTCCCATGTACCCAGTCAATACCTGTGTAGCATATTTTCATTATGAAGTCTATTGTAATTTAAAAACGCAAAGGAGACAGTATACATCCTTGTTTCACACCTGTTTCAATCTGCATCCTTTCATTCACCCCTTCTTCTGTCTTGACTGCACAAACATATCCAACTTACATATAGAACTTACAATATGAGGGGGCTCGGGCAATATTTTAGGTCCATAGCAGAACATTCATTTATTCCACAACACAGTTAAAGGTCTCGGCCTGAACAAAAAGAAGACTAAAGTGATGGTCATCTCAAAGAAAAGAATACCACCAAAATGTAGCATTACCCTCGATAGGACAAATCTGAAACAAGTTGATAGATTCAAATACTTAGGTACTATTATAACAACTGATGGGAAATGTCACAACGAAATAAAAAGCAGACGTGCTCAGGCCAAGTCAGCATTCCAGACAATTAGACACATCTTGTGCAACAGATCCATATCAATGGAAACAAGATTCCGAGCACATAAATGTTACATCGAGCCAATTTTGTTTTATGGATGTGAAGCATGGTCTATGAATAAGAGAGTCATCATCATCAGGTGCCGTGCCGACTGGCGTTGGCTATTATACTTCTCCAGAGTACACGATCCTTCATGCAGGCCATCAGCTCAGTTGATGAAAGGGTACAGCGAGAAATGGAGGCCATGGAGATGTGGTTTATAAGAATGATGTTGAAATTACGATTGACAGCTAAGAAAACCAATGAAGACATCTTAAGATAGGCTGAAGTTAAAAAGCAAATTATAGCAAAGATCAGAGGCAGACAAGAGAGATTTATAGGACATTTTCTGAGAAAAGGAAAATTATAACACACTGTGGCAGCTGTAAAAACTGAGGGAAGAAGAGACAGAGGAAGAGAAGTTACTAGATGGGCTGTCAGTGTGGCTAGGAAGAAAGTCACCGGCGGATCTCATAATCAAGGCTAAAGACAGGGAACTGTGGAGAGAAATGATCACCTACGTCACGCGGCCCGGCACTTGAACTGACAACACAGTATCAGAAACTTCAGTACACACATCCGGATATTCCACGATCACATGCTCGCCCGTGTTACCCTACCGCATGCCTCGGAACAACTGACCGTAGAAGCTACGCATTCCCCTACACACCACAACACCACATGACCAAAGCATACTTCCGGTGTCCCCCCGACCGGGCAACCGAGGAGACGCTTGACCTTGATCCACCGAATCGGCTGTTTTCGGAAACCAAAACCAATCCTCCCTCACACTTACTGTTAGCTTTGATTTCTCTGATCATTCCATTTGTTGCTCAGCAGATACAGAAACTCTTTCAGAATGGGCATTGGAGCCTGTCTTGCTGAAAACAAAGCCTAATATCCTACAGGGTTTGGCACATGAATTTGTTTCTTAATTAACTGATAATATTGGCCCAGCTTTGTTCTATACTTCCTGTTTTATCACATTCATAACACTTTTTTGCACTAGGAAACTCTTCCTTTAAAAATAAAGATCATTCACTCATTCATTCATTCATACAGGTTGTCCTCATTTACAAAGTGAAGATTAAATTCTTTCACAACGAAATACAGAACTTCGTTTAAATTTAATGGCAAAAGACAATGGACAGGATTTGAATTTGATAACTCAAAATTCTTAGAAGTGTGCTTGCGCAAGAAACAGTAGAAATTAACAAAATGATATCTAACACTTTTCTACAGTGATTGATTCAGTATACAATTTCTTCGGTGGCAGTAATACAAAACCTGGCCTCTATCCTCTGCTGAATTTTATTAGCTAAACATTCCACTACACTGTAGCATTCCATGATGCTAAGATTAGCAGCTTCAGATATTCAGATATTAATTAATATATCCAAAAATTTGTTTCGATTATTTTGTGCAATGGTGTTCAACAGGAAAGACCAGAAACTACGAATGGATTTTACCGTAAACAAAGAGAGACCGGAACAAATGATAAACTATGCTATCTATAATATATACTAACTGAAGATTGGAGATGTGTGATGGAGATAAAAAAAGAATAGAAATGGCAAAACATACAATGAACACCATGAAGACAGTGCTGTTATCAAGAAATCTGTCCATGAAAACAAAATTAAGCTCTGTAAAATGTTATATCTACTCTGTTTTACTGTATGAAACAGAAACCTGGGCTCTAAGTAAACAGATGGAGAGAACGATTATAGAAAAACAGAAATGTGTTTCTACAGAACGTTTCGTCATACAATATGGAGAATGAAAAGAACAAATGCACAAGTTTTACAACAACTCCAAGCGCAATGTGAACTTCTCAAATGAAGAAAACAAACAAAAGACATAACAATAGACTGAAGACCATACTAGAAGAAAAGATGGAAGGAAAAAGAGCAAGAGGAAGACAGAAATGTAGGTGGGAAGATAACATGCGAGAATGGACAGGATACAGCCTGACTGTGTGCACCATGGAGGCGAAGGTGCGAAAGAACTTGAAATTTATTACTGCCAATCTTTTTTTCTGATATGATGATGATGATCTTTCCATATTTATCGATGAGTACCTCGAAATCTAGAATGACAGTTTATATCAGAATGTATATATGTATATTTTATATCAGAATGTATATTTGGCGAGGATAAAATATAGGTCAAATTTTGCGATCTTGAATATTAATGAAATAGATGGGAGAAATAGAAGACCAATACCGGAGCCAGGAGGACGCAAAATGTTCTGGAGTTCCCGGGAGATACGGGAGAGTTGGTCACCAACCCGATCATAAATACCCTTGTACTCGACAACAAAAGTGACTGAACTGTGTTCAGTACCACTGCTTCAAGGCATCCACATGTTGACATGGTAAGACATGCCAGAAACCATGCTGTAAGTGGGGCAGAACAGTTGTTCACATAATTACATATGAAAAGCCCAGTATTTACAGAACCCAAGTCAAAAGCGAATGTGAGAAAGAGATCTCTCCTTATCTACGAGGGGAAGTCACTAAGTAACTCGCAAATGCCTGTTTAAAAAAAAATGCGACAGAATTTGAACTTAAAATTTTTGAACCTACATTATTCCCCTATTTCTCAACGTAATCGCCACCAACACTAATATATTTGTCCCATCGTGTAATCAGACTTTACCCATGGCGTAAAAATCGGGAGTCCGATTTCTGAACCATTTTTTTACTTCTGTTTCCACCTCTTCGTCACTCGAGAATCTTCTCCCGCCAAGGTGGTTTTTCAATGGACCAAACTGGTGAAAATCACTTGAAGCTAAGTCAGGACTATAGGGTGGATTTTCAAGAACTTCCCAACCCAACTGGCTAATTTTCTCTTGGGTTAACCGAGCTGTATGTGGTCTGCCATTGTCATGAAGGAGAAGCACACCTCTAGTCAGCAGACCAGGAAGTTTTCTTCGAATTGCATCCCTTAGCATCGACAGAACTTCACAGTACGATACAGAATTCACACTGTCACCATACTTCTGGAACTTGGTTAATAACACTCCTTGATAATCCCAGAACACTGTCGGCATAACTTTCCCCACAGAAGGCGTAATCTTGAATTAGTTTACGCATGGCTATGACGGGTGTTTCCATTGCACTGAGGCATGTTTTGATTCGGGTTGGTAGTGGTGCACCCAAGATTCGTCTCCTGTAATAATCCTTTGGAGCGTAATCCTTCATATGCGTAAAGACAGAAATGCTGCAATGACAAACCAAATCGGTTCATTTTGTGTTCATCATTCAGATCTCTGGGTACCGAACGTGAGCAAACTTTCCGAAAATTCAGTTGCTCATGCATTTTTCTGTAGGCTAAGCCATGTGAACATCCGACTGCACTTGCTACACTCTCTGTCGTTACTCGTCTATTAGCTCTGATAATCTCATTCACACGTTGCATAGTCGCTTCTGTTGCAATCTGAACAGGACGGCCAAGTCGGACTTTGTCAACAATTTCGGTGCATCCCTGAGAAAATTCTTTTATCCAGTTATGGTCCGAAAGGACCACACGAGATCCCCGAGAGGTTCACAGGAGTTAAGAGTATCGCAGGGACTGAGACTGTATTCTTGGTGGGTCTCAGAAGCGTGGTTTTCGTTGCACCAATTTGGTCTAGAGTTGGACTTTCTCGCCGGAAAACCTCGGCGTGTTTGGATATCAGTATATCCCAGCTGGGTGAGAGGTGGTAGCCCATCCCGGCTAGAGTTGGAATTTCTCACCGGAAAACCTCGACGTGTTTTGAGATACCCGTCTATCACCGTCGGGTGAGAGGTGGTTGCCCATCTAGACTGCCCTGGTCCATTTTTAGGTTTAGGACGTGACCGACCTCTAGAGCAGAGGTACCATGACATGCGTAGCCATCAAGTTTCGCCCCTGGTGTCAGCCGGTTTAGGCATATTTCACCAAAATGGGTGTAAATCGGACCTGGCCGACCTCTAAAGCAGAGGTGCCGTGGTATGAGTAGCTCTCGTCGCGATACTACTGGACATACCGATTAAGCTTAACTTTATCCTTTCCATCACCTTTTCACATCGGCGCCACACAGCAACCCTACTTGCTTTTCCGCATTTTCTTCCTTAGCAGGGAGGAGCTTCACTCCACGCACGGCATTCGAAGAATCTCGCCAGCACTTAAGCCGATCCCCAGACCAGAGATGCCGTGATTTGACTACTGTTTACTTTGCTTATTCCTTTCTTTCACATTTTCCACAGTGGTGCCGCACGGCAACCCCATTTGCACTTTTCTTCACTGGCTGGGAGGAGCCCCACTCCACGCACGGCAGCTAAAGAATCTCGCCAGCAGCGGTAGATGTGCTACCAAACATGACTCTCATCTACCCGAAAATCTGGTTTTAGGCGCCAAATATTCGCCTTCGCCCCTTCTCCTGTCAGTTTAAACAGTTCTGCCACGAGAAAGCCAGGAGCTGGAATTGACTGTCAGAGGCTATTTGAGACCCACGCCGTCGGAGTAGAGCGTATCTTCTACCCCACATCCGGCAATAACAGTCCTTAGAACCCCCGAGCCGCTAAACGTCACATATGGTCCGCATAGTAGTTCGCCAAGATTTCCTGTCCTCGGCGAGTTTTTCAATCTCATCAAGGGATGTTATGCCCACTGAACTGGCCTATCTTAACAGTGTCCTTTTTGTTTGTTTATTCATAAAGAGTTTCACGTGGTCGACCTCTTTTTCTTCGGCCTGTTGTGATCCATTTGATAGCTTGTTTGGGGGTCCTCTGGTTGTTTCTTCTCATCACATGACCGACAAATGTCCATTTTTTTTTCTGATCACCTATGATACAGGTTTTTGTTTGCTCATCTGTCTTATCTCTGCGTTGTTCTTAAATTCGTTCTACTTTATACCGAGTATTTTCCTTGTGCAATTGTTTTCAAAAGTAATTTGTTGTCTATATCTTTAGTTGTTTTCCAGCTTTCACAAGCATAAATGAGGGTGGATATTACATTTGATTTGAATAATCTTAACTTGGTTTTTTGTGCTTATAACTTTTGAATGTCATATGTTCTCAAAATTCTTGAAGATCAGTGCTGGTCTATGTAGCTGCAGAGATATGCAACATGGCTTACTACTTCAACAGCGGTTCCTTCTACGTATATTTATCCTTCGTGGTTAATTAGAAGTTTGGTTATTTTTGTTTTATCCTTGTTAATTTCAAGTCCTGTTTTACTAGTCATTGAAGACAGGGTATCTATTTTTACTTGCATTGATTTCACATTGTCACTGATAATAGTTATGTCATCTGCAAAATCAAGATCTTCCAGCTGTGTCTCATGTACCCAATCAATGCCCGGTTTACCTGTGCAGCATTTTTTCATTACGAAGTCTAAGGCAATTCTAAAAAGCTATGGAGATACCATACATCCTTGTTTCACACCTGTTTCAATCTGGAACCATTCTCCCATTCCTTCTTCTGTCTTGACTGCACAAGCAAACCATTGTAAAGGTCTCTAATGACATTGATAATTTTAGATGGTATTCCATATAGTAGTCTTAAAATTCTTCAGAATGAATCTTTGTGTATGCTATCAAATGCCTTTTTTAAAATCTGTGAAGTTCAGGATTAATGGTTTTTGGTTTTCAATATGTTCTTCAAGTATTATTCTTAGAGTAAAGATCTAGTCAAGACAGCTTCTCTCTTTTCGAAATCCTGCTTGTTCTTCTCTCATTGCAGCATCCACTATATCTTGAATTCTATTCAGAATAACTTTGCAAAATACTTTTGACACAACTCATAGTAAGGTTACTCCTCTCCAGTTATTGCAATCGCTAAGGTTTCCTTTTTTTCTTTTTTTTTTTTTTTTTTTGGTATTTTAACAATAATTCCTTTTTTCCGTTTTGAAGGGACCGTTTCTTCTTTCCAAATTTTATTAAACATTCATTGTAGTTGGTTCATGTTGTCACTTTTAACAGCTTTTAACATTTCAGCTGTTATTTCACCTTCAATCAATCAAGTGACGTGCCGTGTGGCGTAGGCGATCATTTCTCTCCACATTTCCCTGTCTTTAGATTTGATTATGAGATCCGCTGGTGACTTCCTTCGTAGCCACACACTGACGGCCCATCCAGTAACTTCTTCTTCTTCTTCTCTCAGTTTTTCCAGTTGCCACAATGTGTTTCAATTTTCCTCTTCTCAGAAAATGTCCTACAAATCTCGCTTGTCTGCCTCTGATTTTTGCTGTAATTTGCCTTTTAATTCCACCCTCTCTTATCGTTGGTTTTCTTAGCTGTACATGGTACCTTCAGCATCTTTCTTATGAACCATATTTCCATGGCCTCCACTTCTCGCTATACTCTCTTATTCATGGACCATGCCTCACAACCATAAAACAAAATTGGCTCGATACATCCAGCAAATTTCACCTTCACCTGCAGCTTTGTTGTTAGCCATTAGATTCACTGCTGTTTCAATTTCATGCAGTGTAATTTCATGCAGTGTGTGAGTTTATTGTAACTGAAATCATATCCTTCAATTCATTGTATACATATGTGAGATACATATTTTCTAATCCATTTCTAATGCCGTTATGTTGAATATGTGACTTGCAACCCTGTCAGAAGCACTTTACAAGAAAAATAAATAACGCCAATCTGGCAACTCATCATTGACATCCTAGGAGCAAATGCATATTGCAACAGGCTCTAAATATAGCACATATTTTAAAAACGAATCTAATAATTAATATAATATCAGTGTTATTAGTGCTATTATATTTTTCTTAGTTGTAATTTTAAATAGTTGATTTCGTGAATTATTGTATCTGACCAATAATTGCACTGTATAGTTTCCTGCCCGTTTCGTGACGTCATCAATACTTGTGTAATGGTTCACATATCCCTGTTTTGTGCGAAGACCAATATTTTAATGTCAGGATTTAGATAAATTAACTTTTTGTTGTGGTCAGTGATGCTGGAATAGTGCAACGGTTGCTTCACGAACCAGGGTCAGGTATGTCATGTAACTTATTTTTAGTGTTTTAGGCAAAAGTATGAAGGTAAAGTGAAATGCTGTATTGGCTTCCTTCGGTGTTGCTTCATGTCATCTTTAAAAACTTTGAACTAAACTCAGTGTAGGTTTCATTTCCAGTTCTCGCTTTTTTAATTTTTTTTTTTTTCATTTTCTCAACAACTTATCAGAATGTAAATATATTTTCCAAGCTTTGATAATATCAGACATGTGAAATCATGGATTCTAATTATTTGTATTTATTCTAATATTTGAGAAGGATGTAGAATGCTTGTGAAAAGCGTATATAGAGTGCTTCCACACTTCTTGGAATTATATCCCATATTCTGTGATATGAAAAGATTTTGTTTTATAAATCTGGACTCCGATTTACAAAAAAAAGGAGCTTGCTTTCATAATTGACATGATGTTTCCATTGAAACTTTAATAAGATCTTATTTTTAAAAACGTGACGTTAGAGCGTTTCATTCCGACCTGTCGTAACGATTGCACAGAGAAATCAGCAAACGATCGATTTTCTTAACTCTCCGCACTAGAAAGTTCGGGAGCGTAGCAGACGTCAAAGGGCTTTGGGGCCGGACGACGACGAAATGGAAGTTTTTGGGGTTGTTTTTTAACGTCGGGTCGGCCTTTAGCGGTGGCCTCACGCTGTTACAAAGTGCCGTGAGTGAATCGTTTGTTTTAGCATGGATTGTGTTATGGTAAGACGTCAGTTTTAAACTCATCATGTATGGATCTTCCACATTATCTGCCATTCTAGTGTACAGGCGTCTCCCGTTTATTTGACTAGTTAAAGAAAAAGAGCACGGGCGAGCAGTGAAACTGAAAGTGAGTGAAAAGTGGAGTCCAGTTTTCTTTCCATAAATAATAACATTCTGTATATCAGTGCATGTGAAAGATAAAAAAATAAACATGACCTTACTCCACTCCAAAAAATTCAGGACAAAAAAAGAGGAGATAAGACTGATAGCCTAGTGTATTACAAAATGTCAGTTTGGTCAAAGTAGAACCTCATAGAAGATGGGAAATTGGTCAGAAGAGTGGACCTTGTAGCTGAATACATTTTTTTCTAGTTATAATTGAAAATGATTAAAAGAGGGTGTGGTTAAAATGCCTGTGTGTTTAGTCTGAGCAACACTGACTGCATCATTAACAAAATAGAACTCCCTTTTCTCATGCCAGTTGGTCTGCCCACTGACTCTTGGTACAATCCTTTCTTTTTTTCCCTTGATGTTATTGGTGATAGTCATGATCTGGTTGTTTTCAGTTTGATTGTCAGCAAAGTTGGACATGAAGATGTAATACAAATGCTAGAGAAACTTAATATAAATTGTAAAGATATCAGAATTATTAAGAATATGTATTGGAATCAGAGAGTGAACAATGACATAGGTGAATATCAGGATGCAAAATGAGGCATAAGACAACAGTATACGCCTGATCTGTTCTCATTATACAGTGAAAACATCATGAAAGGCATTAAAAATTTGAAAATAATTAAAATTGGAAGTCATAATATCAGTAACCTGAGATATACAGATGACAGCATTCCAGTAGCAAAAAAAGTGAAAGCAGTTTGCAGAAACTTGTTAATGAGGTTATTGAAGAGAGCAGTAAAAAGAGGCAGGGAGCTAAAGAGAAACAGTGGTAATATCAGAAAATATTAAACATGTTAAAATGCAGTACCCTTTCAAACAGGAAATTTTACACAAGTAAATAAATTCCGTTACCTCAGAACAGCAGTAACAACTGATGGCAAGTGCATGAATGAAGTAAAAATCATGACTAGGAGAGGTGAAAACAACTTTTTATGACATGAAGAAGATGATGTCCCTGAAAGTGAAGTATTACAGTACTATATAGAACCAGTATTGCAATATGGTTCTGAATCTTGGATGGTTAACAAAAAGATGACAAAGAATACCCTGAACAGGTGGAAAAACAAATCAAGAAGTCCTCAAAGAAGTGTCAGAATAATGAGAACTAGTTAAAATTATAATTTAAAAAGACAGCCAAAATTTGTGGAATGTGGCATGAGAAGACAGAAATTGGAGAAATTAGTAATGTCTGGAAAATTCAAGAGAACTAGTAAGAGAGAAAGTCCTTGAGAAAAATATTTCAGTGGACTGACCAAGTGGCATGGGAAAAAAAAGAAAAGCTTTTGAATTGATCAAAAACACCAGGGAGAATCATGATCATCAACAGTATCCATCATGGCATGTAACAGTGTTCTCTGATATCTGTCTAGTCATGGCATTTCCAAAGAATTCTGATCACTGTTTCTTTACTATTTCAGTTCACAGTGTTTTGCAATTTCTCTGACAACTTTTTCATTTTGTTTTTGCATTTGTCTGTTCAGAATATTTGTTGCGTGATTCTTCTAAATCATATCTCTGTTGCTTCCAGTTTTTATTTCATTGATTTGATTTGGCCAGTTTTTCTCCTGTCTTGTTGACGATTGCCAGAAGTGAAATTTCTCACAGCACATTCTTCTTGTTGATTGCCCACTTTTGCAGTGAAGTCTCCCAGTCTGACATTCATTTCTGATTGTTTGCTTCATTTTGGTGCTCATTTGTTAACCAATGAAAACTTAATTATAAAATTTCTGTTCATTCTTATCATCTATATGTTGTTGGGACATAGGTCTATAGGGACATGGATTTATATAAATGTTGACTATAATGGAATTAACTTGCTCCTGTATATCTGATATTATTATTTTTAAAAATTTTAACATGTTTCTCTTTTTTGTATTTAAAATACTGAATTATAATTTCAGTTGTGATGCCACTTATGGCAACTTCATCAAAGCGCAAGTGGTCAGATGTATTTGATGAGAAGGAGGCATGTGACAAGCAGTGCATTATGGATCTTTGCACTTCCAAACTACGTTACGTCAATCCTGCTCAGCCACCACGGAGGCGGACAGAGGTGCCGCTCCTGCGCAATGTCTTGATTGTTAATATGATGAAGCATCTGTCTGTGGAAATGAAGATAGAGAGACCTGTAGAATACAGCTCTGAAGATCTGATTGTTGACCCTAGTCACTTTGAAGGCTTGCCTCCACTGTCTGAGCTACTAACTGACATTATGCTAGACCCTCTGCCTAGTGAACAGCAGCAAGTCGCAAACTCCCTAGTGTGGACAGACACAGGTGAGTCATCATATTCGGATATGACTCCAGTAGAACTAGGCATAAGTTCTTGTGTACGGAGTTCAGACTCATCTGTCAAAGTTCATGAGGATGCAGTTGTTCATGGTTTATTACCTTGCATAGAAGCTGAGGAAATAGATCACATTCAGCATTCACGATCATGGGATTCACCAAATGGTTCCACTGAGCAGTCATCTTTGTGGCCAGCCTCTAATGGTTTGGGTCAGCATTCACCCTCTTGGATTGTCTCAAATGAATCTAGTGTGTTGGACAGTTTATTGCCATCAAGTGCCTGCCATCAGCAGTCATCAGGTGATTCTCTTGAAACTTTGACATCTGATTCAACATTCCAGCCATCCAGTGATCCTTTGCCTTCATTCAGTTCATTGTTTGAATCCACCCAGTGCCCATCTTTTACAGAAATGCTGCAGACAAATCTATTACAAGAGTCTTCATCAACATGCTCTGCTGTGAGCTCAGCCTTTAGTTCATCGTCATCTTTTAGTTCATTCTCATCACTGTCTAACCCCTCAGCTGATGATTTCATCGGGAGCTTTAACCTGACAGATTCAGAGCTGGAGTTTCTTGCAATGACATTCTCATCAAAACTACCACCATCTTTTGAAGATCTTATTCATTCTCTGCCTCAGACATCTTTGCTGCAGCAGACGTGTCAGCCTTCACAGACATTCTATGTGCCTTCTTCATTACAGGACATGGATAGCTCAGACTGTGACAGTGTCACCACAACCATTAACCAGTGTGCCAGCTACTGTCGTCAAGATCAACCATCCACTAGTGTAGATGACAACAGCATGATTCGAGTGCTAGTCAATCTTTGATTCCACCTTATAGTAGCTGGTTGTGCCTCACACATGTGAAGAACCAATTCATGAAACTTGTGTTTTTTACCAAACCCAAACTTGATTTGTCTTTTTCTTTGTTTTATATTTTTAAATGAGTTTTAATGATTTTAGTAGTGAAAAGAGCAAGAAACTTGGGTACTAAATGAAAATAAGATTCTACAGTAGGGTAAGCTTTATTTGTTAGTTGGATTAAGTTAAACTTGGAAAGAAAGAAATCTCAGAAATGTTGCTGTTATTCTAAATGAAATGGGACCAAGTGGTTTGATCTTCTGTTCAGTGATCATTGTCATGGCTTTTCTCATTTCTCAGGGCGTCCACAAAAGATGGAACAGTGCCCTGCCACTGCACTTCCAGTTCAGGCTTTTCATTTCAGATGCAGCATTCAGCAAACTTGTGACCTTGACCAGTTTTCTGATAGAGGAGCTGAGCTTGGACCCTGGCCCATCTGTCATGTGCCAACCCTAGCTTTGAACTAGACACATCTGGATCCCCAGTCTCTGAAACAGAAAGGAATGACTAATAGAACTCGTCTCATTATGTTTAGTTCCTGACCTTCACATTTGACATTCTGATGGTTATAGTGAACAGGGAACATACCAAAATGTGAGAAGGGTTTTAGCACAGTAAATTATGCCTTTTATTTTTTTACCTGAAAATCAGACCAGCTCAGCCTTAGTTCTTGCTTGGAAGGTGGCAGATGTTTCATTTGTTCAGACAGATTTGGAGTGAAAAATTTATGAGAAGGATAGTTATCTGATCCAGGCAGTTAAGCAGTGGTTTTATTTTGGTCATATTTTGTAGTGAGCTGTCACATTGGTGAACCATATCGGTAGTGTAGTATTGTTTGAACGATTGCAACATTTGTAAGATGATGAAGTGTTTTAAATAAAGGAAACAATAGAAGTTTGTGTGAGTAAGTGTGTGAGCAGCTGTAATGATAAGCATTGATTTGATAGACTGTTGTCAGATGGCATCATCAAGAACTAATGATTAGGAACATACAAATATCACAGTTTGACTGCAGCCTTCTGGTTCATAATTCTGTGGTTACAAATATGGAAGTTTGTGCAGGCACTGAATTATGCTGGAACTTTTTTACATCCTTAGTAATTTGTGAGATAAATATTTATACAGCCTCTGGCTGACAAGCATCAGGTCATTTTAAGCTGCAAAAAAAAAAAAACAGTAATTAAGAAACATGCATTATTGACATTAATTCATAATTATATACTTAGTTTTTATAAATTTTAAAATAATTTTGTAATAGTTTACAATAATTATATATAAACACCACTTTGGCACAAACTCTTTATTGTCATGTAAATCCATTTTAAAGCCTTAAACAGTACCTGAATACCAGAATGGCCACTTTTAGAACATAAGTTTTGGTCAAAATAATTTTTCTGTTTCTGATGTTGTTAAATATGGTTTTAATTTTATCTCAATTTATTGCTTGCAGCTTTTGAAAGGCATGTTATGATTCAAAAATTGATTTCGAATTACATGTTTAAATGATGCCAGTAAGGAAAAGTGTTAGTTTTATTTCCTATCCCATACAGATATCATTGAAAATTAGACTTTCTAATCTTTTGGTGGACCAGTAACTTTGTCGAATTTATCACCAGTTTCCTGTTTTTCATGCATTGAAAATATGTTAAAATGTCAGTATTTATTGCTGTATTACACAGACCAGTCTCATGTTTGTTTTTAGTGTTTCCATATAGAAACAAAATCATTAATGATGGTACTTTGCTATCCACAAAATGCAGATCACTGTTCCCTAATTCTAATGTTGAATATTATCAGCCATTAAATTGTGTTTAATGCCTTACAGTTGTCAAACCAGCTTGCTAAATCAACAGAGTACAGTTAGGAGAGTGTTTAGCTAACAGTGAATTAGTGGTGGATTCATCTCTTTTAGTGGAATGAATTTTTTTATTCTTTTTTTTTTGCTTATTCATTAAGTATCCATGATGCTTCAATTCCAAATTTTTAAAAAATTTATTTTCTTTTTTTTAACTGTACAGTGTAAATATAACATTGGTTTCTTGCAGTCAGATTTCAGTGAGACAAGATTTTTATAATTTTGATATTTCCCTGTGCGTTTGCTAAATATTATGTGCTGTGTAACAGTTATGGCTGTCCCTAGTTTAAAAATACTTTCTGATAGGGCTCATCATTCACCACTTGTTGAACAGTGTTAAATATTTGATAAGTTATTGTGCATGTTGATATGTTGTTGAGGTCTAGTCGTATGTACTAGACAGTATCTGAGCAGAGTGAAGATTGTGAACTTTGGCTGTGATTATCTTTTGTAGCACTGCTGATCACTGTAATTCTTATCACCTTGATTCACTTGATGTATTTGTCACCATGCTATTTCACATCCTACAATTTTGTTTTCACTTTTTTCTTCAATTTCAGACTGTTAATTCTACCTTTATTGTTATGATTCTGATTGTTTAACATTTGTAATGAGCAGTTTTCTTAATATAACAGTCAAGTGTGGTTATAAGGACCAGGTTATACATTAAATTGTGTTAAAAATAATATTAATGCTATCAAACGTCCATGTGCATGCAGTGTTAAAAATCCCTTGGCAGTTGAAATTGAAGAAGAATAGCCTAGACATTTGCTGCCCTGATAGAATTCTAGGAAAAAAATCTACCATGGAACTGTCACTGGCACTTGGAATGTTATGCTGCTTATGACACCTGTTCTGAGGTGGTAACTGGAATGTGGCAACCGAGCAGGTATGGGAATGTTCTGACTGAGATAAGCCATTCTGAACAACAAATTGAAACAAAATGAATATCACTGTTGTGGTATAAAACTTGAGAATAAACCAGGCAAGTTTAAAATGTGGACAAGAAGAGAGATCAAAATTATATGATAGAAAAAAGGAAAATGTAGAATACTTGCAAAAAGTGTCATGAATTCAGTATATCTGGGAACCACCAAGGAATAAAAGGGATTGAATCCAATAATATTTCCAGGCAGATTTTGGAGAAATTAGATAAACAGTAAAGTGAGAGAATTTGTGGAGGATATAGTTCATGAGGGAACCAAAATGCAAATAATTATGGGCATTTGTCTGAGGTGGAGTACTGAGAAAATGTTCTGGCTGGCTTTGTAGCAGGTGCTGGTGATGTGAAGTCTCACGAGATAGAGGGTGAGAGTGTAAGACGTCATGGAGATTTTAATGAGTAAAAGAAGTAAATTCTCTAGTGAGAAAACTGTTCAGTTTCTTCACACTAGACCCTGTTTTACAAAGTAAATATGGACATTGATAAGCAACATCCAGCAGTACCAGTAGATAAAACACCAGCAAAAGAGGGCTAGGCAGCTTGGCCAATCTTTCAAGATAGAGCAGATTTCAGACATATAGAACAAGGCACTATAAAATGAGGAAATTCACAGGATTGAAATCCCAAACCCTTCAGTGTCCAGTTTTTGGCAGTTCTTCATAAACTCAAGTTTTCTGTGAATATATGAGACTTCAGGGGATGAGGAACATTGCCTGGCATAGATATGCTGACTAACAGAGAAAAAAAATCTGAAGCTTCAATGACAGTCTGTAGCACACTGAACCATGTGGAACAGAGCACATGGGTAGGCATAAAAAGTACAGAATATGAAGACAGATACAATGAAAGAGCATGAAGAAATGCTCTTTTGCTTTACCTGTAGCCTTATAAGAAATGTTACAATTCTCATATTTCATATAGCATAAACAAAATTAACAAAATGTTTTATGCACAACTTAGAGCTGGCTCATGATGCTTGCACAGCTGATTTAGTTCAATTTTAAATATTTGTGACCAAGTTATATCTTATGAGTGTCTCCATAAGCGGCCTTTCTTTTTAATTAGTTTGCAAAGTTAAAGCAGACATATTCTCTTCCAGTTTTCCAATATTGAAAGCAATTTAAAATTTCAGAAAGGTGACCAAATTGTGTTACCGTATTTTGAACAGTGTCTTTAAATTTAGAAATGTGTGCTTCAGATTGATTATGATTTATATTTATGTTTGTACTCTTGATTGAATTTGCCTGTTTTTTTTTTCTTTCTCAAGCTTTTGGTTTAGGTTTAATCCCATACATTAGATTGAATTTTTACATAAATGTAATATTTTCTAATAATACAAATGCATTGAACTTTGGTGTGCCTAGACTTACAAGCATGTGGCTCAATCTCATATTATTTTTTGATTTGAACTGTCATTTTGTTTTGTATGGTGACACTTCACTATTGAACTACCCAATTTCTGCCCAGATATTTCTTATTTTGTCAGTTCAGCACTTGAAATAAAAAAAAGGCTTTTGAAAATACAAAGTTAATTTCAGGTTATATGGTAGCACAAAACTGTCAGAACTAAAATTTATTAATAAAGCTCTTAAATGGAAGAATTGTAACGCAGGAGAAACAAAGGTCAGCACTCACATAACTTTCTTAGAAATGTCCCTCTACAAAAAAATATTTCATATTTCTGGTAAATTTGAGCCACATCCTTATGTGCAGTCTTCAGATTATGAATCGGACACTGCAGGCTCAACTGTTATAGCCACAAGATAAAAACTATGCCAACAGCCCAATTTGTGTACTAGAATGGCCTCCAGATTCCTGATTGCATACTACAGACCTGCACCATATACAAAGACCTCTGAGCTTAGATATGGTCCTGAGAGAGGAGCACGGAGGGAAAACTGGGGTTCCTGTGAAGACATCTTGCTGACAGCTGGATTCATGGAGTTAGCCCACTTCACTGTTTAGAAATATGAGCATACGAAATAGATTATATATTACACAACTATGTATGTGATAATGATTTTCAAAATTCTGTTCCAGTCTTTGCAGTAACCAAAACATTGCATATTTTAAACCTTTTTATTTTCTGGTAATTTCAGTGGCCTTTTCATTACTTGAACACATATAAAATGATTGAGTAGGCAGGACAAAAATTTTATGTTATTTAGACTTGCATCACAGACAAAATGACAAGTTTTGCTGTTTTCGTCAAGAAGACAAAGTATTGGCTGTCAGTCAGGCAGTAAAATGTACATAGTAAAAGTGTTAAATGTTTTCAGTAAAAATATAATTAATGTAATTGCCATAACATTTTTCAGAAATATTTTATCTAGTGCAACAAATATTCACGTCTGGGAGATATGCTGTCCAGGGTCACCATTTTGGAAAGATTTGTTGTGCAGAACACAAACATCTTTACTGGCTGTTTGGTATATGAACAATTTCAGCTTGAGTAGAAACCACAGTGAGGTGTCATGGTCATATCTGTGGTACATGCTTCATGTTTGTTACATTAAAATACTACCAGAGAGCAATGTATACTCCCTGTATCTTACCACATGGTAACAGGTCGATCCAAGGTTTACACATTTTACTCTTAACTCTGCTGTAAGTTTTTTTTTTTTTTTTCAAATAATTAAATGCTGTCATGTTTTCTGAAATTTGTTTTGTACCATTTGGTTTTGTTTCACACATTAACTTTTTTCTTTCCTCTTTATATTAAATATAATTATTTAAATTAAAATTACACATGCATGGAATAGTTGATTTGAATTTATATTTGGCTGAATAATGGAGAAATTCAAATATTTGTAGTTGGAAAAAAAAATTGAACTGTAATATTTCAAATACTTAAATATTTTCCCTGGGTTGCCAACATTGGTGCCAAATTTGTATTTCAGACATTAAGTGTAGCCAAAAACTGAAACATTAAACTATTACTTTGTAATTACTATCTACAATCTTTGAAAACTTCTGTGGCAGTCCAAGACTGTTTGAGAAATAAATACTGTAATTTTATGTTAATATTGATTTTCCAAAATTAAAAATATAATCTGCACTGTCAGTGAATGGTCTCATTTTTATGAATCTACTATTTGTATAGCAGATTCATGTTTGGCCTCTATTTATATTCATCTGAATACTTGAACTCAGTATTTAGTACATTCTAATTAAAAATCAGTAATAGGTTGATGTTGTTGCAATGCAGTGATATAGTCTACTTAAAGTTGTGTATTGTATGAGAAGTTGAGAATCTGGTAGATTCTGGTTTTGAAAATTTTTTTCCCCCTTATGTGGCCTACAACTCTTGCCTTTGACAGAGAATTTCTGAAATCTACAATCTTTCAATCTGTGATATCTATTTATGTTATTTTCTTCACAAATCTTTTTTAACCTTCTCACGGCTTTCAATGACAAAATATGAAATCCTGTTTAATACTTTTTACAGAGTAGTTTGATAATTAGAGTGACAGCATTCCAAGTCTGTAAATGTGGTAGGTTTTACTTACAGGATGCATAATGAGCGTGTGTGCAAAAATATGCTTAAATTATCAGTCTTGTTACATTGCTTGTCAGCTGATGCAGCTATTCAAGTTGGTGAAGGGTGATTATAATAGATAGATAGTATTTTTTTAAACAGATTAAAACCATACAGTGAGAATGTACTAGGAGACTGTCAGGCAGGTTTTAGGAGGAATATATCAACCGTAGACCAAATATTTTATCTACATCAAAGAGCACAAAAGTACTGGGAATATGGAAAAAAAGTACATACCTTCATTGATTTCAGGAAAGCTTTTTGACAGCATAGATAGGAGCAGCTTATGGAAAATTATGAAAGAATTTGAGATAGCTAATAAAATCAATTTGACCAGAATATGTATGAAGTATGCACAGGATATAGTAAAATATAAAGAAAGTCAGAACCCTTCTCTATAAGAACTGGTTTAAAACAAGGTGATACATTATCTCCATTACTGTTCAACCTAGTACTAGAAAAGGTCATCAGAAAAGCAAAAGAAGAAAGCATTACAGAAAAACAAGCTAAAATACTAGGATACGCTGATGACATCAACCTAGTAGGGGAAAGTGTGCAAGAAGTCATCAATACCTTCATGCACCTGGGAGATATGGCACTAAAAGTGGGCTTGACCATTAACCAAGATAAGACAGAGTATATGAATATATTAAGAAACCAGAGGCAGAATGATCCAGATTATATAAATGTTTGAGAGATGATCATTAGGAAAGGAGAAACATACAAATATCTAGGCACAGCCTTCAACAGAAGCAACATTGTAAGCTAGAAAATTAATAGCAGCGGAAAGGGAATAAAATGTACTTTACCCTGTTAAAATCCAAAATCCTGTTCCAAAATGCCAAAATAACAATCTACAAAACTATAATAATACCAGCTGTCATGTATGGATCAGAAACATGGAGTTCAACAAAGAAAGATGAACAGCAATTGCAGATCTTTGAGAACAAGATCCTAAGAAGAATCTTTGGGCCGATAAAGAATATCAACAGTGGAGAATGGAAAGCTAGAAAGAACACTGAAATGAACAGCTTATTTAAATCCCAATTAATTATAAATGTTTTGAAACCAAACAGACTATGCTAGTTGGGCCATATAGAAAGAGTGGAAGAGGACAGACAAATGAAAATGATGTATGCACAAGAGATGAGGGAAACAAGACCAAGGAGTAGACCAAGTCAGAGATGGAAAGGCAACATAGAAGTGGATATAAAAGAAATTGGTATCACCAGTTGAAGAGAGAAGAGAGAGGAATGGAGGCGAACTTTATCTGCAGCAGTATGAACCTTAACGGCTTGGAAAGCTGAAAAAGAGGGTGATTATGATTTCATAGGTTATATAATGTATGACATGCAATTTTGTGGTGGCTGTGGATCGCACTGAATCATAACCATGTGCTTGCTGTTGAAATCTTTCTGACCACAGCTGAAGCTTTTGCTCACATTTTTCACAGTGGACTGGAAATGCAGAAAGATTTAGTATGTAGAGTTTCAAATGCCTGAGATGTCTGGTGGTGTTATTTTCCAAAGTGGTTTTAGGCAAGGCAGGTGCATTGAAGTAGAGTTTTTTGCAGGGTAATACCAGTGTTCTGATGATGTAGATGTTTTTTTTTCTTTTGCTTTTGTTCAGAAATTCACTCATGAAAGATGGAGTGATGAAGGGCAGAATGTAAGACGGGCCTGCGTGCCCAATTCTTTACCCTTGAAAAATAAAGATTATTCATTCATTCATTCATATCCTCGGGTGCTGGTGGATGAAACATTTGCTATCAAACTTGTCTTGTGGCATCTCATAGGGCAGCAACAAATTCTGTCCACTCTCACAGTCTGCAACCAACATTTGCATCATGCCCCAGGGCTATAGACTGTCTGTCTCAGCTTCATCAGTTCTTTGCCATGTTGTTATTGATAGCTCCCTCTCTCTCTATCTCTCTCATTCTTTCTTTCTGATATCCATTGTATGGTTGCACTGTCAAAGCACTTGAATCGTTTTAGAGTACTTTTTTTTTTTTTCAGAAATAGTTCTGCCAAATGTAAAATAAATTGCTGTTTTCTTATTTATTGAAGAGTGTATCTTTCATATTGATTCATGGTTTATATAGTGCTAGTGTATACAGATAGGGGTTGAAAGCAATCATTTTCCTGGTGTATATATATATATATATATATATATATATATATATATATATACACACACACACACACACACACACACACATATATATATGTATATATATACACGTATATATATATATATATGTTTTGTAAGTTATAGCTACAGTCCAGTTGCCCAGCTGTACATTAATTTTGTATTGGCAAAGCAACCTTCATTTTGGCCATCTTCCTCTCAACTGTTGGTTACTTTGTGGAATATTTAAAAAAATAAAAGACATTTGATATTTTCAGTCGGTTCAGTGATGGTTAGTGATACAAATTTCTGAAAGCTAAGTTTGTAAAATGTAATTATACTGTGTTATAAAATGTACAATGATACAGCAACATTCCATTTAAATGTTCTGATTTGATTGTTCATTTCACCCTATTTCATGCTTTACCACTGTTACCTGTTGCATTAAAACATTTTACAAGATATTTGAATGAGAACAATTGTTGGAAAGTCATAGATGATGTATTGTCTGGTTTGTATTACATGATTTAATCTTCCATTTAACCACAATATGGACCTACCCTGAATCAACCAGTGTTCTGCTTTTAGAATCAGTTGTACCTGCTTGGTATAATAATTCATTTTGAATGGTAACTTTTGCCACCATTGTAATTTTGTAAGTGGCATGTTATGTTGGCATTTGAAACTTTAAATGAAAATAATTTTTAAATGATTTTTTTGCTCATCCACCTGCTTTTCAGTTTTTTGCACTTTATTTATATCAGAATTTTTTTTTTCTTATCAACAGACAACTGTTTGACCAGTATGCTCTTGTGTGCCTCACCTTTCAAGGAGATATTCTCTGTTTTCAGGGAATTTTTCTCCAATCACAAAGCATCAAGTGCTTGTTTTTACTGCAGGCTTTCATTAGCCAAATTCTCTGTGAACTGCTTCTCCTACACTTTTTGAATGTTAAAATGTGCCTTCATAAGTGGATTTATAGAAAAAAGAAAATGAATGTTTTGTATACTGTTTTGACAGTTGTATCAGAAGCAAAGCATTTTATAGACAGCAGATATAAGAAATAGTGATGTAAGCACAGACTAACAGTAAATCTGTGAATGTGGCTAAATAGAAAAGATCTGCCTTAGGAGTAGTGCTTCTGTTGCCTGTGTCTGATGGATATAACACAGTTTATACCATAGTGAGATATTTTAAAATCTTTCTTCATTCATCTTAAATTTCTTGTATTTGACATGAAATTACAAAGACCCAGTTTGTTTTGAAATAGATTCAGATTTATAATTTTTTGGGTTAGATTTGAATTAATTAGGACAAGTTTTCAGATAAAACAGTTTGTTAAAAATTTAATAAAAAATATTTACTTGCTAAATGTCATGAGTTTTTTTTTTTCAGTTTTAAAGTACTTTTTAAAATCTTACATTTTCAGTATTTGCATTCATTTGAAATTTGTCATTCAGCATTTGATCTTTGATGAATCAAAAATGTTTGAATCTTGCAAACTAACATCATAATCTTCTTTTTTTTTAAATTTATGTTTAAAGAGCTTAATAGATTTTTAAAAATATGAAATGATAACCAAGAGAATGTTTGTGTTGTCGTTTTAACCTGCTGGCCAGATTTGTTGAAAATGTCAAAGCAAATAAACTTTTCAGCATTCTAGAGATGTGAAATAACACATTTTAAAAGAATTTGTGTTCTGCAAATTATTACAGCTGTATGTAGCAGAACTTAATATATAGTTAACTTCCTGATGCTGTTATGCATAATTTCTAGCTTGAAGTTCATTATAGTTAATAAAATTGTTCATTTAAATGTGGTACTTGTCTGCATGCCAGCGTTTACTATTCTAGTCTGTTTTGTAGTTGTGTTTCAGTTTAGATATGGCCTGAAACTGAACTTAAAACTGTCCTCTCTTTATTGATGAGTATTTTAGTTTCTCCTTCTATGAGAATGAGAGAGGGAGAGCAGAAATCCAAAACTAAATTTTGTTTTATTTTGTTAAGTTACTACATTAAAACTGGATATCTTGTTTCTTAGCCAAACAGACCTATTTTATTTTTGACAGATTGTAGAAGGATGTTTGTTATGTGCGTGGTAATAGTAGGACAGTTGCATAGATAATGTGTACAGTATGTTACTGTGCCATATAGCTTCATTTGTTTGACATTTTGAGAGGTGATCTGACTAGCTGCAGCTGTGTAGGATTATTGTTGCTGGAGGAATAGACTCAGTCATTAGATTTTTGTCTGAATGAGGAAAAAAAATAAGTGGTTTTTATTTATTTAGTGAAAATGTTGGTATGTCACTGTGTTTTAAAATCACGTGCCAGAAACTTCTCACAAATATTTCTTTCACTTATTAAGACATTTATTATTGTCTAATTGTTTCATGTTCTGACAGTGTTGCGTTCTTTTGGCTGGACAGAAGACTGAACGAGAAAAACAAATCTACTTATGATTAATATATTGGTTTATATTATGAATAAATCATAACAGATTTGTTGATTACAGTTAGCAAAATCATTGAACAGAAAAGAAAAGTAGGAAAATACTGTTGGAATTGAGGTCCAGCTCTTGATGATTCAGACAGTCTGCAGAGATCTGAAAAGTCTAAGCTTTACTGTGTGTCACTGGATGTCTTTCAGGATGTCTGTAATTAAGTTTGCCCAAAACCACTGCAGTCCTAGCACATCAGTGATGAGTAATAAGAAGGGTTTTCTCCATCCTTTAATCTAATCTTAATATCATCTTTGCCTGTAAAGACATTTTTAAAAAAAATTTAAACCACTGCTTCCAGACTTTCCTCTTACTTTGTAGAATGTCATTGTTTTGAGAACAGATCTGTTTTAGCATTGATGAAACCGAAAGTTCTTAAAGTATTCTCATGTAAAGAATAAATGCATTGATAATGTTGTATGACTTAAAAAAAAACATTTATGGACAGTTAGTCAGTTTTGTCTTTAGTGATTTTAGTTCAAAACTAATCAGAAATAGGTCCCACGTTGGTGCAGTGGATTAGTCACTCGTTTATTGACCAGGCAACCTGGTTTCAATTTGCGCTCACAACAGTGGTGGTCAGACTGTGGCTAGCAAGGAAACTCCCGTGGTTCACCCAACCTTGAGAAAAAAATAGTACCAGAGTTAATGCTCTGGGAAGAGGAATGATGCAGCTAGCTGCGGAGTTTGAGCTGATGGTGACACTAGTCCACAGTTTCTGGTCAACTGCTGATGAGGCAGCAGAGCACATGGCATGACACTGGTTCACAGCTCATACCTTAAACCTTATGATCAGAACTTTTCAGTGTGGGCATACTAAGAACTGATCAGAACTTTTCAGTGCGGACATACCAAGTAAGAACTGATCAGAACTTTTTCAGAGTAGGCATACTAAGTAAGAACTGATCAGAACTTTTTCAGTGTGGGCATACTAAATAATAACTGATCAGAACTTTTTCAGTGTGGACATACTAAGAACTGATCAGAACTTTTCAGTGTGGGCATACTAAGTAAGAACTGATCAGAACTTTTCAATGTGGGCCTACTAAGTAAGAACTGATCAGAACTTTTTCAGTGTGGGCATACCAAATAAGAACTGATCAGAACTTTTCAGTGTGGGCATATTAAGTAAGAACTAATCCAAACTTTTCAGTGTGGGCATACTAAGTAAGAACTGATCAGAACTTTTTCAGTGTGGACATACTAATTAAGAACTAATCCAAACTTTTCAGTGTGGACATATTAAGTAAAAAACTTATCAGAACTTTTTCAGTGTGAGCATACTAAATAAGAACTGATCCAAACTTTTCAGTATGGACATACTAAGAACTGATCCAAACTTTTCAGTGTGGACATACTAAGTAAGAACTGATCCAAACTTTTCAGGCTATTGTATATGTTCTTGACACTTGCTAGTGTCATGAGCTGACGAACGAAGCTTGAAAGTGAAACTTTTTTGGTGACCGAATCCGTTTCTGACAAGCATAAACTCAGACATCCCAAACTGTGCTTAGCATTTGTGCTCAACCTATACAACAAGTATGTACATATGAAAATGTTGCAACAAATATTTTTACAAAATAAAAATGTAATCTCAACTATGAATTTGAAACTAGGACACTTATTCAGTGCTACTGGAGAAGATTTACATGTTTTACAAAATGTGGAAATTTTAACATTTATTTCTCATGTGCTGTTTCTTATGTCTTACGTGCAGCATAATTATGATTATAGTTCATTATTTATTAATTTATAATAATTATTTCTCCAACTGAAATTGTTATTCCATACTGAAGTGAAGGGCGGAGAGGCAGCAATTATTTATTATTATAATTGTTACTGTTGGTATCATGAATAGATAATAGCATTGTTGATGTGAGTTTTGGTTCAGTAATGTCTGCAACAGAACCATGCATCATTAAATTATTGCATGTTTTATTCTGATAATGTTACCATATTGCAGAAAAACAGGTTATTTATGATTTTAGTAAATACTGAATGATTATCAGTATTTGTGCAGTGTGTCATTTCTCTTTTGCCTGTGTGAGAGAGAAAGGTGCTTTTGAAGAGAAATTTATAGATAATGGGCACCCTTTAGTCTGCAGGCCACATTTGGTCTAAGGCATTTTTTTTTCTCCACCCAGTTTAGGTAATTTTTTCAGAAACCTCATGATTGATTTACTGGAAACCTTGACAGTATTTGTTTTACTTTGTAGAATTAGAAAAGCCTGGCTGGGTAACTAAATAGTATAATATATAGCTGGCTATCATTCATCTGCATGTCTCTTACAGAACTTTGCCTCCCTAACAGCACTCTTGTAGGCCTCTCGGTTGTGAGCAAGATGGCCTGCTACTGATGCATCCATTTGCAGATCATCAGTAATGTCTTGCAGCCATCTTCGCCTTGGGTGTCTGAGTGGCGAAGTGGTTAGTGCACTAGTCTCTCATGGCGAAGGTCGGGGGGTCGAATCCGGCCAGCGGCACCCCAGTCACCCAGCTGTAGAAATGGGTACCCGACTTCTTCTGGAGTTGGGGAAGGAAAGGCAGCCAGGCGTGATACTGACCACATCACCCTCTAGTGTGCTGACAGGTCAAGGAAAATATGGGCACTAACACCATATCCCTATGTGCCTCTAAGGCATGACAGGGTTACTTTTACCTTTTTTTTACCATCTTCGCCTTGGTCTTCCTCTCTTTTTCCCATTATGTAACTCTTCTAAGACAGTCTTCTCTAGATTATCGTGACGTTTAATGTGTCCAAAATATTTAAGTTTTCTCTTTTTAATCCTCTTTACTAGTCAGCCTTCTTCAGTATTAAGTTCTTGTAGTATGGATATATTTGTTCTTTTTTGTGTCCATGATATTTGAAGAACTCTCTGTAGCATTTACATTCAAAGGCATTTATGTGTTTCTCAGCTGTTTTGTTAAGTGTCCAGGTCCCACAGGCAAATGTTGCGATGGGAAAGATGCACGCCCCTAAAAATCTTATTTTTGTAGTTCTGTCTGTTCCTCTCCACAGATTCTTTAGTTGTTTTACTTTCTGAAGAGCGATAGATGTCCTCCTTTTAATTTCCCTCATTGTATCTCCATTATTAGTTTTCGATAGTGAACAGAAAATACAATAACATAAGAGGAAGTTAACTCATTGTGGTGGTAGACACTCAGGAGAAATATGACATTCATATTTCATGCATTTCACTGATGGGTTTTTTTTTAAAAAATTATTCCTTAGTTGTATCATGTAATACCATTTTAATCCTATTATTTTACATAAATACAAAATAATAACTACTTCAAAGACTAAACTACCTCTTCTATTTAAAATATACCCAAAAAATATGAATGCTCAAAGAAACTGCAGCTATTGGCATTTTAATGTAAAGAGCATAACCCTCAGTTGGTAAAACTCGGTTATTACAAGTTAAAGAACTGTTTGGGACGTGACCGACCTCTAGAGCAGAGGTGCTGTGACCTGCGTAGCCTTCAAAATTCACCCCTGGTGTGAGCTGGTTTATGCATAATTCACCAGTATGGGTTATATCAGGCGTGACCGACCTATAGAGTGGAGGTGGCATGACATGTCTAGCCATCAAGTTCCACCCCTGGTGTGTGCCGGTTTAGGCAAATTTCACCAGTGTAGGTGTATTTCGGACGTGGCCGACCTCTAGAGCAGAGGCGTCGTGGTATGTGTAGCTCTCGCAGCGATACTACTGGACATACCGATTAAATTTCACTTTATCCTTTCCACCACCTTTTCACGTCAGCGCTGCACAGCAACCTTTATTTCTTTTCCACATTTTCTTCCTTGACCGGGAGGAGCTTCACTTCACGCGCGGTATTCGAAGAGTCTTGCCAGCACTGTCTTAACCTCTGGGACAAGCCGGTTCATGCATTTCACCCGATATGACTGCACTCAGGACATGGCCGACCTCCAGACCAGAGGTGCCATGATTTGGCTGTTTGCTTCGCTTTATCATTTTTACCACTTTTTCCGCAGTGGTGCTGCATGGCAACCCCATTTGCACCTTTCTTCATTGGCCGGGAGGAACACTGCTCCACGCACAGCAGCTGAAAAATCTCGCCAACAGCGGTAAATGAGCTACCAAACGTGCCACTCATCTACCCTAAGTATCTCGTTTTCAGGCGCCAGATATTCGCCCTCGCCCCTTCTCCTGTCAGTTTAAACAGTTCTGCCACAGGAAGGCCAGGAGCTGGACTTGACTGCCAGAGGCTGTTTGAGACGCACGCCGTTGGAGTGGAGATTGAATTCTCCACCCCACCTCCGGCAATAACAGTCCATAGAACCACTTGTCTTCCTAAAACCATCAAAGTAGGACAGTCATGACAAACTGTCTCACTTGTCTTCCTAAAACCATCAAGGTAGGACATTTGTGACAAACTGTCTCACTTGTCTTCCTAAAACCATCAAGGTAGGACAGTTGTGACAAACTGTCTCACTTGTCTTCCTAAAACCATCAAGGTAGGACAGTTGTGACAAACCATCAAGGTAGGATAGGCACAACACACTATTTCACTTTTCTTAAAATCATGGAAGGTAGGATAATCATGACCAACCCCACCTGACAACCACCTCAAGAATATAATCAACGAAACGTTTAAAGAAGACATTAGTGTATATAAAAGAGAGAAATACATGAAACACAGATTTAACTGCTGAGGTCGCACTGTTTCTCCTAGGTATACGACTGCTAGGAAAGGAATTTATTAGCATAACTTGAGAAAGGACTCTGCTGCTGAAGTTCATTTCCTAACAGCCAAGTAATGAAACTGCTAGATGTCCTGTATGGAGCTTTCTAAAATTGTGAAAATTTTCTTTAAAACAAAAGGCCAGGTTTTCAAAACATTTTATCAGATAATCAGCGACACTAGGTCAGGATGGCCTTTTTTTTTGTTTTGTTTTTGTTAAAACACTGGGCAAAGCTCCATGTGTTAGCCTTGTTTATAAACTTAATTAGGACTTTGGTCTACATGGGCATCTGTTGATGCTTGTTTATAACACTGACAGCACCATAAAAACTAATATAAATTTCTTATGCTGCAGCAGTCTATGATTACAGCCACTGGCTGTACAAAAATCTGCAGTTAAATTATCATCATGTGCCATGTGCTGAATAATGAGGTTCCTGTGCAGCTGATACATAAATAGTTTAGCAACTTTTTCAGACACACTGAAATCTTGAATATGAATAAATGAAAAATGTCAGCAGTAAGTAGGAATGTAATATCGATAGAAGCTGTCACAAAGTAGGAATATACAGGAATCCTTCATTCCTGTCTCTGTGAAAAAAAAAAAAAGCCACAAACATTTTCTTCTTACATATTTTTTTTTTAAAAAATCTGATGCTACTGGAACGATAACAGGATTTGCCAGTTTGGACCTAAGTTGAAAATAAATTCTATATGTTCTGTCAAACATGGCAAAACATTAAGGTAACACAACATAAAAATAAACAGCAACACACTGCTAGAGCTGCTATCTGACACAGTGCACGGGTTAAAATTACACGTAAGAACACTGAAATTAAAAAAACAAAAAAACTCGGCAAATCAATGTTGTTTATATTGACTCTTTAAATTTCAACATATGCATCACAGTCTAAAACCTCCTGATACACAACATTTGTTGTCACTTAACACGAGTAAATCTACCTCAAAAGGAAGGGGAATCAACTCATTGCATATTTTGAGTTCTGCTCAAACATTAAATGTTCATGAAGATCAAATACAAAATATTCAATGTCAAACTTACATGATCTAACCAGTCTGTTTGAATTCACTTATGTAAATTTTGTGCTTTCTGTGTGTGTTCAAAATACATATCAACATGCTAGGAAATCTGTGTGTCCAGCATGCATGTCTCACATGCCAGAAAATCTATGTCAAACATGCAGGAGATAAGCATCCAACATGCCAGAAAATAAGTCTGTCAAACATGCAGTAGATATGTGTCCAACAACCTGCCAGTAAGGTCTAAATGTGAAGCGAAAGTTACATGGTCTTCATCAAAGCTGGAGAAAACTCAACTTGGCTTGGAGGACAGTGCTCCAGATGTCTGCATTCACCCACTGCAAACTCGGGTTTGGCACCATATGCACTGAACCCACATTCAGCTGAACATTCATCTACATTTTTCATGCAATGATGAATGTTTTCTTCCGCATCCCGTCCTGCAGGGAGGCCATCCCCAATATCAGGGGCATTTCCTCTAACAATGTGTTCTGGTTACCACTTTCTGTAGCTCAGTTGTCTGTAGCATGTCAGGAAATCTCTCTTTTTACTAGCCAGCCTTCTTCAATATTAAGTTCTTGTGGTATGGATATATTTGTTCTTTATTGTGTCCATGATATTTGAAGAAGTCTTCTGTAGCATTTACATTCAAAGGCATTTATGTGGTTCCCAGCTGTTTTGTTAAGCATCTAGGTCTCACAGGCATATGTTGCGATAGGAAAGATGCATGTCCTTGAAAATCTTATTTTTGTAGTTCTGTCTGTTCCTCTCCATAGATTCTTTAGTTGTTTTACTTTCTGAAGAGCAACAGATGACCTCCTTTTAATTTCTCTCATTGTATCTCCATCATTAGTTTTTGGTAGTGAACAGAAAATACAATAGCCTAAGAGGAAGTTAACTCAATGTGGTGGTAGACACTCGGGAGAAATATAACATTCATATTTCATGCATTTCACTGATGGGTTTTTTTAAAAATTATTCCTTAGTTGTATCATGTAATACCATTTTAATCCTATTATTTTACATAAATACAAAATAATAACTACTTCAAAGACTAAACTACCTCTTCTATTTAAAATATACCCAAAAAATATGAATGCTCAAAGAAACTGCAGCTATTGGCATTTTAATGTAAAGAGCATAACCCTCAGTTGGAACTTCTTCATATGTCCTGTATAAAATCCTGAATAAGTTGTAAGGACTGAAAACGTAGTTCCTGTGTTATTTTAAATTTCTTTTTTTGTTATTAGGAATGCGTAATTCAACATTATGAAATTTATGTATAACTGAAAAGAAGCATTCGTAAATTGTAATAAGGCCCATCTGAAATGGAAATCTGTACCAGCCTCATTATGAAATGGAAATCTACATACCTCATTATGAAATGGAAATCTGTACCAGCCTCATTATGAAATGGAAATCTGTACCAGCCTCATTATGAAATGGAAATCTACTAGCCTCATGAAATGGAAATCTGCCAGCCTCATTATGAAATGGAAATCTGTACCAGCCTCATTATGAAATGTAAATCTGTACCAGCCTCATTATGAAATTGTTTGAAATGTGTGTACCTATCTTATTATGAAATGGACATGTGCATCAATTTCATTATGAAATGGAAATCAGTACCAGCCTCATTATGAAACTGAAATGTGTACCTATCGCATTATGAAATGGACATGTGCATCAATCTCATTATGAAATGGAAATCAGTACAACTATTTAAAGAAACACACACGAGTAATACTTCTTTGTCATTCTCTCTCAAAAAGGACTTGGTTGCAATGTGCTGCAGTTATGCACCTTTTGGCCCGACATATCTGACTTCAGCTCGATACATTTTTGGGGCCGGGTTCACCTTCTCCCTATTCAGCTGGTCAGAAGACTGCTATCTGTTTCCAGTATCACCACAGGGAGGTAGATAGGGTCTTGGCTGGCTATGGTTCACCATGCAGTCTGCTATGGGCCTCTGACTGGTGTCTTATTCAGGTTAAGTAGTGTGTCCTCCACACAAATAATACGACTTATGAAACAAAGAGCCTTCATTTTAAGAAATTTTCTTATATTAAACAAGCACCGATACATAACTTACTCTTCAGAAATTTTTTTTTTAAATTGGGATCACATGTAGGATTATATAATTAGTCTAACAGATAGAATTATAGGATTAGACTAACAGACAGAGTTACAGGAACAGTCAACAGGGCAAGATTTGTTGTAGAATACCACTGTATAATAAAAAGAAATTTTACTTTCCTAACAAACTGAACTACACATTAAAAGCCTCTCTAAATGATCTTAAAATAAAAAAAAATTAGGACTCCTCAGAGGTCAATCCAGGTAAGTAAAAGAATGATGATGATGATTAAGCATGACCTAATATATGATAAAATTAGCATATGCAACAGGAGGAAAGCGAGGCCAAGAGAAAAAAAAAAAAATGCCTCAGGGGACTGACCAAGTCCAATGACAGGCTTAGAAACACTAAGCATCACACAAGATGAAGAGGAATGATGGACAACGCTATCTGGCCAGCACATAACGTAGTAATATACAATAGCAAACACTGTTTAAAATACTCATTCTAAAGACCGTTATTCTTTCAGTTAAGTAAAAATTTATACATAAAATCAGCAATTTTAAAAAAAAAAAAAACCTCATAATCTTTAAAACCAGTTATTTAAATCATAACACCTAACGTCTATGTTAAATTACACAAATAATTTACAAAGAAAAAATATACATATTAACCGCAGTTTCTATTCAAAGTTACATTTTCAAAGATAAAAGACACCAACAGGTTTCACTTCCTTCTCACTCCGAATTTTAGGTCTCTACAAAGCATAAAACTGATTCGTGATTTGCATATTCTGTACTGATAAACTGAAGCAGAGTCCAAAGACTGATATTTGTTTTATTACTCTGAACTGTTTATGTCATTTTCATTTAAAAATGTATTAGTAACCATAAAAGTATTTTTGGTAGAAAAAAAAAAACCATTATTTAAACATTTATCTACAACCTGTTCTGAAAAAAAATTCTGTAGGTTAAAAAAAAAATTTTTTTTTGGCCTCAGTTTTCTAGACAATTTCCCTCCTGGCACGTTTCCGAGCTGATCCTGTGGGCTCACACAGATCCAAAAACCTGGAGTCCTTGACATGAACCTGAGATTGTGCAGTGAGCTGAAGTTTAATGGCACTAGCATTCAGTTTTGAAGATTTGAACATTTTCTTTAATCCTTTCATCTTTTCACTGCGAAGCTCCACCTGAACTGGCCCCAGTGCTGAAAACATCTCTGATATTGGTGAAGAAGCAGTCTGAGATGTGTCACTTGCCTGCTTACCAGACTGCATCATGTCTACAGGACTTCTCGACTTCAGCCTGGAGTCCGCCGTCAACTCAAAATTAGTCACACCGTTTGATTTTGCGCTCAGAGGCTCATCCATGTCAGTTCTTCTGTCGGAGCTTGAAGTCTTGTTATCTGTTCTATTGGGTGAAGGTGTGAAAGTCTCCTCAGAGATCAGAGTTTCTGAAATTGTCACTGGGGAGGAAAACGGCTCACCTGCTCCCAGCAAATAGTCCTTATTGAGGATGTTTAGACTGCACTGTTGTGCCAGTGCGGTGATGTTTGGGTTGGGAGCAGTGTCAAGATTACACTCCTGCTGTCCGATTTTTGAGGCAAGTTCTTCTATTGTTGATTTGATCTTTTGTTCATCACCATTTGTCTTTGTGTCTATTTTCTCAGATGCTACATCTGGGCAAAGATCTTTTGAAGTCCCTGAGTTTTTTCTCCGCGGACCTTTACGACCTCTTGATGCTGCCCGTTGACCTGTCAGATGAGAAGGTAATGTATAATCCTCTTTTTTCAGATCATCCACAGTTTGTAACGGATCTTTCACATCTTTCATTTTATTAGATCGTTTTTCGCTGCCATGTTCTGAATCTTTCCTACTTCTAAATCTATATTCAACATCAACATCATTTTCATCATTTTCACTTCTCTCTTCATCTTCATCATTCTCCTCATCCCTTCCAACATCAATTTTCGCCCGTGTTCGAGGATCGAATTTATTGAGAGAGAAAGTAAGGTTCTGGGCCCATCCTACATGTAAGACCGGCGTAGAGCTACCCTCCTCCCACTCACAAATGCCATCATAGAAGCGAAGAATGTCTGCATAAGCCTCAGGGTTGTATAAAATGTTCGTCTGGACCTCTGTTGAACTCTGAGACACAGCTTTAACGATATTTGGAATGAGTTCGGTTGCAATTTCCAGAAACTCTTTATAGATTTCTTCATCTTCTCTGGTATAGTTAAACCTGAATGGCAACAAAAACAAAAAACAAAATTCTTAGACCTGAAAACAAAGGAAGTTTCTAAAATAGTAAGACTAGTTTGCTGACTACTAAAAAAAAAAAAAAAACCAAAAAAAAAAAACTGACAATGCCACAAAGTTGCTGACTCTGCAACAACAACAAAAATTCTCACTGATAACAGAAAAACTAACACTAGCACACAAAAAAACATTTACTGATGCCTCACACTGGCACAAAGCTACAAATGGATAAGAAAGTCAATTACTGACAGATCACAACAAATGACACTCACACAAAGCCACTTACTGACAGATCACAACAAATGACACTTACACAAAGCCACTTACTGACAGATCACAACAACAAAAAAATACTACTATGAAGGTGAAACTGAATAAAGAAAATAAAAATGAAATCATGATTGTTCAGGGAGCTACACATTTGTGTCTCAAAGGGCAAGAAACTTATGACATACAGAAATAATTCAAAGAGAACAATTACCAAACACCTCTTGATAACACAAAAATGAACACGAAAAAAACTCATGTAACCTACTCCAGATAATAGATACCACATTCTAACCAACTACATCTCCATAAACCTATGCCTGGCAAGTGAGAATGACAGTCTACCTTAAAGCTAAAGCTCAAAGAAAATTATCAAGACTCGTTAACTCTCTAAATATGGCTGAAAATGGTCATGACCACAAAGAAAACACTACAATTAATCTTACATCCTTCCCATACTGCTGAACGTCACATAGGGCCGGCAAGGTAGTTCGCCAAGATTTCCTGTCTTCGGTGAGTTTTTCAATCTCATCAAGGGATGTTACGTCCACTGAACTGGCTTCTCTTAACAATGTCCTCTTTAGAGTTTCACGTGGTCGACCTCTTTTTCTCCAGCCTGTTGTGTTCCATTTGATAGCTTGTTTGAGGATTCTCTGATTGTTTCTTATCATCACATGGCAACATATGTCCATCTTCTTTTTCTGATCACCCATGAGACAGGATGTTGTTTGCTCATCATTCTTATCTCTGCGTTGTTCCACTTTATACCGAGTATTTTCCTTAGGCATTTATTTTCTAAATAATTAGAATAATTCTTTCTTGTCTATTTCTTTAGTTGTTTTCCAGCTTTCACATGCATAAATGAGGGCGGATATTACATATGAATTGAAGAATTTTAACTTAGTTTTTATACTTATAACTTTTGAATGCTATATGTTCTCAAGATTCTTGAAGGTCAATGCTGCTTTGGCAATTCGAATTCTAACTTCTTTTCTGGTGTCACCATCCTGGTCTACGTAGCTGTTGAGATATGCAAATTGGTTTACTTCAACATCTATTCCTTCTATGTATATTTTTCCCTCATAGTTAATGAGAAATTTCAATATTTTTGTTTTATCCTTGTTAATTTCAAGTCCTATTTTACTAGTCATTGAAGACAGGGTATGTTTTTTTTCTTGCATTGATTTCACATTGTCACTGATAAGAGTTATGTCATCTGCAAAATCAAGATCTTCCAGTTGTGTCTCATGTACCCAATCAATGCTCGTTTTACCTGTGCAGCATTTTTTCATTATGAAGTCTATGGCAATTTCAAAAAGCAAGGGAGATAATATACATCCTTGTTTCACAGCCTGTTTCAATCTGGAACCATTCACTCATTCCTTCTTCTGTCTTGACTGCACAAACATATCCACTGCAGAGGTCTCTGATGATGTTGACAGTCTTAGATGGTATTCCATATATTCTTAAAATTCTCCACAATGATCCTCTATGTATGCTATCAAATGCCCTTTTAAAGTCTATCAAGTTCAGGATTAATGGTTTTTGGTTTTCAATATGTTCTTCAAGTATTATTCTTAGAGTAAAGATCTGGTCAAGACAGCTTCTCCCTTTTTGAAATCTTGCTTGCTCTTCTCTCATTACAGATCCACTTTATCTTGAATTCTATTCAGACTAACTTTGCAAAATACTCTCCAACAAGGTTTTCTTTTTTTGGTATTTTAACAATTCTTTTCTTTCCAAACTTTATTAAACATTCTCTGTAGTTAGTTCATATTGTCAATGTTAATAGCTTTTAACATTTCGGCAGTTATTTCATCTTCACCTGTAGCTTTGTTGTTTGCCATTAGATTCACTGCTGTTTCAATTTCATGCAATGTAATTTTAGCTAGGTTGACATTTAGTTGTGGGATTGGTAAATCAGTTTCAAGGTCTATCAATTCTTTTGGGTGTGGTTGACTAAGTATTTCTTGGAAGTGTTCGGTCCATCTTTGCGTTTGGTCTTTATTTGATGTTAATAGTTTGCCAGTTTTGCTAAGGATTGGTCTTTCTTTGGCAATAGTACTTGCTAGCCTCTTTTGTATGTTATATAGAGTTTTGCTGTCTCCTGTTGCTGACTTTTCTGCTTCTTTCGCCATATTGTCCATGTATTCTCTTTTATTCCTTCTAGCTGAACTTTTTACTTTATTGTCTAGTTCTTTATACGTTGGTTTTGCCAAATCTCTTCCAAGATATGTCTTTACATTCAACACGGCTAATTTGGCTGCTCATCTTTCATGTATGGATTTCCATATGTTATCTAAAATCCATGCTTTTCTACTCGGTTTTTGCAGTCAAGCATGTGTTTTAGCTGCTGTAAGTATGCCATAATTCATCTATATCTGTCTCCTCTACCTCACTGAATGCTGAAAACTGTTTGGTAAGTTCCAGATTAAAATTAATTTTAGTATTTTCATTCTGTAGACTATGACTGTTTATCTGTTTAATTATTTCTTTCTTGTGTTGGCTTTTCAGTTTTAGTCTTATTTTCCCTATACACAGATTGTGATCACTGTTGATATCTGCAACCCTATATACTCTTACATCTATCAGAGATGTTCTGAATTGCTTTCTAATACAAAAATGACTGTCCGACTTCTGGTTCTATCATCTGTAGATATCCATGTTGTTTTATGTATCTCTTTGTGTGGAAATACTGTTCCTCCAATGACCATGCCCTCTGTTAGACATAATTCTATTAATCTTTCTCCATTCTGATTTACCATATCAATCACTTCTTTTCCCCATTACTTTTTCGACGTCAGTGTTAACTTTTTCTACCTTGAAGTCTCCTGTGACAACTAAGGTGTCGTGTTTAGGGACTTTGTTAATGAGTTGTTGTAGCTGGTGATAGAAATTGTCTTTTATTTCATCATCTGTGTCATTCGTGGGTGCATAGCATTGTATGATTGTCATTCTTCCGTGCCTTATTTGGAATTGTGCTCTTAACACTTTGTTGACCAAATACGGGAAAATCCGTATTTCTGGTTTCCGTGCGTTGTTGACCGAAAGGCGGATTTGCCGTATTCGATGGTCGTCTTATTTAAACTGTTTCTAGCGTGTTATTTAAAGTAATTTTTGGTTGTTTGTATTTTTACTGCAAAGTTAATATAATAAAATATTGTTTTTAATCTTCGTAACTTAAAAAAAAATAGAAATCTCGCGGGTTTAGCTGTCGGAAACACGTGTTTACGAGACGACATTTTGTGCAAATGGCGGAGCACGTTACGCTCGATGTTACTGTGACAGTACAATGAATTATGCCCAGAATCTTTTGTCAGACTACCCTAGTAATGAATAAAAATCACTGTTTAATGATTCTAGTAATGAAATTGATGTGTTTCAAAGTGATTTCTGTGACGGCGATCTGATTAAAAATACGATAACTAGGCACAGTGTTGCTGTGTCAGAAGTGAAAATTCCAGAGATAGTGTGATTGTGATTCGAAGTCAGGATATGATTTTTCAACAGTAAGTATTTCATATTTTTTATGTGATATAGTTAGCAGTGATATAGGTGTGTGGAGTAACATTGATTCTACACCAGTTCTTGAAAAATTTATAGGAAATTCTGGTGTTTCAGTGAATGTAAACAAACAAGACAGCATGGAGGAAATTTTCAGTACAGTGTTTGGCAATGATTTTTTTAAAACTGTTACCTCATCATGAAAATTTATACTGTGCACAGACACAACATATGAACAAACTACTGCCTTTTTGTCTGAAAATATAACACATTCAGACATTAACAAATTCTTTGGATTGATCATTTTGATGGGCCAGACTAGGAAGCCACACTGAACAACAGACCCTCTTCTGGAAACACCAATATTTTCAAAAACAATGAGCAGAGCTAAATTTGAGCATCTTCTGACACTTCTGCATTTCTCTGACAACTCTCAAACATTTCCAGAAACAAGTAGAATTAGTAAAATAAAACCTCTGCTGGATTATTTTTTGCCTAAATTTCAAGAGTTGTATAAACCGAAGCAGCAGCTTTCGACTGATGAAGGAAAGACGAAAGATTTGTTCGCATGATATCAACAATGCACAACAGCGATTGTCTGGAATAGTAAATAATCATGTTCTGGTGAATCCTGAGGATGAAGGCACTAAAAAAGCATCATCTAGCAAGTGCAGAGTGTGCTTGGTCAATGAGAAAAAGAGTGAAACAAATTTTTTTTTGTCAAAGTGGTCAAAGTTGTCAAGTTCCACTGCATTCAGATAGTTGTTTCACAAGATATCACACCCTCAAGAAGTACTAGAGGGTCTTGGGAGTCTGTCTACCAAGTTGGATTACATTCCCTAAAGGGTGAGTAGAGATATGCATGTTTTTCTAAGTTCACTCAAAAATGTTCATTTTTCAGAAAAATGGCTGGGAACTGGGGGTTTTTCAGGGTAAATAACTGTGGTCAACAAAGTGTTAATAAATGACTGTTCACTGGTTCCCACTCTGTAAGGCTCTTTGCTGCTGCAGCTGACATAATTATACCTACTCCTTCTTGATATTTCCCATCGTCTCTGCCTGAATGTATGATTAACTTATGGTTTTCTGCCGACCTTTTCCCTGCTTCTGGCCATCGCATTTCACTGATGCCCAAGACGTCCAAGTGGTATCTATCCATTTCAAAATTTAACTAAAATTCAGCATTTAGAAAAAAAAAAAACAAAAAAACAAAAACACTTAAAGAACAAAATTTCTCCAATGACACATATTTTAGACATGAACCTTGAACCAGTTCTTCCCATAATACTCTTAAATAATTTTGCCTGGAACATATTTTTATGCTTTTCAATAAAATAATGGAAATTTTAATTTTCCATTTTTGGATATTGTGACCAACAAGACTTTGATTCTCTTTAATGACATAGCTTTAACCTGCAAATAAGGGAGCAGAAAAGGCATCGACATCTGGACATTTAAATCATGCTTGCAAACACCTATCCTACTTTTACATGGTGCTTCACTGGGGCAGGTATCAACACACTACCCGAAGTAACGAAGCCTGTTTCTTTGGCCTGCTCTTAGGAATCATGAAAAACCACTGCTGTCTATACCCCAAATCTTACTGGATCAGTTGTCTTCCACCAAAGCATTCCATGAACTTCTAGTCTGGGGATGCTACAACATATAAGACCAAGAAGACCTTCTATTCTGTGCACACTAGAAGACACTACAACAGATTATAAGAACAAGCAAGTAAAAAAAATATTGCTGCTTGTTACATACTTCCTAATAACATTAGATGCTTCTGCCCAATATTTGATAGCCTCCTTATAGCACTGTTTACGATACATATATCCTCCCATATATGTGTACGGATATACATGGTGGTTGTTATAATACTTTACTGCTGATGATATAGCCTCCTGGAATATAGCTAAAGGCAGAGGCCTGCCTTGTGTTGGAGAAATTTCTTCAAGGTCACTAAGATTACCCAGTGCCATAGGATACCTGGAAAGAGAGAAAACACTAGAGCAATGACCCGAGAGCACAAAACAACTAGTTCTAACGATCTAACTTCTTCTGTTGCTTCAACAAGAATCTACTTCATTTACTCCAGCAAACACAGCCCACAAGCTCCAGGCCTCACCGTTATTTGAAAGCTTTCCCCTACCACTATGTCACAGGATGACCTAAATTTATATCTTTTCTTATCTGGTGAAATAAAAGAAGTTCCATTTATCCAAATTTAATTCTTCACCTGCTATGAACTGTTTATATTCATCATTCATTCAACATTTTCAGCCACAGCAGCTCACTGCTGCCTGACAATCCTTGTCTCCATTCCTCTCTGTTCTTAGTCTTCTCCTGTCCACTGCCCCACTCTGAAATCTTGCAGGTCTTCCTCCATGTTGTCACACCACTGCTGTCTTGGTCTACCTCTTGGTCTGTCTCTGTTTATCACTTCTATATTAGCTCTTTTTATCTGCCTATGCTTGTCCATCCTCTCTCTGTGTCCGAGCCATCTCCGTCTGTTGTTTTTTTAATAATGCTACTTATTAGTGGAGACTGGAATAGCATGTGAATTTCTTTGTTATTTCTAATTTTCTATTCTTGCAATACAGGATCTCTAATTTGTCAAAAAAATTCTTCTCAATTTTCTACTCCAAATATCGTAAAAGCTGAATCTCAGAGTTCAACATATCGAACTGAGAAGGTCTGTACAGGCAGGGGTCAGTCAAAACTAGCACCGTGGTCCCCCAGCTTGGGGACTGGAGAATGGGGCCAATGACCCCACCTCATTAAAAAAAAAAAAATTTAGAACTATGAAACAAACAAAAAAGCCTCAAAATCAGATTGACATAAATGGTACATGTCCTTGGAACATTCAAACATGTGAGAATTGGAACATGGAATATACTGTTTATTTGATTTAAAAAAAAACAAAAAAACGTTAAAAATAAAATAAGTCATCAAGTTTTGTTTTATAGTTGGGGAATTTTTAGTTCTGAAATGCCATGAATGCTAAAGATAGCCACTACATAATTACTAGTAAAATATTACAAGTGTCATACATAATAACAACAAAAAAATGTTCATGTGTCACAGCTGCTGTTCAATAATTCAAAACTTTATGAAATAACCAGAGTGAGTTTTCTACAGACCTAATGAAACTACCCTAAATACTTACTTTGCAAGATGTCCTTTATCATATAACAACCACAGCAACTCCTGCAAGTGTGGATAGACCAGTTCTTTAAAAAACACCAGGATCATCATAAATAATAATACTAAAAATTATGCTCACAATAAATTAGTCACAAAAAAAACTAATGTCAGAATGCCACAAAAACTATTAAGAACAGAAATGAAGGATTTTCAAGACATAATACATTAAAAAAAAAAAAAAACCCCTTTTTTACCCATACAGAAGTAAAAATAACTCTTTAAACAAAATTTGGCTACTTTAATACAACGCCAGTTTTCGGTCAATAATTCTGAGAAAAAAAAAATCTTTTTCCAAGTCTTCACTGATTTCAGTTTCCTTTTCTTTCAAATTATAAAATTGAAATAAAATATGATTTCCTATTCCAAAGCACACAAAAATACTGGATTTTTTTTTTTTTTACCTTCACATTTTTATTTCCGCTATAAACGAGACTGACTTTCATATGAATATCCTGCTTCCCTTACACTGACAGTTTCGTACACTGCGTCCTCCAAGGGTGAAGATGTCCTATCTGGCAATGTGCTAGCATCAGGGCTGGTGAACCACAGTCAACCAAGATGCTGTCCCACTTCTCCGCTGGCACCCCCCAGTAACAAGCCTAGTCTGGCTTACAGGCCAGGGATGATTACTACAATCCCATGGTGGTGGAGTTTGCTAAAGAAGCACTGCACGCCATTCTTCTGTTAGCAGCACTCAGGAACAGAAAAAAATAGCCACCGTTAACTTGCCCCCGATTCAAAATGATGTGGTAGCTCAGCATCTTCATTGCATCAGCCATCAGTTCCAGGGAGATGGAAGAAGGAACCAGCATTCTCTAATGCAGTGCTACCCAACCCTAGCACATCCAAGGACCACTTTCCCCAGCTACATATTAAGTTATAGACCATCATCTTATATATTAATATCACAATTCCATGAAACCTGAAATGTTTTCATTCAACAGAGAGCTCTTAATACCATTTCAACAACATAGTTGAAGGCTGTCTGATAAAGCTCTGCACACCACATGTTGGGAATCACCACTCTAGTGCACTCACTGTGTAAGCAAATACTCAGTTTTCAAAGACAGTTTCCTGCAGTTCTAGCTGTGCATGCCAAAGGTTTGTGTTAGAACCTGCTAAAGTCAGTTCACTGCTACTGAACAGTGTTTTGTAACAGAGCGCTATGTCCAGCTAAATCAAGTTGAGATGAATGTGAATCAACAGAGAAACACTGTCAAGGGGAAGAAACAATGAAAATGTGTTTTTTTTTTCAGAGTTACATAAGCTGTATATATATTCTGGCATTTACATTAGCATCTCCCTTTTTTTTCAAGGTGTGTAAACACTGAAGATCACCAGAATCTACAGTATACTAAGGACATGAAAATCATTTTGCTCCCTCGCTAAGCTACATCTGTACAAAATTAGAAAACGCGCACAAAAATTGCAAACTTACTACAAATTTCACCACAGAACCAAGTCAATCAGCCAGAATCCCTAGAAAAATACAGGTCACTGAAACTAACATGGAAAGCTTTTGCCCTGCTGTGTGTGACATTCCTAGTCGTGGAGGTTGCTTACATGGAACCGTGATACGGAATTTTTTAAAAATGTAAAACTTCACTATATTTACTCTGAGACTTGGGTTCTCACTTTCAACTTCTGCGTACAAATAAAGTGGAAGGAGAGGGATGTGATCACCTGCTGCAGTGCTCCCATCTCTGTGCTGTCCATGGTGGCACTGATTGCTGGATTTATTGATGACACAATTGCTGCTACCTCCATCATGCGATCGCAAGTGACTGGATGACCGTTCAAATACAGCCACGACTTTTCTGGCACACTAAGAGCAATAGACTGGCCACGTTTGTCCTCATTTCCTTTACCTTCACAGGGAAAGAAAAGAACAAAACAAAATAGTTTTCTCAAGCCAGGAGACACTGAAAACTGTGTACTAAAGCAGGAGTTCTCAGCAAGGGAACTGCCCTTCCCCATCCCAAAATTTTAAGGCTGGGTGCTGTGTTTGGGGAGGGGGAGAAGAGAATTGGGACCGCTGACTGATTCAGCCTGTTGAGATGTTGATCCTTCTACAAACAACAAAGCATCTTTTGAGCCAGACAATCTTGGAACATGGGGGGGGGGGGGGGGGGAGGAGATGACATTTTAATATCTGGTGAAAGGGTGCATGGGGCAACACAAGGCTGATAAAAGTTCTTGGATGACAGCAGAGCACATATGAGGCTGTCCTGAATGCAATGATGTTGGAGTCTGATTCTGAACCTTCGAAAAAAAAAAGAAAGTGTTAGAAAGCTTTAAAAAGACAATAACATTAAGTTTAGTATAAAGATACCAAATCAAGAAAGGCACTCTAGAATCTCTTACTCTGTATGCGCATTCAGGTGTAGATCCTTCATTTTAGTTAAAATGAGCTTTCAGTTTTCCTTTCATTCACTGACAGCCAAAACGTGCAATGAAAGTAAGTTTTTGTTGTTTTTTTAAGCAGGAATCACTTATATAAAGTCTTCAAACATTTATGGAAACTGTACAACATTATGCTACAAATAAATGCACAGCAAAACTGTTATCAAAGAAATAGTAAAAAAGTAAAGTAAAGGTAACCCGTCATGCCTTAGAGGCATATAGGGATATGGTAAATGCATACAAAAATGCTGACTGTGTCAGTGGGGTTTGTTTTAATAGAAATGATGCCCTACTAAAGAACTGATAAACAAGCAGCTGAAGAATGTGAATTCTGAAAATGAAAGAAAGATCTCATTTAAAGAATGATAACCGCATGTTCATGAATATAACGCACATAAGCATATAATGTGCACACGTTAAAAATCTTATCTCCTGTACACACAAGGACGAGTCAAAAAGTAATCTCACTCCCCCCCCCCCTCCACCCTTTTCAATAAAATGTACAAATATGATTTAAAACTTCTTATCAAACAGCCCCCATCATGTTCAATGCTAGTCTATCACTGCTTCACCAAAGCCTGGATTCCTTGAATATATATGTATATATGTGAATGTGTACATACATGCACATGTCTGTGTGAGAGACAAAAGAATCACGGTTACTGGGAGATTTCACATATGGTCTTGACCCTTCTTCTTCTTTGTTCGCATTGTCTGTCTATATCTGCAGTCCTGTCTCTTGGATAAATTTCACTGTTTTTTGTAACTCATGTATGGAACCGTAGAGCTTATCTTCTTTAGTGGTTTCACTGGGCCAGTAATTATTTCTCAGTGTCTCGTAGTTGATGCAGTTCTGGAGGATATGTTCCACAGTTTGGGGCACCTGGGCACATGTACATAGATTAGTAGTACCATCCTTAAACTTTGTATACATATGACTTCGGAGTCGGAAGATGGTGACTTGTTCCTTTCTGTTTAGCATGTGATAGTCATCATGTGGTGGTGTTTGTGGCTTCCTGTAGGTTTTTATCATGCTTTTCTTCTGATTATAGGTGATTGGTATGTCTGGTTGCTCCATTTCAGTGCCCTCTTTGGCCAGATGGTCAGCTTTCTCACTGCCTGGTATCCCACAGTGGGAGGGAATCCATTGCAAAGTGACTCCATGTTGTAAGCCAATTTTTGACAAGGCATCTTTAAGGTCTGGTAGTTTGTTGCACTGAAGAGCTTCCAGTACTGATCTTGCATCTGTGAGAATTACTACAGGACATGTATCAATTCTGGAGTCTGATAGTTTTTCAACTGCAGCAATAATTGCCCTAACTTCTGCATCAAAGTTGTTGCAGTATTTACCAGTGGGTATGGAAATCTTGTCAATGGTGTTGTTTGGATATTCAATATATGCTCCTGCCCCTCCATTCTTTATGGCATTATGTGCAGATCCATCTGTATACACACGTATCCAGGTGTCACATGGATATTTGTCATCTAGAACACTAAGTGTGGCTGTTGATCTTAAAAGACTGCTCTGCATCTCACCATTCTGCACACCTTTCACTTCAGTCTGAATAGTTATTTGTGTATAATCTGCTTCTTTCCATGGTGTATGCTCTGGTACAGATGATAATGGAGCGACTACAGTTGGAAGGTCAGGTATCAGCTTACGCATACGCTTGACCTGATGAATGAAGCTGCTTCTTTTAAGCCGTCCTAATGCCAAGTTATTGAATCTCTCCTTCAGGGGATGGCTTACAGAGCTAAGGAATTTTTCTCCCATGGCCATGACCTTTGTGTCTCTACGTTCCTTTAGCAGTTGAACACCAACTATTTTCTGCATTTCTACTATTGGTGTGGACCTCATGGCACCTGTGATAATCCGTAGTGACTGATTTTGAACCTTGTCTAGATTATGCAGTGTAGTGTTTGATGCTGTGCACCAAGATATTGAGCCATATTCTAAATGTGGTAGAATACTTTGCTGATATACATTCTTGAGGATTCTTTCACTAGCTCCCCATGTGGTTCCACTCAATTTTCTTAATATGGCTGGTTTTCTTCTGGCTTTTGCTTCTGCACTGTTGATGTGTTGCTTCCACGTCAGTTTTGAGTCAAGAGTCATTCCTAAGTAAGTGGGTTGGTTGTCCATCCTTAAGGGTATTTCATTTACAAAGATCTTACCTGCTTTCTGTTTAGATGAGAGGGTGAACAGAGTGGTACTTGATTTCTCTGTGTTGATACTTACACACCATTTGTTTGTCCATGATGTCAAGATGTCTGCTGCTCTTTGGAGTCTCTGTGTAGCAACTGTCGCATATTCATCTGTACACCACATGACCAGATCATCTGCATACAGTGCCGCTTTGATTCCATAGGGAAGTTCCCTGACCAGGTCATTAATGAATACAAGGAATAGTGTAGGTGAAAGGACTCCTCCTTGTGGTACACCGTGTCGCAGAAGTACTTTATGGCTTTTGTGTCCATCCATTACTACTCTAGCTCTTCTATTGTGTAAGTAGGACTTTATCCAGTTGTACAGTCTTCCATTCACATTGCAGTTTCTTAGTTTCCACAGCAGACCTTTTTTCCATACTTTATTAAAGGCTTTCTTCAGGTCTATCCACGCTGCTAGTACAAGGTTTTTCTCTTGGAATGCATCCTCAATCTCTTGAGAGAGATAGGTCACTTGATCTTCCGTACTGTAGTACTGCCTAAATCCTGCTTGTTGTGGAACGAGAAGGTTTTCACTTTCTAGGTACCATTTTAGCCTCAGGTCAATGATGCGTTCCATCGTTTTGCATAGGCAGCTAGTGAGACTGATTGGCCTGTAGCTGGAGACAGTATCACTGTTTTTCCCTGGCTTTAGCAGTGGTACCATGCTTGCTTCCTTCCAGATTTGAGGTAACTTACCTGTGCTCCAGCACATATTGAAAATATCCAACAGCTTTCCCATTGCTGCCATTCCCAGGTTCTTGATCATTTCATTGGACACTCCATCTGGTCCTGGTGATTTCCTTGGTTTCAGTTTACTAACTGCTAGGTCTAACTCACTGCGTGTGATTGGTGCATCCATGACCTCCACTTTTCTGACTTGTTCCTCCTCTTTCTGTGGCTCGATGCGCACTGTACGCTCCTTCTCTGGATGGATATCAATGTTGCAGTCCCGTGCAAACATGCGAGCAAAGTGATCTGCTACCTGCTTACCTGGGTCTTGACCCAAAATGAATATTTAACTCATTAAAAAAAAATCAAAGAATTGACTGCATTTTTAGAACAAAGCTATCGATAATTGGGTAATAGCACAAGGCATCTAAGGGACTCTACCACAATTATTTCTCTTGGCAGAAACTCAGCGGTGTACTATTAATAAATGACTCCTGCTGAAAAATTGTGCCCAATAGTTTCGATCATTCACTGACAGACCAATCATCATCCACCTGGAACAGAAAATGTTAATTCGGATTTAACCGGAAGATAGATTTTCATTCTTCACTGATCTGTGTTCATGACTTCTGTGGTAGGTAAGTCAAATGTTTAAAACTTCTTTTCCTATTTCACTTTCACTTCCTGTGTAAAATTGTTCTCTATGTTGTTCACTGAAAGTTTGCAGACCAAATTACCTTTATATTTTACTCATATTTTACTTTGCTGTCTGTAAAAAAAAAAAATCTGTACAATACGCTTACAGGTATAACGTGCAGTGGAGTGGAAAATATAGCGCACAGAGTGGTGTGCAAAAACTGGGTATAATGCACATGCTTAATGCATAAAAAAATGTGGTACTTTTTCTGCTATTTTCTAACTTCACCTTCTGGATATGTCAGAGTGTGCATGTCATGTAACTGAAAAGCAAGACAGCTTGAAATAAGAAAACTGCTGTGGAACAGTCATGAAATAAGAAAACTGCTGTGAAACAGTCATGAAATAAGAAAACTGCTGTGAAACAGTCATGAAATAAGAAAACTGCTGTGGAACAGTCATGAAATAAGAAAACTGCTGTGAAACAGTCATGAAATAAGAAAACTGCTGTGGAACAGTCATGAAATGAAGAGGAAACATTCTTTAAAATAAATTACTCAGAAAAGCTGGCCGAGCTTGTTAAAAACGAACAGGAAGGTTTGTTCTGCTGGAAAATCTCCCTCAAGCTACAAACAACTTTAAAGACTACTGCGTGTGGTCCAATGTCTCTGCTATTTTTTTTTTTTTTTTTTGGTGGTGCTGGAGGGAAATGATGGGATAGCAGGAAATGTTAGATACTTCTCTGATAATCCAGAAAGCGACACTGATTTTCTGATCCTCGTGACACATTTTCCTAACAGCTGAAATGGCCATCAAATTACGCTGCAGAAACGGCTACCAGATTCCTCCCGGATACAGGGAAGGAAAGGTGGCAAGAGATGACAGTGACTACATCACTCGTAAGCATACAGACTGGTGAAGGGAAATATGACACATGCTTGTTATACCCTTTTTATCTCAAAGGCATAACACGGAACAGCTAGACCTGGCAAAGATCCTACCTCCACAGAGGCTGTGCTGATACTTAGCCAAAAAAAACAGCAGGGACCAATATATTCCTTTTATGGTGGAGTTTTCTATGAAAGGGTCTTTGATCTGCTCCACACTGTTAGAAAATCACAGCCACATACACCTAATTCACACATTGATGCCATTATTACAAAATTCTCACCTCGACATAGCTGTTCAGGTTTTGTGTTTACATTTTACAAGATGATCCTACGACAATAGCATTCAAATTTCATATACAGATTAAAAAAAAAAAAAACCCCCAGCACAGAATACAATGAACTTCCTTGTAACAAACTGTAACATCCAACACACTGTAGAAACCAACACATAACATCCAACACACTGTAGAAATCAACACATAACACACAACACCTCCACTTTTCTGACTTGTTCCTCCTCTTTCTGTGGCTCGATGCGCACTGTACGCTCCTTCTCTGGATGGATATCAATGTTGCAGTCCCGTGCAAACATGCGAGCAAAGTGATCTGCTACCTGCTTACCTGGGTCTTGACCCAAAATGAATATTTAACTCATTAAAAAAAAATCAAAGAATTGACTGCATTTTTAGAACAAAGCTATCGATAATTGGGTAATAGCACAAGGCATCTAAGGGACTCTACCACAATTATTTCTCTTGGCAGAAACTCAGCGGTGTACTATTAATAAATGACTCCTGCTGAAAAATTGTGCCCAATAGTTTCGATCATTCACTGACAGACCAATCATCATCCACCTGGAACAGAAAATGTTAATTCGGATTTAACCGGAAGATAGATTTTCATTCTTCACTGATCTGTGTTCATGACTTCTGTGGTAGGTAAGTCAAATGTTTAAAACTTCTTTTCCTATTTCACTTTCACTTCCTGTGTAAAATTGTTCTCTATGTTGTTCACTGAAAGTTTGCAGACCAAATTACCTTTATATTTTACTCATATTTTACTTTGCTGTCTGTAAAAAAAAAAAATCTGTACAATACGCTTACAGGTATAACGTGCAGTGGAGTGGAAAATATAGCGCACAGAGTGGTGTGCAAAAACTGGGTATAATGCACATGCTTAATGCATAAAAAAATGTGGTACTTTTTCTGCTATTTTCTAACTTCACCTTCTGGATATGTCAGAGTGTGCATGTCATGTAACTGAAAAGCAAGACAGCTTGAAATAAGAAAACTGCTGTGGAACAGTCATGAAATAAGAAAACTGCTGTGAAACAGTCATGAAATAAGAAAACTGCTGTGAAACAGTCATGAAATAAGAAAACTGCTGTGGAACAGTCATGAAATAAGAAAACTGCTGTGAAACAGTCATGAAATAAGAAAACTGCTGTGGAACAGTCATGAAATGAAGAGGAAACATTCTTTAAAATAAATTACTCAGAAAAGCTGGCCGAGCTTGTTAAAAACGAACAGGAAGGTTTGTTCTGCTGGAAAATCTCCCTCAAGCTACAAACAACTTTAAAGACTACTGCGTGTGGTCCAATGTCTCTGCTATTTTTTTTTTTTTTTTTTGGTGGTGCTGGAGGGAAATGATGGGATAGCAGGAAATGTTAGATACTTCTCTGATAATCCAGAAAGCGACACTGATTTTCTGATCCTCGTGACACATTTTCCTAACAGCTGAAATGGCCATCAAATTACGCTGCAGAAACGGCTACCAGATTCCTCCCGGATACAGGGAAGGAAAGGTGGCAAGAGATGACAGTGACTACATCACTCGTAAGCATACAGACTGGTGAAGGGAAATATGACACATGCTTGTTATACCCTTTTTATCTCAAAGGCATAACACGGAACAGCTAGACCTGGCAAAGATCCTACCTCCACAGAGGCTGTGCTGATACTTAGCCAAAAAAAACAGCAGGGACCAATATATTCCTTTTATGGTGGAGTTTTCTATGAAAGGGTCTTTGATCTGCTCCACACTGTTAGAAAATCACAGCCACATACACCTAATTCACACATTGATGCCATTATTACAAAATTCTCACCTCGACATAGCTGTTCAGGTTTTGTGTTTACATTTTACAAGATGATCCTACGACAATAGCATTCAAATTTCATATACAGATTAAAAAAAAAAAAAACCCCCAGCACAGAATACAATGAACTTCCTTGTAACAAACTGTAACATCCAACACACTGTAGAAACCAACACATAACATCCAACACACTGTAGAAATCAACACATAACACACAACACACTGTAGAAATCAACACATAACACACAACACACTGTAGAAATCAACACATAACATCCAACACACTGTAGAAATCAACACATAACAGCCAACACACTGTAGAAATCAACACATAACACCCAACACACTGTAGAAATCAACACATAACACCCAGCACACTGTAGAAATCAACACATAACACCCAGCACACTGTAGAAATCAACACATAACACCCAGCACACTGTAGAAATCAACACATAACAGCCAACACACTGTAGAAATCAACACATAATGCCCAACACACTATAGAAATCAACACATAACACCCAGCACACTGTAGAAATCAACACATAACACCCAGCACACTGTAGAAATCAACACATAACACACAACACACTGTAGAAATCAACACATAATGCCCAACACACTATAGAAATCAACATATAACACCCAACACACTGTAGAAATCAACACATAACACACAACACACTGTAGAAATCAACACATAACACACAACACACTGTAGAAATCAACACATAACACCCAACACACTGTAAAAATCAACACATAACACCCAGCACACTGTAGAAATCAACACATAACACCCAGCACACTGTAGAAATCAACACATAACACACAACACACTGTAGAAATCAACACATAATGCCCAACACACTATAGAAATCAACACATAACACACAACACACTGTAGAAATCAACACATAACACACAACACACTGTAGAAATCAACACATAATGCCCAACACACTGTAGAAATCAACACATAACACACAACACACTGTAGAAATCAACACATAACACACAACACACTGTAAAAATCAACACATAACACCCAACACACTGTAGAAATCAACACATAACACACAACACACTGTAGAAATCAACACATAATGCCCAACACACTATAGAAATCAACATATAACACACAACACACTGTAGAAATCAACACATAACATCCAACACACTGTAGAAATCAACACATAACAGCCAACACACTGTAGAAATCAACACATAACACCCAACACACTGTAGAAATCAATACATAACACACAATACACTGTAGAAATCAACACATAACACCCAGCACACTGTAGAAATCAACACATAACACACAACACACTGTAGAAATCAACACATAACACCCAGCACACTGTAGAAATCAACACATAACACACAACACACTGTAGAAATCAACACATAACACCCAGCACACTGTAGAAATCAACACATAACACCCAACACACTGTAGAAACCAACACATAACACCCAACACACTGTAGAAACCAACACATAACACACAACACACTGTAGAAATCAACACATAACACCCAACACACTGTAGAAATCAACACATAACTACCATGCCATGTGACCTCGGCTGTGTCTGTTCCATCTTCACCAAACACCACCCAAGCGTGGTCTTCTGACAGGGCTAAATGAACATCATCTCTCCCCAAGAGCTGCGCTGCAGCTACAACTCCAAATGATACACCAAAGCAGTCTAGTTTATTTCCTAAAGAAAGAATAAATCCACAACCAACTTAAAATGTGAATAGCTGCCTCTCACAAACTTTAAACACTCACCCACTGGTAACACTGGCTGTGAATTCTGACCATATGCTTACCTACTACACTGGAGTGGCTAAGTGGTTAGTGCACTAATGTCTCATGGAAAAGGTTAATGGTTCAAATACTGCCTGAATAATGGGGTAAGGTTCATTTAGGTCCCCATGGTGGTCGGGTCTGCCAATACGTGCTTTTCGGCCTTCAAGCTAGCAGCTGTAATCCTCTCCCTATCTTCCTTGCCTTTTTTTTTTTTTCTCCTGGGGCACAAACCATCAACAAGGGCACTACATTTATTTCTATCCTGGACTGTTTCTTCTATCCATCTCCAGGTGTAGTCTATCTTTTTTTTTACCTCTGCTTCATGACTCCAATACCAGGTGTTTCTAAGCCTTCCTTATTTACCCTTTCCCTGTGTACTTCATTCTGAGAGCCTGTCTAGTTATGTTTGTGTATTCAAAGTGTATGTCCTATCTATCTCCAACATCTTTTCATTATCATTTCTCTCCCAGTCTACTATAATGTCTTGTCTTGTCTCCTTCTTCATATACCTTTTGGTGTTGAGGGAATAAATAGGCATCTTTTTTTGGGCTTGGCTATTTAATACAATGTATTCCAACATTTTCACAGGGCTGACTGTTAAGAATTTTCTGATCATAATCACAGCTCCACAGAGATTAAATAAAATCCAAACTATGTAATTAAATTATTATTTTAAAATCACAGTTCATGTGCTTATTTACATATGAAATCTCTCTAAAGTTAAAACTTGACAGTCTAACAACGTGATTTATGAGAGAGAACAAAAAAAAAGCTGATAAAGAATGCCATGAAAGACATCAACCTGAGACAGTGAACATAAGTGGCTCAATCGAACTACAAAAAAAAAAAGAAAGAAAGAAAGAAAAACTAATAATTATTTATAATTCTTTGTAAAAGGTTGACCCATCTGAATGTTGATGCTGGGTTGCTCAGTTCTCTCTAAATGCTTCCAGCAAACTATAGGATGAATAAAGATCATTTTTAGAAAACTACAGTAGCAGTCTTTTCATAATGCTCCATCACTTATGTGCACACATGTGCTCCGTTGGCAAAACTGCAATAACAAATTTGGTTTCCAAGAACGCTAAGGGGTGATGTGTTAGTCTTTCCTGCTCTAATGCGGTTTTCTCTGAAGAAAAAACTTTTAATACCTATTCTGGGCGAACATTTAGTAATAAATACAAATAATACATTCAATAACAAAAACCCACATGAATTAATCTACGTGTTAAAGTTTACTGAGTGCCTTTCGTTACCTGTAAGAAAGCTGTATAGAGATTGCAGGTGAGCCCGGTCTTTGAAGCTGCGAGAAAGAGAACTCCATATAACATCTGATATTTTCTTCACCAAGTCTCTACTTGAATACCCACTTGGATATTTCGAAAGGTCTACTGACCCCTTGACCAATGTCTCAAATTTGGCGTACAAAGCTTCGACTGTGTTCAAATCAACAACTGGAAATATATACTGCACAGATCGGCTCTCACTTATTGGTACAGCCCTGTTAAGGGTCAATACGTTTTCAATACACCCTAATGTAATGGACAGGAGTGCTAAATTCGGTTCACCTGGTCCCTCCAGTTGTTCTCTAAAGAGTTCCACCACGGAGGGGATATCCTTAAGTGGAAAGTGCCTCTTATCACGGTCTCTGAATCGCGCCATCTTTGTTATAGCGTTGTTCGGTAGAACTGGGCAGAAATCGAATTAGGAACCGGTTCTTAAGGTTAAAGAGGTTCCCGGTTAATACAAACCGATTCATGAAAACGAGTATTACCAACTAAGAACGGCTTTAGGAAACTAACCAAACCAACTCCAAAGACGAGTAGAACCGCTTATTGGCGGAAAACATTGCAGACAGAATGGCGTCTGATGACAGAAGATTTTGGTCGAAAATCCTGGCGTCAAAACAATACCGTCATCGCGCCATCTCACCCCGCAGCTTCTCCTTTCTCACACTCTTCCTACCTTTTACATTATAATTTTTGTTCAATCATTCAGCATTCTTCTTCTTCTTCGTTCACTTCTACCACCAAGACTGCCCAGTGATCCTACTGAATTTACTCCTGTGGTCCTCAATAGGACCACACGAGATCCACGAGAGGACCACAAGAGGTTCAGAGTATCGCACAGCTTAAGCCTGTATTCTTGGTGGGTCTCAGAAGCGGGAGTGCGTGACACCGTGGTTTTCGTTGCACCAGTTTAGTCTAGACTTGGACTTTCTCTCCTGAAAACCTCGACGTGTTTTGGATATCAGTATATCCCCGCTTGGTGAGAGGTAGTTGCCCATCCAGTCCAGCGTTGGACTTTCTCACCGGAAAACCTCAGCGTGATTAGGATACGCATACATCCCCGCCGGGTGAGAGGTGGTGCCTATCTAGACTGCACTGGTCCAGTGTCTCCGACTTCAGCATTTTGTGGTGGTGGCCGCTACCCTTCCTAGTTGTGACCAGGACATAGCTTTTGTCCAGGAGGACGAATCCTCGCCACTGGTAAGTTTCACCTCTGGGTTGAGCCGGTTTAGGCATATTATCCCAATATTGGCGTGTTTAGGACGTGACCGACCCTTTCCATCACATTTTCACATCGGCGCCGCACGGCAACCCTAATTTCTTTTTCGCATTTTCTTCATTGGCCGGGAGGAGTTTCACTCCACGCGCGGCATCCGAGGTATCTCGCCAGCAGTGTCTTAACCTCTGGGTTAAGCCGGTTCAGGCATTTCGCCCGATATTAATGTACATAGGACGTGGCCGACCTCAAGACCAATGATGCCGTGGATTAACTACTGTTTACTTCGCTTAATCCTTTCTTTCACCTTTTCCACAGTGGTGCTTTTCTTCACTGGCCGGGAGGAGCCCCACTCCACGCACGGCAGCTGAATAATCTCGCCAGCAGCGGTAGATGAGCTACCAAACATGACTCTCATCTACCCGAAGCGTCTGGTTTTCAGGCGCCAGATATTCGCCTTCGCCCCTTCTCCTGTCAGTTTGAACAGCTCTGCCACGAGAAGGCCAGGAGCTGGACTTTGTCAGAGGCTATTTGAGACGCACGCCACTGGAGTGGAGAGCGTATCTCCCACCCCACCTCCGGCTATAACAGTCCTTAGAACCAATCGTTCAGTATTAAGTGCTGAACCATTTTAACCACAGCAGCCATATATTTCTGTACTGTGCAGTCATTAAATGCGCTGATTTTTATTTGTTAACATTGATGAACATATTAGTTTCCCCTCATAAAACTGCCACTGTTATAAGCCTGTATTGTTTTTCTTCAATTGCTCTTCTAACTTTACTTCATTCACTGTGGTTTAGTGTGTTTTACGGTGAACTTTATGTGTAAATACTGGCTCAAAGATATAATAGCAGTTCTGTGCCGAGACATGTGAAATGGCATGGGAAAATTATCATTTGTTTTGCATACAGATCATTACTTCTATCTCTCTCCGTCTCTCTGTCTCTCTCCGTCTCTCTGTCTCTCTCCGTCTCTCCGTCTCTCTCCGTCTCTCTGTCTCTCTCCGTCTCTCTGTCTCTCTCCGTCTCTCTGTCTCTCTCCGTCTCTCTGTCTCTCTCTGTCTCTCTCCGTCTCTCTGTCTCTCTCCGTCTCTCTGTCTCTCTCCGTCTCTCTGTCTCTCTGTCTCTCCGTCTCTCTGTCTCTCTCCGTCTCTCTCCGTCTCTCTCTGCCTCTCTCTCCCATTTAAATCATGCGGTGTTGGTCGTCACTGATTTCTACAATGCAACCATCTATCCTTTAAGATGTTCTTTGGACCGTGCTCTGCGCCACTCTTGTTATGTTTGTTATATGAACAGCATATTTGTAGAATGTCTGGAATAGAGTGAAAGATGTATGATAAAGGGCAGAATGTCAGACGGGCCTGCGTGCCCAATTCTTAACCCTTTTGAAATAAAGATCAATCAATCAATCAATCAATCTTTTAGCCTGTCAAGTATCTTGTCCCCATGTCCCTTCAGTTTTCCTGTTGTCACTGTTCCAGCTTGCCTGATCTCAAAATATCCCCTACTTATCTGGACTGCCGTGTTCTGAATTTTGGCATAATTTCTCTCTTTTGCCCAACCACATTTAGAACTTTAAATGTTTTCTTGCCTGTCCGTGTTATTCTCATCATTCTTCTTAGGAACCACAACTCCGCTGCTTCCAGTCGATTCTGAATGCTTTTGGTCACTGCCCATGCTTTGCATCTATATAACAATATAGGTTTGATGTAGGACTAAATAACTCATTTTTCGGGGGGGGGGGGGGGTTATTATCAGCTGAACGTTATTGCTTAGAATGTTTTTATTTTCACAAATGCTGACTTGACCTGGGCTATTCTGCTCCTTATTTCAATTTCGTATCATCCGTCTTATGTGATTATTGTTCCTAAATACCTGAATTTGTCCACTTGGTTTAATTCTCTCTCTGTACTTTGATGTTATATTTTGCTGGTGTTTCTTTCTTGGATATGACCATGACCTCATTCTTCCTTTTTTGTTTAGACGAAGTCCTTTCTCCTTGGTTTTTTTCTTTTTCTTTTTCCCTCCGATTTTGCCTAACAGTGCCTGTAGTTTTTCTTTGTCTTGGCCTATCAGTATTCTGTCATCGGCATATCTTAGATTGGTTAGGCCATATCCTCAAACTGCTATTCCGGGAATGTTTTAGATATGTATCATAGTCCTTTCATTATACAGAGAGAGATGGGCAGGGAGAAAAGGCATCCCTGCCGTACTCCTGCCTTTATGTTCTGATACTCTCCTATTTTATTATCAATCCTGATTTCAGCTATTTGTTTTCGATATATCTGTTTTACGATTCTCAGATCTTTTCCATCCTATTTCTGTTTATGTCTTTGAACATCTGTATTATTTTCTCACTCATATTTGCCGTGAATATCTCGAGGAATTGGTTGTAAGAACCGTTTCCATTAGTAGTTACTAAACGAGTACATACAGATTCGGTTCCTGAAAATCCGAGTAATGCCCAGCTCTATCGCCACCAGGTGTCATTATATCTCGTTGGAAGTTGTGAAGTTGTGTGTACATTTTCTTCTCTCCAACACAAATGATCAACGGTGATGTCTTCATTTTGTGCGCTATTTAATAGATATATTCTTACTGCGAAAGTATACGGCCTTCTGACTTTATCCACAACTTAGATAATCAAGCGTGAAAGAATTCAAAATCAGGCAATGAGGACAGTTCCGGGGTGCACCAGGGATACTCCCATCATAGCTATGGGCTAATTGCTGGATATGCCCAGCATTGTCTATCTAACTGCAAACAATCTTACATCCTTCCCTTGCCGCTAAACGTCACATAGGGTAGTTCGCCAAGATTTCCTGTCTTCGGCGAGTTTTTAAATCTCATCAAGGGATGTTATGCCCACTGAACTGGCCTTTCTTAACAACGTCCTCTTTAGAGCTTCACATGGTCGACCTCTTTTTCTTCGCCCTGTTGTGTTCCACTTGATAGCTTGTTTTGGAATTCTCTGACTGTTTCTTCTCATCACATGACCGACATATATCCATTTTCTTTTTCTGATCACCCATGAGACAGGTTGTTCTTTGCTCATCTGTCTTATCTCTGTGTTGTTCTTAAATCCGTTCCACTTTATACCGAATATTTTCCTTAGGCATTGGTTCAAAATAACACATAATTACTTCATTGCCATGTTATAATGTTGATACTATCAACAAATCAGTTGTGAGTAGATCAGGAGACTATGCATCTGTCACCTGGAGCATGAGGATGGGGTTGCGGGCAGCATCAGAAGCAATTTTTTTTTTTCCGGTTAATAGAGCAGGTCGACTCGGATTTTTATAACGGACAATTTTCGTTGTAACAGACTCCCTGAGCATGTTACGGAGAATCGAAAGACATTTCTACTGCAGGGAGTGGGTCCAGCTGCTAGAGGGCTCTCGGTTATCCATTTTGACGTGGATGTACTGCCCGGGTCATATGGAAATCTAAAGCACTGAGAAAGCTGACAAGCTATAATTTTAACACTCACTGAGTGAATTGGGGGCGGGGGGACCATAAGAATGGACAAGGAGGAGATTGCAAGAGCCACCTTGGATAGGATGCGTGTAGAGGACGTCTTGAGGTTGAATTACGACAATCACATCACATCAGGAGGATGATCGAATTGAGGGAGAAGAGGAGAAGTGAAAGTGAAGAAATGGTTTGGCGTATGTTACCACACGACCAGTGTGTGTAACTGGCTTCGTCAGCACACGGACACTTCAGTGGGTGTTGATACGGAAGGCGGAGCACACATGGGAATTCCGGGAGTTGTAGGAATGCCAGTCTCTGATTACAATTACAAGTACTGCGAAAATCTCTCTCTCTCTCTCCCTTTCTCTCTTTGTCTGTCTGTCTGTCTGTCTGTCTATCTGTCTCTCTCTCTCTCTCTCTCTCTCTCTCTCTGAACCTTAAATGCCCAGAGCACATGGGGCTTCCGCAAGCGTTTTCCACAAATGCCTGTCCTTTGCTTTTTTTCCGCTCTTGCCCAGGTGAGCCCTCTAGTGATCAGCATCCTTTCTGTTGTTCTCTATGTCTCTTTTGGTCTACCCTTAATTCTGTCCCCTGCGGTGTCCATCTTAGTGCTATTTTTGGTAGTGAGTTGTCAGTCATTCTAAGCACATGTCCCAGCCGTCACCACCGTCTTTCCTCAGTAATTCCTGCCAGTGACTTCATCTGCATTTCTGCCAACAAGATATTGTTTCTTGCGAAAATACAGTACATCAAATGCCAAGAAATAACGTGGTCGGAAGAGCAGAATGTTTATGTGTTTTTAATGTAATGATCAAAGAGATATGCATACAAAACTTACTATCAAGCAATAAAGCGACCACTTTTACTATTAAGCAACAAAGCAATCAACTTTACTATCAAGCACCAAAACGATCAACTTTACTATCAAGCAACAAAGCCATCAACTTTACTATCAAGCACCAAAAAGATCAACTTTACTATCAAGCAACAAAACGATCAACTCTACTATCAAGCAACAAAACGATCAACTTTACTATCAAGCAGCAAAACTATCAACTTTACTATCAAGCTATCAAGAACAAAATGATCAACTCTACTATCAAGCAACAAAACGATTACTTTTATTCATCCTTAACAAACTAAAGCAGAACCTTAGAAGTTATAGATGACACATATTAAACTGTCATCACGTTCATATTAATTGTCATGTGGAGAAAACTCCCAGGGTTTTAACAATATTTTTTAAAATTGTCGTCTGGGGAGAGAGAGAGAGAGGGAGAGAGAGAGGGGGAGAGAGAGAGGGAGAGAGAGAGAGAGAGAGAGAGAGGGAGAGAGAGAGGGAGAGAGAGAAATAGAGAGAGAGGGAGAGAGAGAGGGAGAGAGAGAGAGAGGGAGAAATAGAGAGAGAGAGAGAGAGAGTGGGGGAGGGTAGGAAGTGTGCGTGGGCCGATAAAGCAACAGCTAATGGAGTTTTTGTTTTGTTTTATATGAAGCCTGTCTAGAAGTGTAGTGGTTGGTGTGTACTGATGGAGATGCAGCCTATGTAAAGATATAGCGGTTAGCCTAACACTATTAGTGGTAAAACCTATTTATAAATGAAATGGCTCTTGTATTCTGATGGCGATGAAGCGTATCAAAAAGCTGGCCTCTAAGAGTCTCTTCAGAAATGACTTTCTTGTCTTGTGCAATCTCCCTGTAACTGCGAGCTGGTGTTCTCTGCAGTCGATGCTGTGAAGGTGTTGAGGTACAGCATCGTATCGGCGTGGGAGCGGGTTATGGCAGCTATTTTTTTTTCAGTCCCGGTGTACAGCTAAAAAGCAGGGGGGTGTGCAATGCTTCTTTAGCAGACTCCACCACCATGGGGACTATGGCAATCCCTATCCTGTTAATTAATCAGGCTGGGCCTGTTACTGGGGGTACCAACGGTAAGGTGGGATAGGGTCTTGGTCAGCTACGGTTCGCTAACCACAACTCTAGCATATCAGCTATGGGTCGTTCAGAAATAACAAAAAAGGGGATTGAAGCACAGGATAACCATAAAGTCAGTGATGTCCACGAAAGAGTTTTTCTTTCTTTTTTTAATAACAGTGAATGTGATAACTTTTCTAATGCATTAAGCTACTTCGATCACAGCCTTTTCCAGCAAGTTTCAACATCTCTTCTGGATATGCTCCTCCGTTCGTTTCTTAGGTTGGGTTTAGACTTCGTGGACAGAGTTTTGATTATTATCAAAGTCAAGACCCTACCAACATGTCTTCATTTGGATCGACTCTATAATCTGCACGTTAGATGAGACGTGTGCTTAGGTTTGACAGTCAAGAGCAAGACGGAAACCAACATCACACATTATTCTGGATCGGCCCCTTTTGCCAGATAGAGAGAGAGAGAGGTCGGGCTCCCGGCTCAGTTACTATTGGGCCCCCTATCCAAACTGTAGATAGAACGTTATAGTTTCCCTGGAATTTGTCTGTAATAAAAAATTTAAAAAGGGAAAAACACAACAACTTGGCCCCTTCAACAGCCAGGGGCCCCCAGTGATATAATTCTGGCTATTTCTCAATTTATTGAGCGCCCCCTCCCCCATTCACTCAGTGAGTGTTAAAATTATGACCGATTATTGTCAGGATCTGTACCATGAATGATTAGGGTAGTGCCCCCCCCCCCCAAACACAGACATACGGCTCTAAAATCCAACCTATCATTATCATCAGTAAGACAACCATCATCACCGTCCAGTAATAACATCAACTATTCTATTCGATCAATACAATTTTAAAATACCCACTATCACATGCACAGCCAGTTGATGTGCGCTAAGATCTAGACTCATGTTAGATGTTAGAGTGTTGATCAAAGTACAGCAGTACATAGTACTTTCATTTCCCACGTAGCTAGCGCCATCTCTCTCTCTCTCTCTCTATATATATATATATATATATATATATATATATATATATATATCTTATATCTTATATCCTTCCCGTGCCGTTATACGTCACATAGGGCTCGCAAAGTAGTTCGCCAAGTTTTCCTGTCTTCGGCGAGTCTTTCAACCTCAACAAAGGATTTTATGCCTGTTAACTTGGCCTCTCTTAATAATGTCCTCTTCAGAGTTTCACGCGGTCTGCCTCTTTTTCTTCGGCCTGTTGTGTTCCACTTGATAGCTTGTTTTGGGATTCTCTGCTCATTTCTTCTCATCAAGTGACCAACATATGTCCATCTCCTTTTCCTGATCACCCGTGAGACTGGTTGTTGTTCAGTCATCTGTCTTATCTCTGCATTGTTCTTGAATTCATTCCACTTGATGCCGAGTATTTTCCTTAGGCATTTGTTTTCAAAAGAGTCTAATTTCTTTTCTATTTCTTTAGTTGTTTTCCAGCTTTCGCATGCATAAATGAGGGTGGATATTACATTTGAATTGAATAGTCTTAACTTGGTTTTTGTGCTTATAACTTTTGAATTCCATATGTTCTCAAGATTCTTGAAGATTGATGCTGCTTTTGCAATTCTGATCCTAACTCCTTTCTAGTGTCACCATCCTGGTCTATGTAGCTGCCACGGTATATATATATATATATATATATTATATATATATATATATATATATATATATGGGGTTTATAAACTGTTCAATATTACAAAGATAAACAGATTGAGAAGAACAAGGAGGAGATTGCAAGAGCCACCCTGAACAGACTGTGTACAGAGGACGACATTGGGCTGAATGACAATCGCATCAGGAGTTTGATCGAATAGGGGGAGGAGCGGGGTAAGTGAACGTTTTCCCGAACGAAGTGGTTTAGCGCGCATTATCCACAACCACTGTGTGACTGGCTCCACCAGAAGGCCCATATTTCTGTAGGTGTTGGAATAGAAGGTGGAGCACATATGGGAATTCCCGGAATGCGGTATTGCCAGTCTCTGGTTACAGATACAGAAAGAATGAAGAGAGTGTGCAGAAACAAGGATGGAAAAATAAAATGAGAACGTATAAATGAAGAACTTGGAACAATCCAATATTTCGACAAAAGTCTTTTACAAAGATCACGTACAAAATAACGGATAAAAACACGAAAAATAGATGACAGAAAAGCTGGGGAGTTCTGATTTTAAAACAGTGTAAGTACAAGGGGTTCGGTAAGCTAAAAGCTATTCACTCTTGATTGGAAGTGTTGTGAATTGTAAGTAAATCACCTGGAACTGAGTTGAAATAATCGTATCCTTGTATTTATAATTCAATCACTAGGTTTTGACGAAGTAGAAAATAAATAAATAAAATTCATTTTGACCAGTTTGTCTGAATAATGTGAGGAATATTGCAAATACAACTTACCAAAACAAAATATTTTCAACGAACGTTAAACAGCTTTCCCCCCCCCCCCCCCCCTCTTTATAAGAAAGACAGACACTGACATCTAAGAGTTTAATTTTGTCGAAATATTAGATTGTTATATTTCTTCATTTTGTCATTCTTGCTTTTGTCCCCTTTTCTCACATTTTCTATCTTTTCAAAACGGAACCATACACCTCTATATACTTCGTTACTAGAAGCAGTTTTACCGAAGTCATCTTAAAATCTGTTCAAACACCGCCACTTCCGTCTAATCAAACTTCCGGTGTCAGTTGGTGCACGGTAGCGACATGAACATTTCTGTTCATAAAATTTCATCAATAAACACAATTGTTCATAAGACATTTTAACGTTCGTTGAAAATATTTTGTTTTGGTAAGTTGTATTTGCAATATTCCTCACATTATTCAGACAAACTGGTCAAAATGAATTTTATTTATTTATTTTCTACTTCGTCAAAACCTAGTGATTGAATTATAAATACAAGGATACGGTTATTTCAACTCACTTCCCAGTGATTTAGTTGCAGTTCAAAAGACTTCCAATCAAGAGTGAATAGCTTTTAGCTTACCAGACCCCTTGTACTTACACTGTTTTGAAATCAGAACCCCCTCAGCTTTTTTTTATTTTTTATTTTTCCAAACATCCTTTCATATCGGTGATCGACTAAGCAGTCAGTACCCAATGCGCCTCGTGGGATTTTGCAAGGTAGCAACAAATTCCTCCATCTCTCGTGGTCTGCAGCCAACTTTAGTATAGTGCCACGGCGATGTTACAGTTATTCATCTCTCCTGTTCTTTGCCTGATTGTTTTTGGTTGGTTTCTCTTTCTCCTTACTGCATGTTGTCTATTGCATTTTTTTTAAAAATCGATGTTTCAGAGATCCATTCGGAGCAAATGACCAGCCCATTTCCAGTATCTTTTGGTAAAACTGTGTACATGTTTTCTTGTTCTCACTGGGTAAGGAGATCTTCATTGCTTATTTGTGGCTAGAAAATGTTCACAATCAGAGGCAGATTGTGTGGAATGAGGATAATTTGGTCATTTCCTTTATGGTTTTTCTCCAACATTTCATTCCATTCCATTGAGAAGCATTGATAGCACAAAGCCATGGTACAGCTTTATTTTAAGTCTAGTACTGTACTGGTCATACAGATGCTTCTAAGGCCCATGAAAGCTATTCAAGCATTATTTATTCCTCTCATTATGTCTTTGCATTGTTCCCTTACCACATATTATGTTGCCAGAGCTGTGAAGGCATATGGTTATGCACAGTTTTGAATATTTATTTCAGTTGTCATTCACCATCATATTTCTGTCTGTTGAAATTGATATGTCCTTTTTGCTGACTGTTTATCTTGTATGTGCTGATGTATGTGTGCTAGTGGTGGTATGTCAAGAGCATAGTTCTATCCTTTGAACAGGAAGAACATTGTCCATTAGATTCTCTTGTGGTCCTCTCGGGGATCTCGTGTGGTCCTTTTAGGGACAACATGGGGGACCACGAGACTTAACGAGGACCATTGGCGTAAATTCAGTAGGATCACAGGGCGGTCTTGGTGGTAGAAGCGAACGAAGAAGAAGAAGAAGTCCATTAGATTCTTCTGATTCTTCATTGGTAGACTTCTCTTGATTTGTTCATCATTCAATCTGTGACAGTGATGAAAAAGTTAACAAACATGAAACATCCTTGTCCAGTCTCTATTTTTCACCCAAAAATTACTGGTTTTTGACTGGTAAAGTGATTTATCTTGGTGCTGTATAGTTAGCCTTTGAAAAGTATTAGACGTGGGCTTTAGATATGAGAGAAAGAAAAATGCTAAAAGTATGTGTATGACTTGAATAGCGGTACACACTCAGCCATCTCACACTGCAAATACCCAAGTGAATAGTGCGTCATTTTCTCATGGCTAGTTGGCAGCTCACCCTACAAGACTCTATGGTTTAAATCAGTTATTCTCTCGTCATTTCTCTTTCACATCTAAAGTACTTTGTCTGATATTTTTCAGGGCTAACCATACAACACTGCTAAATCACTTTACCACGTGGAAGCTTCACTGTTTCTTATTTGAAAAAAAAAAAAAAGTGTTGTTATCAACACTACAGGGTGAAATTGGCATGGAAACTTGGTTATTTTTACAAGACAGTTTTGTTTTCTGTCAACTCCCATAATTTCTGTATATATATATTCTATAAGAATTCATTCAGTCAGCTTTCTGAGGCATGGCAGCTCATTTCTACAGGCAAGACTTGTCTCCATACTACTCCGTTCTTACTCTTCTCCTGCCAGTTTGTCCATTCAGAGGGCCTGTGAGTCTTCTTCCAGGTTATCGTGCTGCCATCGTCCTGGTCTGTCTCCGTTTAACACTTTTGTATAAGCCCATTTTGTCTCTCTGTCTGTTCCCCTCCACCATCTGCAAGCGTCTGAATCATCTCAGTCTGTTGTTTTTCATCTCTCTCTCTCTGAACCTTAAGCGCCCAGGGCACATGGGGCTTCCGCAAGGGTTTTCCACAAATGCCTGTCCTTCGCCTTTTTTTCTGCTCTTGCCCAGGTGAGCCCTCTATTGCTCAACATCCTCTCTGTTGTTCTTCTCCATGTCTCTTTTGGTCTACCCTTACTTCTGTTCCCCTGTGGTGTCCATCTTAGTGCTATTTTTGGTAGTGAGTTATCAATCATTCGGAACACATGTCCCAACCATCGCCATCGTCTTTCCTCAATAATTGTTGTCAGTGGCTTCATCTGCATTTCTGCCAATAAGATGTTATTTCTTATGGTGTTTGGCCAAAATATTTGTCTAATTCTTCGTAAACAGTTGTTTTTCATAATGCTAGTTATAAGTGGAGATTGGAACACAGAAGCTTTTTTTTTAAAAATCAGTAAAGTTCATATGAGCTGCCTCTGCTGTCCTGAGCATTGTTCTATTAAGTTTATCAGTGTGAATCTGTGGATTGTGCATCTTCTGTTATGACATAATAATGCTTATTCATGTTTGTTGAGATTCTATTGATAATGATGTTTCTTAGTATCTTAGAGTAATTCCTTTCCAGTTGTTGCGGCTTGTGAGGTCTCTTTTTGTTTAATATTTTGATTGTAATTTCCCTGTTCAATTAGGCAGGAAATTTGTGTGTTTTTTTGTTTGTTTCCTAGAATTGTTTAAATAATAGTGATAATGTATGTTGCTAGTTCAGCTTGTCATTTATTTATTTAGCTGTTTATTCTGTTATCAAGTGCAAGAAAGGAAGATGGATTATGGGCCCGTTCAACACAGAGCCCTAGAGATGTCAGCACATGGGCCCTACAGTCCTGATAGTGTCATTTACCTCCACAGCCAGACACTGTAATCTTGGTAGTGTCATTTGCTTCTGCAGCTAAACCTTACAGTCTTAGTAGTGTCATTTAGCCCTACAGCTAGACACTGCAGTCTTTGTAGTGTCATTTAGCCCGACAGCTAGACACGTCAGTCTTTGTAGATTTTTTAATACCAATTACATTTTAAACAAACAAACAAAAGTTGCTTATTTGGAATCAGAAGCAACTTTTCAAGTCAAATAGGAATGCACCAGTTATGAAAGAGCCAGACAGTAGAATAACAGAGGAGTTGGAAACAATTTTGAGTGGAGCTAGATTCTATAGAAAAATGTATCAGTGGTTCTCAGTCCTTTTTTTTTCTTGGCTCCATGCACCCTTTATGTCAGAATGTCATTTTCTCCTCCCCAGCTCCCTTTCTTTCCAAAATTGTCTCGAAAGGTCCATTCCAAATAAGCATATATTATTTCAGCATCATGTCTTGGGGGTGGAGGTGGGGAATTCCCCACTGGCTGAGAACCTCTGATGTATGGAGTAAGAGCTCTGAGTCCAAAGTTTTAGCATACCAACACCACAGCCACTGTTGCATTGAATAGACTATGAAGCCTCAGTTTTGTTATCAGAACTAATTGTAGATTTGCATATTTATGAATGCTTCCCTCTATTCCAGGTGGCACAGTGGTTCCTGTATGCAGAGCAGTAATTCCGCATGCAGACAGAATTACAACAAGACCCCCACAAGTATGCTACGGTGGGGGTTGCTGCAAGACTTGGAGATCTTATGGGTCTCCAGGAAATGGTCTGGAGTGGTAAGCTGATTTTTTGCATTGTTCTAGATTTTCAGTTTGAGAGCTGTTAAAAAAAAAAAAAAAAGAAAGCAGATGTATCTAACTGTTCTCCTTTGAAGTTAGATGTAACTTTAACATGGCTCCAACTATGCTTCTGGAAATGTTATGTTAGCCTGACTATAGCCACAATCCTGGAAATAAAATGTTATTTTAACCTGACTACAGCTGTAATCCTGGAAATACGAGGGGAAGTCACTAAGTAACTAGCAAATTGAAATATTTTTACAGTGGCAGTTATCAGGTAATATTTAAATACATCCTTAGATAGTATCATCATCCAACTTTATAATAGTTGTATGTAGGGGGCGCTGGGTATGCACAAAGCAATAACAAAATGGCTACCAACTGTTAGTGTGTACCAAAGAAGAACAGAGGCAGAGAAGTGTAGTGTGATTTTTGTGGGCTAAAGGACATTCATTTGGAGACATTCATAAGGAAATCATTACAGTTTATGCTGACAAACTGGTCTATAACTGGGTAAAAAAATTGTCTCAGGAACACACCAAAATTGTTGACAAAGTCTGACTTGGCTGTCCTGTTCAGATTGCAACACAAGTGACTGTACAACGTGTGAATGAGAATATCATGGCTGATAGATGAGTAACAATAGACAGTGTAGCAAGTGCAGTGGGGTGTTCACATGGCTTAGCCTACAGGATAATGCATGAGAAATTGAATTTTCTGAAAGTTTGCTCACATTGGGTGCCCAGAGATCTGAATGATGAATACAGAATGAACCGATTTGGTTTGTCATTGCAGCATCTCGGTCATTACGCATATGAAAGTGAAGACATGCTCCAAAGGATTATTACTGGAGACGAATCTTGGGTGCGCCACTACCAACCCGAATCAAAACGTGCCTCAGTGCAATGGAAACACCCATCATCGTCATGCGCAGAAAAATTCAAGATTACGCCTTCTGCGAGGAAGGTTATGCTGACAGTGTTCTGGGATTATCAAGGAGTGTTGTTAACCAAGTTCCAGAAGTATGGTGACATTGTGAATTCTGTATCGTACTGTGAAGTTCTGTTGATGCTACGGGATGCAATTCAAAGACAGCATCCTGGTCTGCTGACTAGAGGTGTGCTTCTCCTTCATGACAATGCCAGACCACATACAGCTAGGTTAACCCAAGAGAAAATTAGCCAGTTGAGTTGGGAAGTTCTTGAATATCCACCCTGTAGTCCTGACTTAGCTCCAAGTGATTTTCATCAGTTTGGTCCATTGAAAAACCACCGTGGCTGGAGAAGATTTTTGAGTGATGAAGAGGTGGAAACAGAAGTAAAAAAAAATGGTTCAGAAATTGAACTCCCGATTTTTACGCCATGGGTATTGCATCACTGCTTACACGATGGGGCAAATGTATCAGTGTTGGTGGCGATTACGTTGAGAAATAGGGGAATAATGTAGGTTCAAAAAATTAAAAGTTTTCAAAATACTGTCACATTTAGTTTTTTTTGTAACAGGCATTTGCGAGTTACTTGGTGACTTCCCCTTGTAAAATGTTATTTTAAACTGACTGTAGCTGTAATCCTGGAAATAAAATGTTATTTTAATCTGGTTATAACTGATAGGTACAATGGTGTAATGGTTAGTGCACTCACCTGCTAGTCAGGAGGTTTTTGGTTCAGTTTCACACTCTGGCAGAATTTTGTTTTTTTTCTGAACCGACCAGCACTGGGGTCAATCTATTCTCCAGAAATAGGTACCAGAGGTCTGTTATTTGGTTGAGGGGGGGGGGTAACCAGTGGAGAGATGGGACAGGGTCTTGATCAGCTGTGGTTCAACATCCCTGCCACATGCATGTCAGCTTTAGATTACTGACTTCCAAATGAAACAGCACCTTCACCTCTATAGATTTTGATAGGTAAAGATGACATAGTTTCTGGTGTCAGTGAATCAGATCTGTCCTACTTCTCTGTGATATGCCATGTAACAAGTTGTTATGAGTGAAGATGTTTTAAAAATTGTTAAACATGAATGCTAACTGTCAATTCTGCAGGTAGACCTATAGATGTGTTTGACAACAGAGGGTGGAGCCCTATACATGAGGCAGCCTATCATGGCAACACAGGATGTCTGGAGTTTTTACTACGTCAATGTAAGAATCAGTAATTTTCTTTTAAACAGGTGATGCTGATGTTATTTGTTGCTTTGAAAAACATAAAATTGTCAGTGACAGCTCATACATATCTTGTACCCGTACAAACTCCTTGTAGCTGCAGCTGTTGTTCTTTGCCGCCGATGCTGTAGAGGTGTTGAGGCACAGCATCATGTCAGTGTGGGAGCAGGTTATATCAGCTATTTTTTTCAGTCCCGGAGTATAGCTAAAAAGCATGGTGTGTGCAGTGCTTCTTTAGCAGACTCCACCACCATGGAGACTATGGCAGTCCCTATCCCATTAGCCAGGCTAGGCCTTTTACTGTGGGTACCAATGGATGGAGAGGTGGGACAGGGTCTTGGTCAGCTATGGTTCGCTAACCTTGACGCTAGCATATCAGCTATGGGTCGCTGATTGCCTCATCTTACAGGATTACCAGCTCATACATATAAAGGTATCTAGAGCCACAGAAAGTTGATTGCAAGAAGTAAATATAAACTTAGTGGTAGTAGTACTAATAGTAGTAGTAGCAGCGGCGACATTATTAGCAATTTGCCAGTCACATCTGACTGGAATAGCAGTTCCTTAAAATTATCTTTCTTATTCACCTTTTCATTTCTAATCTGATCTTTTCCATTAGCAATATGGTCTTAACTACAAAATAAGCAAGGGAGATTTATGAAGCAGGAATGAACAAATGACATCATTTCAGCATCTTTGGGAGAAGCCTGGTGTCACTTAACTCTTTCAGTGCCTTGGGTCGCTGTAGCGAACTTTCCGGTTTCCTGATTTGTTCGTAGGGTCAATATAGCGACTCTGGTTTGTTTCGATAAAACAACTGGTGTAACATTTAGATTGTACATATTTCGTCTGCATTTCCAGTGATACTTTCAAAATAGAGAAAGAGTGCTTAGTTAGGAGCAATGCCGATCGAGAAAAAGGAAGAGAAACATGGAAAATTTTCAATTTTTGATGATGTAGATAGGGGCATGGACATGGCCTGTGATGACCCCACTGCTCTTGAATGTATCCTAAGTAGATCTAGACATATTTAGACAACTGGAGAAGTAGTTAGGAGGTTATTTCAGACATTAATTTAGCGAGAATGCAACATAGAATCACAATATGAGATCGACAAGTAGATCTGGACATCTCAGATGGTAAGTAGTGTAGATCTAGACCTAGCCGATGGTGAGCTGGGCACAATCATTGTCTAAAAACATCACATTACTTCTTTTTTCCTAAAAAGCTCTGCATTTATGAAATTTGCATACAGTTAGTTATACTTTGAAACATAATAAGTACATGGAAATACTGTTTTCCATTCCATTTTACAGCTATACCCCCTATCCATATCAAGACCCACGCTTTTATTTCAGCACCCAACTGAACGTTCGCATTTCTTCCTGCGGCGTGGAAAGAGTTAATTCTTCATGGTTCCTCCTTTTACTGTGGTGTATGTACACTCTTTAGCAGGTGGAAACTATAACATGTATGAGCTTTTCTGAAGAGCAGTCTCAGTGATAACCAGTCATAACAGCACGATGATGTAATATAGGAAGTAAACTTAATTTTATTTGGGGCTTTTTTTTTTTATAGTTGCATTTATCTTTTATAACAGTTGTTGATGTTTTGCTGAACTCTAGAGTTCCAGATATCTAAATTATGAGAAACACTTAATACTTTGTTCTCTAGAAACATGAACTTCGTGTCATTCATCTTTATGTGAATGATTGCAATACAATGAAGCTGTTTATTTATTATTCTTTTTCAATAGCGGGAGTTGATCCAGACTGGGTGACGCATGCCAAAGAAACACCTCTTATCCTTGCAGCAAGACAGGGCCAGCATGACGCAGTTGTGGCTCTGATCAATGCCAGGGCTGATGTAGATTTCACAACCAATGAGGGATACACCCCACTCTGGGAGGGTTGGTTTCTAACAGCTGCATTCATGTTATACATTGTCATTTTTAAAAATCCAGTTGCTCAGCGCCTTGAATTTCTTTCTTTTTTTTTACTGTTTCATTGATAAATTAAATTGTATATTTTTGGTATTATCTGACACAAAATTTTGTCGTTGGAGAACATTATGCAACAAAGGGAAATATAAATGTATCCACTGCTTTTCAGTAAAAAGTTTGCTGTATACCACTTCACTTTTTAATGAAATGAGCCAAAGTCAGATGTTTTGAGTCAGTAGGTGCATAACTGTGACGCAACGCAACCAGCGCCATTTTAAGGATGAACAGCAAAGAAGAACCTCTGTGAGAGACCTACGTTAATACTTGCTTTCACTAACAGAAAGAAATCGGAAGAAGATTTTTGCTTTTACAGAGAAATGCCGGCGTATGTTCGCAGTGAGCTGTTATAGAGGCAGTGCACATTCCAAGCAGTGAGAGAGAGCCGCCAAGCTCCTTCCCTGGGAACCGCCCTCAACATCAAGCCATCGTAGCTTCAAACTGTGTCTTTGAGCATCTGTACTTTATCTCAGTTCATTTTGTGCGTCCATTAGGAAGGTGTGTCCTGAGGCCTAAGAGAGCTAATAAGTATGAGAAACTGGATGTAATTAAGCATTTTTGATTGCTATTTCTACTTTATGTGGGCTGTGTATTCATCATATTATTCCTGCTTTTACTATGTGTTAGTGTTATTTTTGGTTTTATAATTTATTTTGGTATGATCTGGTAGGTTATTATTTTGGGTCTTTATAGTATAAAGTAATGGTAATTGATTCTTCGCTTTACACCTTTTCAGCTTACAAAAGGTCTTACAGGAGTGCTCTTACTTTCATGTGGGGGTGGGGGAAATCTGTGTTCTAACTTTTATGACATTAAGTGAATATATAACACATATAAAACGGGCTGATTTAATAGAATTCAGGATACAATGATTTAATAGAATTCAGGATGCAATGATTTAATAGAATTCAGGATACAATGATTTAGTAGAATTCAGGAAACAGTTATTGTTTAATTCTTTCTCTAGCCTTGAATTCAGGAAGCCTCCAATGTTTTCGCACACTGATAAAGAAAGATGCCGATGTAAATGCCAGGATTTATACAGGCTACTCAGCATTACACCTTGCAGCTGAAAGAGGTCTCCCACAATATGTCAATTTGCTTCTGCAAGTGAGTAATGCCAACCACCAGCTGTTGAAGTGTAAAGATAGTGGTTGAGAAAGGTGCGAAAAATAATTATATTATTACAGTGTAGTCATGGCAGGATTTGCCGAAAGTTTATGGATGAAGTGTGTGTGGTACTGAGAAGACAGCAAGTAGTTATCACATGCAAGGAAAAACGTGGGCCTCGTCATGCCGTAGAGGTGCCTGGGAGATACGGTGTTAGCGTCCATTTTTTGGTCCTCTTCCTGTCAGCACATGACAGGGTAATGTGGTCAGTAATGTATAGCAGCTGGCTGCCTTTTGTTCTTCATCTCCAGAAGGAGAAGGTAACCACATCTGTGGCTGGGCGACTTCTTCTTTGTCATTCACTCAGACATCGACTTCAGTTTCTTTCACAGATGCGGCAGTTCATCTCAGGTTTGAGCATCGCTGTACATCTTCTCTTGTAAGGGACTGAGGTCTGGGCCAGGTCCTCTGTCAGAGTAGGTTGTGTAGCTGGCAGCTCTACAGGATGTGATGTGGAGTCTGCTGCTCTTTGCTGGTTTCTTGGGCCAATTTTCAGCTTCTGGTGTATTTCATGCTGCAGTGTCCTGTTCTCGTTTGAAAGATTATCACTCGGCAATTTCTTGAGATGCTGGGTGACTAGGGACTTCAATCACAAACTTGTCTAGGAAAGGTGGGCGCGCTAGCTGCACCACTAGGTCCTTATATGAAAGGAAAAACTGTAAAAATCCAAGATTGCTAGACAGGAAAGACTCATAGCTTGGCAAATTCATGAATATGTTTAAAAATTATCCAGCAAAACATAGCTGAGTTTAATCATATGCTTTATAAAGCTGTGCAGAAGTATGATTGTTGAACTATTACTTTGTCTTCTTCTTCTTCGTTCGCTTCTACCACCAAGACCGCCCCGTGATCCTACTGAATTTACTCTTGTGGTCCTTGATAGTTCCCGTGGTCCCCGAAAGGACAACACGAGATCCATGAGAGGGCCACAAGGGGTATCGCAGGACTTGAGCCTGTATTTTTGGTGGGTCGCAGAAATGGTAATGCATGATACCATGGTTTTCATTGCACCAGTTTAACCTAGAGTTAGACTTTCTCATCGGAAAACCTCGATGTGTTTTGGTTATCAGTGTATCCCTGCTGGGTGAGAGGTGGTTGCCCATCCAATCCAGAGTTGGACTTTCTCACTGGAAAACCTCCACGTGATTAGGATATGCATACAGTCCCACCAGGTGAGAGGTGGTGCCTGTCTAGACTGCACTGGTCCAGTGTCTCCAACTTCAGCATTTTGTGGTCATGGCCGCTACCCTTCCAAGTTGTGACCAGGATGAAGCTTTTGTCCAGGAGGACGAATCCCTGCCACTAGTAAGTTTCATCCCTGGGTTGCGCCGGTTTAGGCATATTATCCCAGTGTGAATGTGTTTAGGACGTGACCGATCTCTAGAGCAGAGGTACCGCGACATGCATAGCCATCAAGTTTCACCCCTGGTTTAAGCCGGTTTAGGCATATTTCACCAGCATGGGTGTATATCGGACATGGGTGGCCTCTAGAGCAGAGGTGCCATGGTATGAGTAGCTCTCGCCACGAGACCACTGGACATACTGACTAAGCTTCACTTTATCCTTTCAATCGCATTTTCACATTGGCACCGCACTGCAACCCTATTTCTTTTCCGCACTTTCTTCGTTGGCCGAGAGGAGTTTCATTCCACTTGCGGCATCCGAAGAATCTCGCCAGCAGTGTATTATTACTTTGTGATTATTTTATGTTTTGAAAGGGAAGCAAACTTGTCTAGTTTAAAGTGTGACAAATGTGACAGTTATGTGTGTATTGTTGCATATTCTTCTTCTTCTGCATTCAGTTTTGTTTGCTCAGCTTACTAAACAGGGAGTTGCCTCCATGAATTTTGCTGCCAGCAGGAGGTCATCAGAGGAGCCTCAGAGTTTCTCCTCCGTGCTTCTTTCTTGGGGCCATGCCTGAGCTCTGAGGTCTCTATATATGGTGCAAGTCCTTTTGTATGTGTTCAGGAGTCTGGGGGCCATTTTGGCACATGCAGTGTGGGCTGTTGATACAGTCCTTATCTTGTTTATGATGAGCGTTGAGGCTACAGTGTCACTACATGTTCAGATAGAGGACAAAATGATGCTAATTTATCTTGAGCAAGTCAAAAGAAAAACAAGATCAAATAGGAGGAAAAAAATCAAATGTGAGAGAAGAGTCAAGTCCCAGTAGTTAACAACTGCTTCAGTAGAAGTACAGAGAGCAATGGTGGTAGTTTTATTTAGCAGTCTGTGGTTATTTTATCAGTGGTTGGTCTCCTTAACTGATAACTTGAAATGCATGAAGATTTATATAAATGTTCGCAACAGAAATACATTCATTTGAATGCCCCAAGTGTTTTAATAATTGCTTTTGTTTTTTTATTTCAGCATGGAGCAGAAGTTGATGTCTACGCAGACCACAATTTGTCTCCCCTATTCCTGGCAGCCCACAAAGGTCATACAGAGATTGTAAAAACATTGATCAAATATGCCAAAGATAGAGGTAAGCTACAATATGGTGACTCGTTAAGTCATGCAGATATTGATAAGATATGCCTGAAATTATACTAAGTGAGTCGTATATCCTACATTATCACAACTCTGTATCAAATACGTCAGAAACAGAGATAAGTTTTGATCATGGTGTTGAGGCTAACTTTATGAGCTGACAAACCCAACAGCATGAGAACAGTGAAACACATCCAAAGTAACCACAATGAATGGACTAGTGATGTTACAGGTTCAGCTCTGTATGCACATCTGCAAATATGGAAAATTCAGAACCACTAGTACCTAAAGCCACAGAGAGCATTGCGCAGTCTTCTGGCTTTGATTAAGACATACCACCCGCAGTAAACATTTACACAGATGGATGCTATGCAAAGTGGCAGACAGAAAGACAAAGCCATCCTTACGTCCTTCCTGCGCCATTAAACGTCACATAGGGCTAGCGTGGTAGTTTGGCAAGTTTTCCTGTCTTCGGCGAACTTTTCAGCCTCATCAAGGGATGTTATTCCCACTAAACTGGCCTCTCTTAACAATGTCCTCTTTAGAGTTTCATGTGGTCGACCTCTTTTTCTTTGGCCTGTTGTATTCCACTTGATAGCTTGTTTTGGGATTCCCTGACTGTTTCTGGTCATCACATGACCAACATATGGTCCATCTTCTTTTTCTAATCACCCATGACACAGATTGTTGTTAGCTCATCTGTCTTATCTCTGCGCTGTTCTTAAATTCGTTCCACTTTATACCCAGTATTTTCCTTAGGCATTTGTTTTCAAAAGACTCTAATTTCTGGTCTATTTCTTTAGTTGTTTTCCAGCTTTCACATGCATAAATGAGGGTGGATATTACATTTGAATTGAATAATCTTAGCATTTGTGCTGGTGGCTATAAAACTTTGCTGACTGGATGCTATAAAAGTCAGTTAATAATGGGGGGGGGGGGGGTGAAGAGAATGCAACAACAAATAGAAGTGGAGAGATATAGCTTTAAGGGGGTAATTTTTTTGTTTGTTTGTAATGTGGAGGTAATTACACGTTGTGTTAGTAGAATGGCATATTGGTTTGTTTAACTGAACGTGATAGGCTCTCAAGAACTATTAATTGCTTATAAGAAAATGTACTGATTTCCTGTATCAGTCTATTAATTTTATGTATGAACTATTTTGATTTCATTATATGAAACTGTATTGATTTGTATGAATTTAAAATTTCCCTCATGAAAATATGTTTGCCTACAAAGCATAAGCAGAACATCTGTTCCATATTCAGGTGTCTTACACATGGTAAATGCTCCAGCCTCCGATAATGCTACTCCACTGCTTATAGCTGCACAAGAGGGCCATGCAGCCATTGTGGCAGTACTGCTGCATTACGGTGCTGATGCCAACATTGCTGCAGAAGGTGACAATGCAGTGCCACTACAGTATGCCGTATGTAATGGCCACATAAGGTATGCTCCAGTACCCACAGTGTTAGAAATTTTTCTGAGTTTTATGATAAATATCTTTTATTACAATATATGTTGAGTGAGAAGTACAGTTCTTCAGACATTTAATTCAGAGTCTGCTTGTCTGAATGGTTCATTTTTATTTCTTCCTTGCCGTATCAAATATAATTTTTCTTGTTTCTTTGATGTTTTTTTTTTTTTTATTCTGACCAAGTGCTCCTTTGAATGGGCCCACATTTTCAGTCCTCATTGCCTAGTTATTTCTCTGAAAGTAAACAGTTTTATTTTGTACCAAGAGATAGTTCACATGGCTCTAGGGTTGCCTCACTAGTGATTCTATCAATGTAGACTAGTTACAAATCAACAGTAGATGTCCAGTGTACAAGGGGAAGTCAGTAACTTGTAAATTGAAATATTTTATCAGTGGTAGTATTTAAATATATCTTTAGATAGTACCATCATCCAACTTTATAATAGTTGTATGTAGGGGGCGCTGGGAGTTGCATACGCAAAGCAATAACAAAATGGCTACCCAACTGTTAGTGTGTACCAAAGAAGAACGGAGAAGTGTAGTACGATTTTTGTGGGCTAAAGGACATTCAGTTAAGGACATTCATAAGGAAATAATTACAGTTTATACTGAAAAATGTTTACCATGTAAAGCGGTCTATAACTGGGTAAAAAAATTGTCTCAGGGACGCACCGAAATTGTTGACAAAGTCCGACTTGGCCGTCCTGTTCAGATTGCAACAGAAGCGACTGTACAATGTGTGAATGAGATTATCAGGACTGATAGACAAGTAACGATAGACAGCGTAGCAAGTGCAATCAGATGTTCACATGGCTTAGCCTACAGAATAATGCGTGAGCAATTGAATTTTTGGAAAGTTTGTTCATGTTGGGTACCCAGAGATCTGAATGATGAACACAAAATGAACCAATTTGGTTTGTCATTGCAGCATCTCTGTCATTATGCATATGAAAGTGAAGACATGCTCCAAAGGATTATTACTGGAGACGAATCTTGGGTGCGTCACTACCAACCCGAATCAAAACGTGCCTCAATGCAGTGGAAACACCCATCATCACCATGCGCAAAAAAATTCAAGATTACACCTTCTGCGGGGAAGGTTATGCTGACAGTGTTCTGAAATTATCAAGGAGTGTTGTTAACCAAGTTTCAGAAGTATGGTGACAATGTGAATTCTGTATCGTACTGTGAAGTTCTGTCGATTCTACGGGATGCAATTCGAAGAAAACGTCCTGGTCTGCTGACTAGAGGTGTGCTTCTCCTTCATGACAATGCCAGACCACATACGGCTCAGTTAACCCAAGAGAAAATTAGCCAGTTGGGTTGGGAAGTTCTTGAACATCCACACTATAGTCCTGACTTAGCTCCAAGTGATTTTCACCTGTTTGGTCCATTGAAAAACCACCTTGGCTGGAGAAGATTCTTGAGTGACGAAGAGGTGGAAACAGAAGTTAAGAAATTGGACTCCCGATTTTTACGCCATGGGTATTGCATCACTGCTTACACGATGGGACAAATGTATCAGTGTTGGTGGCGATTACATTGAGAAATAGGTGAATAATGTAGGTTCGAAAATTAAGAGTTTTCAAATTACCGTTGCATTTAGTTTTTTTTGTAACAGGCATTTGCGAGTTACTTAGTGACTTCCCCTCATATCCCCTTTGTCAGACTGTTTGAACCAGTGGTTCTCAGACTTTTGTGATCCATGTGCACTTTTCACCATTTGTCATTCTTCCTTTCCACTCACACTCTTCTCCCAGCACCCCAAACCAGATTGTCTGACTCAAAAGCTTACATTCCAGATTATGATAGTCTCACAGTTTAAGTCTGTCAGCATGTCTAATTCATCATCATGATCCAGACTGATTAGCTATCAGTACAGCCTTTCTCTACAAAAATAAGATTTTTAAGGGCATGCATCTTTCCCATCGTAACGTATGCCTATGAGACCTGGACACTTAACAAAACAGCTGAGAAACAAATAAATGCCTTTGAATGTAAATGCTACGGAAGAGTTCTTCAAATACCATGGACACAAAAAAGAACAAATATATCCATACTACAATAACTTAATATTGAAGAAGGCTGGCTAGTAAAGAAGATTAAAGAGAGAAAACTTAAATATTTTGGACACATCATGATAATCTAGAGAAGACCGGCTTGGAAGGGTACATATTGGGGAAAGAAAGAGAGGAAGACCAAGGCAAAGATGGCTGCAAGACATCGTTGATGATCTGCAAATGGATGCATCAGCAACAGGCCATCTTGCTCACAACCGAGAGGCCTACATTTAGGAGTGTTTTTAGGGAGGCAGAGTTCCGCAAGGGACATGCAAATGAATGAATGACAACCTCTCTCAATAGCTTGTTTTTACTTTACATATGAAGGGTCAGGTACAAAATGGCTGAAATAAAATTCTGATCTGACAAAAATCAGTCAAGCATTTGCTTCCAGTAAACCCCTTCTTCCAGGTTAAGAACACATGACTTGTGATGCAGATGATACAAAGTAAGGGTATTGGATCACCTGTCTCAGTGCTAAAATGCTGTCTTATGCAGATGATACAAATTAAAGGTAGCAGATCACCTGTCTCACAGTGTTAAAATGTTTTCTTATGCAGATGATACAAAGTAAGGGTAGCAGATCACCAGTCTCACTCTAAGTGGTCTTCTTCTTCATTCGCTTCTACCACCAAGACCGCACTGTGATCCTACTGAATTTATGCCTGTGGTCCTCGTTAGATCCCGTGGTCTCCTGTGTGGTCCCCGAAAGGGCCACATGAGATCCCCGAGAGGACCACAAGAGGTTCAGAGTATCGCAGGGCTTTAGCCTGTATTCTTGGTGGGTCTCTGAAGCAGATTGCGTGACACCGTGGTTTTCGTTGCACCAGTTTAGTCTAGAGTTGGACATTCTCACCGGAAGACCTCGACGTGTTTAGAATATCAGTGCCTCCCCGCTGGGTGAGAGGTGGTAGCCCACCCAGGCCAGAGTTGGACCTTCTCACCGGAAAACCTCGATGTGTTTTGAAATACCCGTGTATCACTGCTAGGTGAGAGGTGGTTGCCCATCCAGTCTAGAGTTGGACTTTCTCACCGGAAGACCTTGACGTGTTTAGAATATCAGTGCCTCCCCGCTGGGTGAGAGGTGGTAGCCCACCCAGGCCAGAGTTGGACCTTCTCACCGGAAAACCTCGATGTGTTTTGAAATACCCGTGTATCACCGCTAGGTGAGAGGTGGTTGCCCATCCAGTCCAGAGTTGGACTTTCTCACCGGAAGACCTTGACGTGTTTAGAATATCAGTGCCTCCCCGCTGGGTGAGAGGTGGTAGCCCACCCAGGCCAGAGTTGGACCTTCTCACCGGAAAACCTCGACATGTTTTGAGATACCCGTGTATCACCGCTGGGTGAGAGGTGGTTGCCCATCCAGTCCAGAGTTGGACTTTCTCACCGGAAAACCTCAGCGTGATTGGGATACGCAAACATCCCCGCTGGGTGAGAGGTGGCTGCCTATCTAGACTCCCCTGGTCCAATGTCTCTGACTTCAGCATTTTGTGGTCGTGGCCACTACCCTTCCTAGTTGTGACCAGGATGGAGCTTTTATCCAGGAGGACGAATCCTCGCCACTAGTGACTTCCACCCCTGGGTTGAGCTGGTTTAGGCATATTAACCCAGTATGGGCGTGTTTGGGACGTGGCCGACCTCTAGAGAAGAGGTATTATGACATGCGTAGCCTTCAAGATTCACCCCTGGTGTGAGCCGGTTTAGGCATAATTCACCAGTATGGGTGTATATCAGGCGTGACCGACCTCTAGAGCGGAGGTGGCATGACATGTCTAGCCATCAAGTTTCACCTCTGGTGTGTGCCGGTTTAGGCAAATTTCACCAGTGTAGGTGTATTTCGGACGTGGCCGGCCTCTAGAGCAGAGGCGCCATGGTATGTGTAGCTGTCACAGCGATACTACTGGACATACCGATTAAATTTCACATTATCCTTTCCACCACCTTTTCACGTCGGCGCCGCACAGCAACCTTTATTTCTTTTCCACATTTTCTTTCTTGAGTGGGAGGAGCTTCACTCCACGCGCGGCATTCGAAGAGTCTCGCCAGCAGTGTCTTAACCTCTGGGACAAGCCAGTTCATGCTTTCACCCGATATGACTGCACTCAGGACATGGCCGACCTCCAGACCAGAGGTGTCATGATTTGACTGTTTGCTTCGCTTTATCATTTCTACCACTGTTTCCGCAGTGGTGCTGCGTGGCAACCCCATTTGCATCTTTCTTCATTGGCCAGGAGGAGCACCGCTCCACGCACAGCAGCTGAAGAATCTCGCCAGTAGCAGTAGATGAGCTACCAAACGTGCCACTCATCTACCCTAAGTGTCTGGTTTTCAGGCACCAGATATTCGCCCTCGCCCCTTCTCCTGTCAGTTTAAACAGTTCTGCCACGGGAAGGCCAGGAGCTGGACTTGACTGCCAGAGGCTGTTTGAAATGTTAAAATGCTGTCTTATGCTTTTTGGAGAGGTTCATTTTTTATTATCCCTGGGTTCTTGCTTGAATTCCCATATTCTGCCTACCTGTTGTCTTTTGAGTCCGCACAAAATGTTTCTGTGTATCAGTTTATAAACATTGCAGTTATGGAAAATGAAAATGCCACAAGAGAATGACTGACAGTTTATAAAAATGACATCAAGTCAGGTTTCACACACTTTGCGGAACCAGAAACAGATTAAATCTTCCAGCCAATCATGGACTGAGAACAAAAGCAAGCAGTTTTGTACTGTGCGTGAGCACAAAGAGGACCAGACTACTGAAACAAAATGCTGAAATCATTAGGCAGATCACAGTGACCATGTGCAAGTCAAAGTAGTCAAGGGATTCACATATTTTTGTAGTACAGTAACAGCAGATGAAGACAGCAGTAAAGACAGCAGATGAAGACAGCAGTAAAGACACCAGATTAAGAATAATGAAAGCCTGAATACGCTTGGGATGCACTCAGCTATATCTGGAGGACCAGAAAGGTAAGCCAGAGAACCAAATGCAGAATGTTCAAAAGCAATGTTTTAAGTGCCTTACTATGTAAGGGCGAATGCTGGAAAATGATACAAATATTGGTTCATACACTTGATACCTACAAAACCCAAGTGTCTGCATAAGATAAAAGGAGTTTTCTGCCAAATACAGAAAGTAACGACCTCTTGTTAAGAGAGACAGACATGACACCACTGTCAGCGGTGATTGAAAGAAGAAGATGGCAGTGGATTGGCCACATTTTGAGAATGTCAGATGAGTCCTTACCATGACCAGCTTTGATGTGGACTCCACAGGGTAAAAGAAGCATGGGGCAACCCAAAGAGACATGGACTTGTACAGCAGGGAAAATGCTGGTAAACAAAGGGAGACAGCCAAGAAGAAAATGAAGGAATGACAGAAGAGGAAATCTCTTGCTACCAGCTGCCCCATGTTTCTTGGTAACTGACAGGACAAGAGAGAGAGAGAGAGAGAGAGAGAGAAAATATATATGAGATCAATCAGTAAAATATTTTTGAGTTTTTCTAATGGTATCACAGCAGAGGTAACTTGTTTTGTTTGTTTGTGTTAAGTGTAATTTGTACTACACTGTAAGTAGTCATTTCACATTTTGCAGCAGAGTATCATATGTTAAAGGAATTGTAAATATGTGATTTGGAAGTAGGTACTTTGTATTCTTTAAAAATTTTGTGATTGGGACAAAAAACAAATACATTTCTTTTAATTGTGAAAGCTATTTCATATTTTGCTGTATGTTATTATTTGTTAACAGGAATGCTAAATATCTGTTTTATAGTAAAAAATAAAAGTTGTTCAAGACTGTGTAAGCATTGGGTATATACCAGTTTGTTTTAGTTGAGAAAGTCAGTGTGGCTTATTTAAAACTTGAAATGTATGGTTTAGTGTGTTAATTCTTGTTTATATGATGTTTACGAATATCTCAGGTGTGTGGAGTTGCTGCTGCCACGTACAGACCTTTCTGTGTTTGAGAGAGGCAACTTTAATGTCATGCACCCTCTCATTCAGGCCACGAAACATCTGGACACAACCATTCTTAGACTGCTGCATGAACACTTGACCATTACACGTCTGAGTAACCTGCCATCGTACCTGACTTTAGAATTGGGTCACTTGGCCAGTGCACTTGTTCCCGCACGAGTGTGCTCTTTACTGTGTCTGATAGACTCTGACTGGCCTGTCAATGGCGCGGAATATCTCTTAAAAAATGGAGTGTCGCCAAATGCCTCAGATCCTGAAGATGAACTTCCTCCCCTGTTGGTGGCTCTGTGGACCAATAACGTGCCACTTTTTCAGTTACTGCTGCGTTACGGATCTTCACCAAATATTTATCACAAAAATGTGACAGGAAATGTTGCTATGTTGCTTGCTTTCCAGAAAGATCTGGAACGTGACTTGACAGCCATGATCGTTCGCAATTCTCGTCAACCCAATTTCCAGGTATTCTACATCTGGCAGCTCTTCCTAGCTGGGGCCGAGTCACATTCGCTGTTTGACCTCAGTGACCCAATCAACGGAGACAGCCTCATCAGCAGTCCGGCAATCACAAACTTGTTTGGGCTCATGTTCCATATGTTCCACCGTAAGGAGAATCTTGTACCTGTCCTGGCCCTCTTGATGTGCATCAGTGACCACGCCAGCCTCCCGCGTCATATCCTGTCACACTTTGAGGCCAGCCAACGGAAAGTTCTACAAACGATTTCAGGTGAGCTCATGCAGTATATAGAATGATGTTTTACATTCCCCCTAGATATCATATTCTAAGTTGCCATGAAACATTCCAGATGCTGTTACATTATGAAACTAACAGATATCATTTGTATGTTGGGTTTCCTTTCCGATGCCATTTTAACACTCAGTGTATGTGATTTTTGTTTTTGTTTGTCACGTGCTTCTGTTGCCTGTGTCTTTTCTTTGTGTGTGTTTAGATTTTTTAAAAAATTTTCCAAAAAGTTTTTTTTTTTCCTTTTTTTTTTTTTTTCTTTTCTCTTTGCAGTTTTGATATTTAAAAAAAAACATTTCCTCTGTGATTTAAAAAAAAAAATCTAATGCATTGTGAAAATGCGGATGTAGGTTTGTAACTCTTAGCCTGCCATAAGCCGTTCAAAAAGCTTTTTAAAAAATTAAAAATAACTGAAGTCATATGATTTTGTTCTGTATTCAAGAGTTTGTGATTTTAAACTGCTGGGAATAGTAAAAATTATCAAGGTAAACGCTGAGGCTTAATGCTTAATACCAACAAATGTCCATGTGTTGTTGATGTTGTTGGGTTTATTTCTGTATGTCTTGTTCAAGACACATGTATCTAGAAATATTTACACATGATGATGATGACTTCATTATCTGATCACTTGACTTTGATTTTTTACCAATTCAGTAACTCCATGTTAAGAGATTCTTTTGAGCGTGGGAGTAGCACAGTACATAGTGAATGGTCTGTCATGGAAAGCATTCACTCAGACATTGCCTGATGGTTGCCTGACATATTACGTTAGAGAAATTACCCCTTAAATTTACATATGTCTATATAAAAAACAAGGCTTATCTGAGTTTACTGTATGCAGGGCTGCATTAAGGAGAAAATCTGAGGTTTGCATGAAAATGGATTCCTTTGAATTTTAAATCGCAAATGAGATTGGGGTGATAGTGTTCTATTTTTAAGTTCATAACCAAAGACAATTTCAGATTTAAAGTCTTCTAGTATGTATTATTTTATTTATGGTCTTAATATAGTTATTCTTTTAATCATTATACATTATTCAAAGAGTAGAATAAGTAAGATTTTTTAACAAAGAGAAGGTATAATTCAGTTTTAATGTGTGTTTGGGCTTCTTTGACATAGTGAGAGTTTTAGTCCAAAATGGCATTCTCATCTTTTCTAAAAAAAAAAAATACGTTTTTTTTTTTTTACAAAATATAACAACTTGCTTGCTGGTGAATTTTTTTGTTTGTTTGAGGTGGGGTGGGGATGGAGGGTCCTTCAAGGTGTCAGTTTTTGTACAAAACAGTATTGTAAAAGAATGAGGAGAGTGGTGTAGTAGCTACTACAGAGATTGTGTAAAAGAATGAGGAGAGTGGTGTAGTAGCTACTGCAGAGATTGTGTAAAAGAGTGAGGAGAGTGGTGTAGTAGCTACTGCAGAGATTGTGTAAAAGAATGAGGAGAGTGGTGTAGTAGCTACTGCAGAGATTGTGTAAAAGAGTGAGGAGAGTGGTGTAGTAGCTACTGCAGAGATTGTGTAAAAGAATGAGGAGAGTGGTGTAGTAGCTACTGCAGAGATTGTGTAAAAGAGTGAGGAGAGTGGTGTAGTAGCTACTGCAGAGATTGTGTAAAAGAATGAGGAGAGTGGTGTAGTAGCTACTGCAGAGATTGTGTAAAAGAGTGAGGAGAGTGGTGTAGTAGCTACTGCAGAGATTGTGTAAAAGAATGAGGAGAGTGGTGTAGTAGCTACTGCAGAGATTGTGTAAAAGAGTGAGGAGAGTGGTGTAGTAGCTACTACAGAGATTGTGTAAAAGAATGAGGAGAGTGGTGTAGTAGCTACTGCAGAGATTGTGTAAATGAGTGAGGAGAGTGATGTAGTAGCTACTGCAGAGATTCGGTCAGCAGCTTTCTACCCCCCCCCCCCCCCACCCCACCAACCCACAGAGGGGCACATCTGTTTTAGCATAGCATTGCACATTACACTGCTTTAAACTTGGTACAGTGTCCATACTCCAATTACTGATACATCATTTTTTTTTTTTTCAAAACAAAAGTTTTTAATCTCTCTTCTCTTCTCTAACTAAATGAATACCTTTTATGACTTTTATTTCTGAAAAAGTTTGTGCATTTGAGTTTCTAAAAGGTTTTTTTTTTTTTAAGCTGTGAGTTTCTCAGAATACCTGGCATTGAATTTTTTAAATATTTACTGAATTTCTTACAGTATTGCATATAAAATACTTTTCATGCATAGTCTTATAAGATTTGCCACTTACTATCAAAGATGTAAGTTAGAATTAGAATTGCAAATTTAGCATTGACCTTCAAGAATCTTGAGAACATATGGGATTCAAAAGTTATAAGCACGAAAAGTAAGTTAAGATTATTCAGTTCAAATGTAATATCCACATGCATGCGAAAGCTGGGAAAAAAACTAACAAAATAGACAAGAAATTAGACTTTTTTAAAAACAAATCTTCTTTGTCAGCTTTTCAAGCCCTTAAAACTCATTGTTGCAAATAAAGTTTGCCTCCATTCCTCTCTATTCATAATCTTCTCTCTCCAGTTGGTGACATCAATTTTTTTTTATGTCCTCTTCTATGTTGTCTTTCTATCTCTGTCTTGGTCTACCCCTTGGTCTTGTTTCCATCATCTCTTGTGCATACATCATTTTCATTTGTCTGTTCTCTTCCGTTCTTTCTGCATAGCCCAGCCAGCGTATTCTGTTCAGTTTCAAGACATTTATAATTCGTTCTGATTTAAATAAGCTATTCAGTTCAGTGTTCTTTCTAGCTCTCCATTCTCCACTGTTGGTATCCTTTATTGGCTGAAAGATTCTTTTTAGGATCTTGTTCTCAAAGATCTGCAATTGCTGTTCATCTTTCTTTGCTCTACTCCTCATTTACGATCCATACATGACAGCTGGTCTTATTATAGTTTTGTAGATTGTTGTTTTGGTGTTTTGGGACATGATTTTGGATTTTAACAGGTGTTGCAGGGGGAAGTATATTTTATTCCCTATCTGTACTCTGATTTTAATTTCCTCACTTTCTATGTTGCCTAGATATTTGTATGTTTCTGCTTTCCTAATAATCATGTCTCCTCTCCAACATTTATATAATCTGGATCATTCTGCCTGTGGTCTCTTGATATCTTCATATACTCTGTCTTATCCTGGTTAATGGTCATCCACTTTTAGTGCTACATCTCTCAGGTGTATGCAGGTATTGATGACTTCTTGCATAGTTTCCCCCACCAGGTCAATGTCAGTGGCATATCCTAGTATTTTAGCTTGTTCTTCAGTACTGCTTTCTTATTTCACTTTTGTGATTATCTTTTCTAGTACTAGGTTGTGTAGTAATGGCGATATTGTACTTCTTTTCCATATTCCCAGTACTTTTCTGCTCATTGATGCAGATAAAATATTTGGTCTACATTTGATATATTCTTCCTAAAACCTTCTTGACAGCCTGCCAGTATGTTCTCACTGTATGGTTTTAATCTGTTTAAAAGTATAGTAGATAGTATTTTGTGGCTTGTTTGTAGTAAGGATATTCCTCTGTAGTTTTCACACTTGCTCTTATCGCTTTTTTTTTAATACTGGGATCAGTAATGATTCTCTCCATTCACTAGGGAGTTTTTATTCTCTCCATATTTGTTGTATTAGTGCACATATCTGTTCATGTAGATTTATACCTCCTTCCTTAAGCATTTCTGCAGCAGTTCCATCAGAACCAGTTGCTTTGTTGTTTCGTAGAAACATGATACTGTAGATGACTTCTAAGTCTGGTTCCTCTATTTCAGGTTCACAAGTCTGTGTTTCTTCGCATGGTAATGTAGCTTATAAGCTCTTCACAGTTTAGTAGTTTTTCAACAAATTCTTTCCATATGATACAGATTTTACAGATTTTCTCTTCATTATTTATCATGTTTCCATTACTATCCTTCAAGCTCTGCAGAGATTGTTTATACCTTTACTTTACTGTTCGCAATTCTTTATAGAATTCCCTGCTTTTCTTATTTTGATGGCACATCTGCATCTCGCTTACTGTGTCTTTTATACATTGTCGTTTTTGTTGATGAATAGCTTTTTGAGTTTCTTTACTTTGTGTGTGGTACTTTTCCTCATTTCTTTTGTTGTTCATGTCATTCAACTATATCTGTTTCACTGTTCTTCTCTTTATGACTGCCTCTCTGCAGACTTCATCGAACCAGTTTTTTTTTTTTTATTTATGGTCTTGACTCCCAAGCATTCTTCCGCTGTGTTCTTTATAATGATTTTTATATCTTCCCATCTGTCATCAATTCTTTTATTTTCTTCATTCCCTCTTGTGTTTATCTTATGATTTAGTTCATTTCTGAATTTTTTCTTTAGTGTCTTCTCTTTTCAAAGCATCTCTATTTATTACTGAGCTTTTATTTAAGTTACTATACAAATTTTTCTTCAGTCTGGATTTTAATTTAGCTCCAACAAGATAATGGTTGGTGCTGCATTCATCCCCTCTGTAACTTCTGATATGAAGTATGTTTGTTGTGTGCTTGGTATCAATTAAAACATGGTTTATCTGGTTAGATGTTAGATTATCGGGGGATTTCCATGTTTGTTTATGGATGTTCTTATTTTGAAAACGTGTGGTACTTATTCTCATTCCATTAGCTTCTGCCATATTTATTAGTCTCCATCCATTATCATTAGATGTTTCATGCAGACTTTCTTTTCCTGTGATGTGTCTGTGTGACTCCTCCTTTCCTATCTTTGCATTGAAAAATCCTATTACTCTCTCTAATGTTTTGTAAAATTCGTCTTTGACTTCATCCTCTGTATCTTCTGTTGGTGCATGCACATTAATCATTGTTATATTAAACAAATGCCTAAGGCAATTACTCGGTATAAAGTGGAATGAATTCAAGAACAACACAGACATGAGAAAGAACAACATATCTCAAGGGTGATCAGAAAAAGAAGATAGATATATGTCAGTCATGTGATGAGAAGAAACAGTCAGAGAATTCCAGAACCAGCGGTCAAGTGGAACACAACAGGCCAGAGAAAAAGAGGTTGAGCATGTGAAACTCTAAAGATGACATTGTTAAGAGTGGCCAGTTTAGTGGGATTAACATCCCTAGATGAGGTTGAAAAGCTCACAGAAAACAGCAAAACTTGGCAAATTACTATGCGAGCCCTATGTGATGTTTGACGCCACAGGAAGTATGTAAGATCAAAATTGTCATCAGTTTTTTTTTGTTTTTTGTTTTTTGTTTTATATAACTTGCTGATTTATTAACAATTCAGCTACATTAAAAAAAAATCTAAGTAAGTAAGTAACATAAGACTTATCATTGATACATTTTTTTCAAAAGAGAAATGATATGTGAGCCACAAGGGAGTTTGACAGAAGTTTATGGTAGATGAAATTTGTTAAAGGATAACGCTGTTGGCGAGATTTTTCAGCTGCCGTGTGTGGAGCAGTGCTCCTCCCGGCCAGTGAAGAAAAGTGCAAATGAGGTTGCCGCGCAGCATCACTGCGGAAAAGGTGGTAGAAAGGATAAACCGAAGCAAACAGTCACATCACGGCACCTCTGGTCTGGAGGTCGGCCACGTCCTGAGTGCAGTCATATTGGGCAAAATGCATGAACCGGCTTGTCCCAGAGGTTAAGGCATTGCTGGCGAGACTCTTAGAATGCCGCGCGTGGAGTGAAGCTCCTCCCGGTCAAGGAAGAAAATGCGGAAAAGAAATAAAGGTTGCAGTGCGGTGCCGACGTGGAAAGGTGGTGGAAAGGATAAAGTGAAGTTTAATCGGTATGTCCAGTAGTATCGCTGCGAGAGCTATACATACCATGGCACCTCTGCTCTAGAGGCCGGCCACGTCCGAAATACACCTGCACTGGTGAAATATGCCTAAACCGGCACACACCAGGGGTGGAACTTGATGGCTAGACATGTCATGCCACCTCCGCTCTAGAGGTCAGTCACGCCTGATATACACCCATAGTGGTGAATTTTGCCTAAACCGGCTCACACCAGGGGTGAATCTTGAAGGCTATGCATGTCACAGGACCTCTGCTCTAGAGGTTGGTCTCGTCCCAAACACGCCCATACTGGGATAATATGCCTAAACCGGCGCAACCCAGGGGTGAAAGTCACTAGTGGCGATGATTCGTCTTCCTGGACAAAAGCTCCATCCTGGTTACAACTAGGAAGGGTAGCGGCCACGACCGCAAAATGCTGAAGTCGGAGACACTGGACCAGGGCAGTCTAGATAGGCAACCACCTCTCACCCGGCGGGATGTTTGCGTATCCTAATCACGCTGAGGTTTTCCGGTGAGAAAGTCCAACTCTGGACTGGATGGGCAACCACCTCTCACCCAGCGGTGATACACGGGTATCTCAAAACATGTCGAGGTTTTCCGGTGAGAAGGTCCAACTCTGGCCTGGGTGGGCTACCGCCTCTCACCCAGCAGGGATGCACTGGTATCCTAAACACGTCGAGGTCTTCCGGTGAGAAAGTCCAACTCTAGACTAAACTGGTGCAATGAAAACCATGGTGTCACGCAATCCGCTTCAGAGACCCACCAAGAATACAGGCTAAAGCCCTGCGATACTCTGAACACCCTGTGGTCCTCTCGTGGATCTCGTGTGGTCCTTTTGGGGACCACACAGGAGACCACGGGACCTAATGAGGACCACAAGCGTAAATTCAGTAGGATCACAGTGCGGTTTTTGGTGGTAGAAGCGAACGAAGAAGAAGAAGAAGTTAAAGGATAAATTTGGCAAACCCAGGTTTTTATTTTAAGTGCATTCCTCCTGTGGTTTTTTTTTTTTTTTTAATTCCATAAACTTCAGGATCTCTCATGTTTATTTATTAATTATATTTATTCTTCCCATTAAAGAGTCAGAAAGGAGTTCCCTTTCCTTAGACAGAGTGAAGATCCCTGGGGTTTTTCTATTTCCCCAGAGAAAACCAACCTGTTGTCTCATCGTTGCCGCCGTGTTGTCGTCCACAAACTGGGGAAAGAGAACCGCTACTGCCGCCTGGCAATGGAAAACCTGCGGATCCCATCGGTCCTCCAGGACTATCTCATGTTTTCAGAATTAGAACCACCGCTGCAGGACATGATTCTCAAGTTCATCACCGTCAGCCCAGAGGACAACGGAGACTTGAGGAGCTGATGTGAACAGATGTAAAATATTTGGCTTATCTGTGCTTTAAGCATTGCTTTGAATTAGTTTGCTAATTTGTTACGTTTTCTTTGTAGTGTTATTATTTCTTTTCTCTCCAGTGTTACTTTTTTTTTTTCTTTCTTAATAAATTAAATTTGGCATTCACTTCTGTTGTCAGTGTTTGATCCTATTATTGCAGCACGTTCTGCCAGGACGCAAACTTTACATCCTGCATTAAACTTGTCCTCTTTAATCAAAGATCTCATGGTCAGGCTAATTTTGATTGACAGAAAAAGTGCTCAAAATGGATTTTTCACTAACTTTGACCCCCATTTCTGGGATCATGTACATGAACCCCAAATCATTTCAATTCATTCATTTGCATGTCCTTTGCAGAACTTTGCCTCCCTAACAGCACTCCTGTAGACCTCTCTGTTGTGAGCAAGGTGGCCTGCTGCTGATGCATCCATTTGCAGATTATCAACGATGTCTTGCAGCCATCTTCGCCTTGTTCTTCCTCTCTTTCTTTTTCCCATTATGTACCCATCCAAGACTGTCTTTTCAAGATTATCATGACGTCTAATATGTCCAAAATATTTAAGTTTTCTTTCCTTAATCCTCTTTACTAGCCAGCCTTTTCAATATTAAGTTATTGTAGTATGGATATATTTGTTCTTTTTTTTGTGTCCATGGTATTTGAAGAACTCTTCTGTAGCATTTACATTCAAAGGCATTTATATGTTTCTCAGCTGTTTTGTTAAGTGTCCAAGTCGCATTTGAAGTCAGTGTAGATGACGTACAAAGGTTAAAAGCACATAGGAAGTAAATCATTTAGGTTTATAATTTGTCATTTTTAAAGTCATATGTATACAAAGTTTAAGGTTGGTACTACTAATCTATGTACATGTGCCCAGGGGCCCCAAACTGTGGAACATATCCTCCAGAACTGCATCAACTACGAGACACTGAGAAATAATTACTGGCCCAGTGAAACCACTAAAGAAGATAAGCTCGACGGTTCCATACATGAGTTACAAAAAACAGTGAAATTTATCCAAGAGACAGGACTGCAAATATAGACAGACAGTGTGGATGAAGAAGAAGAAGAAGTCATTTTTAAAAACTCTTTTTTTTTAAAAAATATCAAATTCTCTTAGCAGCCAGTAGACTGGGAAGGTGAAACAGTAATGCCTATGTGAAAAAATGGCAAATATAGGTAGACTGGATACTAGGAGTTCACTTTTTAAATATGGAATGGAAAGACTTAATCAGGCTTCTTTTGAGATTAACAGTTCTGTTAACACTGCTTTTTTTTTTTTTTCACACACGCATTTTCTCTCTCTCTCTCCCTCTCTCTCTCTCCCCCCCCCCCTCTCTCTCTTTCTCTCTCTCTCTCTCTCTCACACACACAATTTAAGACAGATAACTCTGCAGTCACATATTGCTAAAATTAAACACTGTCCGTGCAGCTTATTTAATATAAAAATTCTTATATTCCATCATAACCAATAAACACACTGGAATATGTTCAGTATGTCAGATATTAAGAGGTCATAGCGCTGTCATACTTTAGTATATATCGTATCGCTTTAATTTCACCCCCCCATTAAGACAGTAGTCTTATTATTAAAATGGTAATGGCTGCCACGGCGGGCAGGTAGCTGGTTTATATTTATCTGTCGAAGATTTTCACAGTAAGAGTTTTTGTCAGACTTCTGTGAATCACAAGCTGTGCTTTCTCTCGTTGTTATATGTTATGAGGAATGGCATCAAGAACGGCATTGCTGATTTTTGTGCTTGCTATGTTTTGAACATTTTGTGGGTTTTTTTTCAGCAGAGAATGACAGTAATTGAGCTGCTGTAACAGCATGAACACAAATTTGACAGCCATGTCAGCATTCCCATCTTTTCTAAAAATGTTTTTGTTATAAAAGGTAATGGACTTGCTCATATGTGATTTTCTTTCCCCCCTTTTGCCCTTCACAATGCTAATTTTTTTTCACCAAGACAACCGTATTAAAGTGTGAGGAGAGTGGTATAGCTAGCAGTTTTCTATCACATGCAGAGACTGCTGCTAGCAGTTTTCTATCACATGCAGAGACTTCTGTTAGCAGTTTTCTATCACATGCAGAGACTTCTGCTAGCAGTTTTCTATCACATGTAGAGACTTCTGCTAGCAGTTTTCTATTACATGCAGAGACTTCTGTTAGCAGTTTTCTATCACATGCAGAGACTCTGTTAGCAGTTTTCTATCACATGCAGAGACTTCTGTTAGCAGTTTTCTATCACATGCAGAGACTTCTGTTAGCAGTTTTCTATCACATGCAGAGACTTCTGTTAGCAGTTTGCTATCACATGCAGAGACTCTATCACATGCAGAGACTTCTGTTAGCAGTTTTCTATCACATGCAGAGACTTCTGCTAGCAGTTTTCTATCACATGCAGAGACTTCTGTTAGCAGTTTTCTATCACATGCAGAGACTTCTGCTAGCAGTTTTCTATCACATGCAGAGACTTCTGTTAGCAGTTTCCCCTTGTCTTTCAGAAGAGAATTGCTGTTAACACCAACTACTGCTAATAGCAAAATAAAAAAATAATTACAGTGTAAATAAAAACTAGTGAGTTTATGTAAAACATAATTCTTTCTGAAAAACATTTCCTTCGGAATGGGATGTGCATGCGTCTATTTTGCATTTTATTTGTAATGTTGTTACTCTTACAGCGTAAATTATGCGTAAAAGTATAAGTTTTTAAAAAAATAAACTCCCAACACAGGCAAGCATCTGTTTAATTTAAGTGTTCAATATTCCTTCTTTTTTTTTTTGTGTATGTTTACTCATTTTTTTTTTCTGATATATGAACAGATTATATTGTCAGAATCATTTCCCATCCACAGCCCATGTGTGTTCGACGTATGATATGTCTGTATGACCAGCCGAGCTGTTTGTAAAATATTCTGAAGTCTCGAAAGCTCAGTATGGAGATAAGTTTATTAGTATTGCCAGAAAATGTTGGAGATACCTTAAAATAATCTAATGCTGTATATTAATAGGCACTGCCAAAGTAGATCACAAGGTGTTTAGTAGCACATTTTTAGTCAAAAATGTCATATTTAATAGAGAAACGAGCATACATTCGTAGTAAAATTCAGTTTTAATTTTACTGTGATGGTTCTGTTTCAGTAATTTTCTGTTACTCTAAGCGCGCCCATTTGTATCATTTTTTTACTTTTCATGTGTAGAGTGTTTTATGGTTTCACTGTTTTATGTTTGTGTGAATTTGTGAAATAATTTCTGACTTTGAGTCCATTGTTTTGTTTACTGTGAGAAAGTGTCATGAAATAAAGCACCTTTATCTGACATTTCCAATAAATGATGCGTCGATCAAGTTAAAACGTAGCTCAGTTATATATAGATTTATGTTTCTGGAAGATGTACAACACAGGGAGTGATGGCGTGTGATAAGTTTCTAGAAAAATTGTCTAAAATCACTGTTCATTTTTTACATTCAGCGACCTGTAGCTGAGCAAGTCTTTGTCCCACCTCGATGTTATTACCCCCCTAGTAACAGGCCTAGCCTGGCTAACAGAACAGGGATCATTATAGTCCCCATGGTGGTGGAGTCTGCTAAAGAAGCGTTGCATATCCCCTGCTTTTTAGCTACACTCAGTAACTGAAAAAAAAAAAATAGCTGCCATGACTCACTCCCAAACTGACATGATGCTGTGCCTCATCTTCATCACTTTGACCTACAAAAAACACCAGCTCACATTTCTAGTGAGACTGAAGAAAGAAGGTGGACTTTATCTTTCCAAGTATCCAGCTGTTATCAAAGTGGGCTGTATCGCCACTCTGGAGGTAATGGAAAGAGAGAAGGTAGCAGTAGGTGGCATTGGAACCAATGGAGTAAAGAGATGTTTTGCGGCAGAGTCAAGTCTGGGGCAGCCCAAACAAATTTGGGAACCACTGGTCTCATCATTAGCATGTTAATGCATTTTGTATTTTAGTATTTGTGTAAATGATGATGAAGATTTTTAGAAATTTTGCATTTGTTGTGTGTTGTAGGTTATTGGATATTCTTCATTAGCTTCATTTACACATGAAAGGTAGATGACTCTTTTGCCATTGTTTTTTTTTTCCTTTTCTTAAAACAGAGACTTCATGTTGATTTATGAGCTGATAAAGATGCTGATAAGTGTATTGTTCAATTTTAAACTATGGTTTTGTGTAGTTCGAGTTCTGTTGTAAATGATTTTCTTTATTATGAACTTTCATTTTTGTCTTCTGTGATGCTAAGGATTGTGTCGTATAGCTGGTCACAACCCCCACCTAATCACTTCCATGAAGTGTTCTTTGTCAACAGGCTGTGTCATAACAACCTGAGAAATGAAATAAAGTTTAACACTCTTTCTGTTATGTTGGGTTTAATAAACAGGTCCTACAGTGGTTCTCAGCATCCTAGGTCCCGGTCCCCCTTTTTCAACCCAGTCTGCCCTGAATTCTCCCCAGTATATAAAATCTTCAAGCAGAAAGACTTTCACCATGAAGCATTCTTTTATGGTGGTGAAATTCTTCTCAAGGGGAGCCATGTGTCTCCTTGTTGAGAAACACTATGAAACAAATGGACAAATTAGGGAAGCCATGATGGCCTGCTAAAATAGTCATCTGTCATTCCTATTTTCACTACTGAACTGAGGAACAAAGCATTTGGTCACACTGCATTAAAAAAAAGGAAAACAAGAGTGGTGTCAGTGCGGGTTGAGAGGAAATTACCTCCACTTGATGACTCTAGAATCTTATTCTGCATGTAAGTGTTACAAAAATATTGCATAGTTGAAGTTTTGGTTAGCAGTAAGACATTTTAAATAAGTGTCACAAAGTTTTTAGCAAATTGTATAAACTAGTTTGTTTCTTCTTAATGGGGGGGGGGGGGTGTCATAGTGGCATGAAAATGATGGATTAGCCTTGAAACCAGGACATTACACGTTGTCTAATCAATATAATCTTTACGTCACTGGCAAACTTGGAAAATAATGTTTACCTCATTTGGCTTGTGGTTTTTTTTAGTTTTTTTTTAAAAATAATTAATTTTTAAATTTAAATCAGATGAATTGACCCCTGTTGGGAGATAACATTCTTTAAAAAAAAAACAAATATTAACTGTTATAACACATAACTTGCCTCTGACGAAAGAGGCCAAGAGCAATATGTTAAATGTTAGTCACAGCTTGACCAACACATTCCACAAGAAACCTGGCATATGAAACAGTCTGGTCAGAAATAGTGCCAAAATGGCCTGCATTTTTTATCATATGTTGGTTTAGCAAGAAAAAAAAAATTACCATTCAGATAACATGATATAGCATTAATTTCTGTGCACAGCTGTACATGTGGACTTGACTGCTTTATAAAATGTATATACATAATTTAATTTGATTGTTTAAAACATGGGTTTATGGCACCATTTTGAAGCACTTTATTCTTTGACAAATAATCTTATCACTTGAATCATCTGGAGATCTTTCTCATTGCCGGATATATTGTATTTGTTGTGGTTATCCCTAAATATATGTGTATATATGTTTGTTAATTTGAGTGTTTTGTGTACATTTATGTCAGCTAATGCAACAGTTTATGTACTTGTCTGAGTATGTCAAACGTGGGTTGAACTGTGGACATGTTAGATGTTGACATGGTTCACCCGTGGACAAGGGTGATCAGATTCACTCAGCATTTGTTCAAATTTTGGTTGTAAGGTGCCAAGAACAAATCAAAATCTGTGATGTCAGGTGCTGTACTTGTTGGTGTTTTGGCCGATCCACAGTCACGATGTCTCGTACATTTATGGAGGTTTACTCCAAGCTGTTGTGGTATACGGAGGATGTAGCGTTAATGCCCATGTATTTTTCTTGACCTGTTAGCACACTAGAGGGTAATGTAGTCAGAGTCTTGCCCAGGTGACTTCCTTTCCCTAGCTTCAGCAAGAGCCAGGTACCAGTTTCTACAGCAGGGTTGACTGGCACATCTCAGACCACAGTCTGCATGGCAAACTTCACTGATGTTCTTTCCTGTTATGGTTATAATTATTTCAAGCCTGAAGAAGGATATTGGAAAGAGCTCATCAGTGCATGTTTAAGTTTATGGTGATATTTGTGGTACTTGGAGAAATGGTTTGTTGTATTTTATTCTCTGTTTCCAGAACTCTACTATTATATGTTCTGGTTCTATGATTCATTTATGGAGTTTTGTCAGTTTGTTGTAATATGCTAGTACTTCTGAATAATATAATGTTTTATATATGTACTATTAGGATTTGGCAACACTGAAAGTCACTGGCATCTCATTAGCGGCAGTCATATTCATCTTTACATATTTCTGCAGTAAGTTTGGGCAGATTCATCACCACTTGACATTGTCTAGCATTCTCTGACCTCTTATGATGGCAGAGTGAAGTTTCTGTATTTATCATAAAAGCAGTCTGATACTGAGGCTGAGTTTTGAAGCTGTGGCTGTGAGTGGTTAGCTCATTTACCCAGCCTCTATGACCAGTTGAACCTGATGCTTAGTGAGACTCTTGAGGCAGGGCTGTTTTGAAGACTTGGGCCCTGGAAGAGAATAGGACTTGCTGACTTTTGTGCATACAGACTCCACATCATTGGAGACTGTCTTACCTTGCACTGTAGTGCTCAGTACCCATTTCTGAGCTGGGTATTTCTGTATATTTATATGTTGTCAGAAGCAAGAGAATATTCATTATGAAAGTAAACCATGCAGTTATGTGTATTATTGCAGTACCATGATAGTGAATTATAGTGTAATCCTGTAGATGTGAAAATACGAGTAGATTACTGACCTGTCTTCTGGCCTGGAAAGATATTGTTCAGGACTTACTCTGAGTACTTTCTCTTTATCCAGCTGTAGGAATGAGTACTCAGTACACTATTATGATATGGAGAATATCAACCTGCAAGGTGAAGCACACTGTCTTTAAAAGAGGATATTATCCTCTTCTTTTCGTCTCTTTCTTCCTCTCCCCCCCCCCCCCCCCCCCCCCCCCAAAGTACAGCCTCATAAAACATCCGAACATTGATGAACTAGGAAAAAAAATACCATAGTGGACCCTTTTCAGGGCTAGAAGTTCCCACCATAACAGCGTTGTGGTGATATCACCAAGTTTGATCTTACTACTTTCATATTGTGAGATCTTTTATGTGACGACTCTTGTGGGAATCAATAGAACATGTATGTTTAATTATGTCTTCTTTCTTCTTAATTGATTCTTATGTGTTGTAACAGATTTCTGTACAGTTTTGTTTTTGTTGTGCTGATGTTTGATAGTTTGTATTGTGTTAATATTGTTATATTGACCTTTGACTTATGGAAAAGATGTAATATGTTGTGACTGATGTTCTTGTGTCATGTAGTAATTTTGTATTTTTTTTTTGTTAGTAATTCCTGAATTTTAAATGATGTAATATGTTATTTTGTTTATTGGTGTAATATTACAGCTTACATGTAATGATGAAATTGCGCTAAAGCCAATATTTGAATTACATGTATAGATATAATGTGCTGTCATTGATGTTTTAGTTTTTATGTACTGATGTAATTCATGACTCAAGTGATGACATCATCTCCAGATGTAGTGTAACTGATGTTTTGACTTCAGTCGTCTTGTGTGTTGTAGCTAATAACTGATTTTCATTCGTTCGTTCGTTCAGCTTTCCGAGCCATCGCGGCTCATTGGTGCGGACAAGACTTGGCTCTTGATAACTGACTTTCTGTACCAATATTCAACTGGTGACCTGTCATTCAAGTGAAAAGACAAAAAAAAACTATACAACCTTTATATGATGCTTGCTGATTTGCTGATGTGATTACATTGTAGTTGATTTTTGAATTTAATGTGGTAGTATGATATATAATTGATGTATGAACATAATTGATCTTCAGTTTCTGTCTGAGTTGCATGAGGTTGTTAATAGATTGTTTTGTTTTACTGTGTTTATTGTGGCTCACTTTTCACCCTTGTTTATTGATGTAGTATGTTGTAACTCATGTTTGGCATGTTTTGTCTGATATAATATGCTACAGTTAATATTTTGCCTCTTACCTTTGTGACTGAAATTTTGACCTTAGTGAAATGACTTGTGTATGCTGTAATATAATTTCAACTTACATTGTGCAGATCTAATACAGAGTGATGTAAGCATTTGCTTACATGTTTTCATGTAACACAATTGGAATTTGTGTGCCTTTTCCATTGTTTTAACATCATCCCTTCTCTCTCTACGTTTTCATAAATTTGTTGAGAGAAACTAAATTGAGAAAGTTCTGGAACAATAAATATTTTATTGACATCATTTAGTTTCTTTGTTGTTGTTTTTTTGGCACCCATATATTGTAGGTAAGCTCTAAGTGAAAGAAGACGATTGGGTGAAAAATGAGATAAATAACATGATGTTATGCCCCATATAGCCCCAGCTTACTCCCATTGAATATCTATGGCTTAAACAAAGCCATCTATAAAAGTAAACATATGATAAAAGTGAGAAGACAACATGGGAAAGGGTGGGTGAAGGAAGGCTGAGAATGAATAGAGTACACTGAGATGACAAGGATGTCTAGACAAGAAAACTATCAAAGTCTTCTACTGGCTACATGAGGATAGAAAGGGCTAGAAATTAACCTTCAATAGTGTGGGACAAGTTAAGATATCTGTGGTGTCCTTTTTTTTTTTAATACAAATGTAATATCCAGCCTCATGCATATGAAAGCTGGAAAACAGCTAAAGAAATTAGACTCTTTTGAAGACAAATGCCTAAGGAAAATACTTGGTATAAAGTGGAACGAATTCAAGAACAATGCAGAGATAAGACAGATGAGCAAACAACAACCTATCTCATGGGTGATCAGTAAAAGAAGATGGACATATGTCGGTCATGTGATGAGAAGAAACAATCAGAGGATCTCCAAACAAGCTGTCAAGTGGAACACAAAAGGCCGAAGAAAAAGATGTCGACCACGTGAAACTCTAAAGATGACATTGTTAAGAGAGGCCAGTTCAGTGTGCATAGCATCCCTTGATGAGACTGAAAACGAGAAATCTTTGCAAACTACAATGCGAGGCCTATGTGACGTCTAGCGGCACAGGAAGGATGTAAGAATGGGAATAAGTTTTGTGTTAAAGATTTCAGCTTTTGATGACCGAGTTCATGAGACTCCCTGGTTCTGGAATATTTGTTTGCTGAAACAGACATACTGGACTCGTGGGTGTCAGTAATGAGACTTAGCGAATTCTTGAAACTGTGCTAGTATGAAACAAGCATGGTGGATTCTTGGATGTCTGATTGCTGAAATAATCATCCTTTATGGACATTTCAAATCTGTACGTTGTGGTTTTGGAACCTGATGATTCAGGGTCCTCTGGTCAGCTCAGCTAAAGAAGTTAGTGTCTCTGATACACTTCTTTTGGGGACATCGGCCTCTGAAGAAGAAGAATGTCTGCTTGCAGATAGGGTACACAGGTTCACACTGCTAGCAGCTGTAAGTAAATAAAGTTAAAACATCATGTGAAGTTGAATCACATGAATAAGGCACCTATTCAAACTGGATGGGACGCACACAAAGACTGGATTCTTGAATAGCACTTTGTAATGAGGTTTGTATTCTTGATGCCTGTTTGGATGAGATTTACAAGCACAGGTGTAATGTTTGACTGATGAGGCTTGCATGTGTTGGGTGTCTGATTGTGATGATGTTTGCAAGTGTTGGTTGTTTGATTGTGATGAGGTTTGCATGTACTGGCTTCTTGACTGCGACGAAATTTTCTAGCATGAGAGGTAGGCAGTAGTGTATGGTTCGTTTTACAAAGAAAGATTTTTTAAAGTGAAGAAAGCGGCAGAAAGCAAGATGAACATGTATAAAGGAAGAACATACAACAATCCAACATTTTGGCAAATGTGTTTTTCATGAATCACATACAAAAATATCTTATATCCTTCCCGTGCCGTTAGACGTCACATAGGGCTCGCAAAGTAGTTCGCCAATTTTTCCTGTCCTCGGCGAGTCTTTCAACCTCAACAAAGGATTTTATGCCTGTTAACTTGGCCTCTCTTAATAATGTTCTCTTCAGAGTTTCACGCGGTCTGCCCCTTTTTCTTCGGCCTGTTGTGTTCCACTTGATAGCTTGTTTTGGGATTCTCTGCTCATTTCTTCTCATCAAGTGGCCAACATATGTCCATCTCCTTTTCCTGATCACCCGTGAGACTGGTTGTTGTTCAGTCATCTGTCTTATCTCTGCATTGTTCTTGAATTCATTCCACTTGATGCCGAGTATTTTCCTTAGGCATTTGTTTTCAAAAGAGTCTAATTTCTTTTCTATTTCTTTAGTTGTTTTCCAGCTTTCGCATGCATAAATGAGGGTGGATATTACATTTGAATTGAATAGTCTTAACTTGGTCCTTGTGCTTATAACTTTTGAATTCCATATGTTCTCAAGATTCTTGAAGATTGATGCTGCTTTTGCAATTCTGATCCTAACTTCCTTTCTAGTGTCACCATCCTGGTCTATGTAGCTGCCAAGGTATGCAAATTGATTGACTTCTTCAATATCTGTCCCTTCTATGTGTATTTTTCCATTTTGATTGATGGGAATTTTCATTATTTTTGTTTTGTCCTTGTTAATTTCAAGTCCTATTTTGCTAGCCGGTGAAGATAGGCTATCTGTTTTTTCTTGCATGGAATTCACATTATTACTGATAAGAGTTATGTCATCAGCAAAATCAAGATCTTCTAGTTGGGTCCCATGTACCCAGTCAATACCTGTGTTACCTGTGCAGCATTTTTTCATTATGAAGTCTATTGTAATCCCAAAAAGTAAAGGAGACAGTATACATCCTTGTTTCACGCCTGTTTCAATCTGGAACCATTCACTCATCCACTCATCCCTTCTTCTGTCTTGACTGCACAACCATATCCATTGTATAAGTCCTTAATGATGTTGACAATTTTAGATGGTATTCCATATAGACATAAAATTCTCCATAATGAATCTCTGTGTATGCTATCAAATGCCTTCTTAAAATCTATGAAATTCAGTATTAATGGTTTCTGCTTTTCAATATGTTCTTCAAGTATTATTCTGAGAGTAAAGATCTGGTCGAGACAGCTTCTCCCTTTTCGAAATCCTGCTTGTTCTTCTCTCATTGCAGTATCCACTATATCTTTGAGTCTATTCAAAATGACCTTGCAAAATACTTTTGACACAACTGATATTAAGGTTACTCCTCTCCAGTTGTTACAGTCACTAAGGTTGCCCTTTTTTGGTATTTTAACAATGATTCCCTTCTTCCAATTAGAAGGGACCTTTTCTTCTTTCCAAATCTTGTTAAACATTCTCTGTAGTTGTCTCATGTTGTCACTATTGATAGCTTTTAGCATCTCGGCTGTTATTTCATCTTCACCTGCAGCTTTGTTGTTAGCCATTAAATTCACTGCTGTTTCAATTTCATGCAATTTAATTTCATCTAGATTGACATTTAGTTGTGGGGCTGGTAAGTCAGTTTCAAGGTTTAACAATTCTTTTGGGTGTGGTCGATTGAGTATTTCTTGGAAGTGTTCAGCCCATCTTTGCTTTTGGTCTTTATTTGATGTTAATAGTGTTCCAGTTTTGCTAAGGATTGGTCTTTCTTTAGATGTAATAGTACCTGTTAGCCTCTTTTGTATGTTATATAAAGTTTTGCTGTCTCCTGTTTTTGCTGCTTTTTCTGCCTCTTTCGCCATATTGTCTATGTATTCTCTTTTATCCCTTCTAGCTGAACTTTTTACTTTCTTGTCTATGTCTTTGTATTTTGCTTTTGCCGAATCTCTTTCATGATCTGCTTTTGCATTCAACATGTTTAATTTGACTGCTCGTCTTTCATGTATATACTTCCATGTTTTATCTGATATCCATGCTTTTCTATTTGGTTTTTCCAATCCGGCGCTTACTTTTGCTGCTGTGATTATGGCTGTGCTGTAAGAATTCCATAGCTCATCTATACCTATCTCCTCTACTTCACTGGGTGTTTTGGAATGATTGGCAAGTTCCTGATTGAAATTAATGTTAGTATTTTCTTCTTGTAGGCTGTGGATGTTTATCTTTCTGTGTACTGATTTCTTGTGTTGACTTTTCAATTTTAGTTTTATTTTCCCTATGCACAGGTTGTGATCACTGTTGACATCTGCACCCCTATAAGCCCTTACATCCATGAGAGATGTTCTGTATTGCTTTCTAATACAAAAATGGTCTATCTGGTTTCTAGTTCTATCATCTGGAGATATCCATGTTGTTTTATGTATCTCTCTGTGTGGGAATATTGTGCCTCCAATGACCATGCCCTCTGTTAGACATATTTCAATTAATCTTTCTCCATTCTGATTAACCATGTCAATTCCTTCTTTCCCCATCACTTTTTCAACGTCGGTATTATCCTTCCCTACCTTAGCATTGAAGTCCCCCATAGCAATTAGGATGTCGTGTTTAGGGACTTTGTTGATGATTTGTTGTAGTTGGTGATAGAAGTCGTCTTTCACATCATCATCTGCATCATTCGTGGGTGCATAACACTGTATTATTGTCATTCTTCCGTGTCGTAGGTTGTATCGTGCTCTTATTATACGACTGTTCACTGGTTCCCATTCTACAAGGCTCTTTGCAGCTACATTTGACATAATAATGCCCACTCCGTCTCGGAATTTATTGTCATTTCTACCTGAATGTATAATTAACTTACCGTTTTCCGCCGATCTTTTACCTGCTTCTGGCCATCGCATTTCGCTGATGCCCAGTATGTCTAGATGGTATCTCTCCATTTCTTTGATGACCTGGGTAGTTTTTGTTGGTGCTGCCATCGTTCTCACATTCCAGAATCCGATCTTTGTCACATGTTTGGGGCCGACGAAAAATAACACAACATTTAAAAGCACGAAAAATTAAACATTTAACTCTTTTGGTATCATTGTTTAAAAATAAAAAAAAGACCTGGGCAAAAATGCGCACACACAGATGTAGGTGAGCACGAAGCAGAGGCAAGCGATTGGCTGAGAAATTAGACGAAAAGGTGATAACAAAAGGTATTAGATGGCACTATGCTTGTTTCCGTCGGATAACTATGGCCTAAACAAAAGCCGTCCAGTAGACGCATATAATAAAATGAGAAAACAATTTTCTAGCATTGGATTGTTTTACTGTTTTTGAGGTTTGCTAACAGTGGATGTATTGTTTCACTACAGGTATATATTTTTCAAATAAGAAATAACGAGGCTTTAAGACGAGCAGCCTTCTAGCTATGAGAGTACGGCACGTGCCTGAATTGTGATATCCGGATGGCAGAGTCTGTAGTGACTTGGACATCCGGATGTCACGATTTCAGGCATGCCTGTCAAGCATTTCTGGAGATGTAAGATGGTCAAGTCGATAAGTGCGCGTCCTTTTATTTGTCACCACAACATGGAAGTTTATTTTAAATCAGTTTTGCTATTTATTATTCCCTAATAAAAGATTTTCAAACAGCTCATGCATATTATGTATATAAACAACATTGTTTCGTCTCTAATTTTCTACCGGCTGTCACATTTCTAAAGCCCCCCCCCCTTTTTTTTTCCACGTCTAAGTTCAAAGTTCAGACTCCGGCTTCACCGCATTCGGGACAACCCCCATATATGCCCCGCCGCATGCCGCAGCATCAATCGAAGAGTTTGTTTGCTAATAGTTCCTGTCAAATGTTGGTTGTTTACGATGTGTTTTCTGCCACACAGTTCGGATTTCCTGCCAGCATCTTTAATTTGTCCTAGTTCCAGCAGTCTCTTCACAGCCACATTGTTCTTCCATTCCCGCTCTTCATTTTCCCGCAGTCTGTCCAATACAGCCTTAGAAATTTCCCCCTTGTCCATTGTCAGTCAATTATTAATTTTAGCTTGTCCAGCAAGTCTCTCTGCCACATGTCAGCCAAGGAATTCCACATCTGTTTACTGCTATTCTTTATCCTTTTTTTTTCTTTTTAAATAGTTTGGTGTGTCGGTAATTTCAGTATTACACGAAGTTTTTACTATAAGTTCTGCTGTATTTCATTTACTGCATATGAATACCTGCCATGTTTAGCCTACACAAAGTCGTCGACTTTATTAACATGACATTGACCATCAGCATCTCTGTATTCTGAGTATCTGCTACGACATTTTGTTCTTGGAGCCGCTGAAGTGGTGAAACAATGTCAGTGTTTGATTGCATAGCACTGAAACTACACGGCATCCTGGGAATGAATCTACACAGCGCATGGTTACCGGGCATGCGGCATCAACCGTGACATGGTGGAAGTATCCTGAAAAGAATAAATGCACAAGTTTTAGAACAGCTCCAAGTGCAGTGTGAACCTCTCAAAGAAATAAAAGATGAAGAAAACAAAAATGATTTGGCCGTATCAAAAGACACAACAACATACTGAAGACCATACTAAAAGGAAAAGTGGAAGGAAAAAGATCAAGAAGAAGACAGAGATGTAGACGGGAAGATAACATGCGAGAATGGACAAGATACAGCCTGACTGGGTGCACCATGAAGGCGACGGAGCGAAGGAACTGGAGATTCATTACCGCCAACCTTTTTTTCTGGAGAAGGCACGTGATGATGATGATGATGAAAGTATATAAACGCAGTAAACTAACATAATGGAAACAAATTATCAACGAATAAAAAAGACCACAAACGTTATGTGGTGCTGTTTAAGTTTATTTTGGGAAAATTCCAACTTTGTCCGACCTGCCTGTGTCAACGGGCGTATCTGAGTGTAGATCTGAGATGCTTATCCGTAGAATGTAGATGCTGAGAAATAATTAGATGCGGAGGTGATTAATGAAGAGTATAGAAACTTTTTTTTAATAAAAGAAAAGAAACAGTGAAATATGTTAGAATGGGAAGTGAAAGCATTTTGAACACATTAGGAGGAATATTATGAGTCTATGCGTGTATATTCAGATATGCAGTCACGGGAAAACTGAACAGCCAACACACGAAAGCAATACCCTCTACAGGATGAAAATACTAAGAGTAATTTTAATTTGGGACTTACCAAACAGTTTGCTGCATTCAGTGAGGTAGAGGAGACAGATATATACTCACGGAAAAAAGTAAGTGTGCAATGCTTTAAAAAGCACCATGAACGTGCTCAGGTGATGACCGAAATAAAATTTGGCACACATTATGTTTGATTATCCAATAACAGATAAAATGATAACTTTCAGGTCAGTCACATGTCACAAAAAAGTAAAAGCAAAAAGCTCACCTAATATGGCTCACCACTCCAAGAACAGAAAATCAAGGTTTCAATATCGTGTGTGTCCTCCTCGGGCAGTTATCACTGCTTGACACCGCCTTCTCATCGAACCAATGACACGTTGTATCAGTTGTTGAGACATGTTATTGCATTCTTCTTGCAACGCTTGGGCTAATTCTTGGTGGTTTCCAGGACGATTGTGTCGTCTTCGCAACCTGCGGTCCAGTTCATCCCAAATGTGCTCGATAGGTGACAGGTCCGGTGAAACTGCCGGCCATGGCAAGACAGTAATCTGATGTTGTTGAAAGTAGTCCCTGACCATACGTGGGACATATAGACGAGCGTTATCCTGCTGTAGTATCAGGTCTTGTCCATTAGCATCCAGAAAAGGCATTACGTGGCGTATAATGATTTCGTCCCTATATCGTAAACCTGTAAGGTTGCCATTGAGGAAGACTAGGTTTGTTCGGCCAGCATAGGAAATTCCTCCCCAAACCATTACACTGCCTCCTCTTCTCTTATCCACCTCTAGCACACAGTTATTCGCAAAGCGTTCTCTTCTTCGCATGTACACTAAAGCACGCCCATCATGGCCTTGCAGACAGAATCTGGACTCATCAGTGAATAGGATCCGTCTCCATTGATGATAAGGCCATGCCACATGGTGCCTGGCCCAGTTCAAGCGGGTTTGTCTGTGGCGAACTGTCAGTACTGGTCTAACTGCAGGCCTATGAGGTAAGAGATTTACCTCTCTGAGTCTGTTTCTCACTGTCCTGCCCGACACACGTCTTACACCTGGAATGTTGCAGGCAGTCCATGTTGCCTGAAGAAACCTGTTACGAAGGTGCATGAGGTGGATGTAGCGTGGTAACTCGTGGTCTGCTGCTTCTATGGCGGTCAGCAACGGAACCATTATGGTTAAAACGACTTTGAAGGCGTGATATTGTGTTTCTGTGAACATTAAAAGATTGAGATACTGCTGCTACTGTTGATCCAGCAATTAACATCCCAACAGCTATTTCTCGCTGATGTTCATTCAATCTTGGGATGATGAAAAAAGTTGTTTATGTTGGAATTCCACTACTTCTTTCTTCAACGATTACGTGAAGAGATCTCTGAGAACAGAATTACACACTTACCCTCATTTTATCCGTGGTCAGTGACCAATCATGGATCACGCACGTGATTTCACTGGAGCTGTAGTTATCTCCCCATGAATAGTGCGATCAACTTCGTGCAGCAACGAGAAGTGGACAACACTCAGACAAAAATTCGTGCCAAATCTGATTTCATTTCCCTCATGACAACGTGATTGATAAGCTTGACACCACTGCACACTTACTTTTTTCCGTGAATATAGATTAATTATGGCATTCTTAGAGCACAGCCATAATTACAGCAGCTAAAACAAGTGCTGGACTGCACACAACAAGTAGAAAAGCATGGATATTAGATAACACATAGAAATCCATACATGAAAGACGAGCAGCCAAATTAGCGATATTTAATGTAAAGATAGATCTTGGAAGATATTTGGCAAAAGCAACATACAAAGAACTAGACAATAAAGTAAAAAATTCAGCCAGAAGGAATAAAAGATCTCTCTCTCTCTCTGAACCTTAAGTGCCCAGGGCACATGGGGCTTCCGCAAGGGTTTTCCACAAATGCCTGTCTTTCGCCTTTTTTTCTGCTCTTGCCCAGGTGAGCCCTCTATTGCTCAACATCCTTTCTGTTGTTCTTCTCCATGTCTCTTTTGGTCTACCCTTACTTCTGCTCCCCTGTGGTGTCCATCTTAGTGCTATTTTTGGTAGTGAGTTGTCAGTCATTCGGAGCACATGTCCCAACCATCGCCAGCGTCTTTCCTCAATAATTGTTGTCAGTGGTTTCATCTGCATTTCTGCCAATAAGATGTTATTTCTTATGGTGTTTGGCCAAAATATTTTTTTAATTCTACGTAAACATTTAGTCTGGAAAGAATTCAACTTGTTTTCTATGGTTTTGGTGATTTTCCAGCATTCACTTCCATAGAGTAGTACACTTAGAACATTACTCTTAAATATCCTGATTTTCATATTTATGCTTAGTTTATTTGATTTCCATATATTCTGTAGCATTGCAAAAGCCTGGTTTGCTCTAGTAAGTCTGCTGTTGATGTCCTCTGTGCTGTCTCCATTTTCTACTACTCTGCTGCCAAGGTATACAAATTCGTTAACCTCCTCCACTAACTTGTTATCTACTCTGAGTACATTTCTGTTGTTCACATTTTGCTTCATTAACTTTGTCTTTCCTACGTTGATCTTTAGTCCTATGTTGTTTGCATTCTGGGTTAACTTGTTTATTTTATCTTGCATATCTTTGTGACTGCTTGATAATAGACAAATGTCGTCCGCAAAGTCAAGGTCCTCCAGCACTGTGTCAAGGGTCCATTGTAATCCTCTGCGTTTGTCTGATGTTGCCTCCTTCATTAACCAGTCTACTGCCAAGATAAATAATGTTGGTGATAGTACACATCCCTGTTTCATTCCTGTTTGTACCCTAAAGCTGCTGGAGGTATGTTCTCCACAGATAACTTTGCACTGAAAACCCTCGTATAGGGCTTTGATTACATTAACTATTTTATGGGGGAGGCCATGCCATCTTAGGATTTTCCACAGTGCATCTCTGTTGACACTGTCAAAGGCTTTCTCAAAATCTATGAATAATGCATATGTTGTGCTATGCCACTCATTTGCCTGTTCTAATATTTGTCTAAGTACAAATATATGGTCTATGCATGATCTTCCTTTCCTAAATCCTGCCTGCTCTTTCCGAAGTTTTTCCTCAAGTGTTGGTACAATTCTGTTGATGATTATTCTGCAAAATACTTTACTAGTGAGTGGCAGTAGGGTAATGCCTCTCCAGTTCCCGCAATCTCTGAGGTCACCCTTCTTTGGTAGTTTTACTATAAGACCAGTTTTCCACTCCTCTGGGGCTTTTTCTAAATCCCAGATTTGTTGTAATATCCGGCAAAGTTGTTTTGGTGTTTCTGTTTCTTCTGCTTTCAACATCTCAGCAGTCACTTCATCTTCACCTGGTGCCCTGTCTGATTTTAGCATCTTTATCGCCTCTTTTACTTCATTTATTGTTATTGGTCCTGTATTGATGTTTAGTTCCGCTTTTGCTTCAGGTATATCTATTGCTTGTGCTGCTTGTGTTCTGTTTAGTAGGGTGTTAAAGTGTTCCCTCCATCTTTCAATTTTTTCTCTTTCTCCACTGACCAGTTGTCCATTTTGTGTTCTTACTGCACTTTCACATCTTGTATTGAAGTTACCTGTCATCTGCTTTGTGATTTTATATATGGTTTTCATGTCATTTGTATATGCTGCTTTCTCTGCTGTTTCTGCTAAGTGAATAAAAGATAATACATGAAAAATATGGCGAAGGAAGCAGAGAAGGCAGCAAAAACAGCGTTGTGGGGAGGGGCAGGGAAGCAGAATATATGAAATTATATTCGTAATATGAAACTGATGAATAGGACAAGACTCGGAGACTCTCTCTCTCTCTCTCTCTCTCTCTCTCTCTCTCTCTCTCTGAACCTTAAGTGCCCAGGGCACACGGGGCTTCCGCAAGGGTTTTCCACAAATGCCTGTCCTTCGCCTTTTTTTCTGCTCTTGCCCAGGTGAGCCCTCTATTGCTCAACATCCTTTCTGTTGTTCTTCTCCATGTCTCTTTTGGTCTACCCTTACTTCTGTTCCCCTGTGGTGTCCATCTTAGTGCTATTTTTGGTAGTGAGTTGTCAGTCATTCGGAGCACATGTCCCAACCATCGCCAGCGTCTTTCCTCAATAATTGTTGTCAGTGGCTTCATCTGCATTTCTCCCAATAAGATGTTATTTCTTAAGGTGTTTGGCCAAAATATTTTTCTAATTCTTCGTAAACATTTAGTCTGGAAAGAATTCAACTTGTTTTCTATGGTTGTGGTGATTTTCCAGCATTCACTTCCACAGAGTAATACACTTAGAACATTACTCTTAAATATCCTAATTTTCATATTTATGCTTAGTTTTTTGTTATTTCCATAGAGTCTGCAGCATTGCAAAAGCCTGGTTTGCTCTAGTAAGTCTGCTGTTGATGTCCTCTGTGCTGTCTCCATTTTCTACTACTCTACTGCCAAGGTATACAAATTCGTTGAGCTCCTCCACTAACTTGTTATCTACTCTGAGTACATTTCTGTTGTTCACATTTTGCTTCATTAACTTTGTCTTTTCTACGTTGATCTTTAGTCCTATGTTGTTTGCATTCTGAGTTAGCTTGTTTATTTTATCTTGCATATCTTTGTGATTGCTTGATAACAGACACATGTCGTCCGCAAAGTCAAGGTCCTCCAGCACTGTGTCAAGGACACTCTTTCTGTCGCCTTGTAAAACTGCACCATACACCTCTATTTACCTTTACTATTTGCAGTTTTACTGCAGTCGCCATCCCTTTTATCTGTATAACATACAAAAGAGGCTAACAGGTACTACTGCATCCAAAGAAAGACAATCCTTAGCAAAACTGGCACACTATTAACACCAAGTAAAGACCAAAAGCAAAGATGGGCCGAACACTTCCAAGGAATACTTAATCGATCACACTCACATGAATTGATCCTTGAAACTGACTTACCACTTACCACAACTAAAATGTCAACTTAGATAAAATTACATTGCATGAAAGTACATTGCATTTCAGAGAATGAGAAACATATTAGCTAACACATATTTATCAATGAATGTTAGAAAACGAGTCCTAAAATGCTATATTGAACCTATCTTGTTATATGGAAGTGAATCATGGACAATAGGCAAGTCTGCACAAAAATCATTAGAAGCAGCAGAAATGTGGTTTATTAGAAGAATGTTGCGAATCCCCTGGACAGCAAAAATAACTAATGAAGAATGTATGAGTAGAGCTGGAGAGACAAAAAAAAACCTTGTCAAAAAGATAAGAGAGAGACAATGTACTTTCATAGGACATGCAATGAGAAGAGAGGGCATTGAAAATATTATAACAACAACCCCTTGTGGTCCTTTCGTGGAACTCGTGTGGTCTATTTTGGACGACACAGGGGACCACGGGACCTAACGAGGACCACATGCGTGAATTCAGTAGGTTCACAGTGCGGTTTTTGGTGGTAGAAGTGAACGAAGAAGAAGAAGATTATAAAAACAGGAAAAATAGAAGGAAAAAGATCAAGAGGAAGACCAAGAGAAATGATACTGGACAGTCTGACGGGATGGTATGAGAGGAGATCACCAACTGAACTGATGGCCTGTATGAAGGATCGTGTACTCTGGAGAAGCATAATAGCCAACGCCAGCCGGCACGGCACCTTATGATGATGATGATGATGATGAGAGTGAAACAGCAGTGAATCTAATGGCTAACAATAAAGCTGCAGGCGAAGATGAAATTACAGCCGAAATGTTAAAAGCTATTAACATTGACAACATGAACCAACTACAGAGAATGTTTAATAATGTTTGGAAAGAAGAAAAAGTCCCTTCTAAATGCAAAAAGAATCATTGTTAAAATACTGAAAAAAGGCAATCTTAGCGATTACAGTAACTGGAGAAGGGGTAACATTACTATCAGTTGTGTCTAAAGTATTTTGCAAAGTTATTCTGAATAGAATTCAAGATATAGTGGATGCTGCAATGAGAGAAGAACAGGCAGGATTTCGAAAAGGGAGAAGCTGTCTTGACCAGATCTTTACTCTAAGAATAATACTTGAAGAACATTGAAAACCAAAAACCATTAATCCTGAACTACATAGACTTAAAAAAACATTTGATAGCATACACAGAGAATCATTGTGGAGAATTTTAAGAATATATGAAATACCACCTAAGACTGTCAACATCATTAGAGACCTCTACAACGGATATGTTTGTGCAGTCAACACAGAAGAAGGAATGAGTAAATGGTTCCAGATTGAAACAGGCTGTGAATCAAGGATGTATATTATCTCCCTTGCTTTTTGGAATTGCCATAGACTTCATAATGAAAAAATGCTGCACAGGTAAAACGTGCTTTGATTGGGTGCATGAGACCCAGCTGGAAGATCTTGATTTTGCAGATGACATAACTCTTATCAGTGACAATGTGAAATCAATGCAAGAAAAAACAGATACCCTGTCTTCAATGGCTAGTAAAATAGGACTTGAAATTAACAAGGATAAAACAAAAACAATGAAACTTCTCATTAACCACGAAGGAAAAATATACGTAGAAGGAATAGTTGTTGAAGACGTAAACAATTTTGGATATCTAGACAGCTACATAGACCAGGATGATGACACCAGAAAGAAAGTTAGAATTCAAATTGCAAAAGTAGCATTGAGCTTCAAGAATCTTGAGAACATATGACATTCAAAAGTTATAGGAACAAAAACTAACTTAAGATTATTCAATTCAAATGTATTATACACTCTCATTTATGCATGTGAAAGCTGGAAAACAACTAAAGAAATAGACAAGAAATTAGACTCTTTTGAAAACAAATACCTAAGAAAAATATTCAGTATAAAATGGAACGAATTCAAGAACAAAGAGAGATAAGACAGATGAGCAAATAACAACGTGTTTCATGGGTGATCAGAAAAAGAAGATGGACAGGTGTCAGTCATGTGATGATAAGAAACAATCAGATGATCCCTAAACAAGCTATCAAGTGGAACACAACATGCCGAAGATCAGAATCTCTAAAGAATTGAAAGTATAAAATAGTTTGTACCCTTATTTCAAAGAAGTGAAACTCTAAAGATGACATTGTTAAGAGAGGTCAGTTCAGTGGGCATAACATCCTCTGATGAGATTGAAAAACTCGCAGAAGACAGGGAATCTTGGAGAACTACCATGCGAACCCTATGTGACGTTTAGTGGCACGAAAGGATGTAAGATTGTAAGTCATGGCACGGAAGAGCTAGCTAGAAATCTGAACTATCAACTTCCGAGGAAACTGTACATGGCATCTGTAGACAAAATTCTACACTTACTTTCGATAATAAAAACAAAACTTGCCCTGAATAAACTTCCTGCTTGCATTTCCACCGTGTATGAACCTTTTTGTTGCATGAGTCAGTTAATATGTTATTAACAGATCGTCTTTTGCAGTGAAAGAAAATTCTAAAAATAACTTTATCCTTCCTCTTGTACTGTGAAGTTTTATCTGGGAAATGCAGTTGGCCATATAAATGGCTTCAATGATGTTCGTGACGTAATTCGTGAGTGTTTCTTCAATTCCATTTATCCATTTTTCCCGGGATCTTCCTCTTGACCTGTGTCCTGCAGTTCTTTGGTTGAAGACCCTCGAAGCTGGGTGTATATGGGTCATTCTTATTAAGTGGTCAACCATTTTAGTTCTTTGTTTCTCTATGTACTGTAGGCATGGTTTAGTTCCTATTAATTGTCTTAGATTTCTTAGCCTATCTCTCATATGGATGTTTTCCGCTTTTCTCATATATATACACAAAAAAGAACAAATATATCTATACTACAAGAGCTTAATATTGAAGAAGGCTGGCTAGTAAAGAGGATTAAAGAGAGAAAACTTAAATATTTTGGCCACATTAAACGTCATGATAATTTAGAGAAGACCGTATTGGAAGGATACATAATGGGAAAAAGAAAAAGAGGAAGACCGAAACGAAGATGGCTGCAAGACATCGTTGATGATCTGGAAATGGATGCAGCAGCAGCAGCAGGCCATCTTGCTCACAACCGAGAGGCCTACAGGAGTGCTGTTTGGGAGGCAAAGTTCCGCAAGGGACATGCAAAGGAATGAATGAATATATATATATATATATATAATTTTGGTGTTTCTTGGTTAATGCCCATGTTTGGCTCTGGTAGCGCAACGTTGATATAAATATGCTATTAATTACTTGTCTCTTAGTTTCGAGTGGTATGCTAGAGTAATAAAGTGGCAGGAATATTTGGTATGTAATTTTAAGAGGAAAAAAAGGCATAATAAATTAAAGCATTGCTTCAGTGGTCCTGCGTGTATAGCGAATGAAGAAAAATAATCACTATATGCATTAATAGCCATTAGCATTATAGTAATCAAGAGATTTTTTTTGTTATGGTGAGTGGTGAAATGCGCTGACAGTCAGAGAAGATTTGTTCTCCCCTTTCCTTCCAACCACATCCTGTATCCTAAAACTAAAGTGATGCCTCTAAGAGGTTACTGAATAATCGTTTTGTACTGTATTTTTGCCGGGTGGAGGTTGTTATTTTTACATTCATGTTGCTTTGTTTCTCGTCCCAATGCTGCACTTAGAAACGTCTACACTTCCCCTTATTTTCTATCCCAAAACGTTTATTTATTTTTGTTGGGTCTGTTTTGAGCCGTATAAGCTGTCAAAATATCGGGTACACATTTTAAACTTGCTGGGCGCGCGAGTTTTTAATTGGCTATTTCCTTGGTTACATTTGTTGGTGTCAATATGGAGGACACGGAACATCAAATCCTCCACCACGGGCTAATATTTCTTCATCAGCAAATCAACAGAGGGCATAAAATTTTGTCGTGAATTTCGCCCAGATAAATTCAGAGGCTTAGTGATCATCTGTTATGCTCTGATAGAAACACTTTATCAGGACAGTCATTTGTGTCAAGTAAAAAATGGAGAGACTGTCAGTGATGAAATGTTGCTCGTGTGCTTGCATGGAGCATCAAATTGTTTATGCGCTGCAATTATTTTTGTCAAGCAATAGTGCTCGATGTGCTGCAAGTGGTAAAGTGTAACATCGCAATACATCTTCCAGCTGAAATTCTATATTTTGACCATTTATAATTTACTGTGAGGCACTTAATCATCATGCCGATAGCTCAAGCTCGCCTGCAGGTCTTGCAGGTTTGCAAGTTGCTGCAGTGTGTCAGAGAAAGAAATAAAAAGCAAATCGAGAAGCTAACTATAAATGGAACACCACAGCTCATCAACTATAATGCTGCAGAGGATGGGTTAACAGCACTGATTGTAGCTGCAAATAATAATGATGATGACATGATTGAGTTTTTACTTGGCCTTGGTGCCCACCCTGATGTTATGGACCTGAAGGGTAAAACTGCAGCCATTTGGGCAGCTGAGTATGGCAACGTAGAATGCCTAGAAAAGCTTTTAGCTGCAGGCGCAAACATGACCCTAACAGACATTGAAGGGAAAGGTATTATATCTTCATTTTATCAGTAGGTTAACAACATTATTTGCACGTAAAATACATGCTGTCACTTATCTACTGCTGTAGCCTTTTAGAAAGATAACATTAAAATGTTTGGATGATTTTATTGAAATATAAAATATTGTTATATTTGCACTACATCTCCATAGCGTTCATGTTGACTGTATTGAGGTTTCATAAAAGATTCAAAGGGAAAAAGATACAGGTAGATGTAAGAAAGCTCATAATTTTTTCATATTCCACTTGAAGCCTTTTCATTACATTTGTTGTGGTGTAATTGTCTGTGAACTTCTGCCCTTTGATCCAAAGCAAAGTTAAAATATCTATAAATATTTCTCACCACTGTTCTATATGACCTGTTTAACTGAGAGGTCAGGTGCCCAGTCATCTTATTTGCTGGTATAATGTTCAAGCCCCAACAGTGGTGATTTTTTCTTGTACCATCCACTAAAAAGGTCCTGGTGTCCACCCAGCCTCTAGAAATGGACACCAGAGGAACCTGGGTAGGTATATGCTGCCAGGCATGATACTGACCACATCACACTTTCATGTGTTGAAGGTCATGGAAATATGGGGCTAACACCGTATCCTCAGTGTGCTTTAATGGCATGGAAATATGGGCCTAACACTGTATCCTCAGTGTGCCTTAATGGCATGGAAATATGGGCCTAACACCATATCCTCAATGTGTCTTAATAGCATGGAAATATGGGCTTAACACCATATCCTCAATGTGCCTTAATGGGATGGAAATGGGGGTTTTATCTTTAGTTTTTGTTCTTCTATATACTGTTGTTTATCTCCATGGAAACTGCGAGCAGAATTTTCACAGAAGCCAGTGTTTTGAAGATGTTGGAACACAAGCATTTTGTCTGATTTTGTGGAGTTACTGTCATTAATTAGAAGACCTGGAGTCAATCCAAAAAAAAACCTTCTTGGCAGACTCCACCCCCATGGAATGAATTAACAAATGAACAAACTTCATGTTCAAAGAATGAAGAGTGAGAATGCAGACCCATCTGACATCTGTCCTTCACCTCTCAGCTTTTCTTTCCAGTGCAGTCATCCAGCATGAAGAGCCCTGTCACATTAGCCAGGCTGTTAATAGGAACTCCAACAAAGATGCAGGAAAAGTTCTTAGGCAGCTCTGGTGTACAGGCCCTGAAAGCCACTCTGATACTCTAGAACAGGGGTTTCCAATCTTTTTTTGTCCAGGGACCACTTTTCTGACTACACATAAGTTGCAGACCACCATACGTGATATTGGAATGCCATAACATAAGCCTTTACTTGTTTTGATACAACAGATGGTATTTAATACCAGATCACTAATGCAACCATGAACCACATGATAATGCATTCAAATAAGAGAAGTTACCTTATGTGGTAAGACTAGCTCTAGTAATGAATGTATATAGAGGCGTATGATTCAGTTATAAAAAAAAAAAAAGATAGAATGAGTGAGAAAAGTGGACAGAAACTTGAATGGCTGAAAGCAAGATGAGCACATAAAAATGAAGAACATATAACAATCCAGTATATTTTGGGAAAAGCCTTTTTCAAGGATCACATACAAAAACAACACAACAGTTAAAAGCACACAAAAAAACTATATGAGAAATGTAAATAATGCACCCAGGACCACTTGTGCTCTGTGGACCACAAGTTAGGAACCACTGCTCTAGGATGGTTGACTTCATTCCCAGTCCCTGTATTGTGTTGTATTTCTCAGATTATGAAGAAAGTAAACTGACTTTTAATAAGTCACTTTGGTTAACCTTTTCACTATTTTAAAAGTCTGTTGATTCTGTTACTGCTGCTGGTTTAGACTGATTCATTTTGTACTTCCTCAGGGATACTGTTCTACCTCATGACACCTACAGAGCGACATGCCAAGTGCATTGAGCTGGCATTGGCTAATGGTGCTGATGTTAACAATGTTGATAATGAGGGCAGCCCAGTATTTGTTGTTGCCTGTGATCTGGCAATAGATAATGAAAAATTCTGTCTTGAGCTGCTAAAACGCGGAGCAGATCCTAACAGTGTTCAGTTGGTAGGTCTGCCATTTGTGTTTTATAGCTCAGAAAAAAAAAATAGGAGTGAGTTTGAAAAAAAATATACACAGATAAGAACTGGAAGTATTTGTTATGCATTTTGTTTCATTCACAACATTCTTACTTCTTACATTCTTCCCGTGCCGCTAAATGTCACATAGGCCCCATATGGAAGTTTAACAAGATTTCCTGTCTTTGGCGAGTTTTTCAATCTCATCAAGGGATGTTATGCCCACTGAACTGGTCTCTTAACAATGTCCTCTTTAGAGTTTCACATGGTCGACCTCTTTTTCTTCAGCCTGTTGTGCTCCACTTGATAGCTCTGATTGTTTCTTCTCATCATATGACTGACATGTCCATCTTCTTTTTCTGATAACCCACGAGACAGTTTGTTGTTTGGTCATGTGTCTTTTCTCTTCATTGTTCTTGAATTTGTTCCACTTTATACTGAGAATTTTCATTAGGCATTTGTTTTTGAAAGAGCCTAATTTCTGGTCTATTTCTTTAGTTGTTTTCCAGCTTTCACATGCATAAATAAGGGTGGATATCACATTTGAATTGAATAATCTTAACTTGGTTTTTTTGCTTATAGATTTTGAATGCCATATGTTCTCAGGATTCTTGAAAGTCAATGCTGCTTTTGCAATTCGAATTCTAACTTACTTTCTGGTGTCACCATCCTGGTCTATGTAGCTGCCGAGATATGAAAAATAGTTTACTTCATCAATAACTGTTCCTTCTATGTACATTTGTCCTTCATGGTTAATGAGAAGTTTCATTATTTTTGTTTTATCCTTGTTAATTGCAAGTCCTATTTTACTAGCCATTGAAGACAGGGTATCTGTTTTTACTTGCATTGATTTCACATTGTCACTGATAAGAGTTATGCCATCTGCAAAATCAAGATCTTCCAGCTGGGTCTCATGCACCCAATCAAAGCACGTTTTACCTGTGCAGCATTTTTTCATTATGAAGTCTATAGCAATTCCAAAAAGCAAGGGAGATAATATACATCCTTGTTTTAATCTGGAACCATTTACTCATTCCTTCTGTGTCGAGTGTTGACTGCACAAACATATCCATTGTAGAGGTCTCTAATGATGTTGATAATCTTAGATGGTATTCCATATATTCTTAAAATTCTCTACAATGAATCTTTGTGTATGCTATCAAATGCCTTTTTTAAAATCTGTGAAGTTCAGTATTAATGGTTTTTGGTTTTCAATATGTTCTTCAAGTATTATTCTTAGAGTAAAGATCTGGTCAAGACAGCTTCTCTCTTTTTGAAATCCTGCCTGTTCTTCTCTCATTGCAGCATCCACTATATCTTGAATTCTATTCAGAATAACTTTGCAAAATACTTTAGACACAACTGATAGTAAGGTTACTCCTCTTCAGTTATTGCAATCGCTAAGGTTTTCTTTTTTCGATACTTTAACAATGATTCCTTTTTGCCATTTAGAAGGGACCTTTTCTTCTTTCAAAACTTTATTAAACATTCTCTGTAGTTGGTTCAATTTGTCAATGTTAATAGCTTTTAACATTTTGGCTATAATTTTATCTTCACCTGCAGCTTTGTTATTAGCTATTAGATTCACTGCTGTTTCACCTTCATGCAATGTAATTTTATATAAGTTGACATTTTAGTTGTGGTAAGTGGTAAGTCAGTTTCAAGGATCAATTCATGTGAGTGTGATTGATTAAGTATTCCTTGGAAGTGTTCGGCCCATCATTGCTTTTGGTCTTTACTTAATGTTAATAGTGTGCCAGTTTTGCTAAGGATTGTCTTTTGTTGGATGCAATAGTACTTGTTAGCTTCTTTTGTATGTTATATAGAGTTTTGCTGTCTTCTGTTTTTGCTGCCTTCTCTGCTTCTTTCTCTGTCCATGTATTCTCTTTTATTCCTTCTAGCTGAACTTTTTACTTTATTGTCTAGTTCTTTGTATGTTGCCTTTGCCAGATCTCTTGCAAGATCTGTTTTTACATTCATCATCATCATCATCATCATCATGTGCCATGCCGACTGGCGTTGGCTATTATGCTTCTCCAGAGTACACGATCCTTCATGCAGGCCATCATCTCACTTGGTGATCTCCTCTCACACCATCTCGTCAGACTGTCCAGTATCATTTCTCTTGGTCTTCCTCTTGATCTTTTTCCTTCTATTTTTCCTGTTCTTATAATATTTTAATTGCCCCCTCTTCTCACTGCATGTCCTATGAAAGTACATTGTCTCTCTCTTATCTTTTTGACAAGGTTTTTTGTCTCTCCAGCTCTTCTCATACATTCTTCATTAGTTATTTTTGCTGTCCAGGGGATTCACAACATTCTTCTAATAAACCACATTTTTGCTGCTTCCAATGATTTTTGTGCAGACTTGCCTATTGTCCATGATTCACTTCCATATAACAAGATAGGTTCAATATAGCATTTTAGGACTCGTTTTCTAACATTCATTGATAAGGATGTGTTGGTTAATATGTTTCTCATTCTCTGAAATGCAGTCTTTGCTTGGCTTATTCTGTTCCTAATTTCTGTTCTACATTTCCCATCTGAAGTTATTACTGCTCCAAGGTATTTGAATTTCTGCACCTGCTTTAGAATAGTTCCATTTAATTTAATACTGCATACTGGTGGATTATGTTTCTTAGATATAACCATAGTCTCTGTCTTTTTGATGTTCAAAGTAAGGCCTTTCTGTTCACTTTCTTTGGCGACTTTATCCAAGAGATTTTGCAGGTCTTGTTGGTTCTCAGCTATCAGTAGTGTGTCGTCAGCATACCGAAGGTTGTTAATATTGTATCCTCCAATTTTTATTCCTGGTTCTGTGATGATTGTTCTTAGAATATTCTCACTATACAGAGAGAAAAGGTCTGGAGATACTACACGTCCTTGTTTTATAGGTTGATATTTTCCGATCCTATTTTCAACTCGAACTGCTGCTTCTTGCTGCCAGTATAGATGTTTTACAATCCTCAGGTCTTTGCCGTCTATATTGATGTCTTCAAGCATTTTAATAATTTCCTTATGTTTCACCTTGTCAAATGCCTTGGTGTAATCAATGAAGCATAAGTAGAGATCTTTCTGTACTTCTAAAGCTGTTTCTGTTAGTGTTCGTAAAGCATAAATGGCATTGTGTGTTCCCTTTCCTTCAACAAATCCAAACTTTTCATCTGCTATTTCCATTTTTATCTTTTTCCTTGTTCTTCTCATAATTATTCTCAGAAGTAGCTTCGTTATGTGACATGAGAGGCTGATAGTCCGGTGGTCGTCACATTCCTTTGCACCTGGTTTCTTTGGTAGTGCTATAAACGTGGATTTAATCAGGTCACTGGGAATATAACCACTGTTGTAAATGTCATTCAGTAACTTGGTTATTATTTTTATTCCTGTCTCCTCTAGTGCCTCTATTTCTTCTATTGTTATATTATCAGGCCCAGTCGCTTTTCCTTTCTTCATGTGTTTGATGGCATCTATGATTTCATCTTCAAGTATTGGTGGTCCTTCACAGTTTTCAGTATCTAGTGTTAATTCTGGTCTTTCTCCTCCATACAGCTCACCGATATACTCTGTCCACCTGTCCACAATGTCTTCTTTTCCCATTAACATTTTACCTTCTTTCGATTTCAGGCATCCTGTAGTATATTTTGTTTTCCTGCCTGTGAGTTCATTAATTCGTTTGTGCATGTTTTTGCTGTCTTTAATATGAGAGTCCTCTATCTGTCTGCACTGCTCATTTAACCACACTTCTTTTGCTTCTCTGCATTTGCGTCTTATTTCTTTATTTATCTTGTTATATTTTTTCTCGTTAGTTTTACTCCTCCTCCTCTTGTCCATCAGTCCTAAGATGTCGTCTGTCATCCATTTATTTTTAGGGGCTTCTTTTTTTGGTGGTATTATCTCCTTAACAGTTTGGTGGATAGAATCTCTTAACATTTCCCATTGTTCATCTATACTATTTATCTTTGCTATTGCATTGTATCTATTTGTTATAATAACTTTGTATTGTTCTCTCAGTTCTTGGTCATTTTTAAGAAGTTCTGTATTCAGTTTGATGTTTCTCACTTTTCTGCCTGCTTTCTTTAGTTTTATTCTAACTTTTCCACAGAGTGGATCATGGTCACTATTGCAGTCAGCTCCTGGCATGGTTTTTGTTGTCAGTAATGCATTGCGGAATCGTTTGTTGATTAATATGTAATCTATCTGGTTAAAAGTCTTTTTGTCTGGACTGCACCACGTTGCCAGTCTTCGAAGATGTTGTTTAAACCAGGTGTTTCCTACAACCATGCTGTGTATTCTTGCCCATTCAATTAATTTATAACCTCTGTCATTCCTCTCCCCCAGTCCATAGTCACCAACGATGTCTGAAGTTCTTCCTTTACCAACTTTGGCATTAAAATCTCCCATGACTATGTTAACTTCATGTGACTTTGTGTGTTTTAGTGCTGTCTCTATGTCATTATAAAATAGCTGTACATCTTCTTCAGAGCTTTCAGATGTTGGAGCATACACTTGTATAATATTTATGTTTATTGGTTGTCCTTTCAGTTGTGCTAGCAGGGCTCGGTCCAAGATGTTCAAATATCCTAAAATTGTCCTTGCCGTTTGTTCATCAAATATAATTCCTACTCCTCATTCATGTTTCTCACTTCCTGAATATATTATTGTATATTTATCTGAGTTTATCTTCCCTGCACCTGTCCATCTAACTTCACTCATTCCTAATATGTTGATCTTCATCCTTTCCATTTCCATCTTTACATTTTCTAACTTTCCAGCCTGGAATAAAGTTCTAACATTCCATGATGCTATTTTGAACTTGTTAGTTTTGCCACCAGTAGCTTGATGACGATCTGGCCTCACCTGTGGCTCGTGAGCTGCCCTACCGGACGAGGCTGTTCCAGAGGAACATCCATTAACGTCGTTCATGATGAATCGATTATTCTGTTTAAGCATAACTATTCTTGGGAATTACAACAGTGGTTTCCCATTGCCTTCTGTCGGTTTGTGTACGGACTCTCCGCTAGCCTTTGGACTCCCTGTCCTACCCGCAAGGCTTTACATTCAACGTGGCTAATTTGGCTGCTCGTCTTTTATGTATGGATTTCTGTGTATTATCTGATATCAGTGCTTTTCTACTTGTTGTTTGCACTCCAGCACTTGTTTTAGCTGCTGTAATTAAACTAAAAAAATAAACAAGAAATTAGATTCTTTTGAAAACAAATGCCTAAGGAAAATACTTGGTATAAAGTGGAACAAATTCAAGAACAACGCAGAGATAAGACAGATGAGCAAACAACAACCTGTCTCATGGGTTGTCAGAAAAAAGAAGATGGAAATATGTAGGCTATGTGATGAGAAGAAACAATAAGAGAATACCAAAACAAGCTATCTAGTGTAGCACAACGGGCCAAAGAGAAAGAGTCAACCACGTGAAACTCTAAAGATGATATTGTTAAGAGAGGCCAGTTTTAGTGGGCATAACATCCCTTGATGAAGTTGAAAGACTCGCCGAGAACAGCAAAACTTGCCAAACAACTATGTGAGCCTTATGTGACATTTAACAGAACGGGAAGGATGTAAGAATTGTGGCTGTGCTGTAAGAATACCATAATTCATCTATATCTGTCTCCTCTACGTCATTAAATGCAGGGAACTGTTGGTAAGTTCCAGATTAAAATTACTCTTAGTATTTTCATCCTGTAGACTATGACTGTTTATCTTTCTGAGTATTGCTTTCTTGTGTTGGTTTTTCAGCTTTGGTCTTAATTTCCCTATACACAGACTGTGTTCACTATTGATGTCTGCACTCCTGTATGCTCTTACATCTATCAGAGATGTTTTGAATTGCTTTCTAATACTAAAATGATCTATCTGGTTTCTGGTTCTGTCATTTGGAGATATCCATGTTCTTTTATGTATCTCTTTGTGTGGAAATATTGTTCCTCCAATGACCATGCCCTCTGTTGGACATAATTCAATTAATCTTTCTCCATTCTGATTTACCATATCAATCCCTTCTTTCCCCATTACTTTTTCAACGTTGGTGTTATCTTTCCCTATCTTGGCGTTGAAGTCTCCCATGACAACTAAGATGTCATGTTTAGGGACTTTGTTAATGAGTTGTTGTAGTTGGTGATAGAAATTGTCATTTTTTTCGTCATCTGCGTCATTCGTGGGTGCATAGCATTGTATGATTGTCATTCTTCCATGTCTTATTTGGAACCATGCTCTTAAAATATGACTGTTCACTGGTTCTCATTTTGTAAGGCTTTTTGCTGCTGCTGCGGTTGACATAAATATACCTACTCCTTCTTGATATTTCCCATTGTCTCTGCCTGAACATATGATTAACTTACGGTATTCTGCCGATCTTTTCCCTGCTTCTGGCCATCACATTTCACTGATGCCCAGGACGTCTAAGTTCCAGATTCCGATCTTTGTCCCATACTTGGAGCCAGTGAATGTGTTCTTTTGGCTTCTCTGAGTTGGTATCCCCGATGCTCGATTGAATTTGTTACGAGTTTCCATAACAGTTGGTTTTTTTTCCCCATCTAGAGTTGTCTCTAGATGGATCTCAGGATAAGGTTGCTGGCCTTATGCCTAACTTCTGCTTTACAATATTTGTTGACTCAAAAGATTCATACGAAAGTATGCTGGCAAAACAACATTAGTGCAAGATATTTATGAAGGGGTGCATTTTTGTTTGTTTCTAATACATCTTCAGACATTAATACAAACATTTTCAGTAGAAAGTTCAGGTCCACTCTTTGTTCCCATAAAACTTGTCACAGAAAAGCACTGGCACAGACCATAGATCTTCTCTAATCTTCTTATACAGTGCATCCTGCAGCAACTGCTGAGCTGTCATTTACTAAAACTCCATTAGTGTTGGTGCATGAAGGCTTCCAGTTGTAAACTTGTCATAAAGATGACTTCTCATTCTCTAATGACCTGTGTGGAGTTTGAATGTTGTATCTTCTTTTCTTTTGAGCTGACAATATACATCACTTTTCTAGTGTCTTAGGCAACCCTATATTTTTATTTGTAACTTGTACAAACTCCCTGTAACTGCAAGCTGTTGTTCTTTCCAGCCGATGCTGTAGAGATGTTGAAGCACAACATCATATCAGGGTGGGAGCGGGTTATGACGGCTACTTTTTCAGTCCCGGAGTACAGCTAAAAAGCAGGGGTGTGCAATGCTTCTTTAGCAGACTCCACCACCATGGTGACTATGGCAATCCCTGCCCCATTAGCCAGGCTAGGCCTGTTACTGAGGGTACCAACAGAAAGGTGGGACAGGGTCTTGGTCAGCTATGGTTCGTTAACCCTGAAGCTGGCATATCAACTATGGGTCACTGACTGCCTAATTGAACAAGTGTCTTCACCCCATTTTATTTTATAAATATGAGGTCTGATAATTGTTTTGGCTCATTAAAATGAAATAATATAATGTATGAAATAACATTAAAATGTAGCAAAAAAAAGACATCTGAGGCAGTTTACAGATTTAATTTAAGTTTAATGTTAATTATTTTAATTATTTTAATTTTAAAAAAAGACTTCTTTAATAGACATAATTTCTTCATGCTTACATAAGTAACTATCATCATGTATAGCACAAACTTTCAGCCATTTTGCATTGGATTTGACATTTTTGGAAAAAAAAAATTGTCTGCTTTGCTAATAAACAGTTTAAAAATGCACATTTATATCTTTAATTATTAAGACCAGTCAGTATAAAGACAAGTCATCATTTTTTCAACAGTTGTTAAATATTCTTTTTCTTTTTAAATGTATCTGCTAATTTAGTACAAAGATTTATTTTGGCCTACAACACAATCATTACTTTGTTGTTCACATTTTTTGAAATCCTTATTGGATCCCAGAATATAACTTTTGTATATTATATTTTAATTGTTAGTATAAATTTGTCTTGTTTGAAAAAGTACCCTACCACGCATGATTGTAAAAGGCAATTAAGGAGGGTTTGACATTGGACCACCAACCCTATCTGGTAAAAAAACCATCAGACTGCTACAGAAACATAAGCAAGGGAAAAAACAAATGCAGGTGGAAGGAGAAATGCTTATCAGGAAACTGAGACCATGAAGGTTGTGGATGAAAGCCAACCACTGGAAATCCCCAACCTAACTACAGACCTCTTGGAACCTAAACACAAGATGCCAAATGGCAGCTGACATGGAGAAGAACAACAGAGAGGATGTTGAACAATAAAGGGCTCACCTGGGCAAGAGTGGAAAAAAGGCAAAGAATAGACATTTGTGGAAAACCTTTGTGGAAGCCCCATGTGCCCTGGGCACTTAAAGTTCAGAGAGAGAATGAATGAATAATCTTTATTTTTAAAGGGTAAAGAATTGGGCATGCAGGCTCGTCTTACATTCTGCCCTTCATCACTCCATCTTTCATTCCTCCCACACACTAGATTTAATACAAGTATACAAGTATACTGAGAGAGAGAGAGAGAGTGAAAGAGAGAGAAAGAGAGACAGAGACAGAAAGAGAGAGACAGAGAGAGACAGACACAGAGAGACAGAGGGAGGTAGAGAGAGACAGAGAGGCACAGAGAGACAATAAGAGAAAGAGAGGGAGAGAGACAGAGAGAGACAGACAGAGGCAGAGAGAGAGAGAAAGAGAGAGAAGGAGAGAGAGGAAAAGAAAGAGAGAAAAAAGATTGATTGATTGATTGATCTTTATTTCAAAAGGGTTAAGAATTGGGCACGCAGGCCCATCTGACATTCTGCCCTTTAGAGGGAGAAAGAGAGAGAGGGAGAAGAGAGAAAGAAAGAGAGAGAAAGAGAGAGAGAGAGAAAAGAGTTCCAGGAATAGTTTTATTTTTTAACCCTTTCACTCCAAACCAGTGTTAGTTGATCTTGCACATCTATGTCATCCAATGCTCAGAGTGAAATTTAGGCTGCTATACTAGTATTTCATAACCTCCAGTTTTTATTTCTCTCTCTCTCTCTCTCTCTCTCTCTCTCTCTCTCTCTCTCTCTTTGAACCTTAAGTGCCCAAGGCACATGGGGCTTCTGCAAGGGTTTTCCACAAACACCTGTCCTTTGCCTTTTTTTCTGCTCTTGCCAGGTGAGCCCTCTATTGCTCAACATCCTCTTTGCTGTTCTTCTCCATGTCTCCTTTGGTCTACCCCTACTTCTGTTCCCCTGTGATGTCCATCTTAGTGCTATTTTTGGTAGCGTCAGTCATTCGGAGCACGTCCTTCCAGTTTTTATGGCATCATAATATTGTTTGTTTACATATTCTCTAACATTCCTCATTATATTTTCAGTATACAAGTTAAATAAGTAAGGCAACAATATGCACCCCTGATGGACCCCTTGTTTTATGTCAAACCAAGTTGTGGTTTCACCATTTATTCTTACTGCTGCCTGTTGGTCTAGATACAGCAGTGATGTTAATTGTATCAAATATGTTGGAAATCCCATTTTTTCCATTATTTCCCAACATTTCTGGTGTTGTCTTTAAAAATTTTGGACATATTAAACATCATGAGAATTTAGAGAAGACAGTCTTGGAAGGGTACATAATGGGAAAAAGAAAGAGAGGAAGACCAAGGTGAAGATGGCTGCAAGACATCGTTGATTATGCGCGAATGGATGCATCAGCAGTAGGGCATCTTGCTTACAACCAAAAGGCCTACAGGAGAGCTGTTAAGGAGGCAAAGTTCTGCAAGGGACATGCAAATGACTGACTGAGTGTGTGTGACAGACTGAGTGACAGACGCTGTATGTTGAACATATAATAATACAAATTTTTTTTATATGCAGATAAATGGTCGTACTGCTCTAATGGCTGCTGCATCAAGTGGTGGTACTAAAGTTGTAGCAGCTTTGTTGGAAGCAGGGGCCCGTGTGAATGATATTGATGTGAAAAAGCACACTGCTAGCCACTTGGCTGCCCTAAATGGTCAGCTTCCGTCCTTGATGCTGATGGCTGGCTACGGTGCAGATTTTAACATGCTGGCCAATGATGGAGGAAACCCAATACATTATGCTGCCGCAAAGGGACAAGCCATGTGCATTAAATTCTTGTCACAAAGAGGTTGTTGAACAAATACTTCTTTATTATTATTTTTTTTTATCACATATTATAGGCTTGTATTTGTGATTGTGCTAGGCATTTCACACTAATGAATGTATATCAGCACCTGACTGGTGAAATGATTAGTGTGCAAATCTCTCATGGCAGAGGTAAGTGGTGCTAATTTGGCCAGAAGTGCTTGAGTCACCAGGATGTAGGAATGGGTACCTGAAAGACAGACAAGGGTGGTGCTGACCACATCACCCTCTTGTGTGCCGACAGGTCAGAGAAAAATATAGACACTAGCGTCTTATCCTTGAAGTGCCTCTGTGGCACTGTAGAGCCATTTTTACCTTTTTTTTATCACTTTTTAAAAAATGTTAATAATGTACAAGTCATATTATAACAAGTCATATTGTGTTGATATAACTTCAGTTAAAGATCTTGCTTATTATAACTTTCACTCCATTGGTAGACTTCTTGAAATTGTGTCCAGGAAGCAGAAACTTTAAAAAAGGATGTGAGAAATGTTAGCCAACTAGGAAATGAAAAGTTCTATTCATATGATGCAGATTGTAAAAAAAAAACATCCTTTCTTGCCTCTGTCAGTGTTTATTATTTTATTAAATCTACAGTTTTCAATTTTGTTTAGGTTCTGCAATTTTAAAATGGTATTTCATTCTCTTCTCTCAACCCCCACCCTATTTACAAAAAATTTAGATGACCTACATATCTTTATTTAGTGTTTGTTTTGAGATTTGTTTTTCCTTTTACTCTTGCCAGGTTGTAATCCTAAGCCAAAAAATAATCTTGGTTTCACACCAAAAGCTTTGGCTAAAGAAGCAGGCCAAAAGGAAGCAGGCAAAGAGATCAGAAAAGCAGAAAAGACATTTGGCAGAGTTGGCAAAAATAATGACCCATGGATTCTGCAGTTGTATGACTGGCTGCAGGCAAGGAAAGACATTGTTGTTGGTAGTTGCAAAGCTGTTGATATGGATGATGTGGGTAAAGTTAAAATTGGTGAATTCTTGGAAATTCTGCTGAACTTACAGTGCCCTACTGAAGAGAGTGATCTAAAAACTGTTTTAACACTGCAGGATAAAAACAAAGAAGGTGTAATTGATTATGCTGACTTCTTGCTAGCCAAAAAATGGGTCAATAAAAATTTCGTGGCTGCAGCTTTTGAAGGAAAAAAGAAAAAAGGAAAGAAGAAGGGTAAAAAGGGTGGAAAGAAAGGAAAATTCAAGCTCATCATGCCAATCTGTATCAAAGATGAAGGTCCGAGGACATTTGGTGGAGCACCACCTGAAGTGTACATACCTCGGCATATCCACTTCACAGACACAGGACGATTTGATCGAGACAGGCCACCCAAGCATCCACTACAAGATGATTCAGGTATGAGCAGAAATTTTTCCAATTTTTTAAAATAATGGTAACCTTGTTCTTCTTGTTCTATCTCCACCCTATCTGTGGTCATTGTTCAAATCCAATCCAAAACACAGACAACGCTTAAGCAATTGTATTCTCCCAAAACCAAGACTTGACATGGTTTAAAAAAAAAGCTTCTCTTACTCAGCTGCCCACCTTTGGAATGCCCTACCAACTCATGTAAAACTTATAAGTAATATTTGTTCTTATAACTTCAAACGTTGTCAACATCTTTTTGATATGGTCTATATGCCTCCCTAAGCACAGTCTAAAGTAGTTTTTGTAATGCTTTTCTATAAAAAATTTTTAAATTTTGAATGAATGTAAGAATGCAAGTTTATTTCATTTTGTTGCATAAATCAGAGTGTAGAGTGTATAGACAAGAGATAGATTTATTATTTATTTATGTAATCATTCAATTGTGTCTTCATGATTATTATGCTCATTAACAAATGCTGAATGACTGTGACTGAGTGAAAGCTGTATGATGAAGGGCAGAATGTTAGACAGGCCTGTGTGCCCAATTCTTAACCCTTTGAAAATAAAGTATGTTTGTTCGTTTGTTCGTTCTCCCTGGAGTTGCCACAGGATGTTCTTTGCAGCTGATGCAGTGAAGTGTTGGAGCTCAAGCACAATCATGGAGACTATAATGATCTCTGTCCGTTTAGTTGGTCTGAACCTGATACTGGGAGCACCAACGGAGAGGGTGGGACAGGGATCTGTTTAGCTGTGGTTCGCCAACCCCAATGCCAGCAGTTAGCTGTGGGTAACCATGTACTTTCATCCCCAATGAATGTAAGAAAGTTAACCTCAAATTTGTTTACATTGCATAGTTACTTTGGTGGACAGGGCTTACATCTTACATCCTTCCCATGCCCTAAATGTCACATAGGGTTCAAATAGTTGTTTGCCAAGTTTTCCTGTTTTTGGTGAGTTTTTCAGTTTTTCAACTTCATCAGGGGATGTTATGTCCACTAAAATGACTTCTCTTAACAATGTCCTCTTTAGAGTTTCACGTGGTCGACCTCTTTTTCTTCAGCCTGTTGTGCTCCACTTGATAGCTTGTTTTGATATTCTCTGATTGTTTTTTCTCATCACATGGTCTATATATGTCCATCTTTTTCTGATCACCCATGAGACAGGTTGTTGTTTGCTCATCTGTCTTATCTCTGTGTTGTTCTTAAATTCGTTCCACTTTATACCAAGTATTTTCCTTAGGGATTTGTTTTCAAAAGAGTCTAATTTCTTGTCTATTTTTTTAGTTGATTTCCAGCTTTCACAAGCATAAATGAGGATGGATATCACATTTGAATTGAAGAATCTTAACTTGGTTTTTGTACTAACAACTTTTGAATTCCTTATGTTCTCAAGATTTATGAAGGACAATGCTGCTTTTGCAGTTCTAAATCTAACTTCCTTCCTGGTGTCACCATCCTGGTCTATGTAGCTGCCAAGGTATACAAACTGGTTTACTTCATCAACAACTGTTCCTTCTACGTATATTTTTCCTTCTTGATTAATGAGAAGTTTCATTATTTTTGTTTTGTCTTTGTTAATTTCAAGACCTATTTTACTAGTAAAGTAAAGGTAATCCTGTCATGCCTTAGAGGCACATAGGGATATGGTGTTAGTGCCCATATTTTCCTTGACCTGTCAGCACACTAGAGTGTGATATGATCAGTATCATGCCTGGGCGCCTTTCCAGAAGAAGTCGGGTACCCATTTCTACAGCTGGGTGATTGGGGTGCCTCCAGCTGGATTCGAACCCCCGACCTTGCTAGCCAAGTAGATTTATCAGCTGTGGCCTGTCTTCTCACTCAAAAGAATATGAGTTCTCTATTCACTACATGCACTCTCCAGTTCAGCCCTCCATGTTCTTTTGTGTCTAAGCAATCACCACCTGGTATGTCTTGTAGCATCCTGCAGTTCGGCAACAAATTTTATCCACTTCTCACAGTCTGTAGCCAATCTTTGTTTGGTGCCTCAGCTACACTGTATGCTTTTCATTTCTGCTTCTGCAACCAGGTTGTCTTTGGTCAGCCTCTCTTTCTCCTTTCCGTTTGCAATGCTGCTGAGGTCAATTTGAAGTATATGACCAGCTCATTTCCAGTACTTTTTCTTTTTAGCAATAATTATGTGAATGTCTTCTTGTTTGAAATTGAATAAATATGTCTCTATTATTTATTTTCTGTAACAAGTAAATATTTACAACCCTCCACTCGGCCCATCTGTAAAGTTAACATCTTACACACTGTCTTAGTGAAAGCACTGTCTGAAAACACAGAGTATCAACCTAAAAGGTAGTGCATTTTTTTTTTTACTGCTGTGCACTTAAAATCTGTCAGTGAATGAAAGGAAAATAGGATATCCTGTGAGGAAAGTCCCATAAATAAAGGATTCACCTTGAGTCCACACTGTGTGAATGCAGAAGCTAATAAGAAACTTAGATACTGCAGTGGAGTTACAAGTTAGTTAATGATCTTTCTGATACTGCAAAATTTAGTTGTTTTTTTTTTGGTCAATGCCATTGGAAATCTTAAAACATAGTGATCAGGTTGGCTAGAGAATGAATGTAGTATGCTTTATACAAGGCTTTGAATGGAACCATTAAGTAGGGTGTACTACTAAAATAATAAAGGTAGATAGAGGTGTATGGTGCAATTTTACAAAGTGAGGGAGGGAATGAGTAAAGTGATAAAAAACGAATAGAAAGTATGAGAATGTATAAATGAAAAACATACATCCGATATTTCAGCGCAAGCCTTTGTCGAGGATTACATGCACAACAAGACAACAACAAAAAAAAAAAACCAAGAACTTATCTTAATGTGGCCTCCTCCAGAAGTAGGAAACAGAGAAGTGTGTGTCTTAGAAGGACCACGTGGACCACACAAAGGATACCTGATAGAGCCAATCGTAAAGAAGAAGTGTAGAGAGAGGAGGAAAACAAGTGGTAGAAAGGGGTGGGGGGAAAGACAGTAGAAACATGATAGCCACTAGAGGAGGTGTCGGGGGGGGGGGGAGGGAAAAGGGGATGCGGAGAGATAATGAATGAAGAACATAAACACCTGCAGGGAGAAAATGTGAAACTGGTGAATAGGACAAGACCCTATAAACACCAATATGTTGCCAGAGAAGAAAAGAGGGTGGCAGTAGGGAGGGGTAGCTAAGAGAAAGAAAGTAGAGTTAAAAAAAAAGGAGTGGAAAACTAAAGAAATTACAGAAAGCTGAAGACATTGTTAATTCCAGCTGGGTGGAGACAGTCAGTCTGGAAAATAAGGTGCTGTTCTAGGACCCTCCGAGATCGTACATCAGCAGAACAAGAACAGATCGCACTAACAGAAATGTCCTGTTTTCCATTGTGGTTGCTAAGGCAAAAATGTTTAGCCACAGGTGTCCAGGCCCTCTGGACACTACCAAAAATAACATATATATCCCAGCCCTCTTGATCAACCTTAAGTACAATACTAGCCTATTTCAGAGAGCATGCAGGAAGGTAGGATAAAATCTTGAACCAGCTAATGTCTCTCTGGCCCTGAAACTGTGCAATCTCAGTAGTGTAGTTCTTTCTACTCCCAGAGACAAACAGGACTTCTTACTGTAATCTATTTATACTATCTACACAGAAGAAGGGATGCCCACAATTTTTTTTTTGGGGGGGGGGGTAGGGGGTGAGGTTATTACTGAATACACCATTGTTCTTCAGAGCAGAATAGGTCTTCATTGATGATAAAGAAAAGGAAGGTAATAGCATGATGATATATACTAGAGCATGTCGAAAAGTCTTTTCACATATTTTTCAGTGGCTATATCCCTTTATTTGCAGTTAGTTTTTTTAAAACTGCTCTTGTAATATGGTGCCGTTGCAAAGTCCTACCTTTGATTCTTCACATCAGTTGTACTGTACAGTTTTAAAATGTTATTTATTTCAGTTGTGTCTGTTTTCTAGATGATTAGATCTTTGAAATTTGCTTGACTGATTTCAGAATGGGACTTAAAAAACAGATCCAGCTTTTGAACACAATCAGACAAAGCCAAAAGCTATCTGACCTTGTTTTTTAAAAATGGTGTTAACTTCTTAGATGTAAATGTGAAAAATGTGTCTGACGCTCCACAAAATTGAAAGGAGCAAGGTCTATAAAGATTAAGTTCTTAAAAAGCAAATAGTGTCCAAATTAAAATGATTGCAGAAAATGATAAATCCTGTTTAGAAATGGCCAGAGAAAAGGGATTTCATAATGTAAAATTATTATGTTACCATCATTTGATGTAATGAGCTAATAATTTGATTTTCTAGTCCCCTGAAGCCATAGCCATAGGGAAAATAAAATTTGGAAGGTAATATCAGAAAAGGAAATACAAATTTTAATACAAAGCACATCTCAGAATAATGTTGCATGTTCTAAACTTCAGGGAATGAATAGATTTTTTAAAAAATATTTGAAAGAATACTTTAACAACTTAGGATATGCAGACAATACAGTTCTGATTGCTAAAAGTGAATGGAAGCTTCTGGGCATCGTGGTTAGTGAAAGTAAAAGTAAAGGTCTCAGCCTGAATAAAAAGAAGACTGAAGTGATGGTCATCTCAAAGAAAAGAATACCACCAAAATGTAGCATTACCATTGATGGCACAGAACTGAAACAAGTTGATAGATTCAAGTACATAGAAACAATTATAACAGCTGATGGGAAATGTCACAACAAAATAAAAAGCTGACGTGCTCAGGCCAAGTCAGCATTCCAGAAAATGAGAAACATCTTGTGCAACAGATCCATATCAATGGAAACAAGATTCAAAGTATTTAAATGTTACATCGAGCCATGGATGTGAAGCATGGTCCATGAATAAGAGAGTACAGCGAGAAATGGAAGCCATGGAAATGTGGTTCATAAGAATTATGTTGAAGGAACCATGGACAGCTAAGAAAAACCAATGAAGAAGTCTTAAGAGAGGCTGGAGTTAAAAGGCAAATTACAGCAAAGATCAGAGGCAGACAAGTGAGATTTGTAGGACATTTTCTGAGAAGAGGAAAATTGAAATACATTGTGACAACTGGAAAAACTGAGGGAAGAAGAGACAGTTGAAGACAGAGAGAAAAGTTACTGGATGGGCTATCAGTGTGGCTAGGAAGAAAGTCACCAGCGGATCTCATAATCAAGTCTAAAGACAGGGAATTGTGGAGAGATATGATTGCCTACGCCACACGGCACAGCACTTGATTGACTGATTTGAAAGAAAAACTAGTATATAGCTGCACTTTATGAGCTTTATTTATTTTAGTATAAAATTTTTGTGACATTTATAGTCAACATAAAAGAGGTAATATATGGGTTTTCTGAGAAATTAACTGTATACAAGTACATACTTCCTATTACTGGAGAGGTTAACTAATAAGAAAACTTTCTATGTGATTTATTTATTTACACGGACATCAATTTGAACTTCTGAAGCAGGATCCAGTTGTGTAAATGATTTTTATAGAATCTATAATGAGGAATCTATGCTTAGAAGAGTGATTCCTAACCTGTGTCCATAAACCACAAGTGGTCCTCAGAGCATTATCGAGTGGTGCAATTCAGTTCTAAGGCTGTGTTAGCAATTTGACATTAAGTGCCATCTATTGAATAAAAACAATCAAGGGTTTTTGGTATTGCAGTATTACATATAAAATGTTGGTCCACAACCTATGTTTTTGAAAAAGTGGTCCTTGTGTGTAAAGGCTGGGAACCTCTGGGTTAGAACTGGCACAAGCTTATGAATTATGTTTTTGAGTATTACTCCTGCACTTAACTGACATGAAAAGAGTTAAAAGATATAATACTGAGGTCTACTCGTAAATCCTTTTATAGCTTGTTTTTTTTTTCCTGCACCTGGAGCTACAGTACATCAATGGACATTTTGTGTTCTGATCTTAGAATTTTCACTTCTGCAGGGAGAGCCATGTGTTTTCAGTTAAGTGTGACAGAGTTATATTTTGCATATTTCTGCAGCTTGGTACATCCAGTCTCCAGTCAAAACTTATGTAAACATGATTGAAGCTGCAAAGATGGCCGATTTAGATTCCTTGAAGGATGCCCTTGAACATGGTATTCCTATCGACACACGTGACAGATACTACAAGACTCCACTCATGATTGCCTGTGCCATTGGCAATATAGAAGTGGTGAAATTCCTGCTGGCTAATGGGTGATTACTTGTGTTACTGTTTCACAACAACAACAACAACAACAATAACATCAACAACAACAACAATAATAATAATGTTTTATTTTGATGGTTTCCACTGTATTGTGCTCCATTATGGATCCTGTTGCAGTGGTGAAAATGTCCTGCATGTTTAGGAGTCACTTTCATGTATAAATTTGCCAATTTTTTTTTATGCTGTTATTAAATGGCATTGTTCCAAATACTGTGAGATCAGGGATCCATCTCCTGCCAGGTGATGCCAGTGATAGATGATGATGATGATAGCTGAATGACATCTCTTCATCTTTCTCCCAAGGCATACACAAGAAGATAGTAAAATGCTGTCCCACCAAAATTCAGTATCATGCCTCCCTGCATTCTCCACCATGGCGTGGATAATGCTGATCTTTTCCCTCATTCTGCCAGATTGTTGTTTGGCTGCCTGCAGTAATGTAGCACTGTAAGAAAGTGAAGCTGTACTTGGCTGATCATTGTTCACTAGCTTTGACCATCAGAATGGATAACTTTACTCCTGTCATGAAATAATGTAATGTACATAATTTCATTTAAAACTTGCATATAATAGAACACAACTGAGAGAGGTAGCCGATCATACTGCCCATAAAGCTATTACAACAGGCATGATTCCTTTGGATAGGATGGATATACTGAGGTTGGTGGCCAAAGAACTAGTACAGGAAGAGGAAAGGGCATGTGTTGATAATATATATCTATAGAGGATGAAAGATGGTGGTGTGAGAAGAGGGGGGAGGGGGAAGAAGTGGCTGGTAGAATTTGAGGTTGCTAGAACCAGCAGCTGACTGCCACAATCAGTGTTCATTCTCTTTGGTGGTTACTGAAGCAGAGAGAAGAGCATGTATGAGTGTGCGCTGAGTGTGGTGATTCTAATTCCTAGATTCAAGGACATAATAGGGAATAAATATTGGATATTAACAGAAGAATAAATGAAACACAGTACACCTTCAGTAGAATGAGAAAGTTACCTTGAAACCAATAATGCAGAAACTGAATTTGAACTGAATATTGCTTCTTACTCCTTGCATCTTTAGGTCACACAACCATTTACATCCTTCTCGTGCCGTTAAACATCACATAGGGCTCGCATAGTTGTTTGCCAAGTTTTCCTGTTCTTGGCAAGTCTTTCAACTTCATCAAGGGATATTATGCCCACTAAACTAGCTTCTCTTAACAATGTTCTCTTTAGAGTTTCACGTGGTCTTCTTCGGCCTGTTGTGCTCCACTTGATTAGCTTGTTTTGGTATTCTCTGATTGTTTCTTCTCATCACATGGCCTACATATGTCCATCTTCTTTTTCTGATCACCCATGAGACAGGTACAGAACCATAGACAACTAAAAAAAAGGGGAAAGAAAACTTGAAGTCCTTGGAACTGGGACATACATAAGAATGAAGCATTGTTCATGTGTAGAGGAGAGAACAAGCAAAGAATTACAGAGTAACTGAAATTAAGAAAGGAATAATACAAAACATAGGTATCTGACACTGAAGTGGTACTACTACTCTTTGTACATGTGCCCAAGTGCCCCAGACTGTGGAACATATCCTCTAAAACTGCACCAACTATGAGACACTGAGAAGTAATTACTGGCCCAGTGAAGCCATCAAAGATGATAAGCTCTACGGTTCCATACATGAATTACAAAAAACAGTGAAATTTATCCAAGAGACAGTACTGCAGATATAGACAGACAATGCATATGAAAAAGACACTGAAGTATTTTTACCATATCAAGAAACATAATACTATAAGGAAAACCTTATTTGAGGGTAATGTTGAAGATAAAAGAGCAAGAGAGGAATGACAATACAGATTAGTGGAAAACACCATGAGTTGGATGCCTGGACTTACTGCACCATGAAAATATTAGACAAAACAAAGTAGTCAAAGGTTGCTGCAGAGGTGGCACAAGATGATGATGAATGAATGATTGTAAGACTTTGTTCTTATTGTGAGCACTGCTGCTTTGTTCGGTCAGAGTACTAACTTTTATATGTTAATTATGCTTGCCATTCAGTGCTTCTGTTGATGCCAAGGACAACTTCAAATGGACACCCCTGCACCATGCCTGCCATGCTGGTCAGCTGGACATTGTCCAGCTTTTGGTTCAGAGTGGAGCATCAATAGATGTGCCCTCGATAAATGGTGGTACACCCATCACAAGAGCCATTGAGAGCTCAAAGGACACTGTCGTTCAGTTCCTCATTGACAAGGGATGCAAAATGCAGACAGAGAACAAGAATGGTATTTATGCATTGTGTCTCTTTATTTTCATTACTCACTAACTTGCGCTACATATCAACCTGTCATAAATATATGAGGGCGAGTCAAAAGTAACCTTAATTTTGCTCTTTTTTAAAAAAAAATCTACATTGAATAAAAGACACATATATTATGCTATCACTTGCTAGATGTATGTAAAGAAAAAACATCGGGCATTTTGGAAATACAGTGTCAGCAGACCAGATCAAAGGTAGCCACTCCCTTTGAAGCATGCATGAGAGAAGAACAGCGTAGTTATTTGTTTCTTGGATGTCTCATATTTTGAAGTTGAAGAAGATGGTTTATGAAACATAAGGTCACTGAAGACAAATGCTGGGTACATTACTTCCAGCCAGAGACAAAGTGAGCCAGCAAAGAATGGCGATTTTTCCTCGCTGAAACCAGATAAGTTCCATACAACACTGTCAGCTGGAAAATTGATGCTTGTATTCTAAGACTGTAAAGACCTAACCCTGGAACATTACATGCCAAGTGGATGGAACTACTTTCAACGTTGAAGCCTACTGCTTGAGAACCACCTGAAACTCCAGTCAGTTCAAAATGTCATGGCTTGCTCAGTTCTGGTGTGTTGTTGCAGCATGATAATATACAGCCTCGCTCAGTACATGCAATGGCACATCAAATTACAAATCTGCATCTGTAGTGTCTTCCACATCTTTTACATTCACCTGACCTTGCACCATGTTAGTGTCAGTCACAAGATATTTTTTCTTGAGGAATCCAGACATTAATGAAGCAGTGGCAGAGCTGCATTGGACTTGGTGGGGGCTATGCTGAAAAGTGATAAGAAGTTTTCAGTCATACTTGTAGTTTTTAATAAAATAAACAAAAATTAAGGTTAATTTTTGAGTCACCCACCTATCTTTGCTAGAAATTTAGTTGTTTATTAAATTTTTGTCAATATCTGATTTATCACCCTTTCTGCCTTATCTAATTTGTCAATTTTCCATGGTTTATATAATCTGTCAACTTACCTGTTCATACCTAACATATTAACTTTTATGTCTTAAACCAATTTATCTTTTACCATTTTTAACTTTTCTGCTTCTCAGCTTTTCTAGTTTGTTAATCTGTCATGTGATAGTTCCTCATTGTCTTGTTATTATCTCACGTCTCTTACCATTCAGTTTTAATAAGCTACCTTGTTCATGATGATGATGATAAATACCATGAGATAACAGCTTAGTGAACTACTGCCAGTAGTTGAAAAAGAGAATAAATATGAGCACTATCATAAATATTTATCACTCCATTTCCATCAAGCTTTTTTTTCCATTGGTTTTTAATAGGAAGTAGCAAAGTATTGGAGTATATTGCTATATATGCTTGAGTAGATTAGAAGAAGATGATGTTTTGTACCCCACGCTTTAGGCTGATACATGAAAACTGGATGCTATATTTTCTTCATTTTCTACTGTTCTTAAACTATGCATACTTTTTATAAATTATTTCTTTTCATTTTGTTTTCTTTTTTTCCACTCAGCTTTACCTTGTATTTTAACAATAATTGAATTGTAGCCTTAATGGTCAATTTTATCAGGACTTGATTTTCTCAGCTAACTTCTGCCAATTAATAACTCTACAGGTTTGTCACCAATGGATCTTGCTTATGCATGGGCAGACGCTCGTGTTTTTGAGATCGTAAAGACCAAATGGGACTCACTTCCTGTTCCCAAAGATAAGAAAGGCGCAAAAGCGAAAGACAAGAAAAAACGTCCGCAGACGGCAGCACCCACAGAAGTGAAAGTTCCAGTATGTTCTTGATAACTTTTAGACCATTTATTCTAGAATTACTCCAATACAATGGCTCAGAGGAAAGCTTGGTTCTTGGTCTGAATCCAGCATCATACACCTTCACCCATCTGTACTTAACCCTTTCACTGTTATGGATGTGTTTAGATGTTCTGCCATATCACTGCTAAGGACATCATAACACATTCCAAGATTTCTGCGCTCCGGGTGTTAACGACATGTTAATTTGTTTGTTCTGCATTTTACTGGTCGCTGCTATAAACTACTATAGCTGGTTAACAACTATTTTTAGTTACATGTGGCATAGTTTCAGCAAGCAGGACTTGTCAGAATCAGTACCAATGTTATTTTTGCCTTATCAGAGAAGAGCAGTTATCAGTATTGTTCACGTGCTCATTTGCATTCCAGTAACACATGGTTAATTAGTGTATAAGTATATAAAACTAAATACAAAGCCACTGGAGTAAAACTGTGATAACAAAATGTATAAACTAGGAAAAAAGTAGGAACAGTTTTATTACTTACTGAGCACACAGTTGTGTTATTTTGGTGTGAACCTTAATCATACAAAAACACCTACGAGAAATTTCTAATATTTGTTGGACTGATCCAAAAGTTAAACTTTAGGATGAAGGGGCTCATACAGTTTACTACTTTTTTCCTAGTTTATACATTTTATTATCACAGCTTTACTGTAATGGCTTCATGTATAGTTATATACTATATTCTCCTGCTCTCATCCTGTAAGAACTCCATCCCATACTCTCAACTTCTCCATCTTTGCCACCTTTATCAGGATAACTTGGACTTTATGGATCAGTCTAACAAATTATTAGAATTTTTCCGTCATTGGCACTATCTAGAAAATGTCCTTCAGAAAGCATTTAACCATATCCAAAAAGTGAGCTGCAAAGAGGCATTCAGAAAAAAAACCTGTTACCTCATCCTTTTCACCCACATGGTCAGATGGTTAAGAAAATTCTTTATTGCCATCTGCCACTAATCCAACTCAACCCTGATAGTCGTGACATCTTCTCTGATCTACCCCTATTAGCATACAAATGGGAACAAATCTTAAGGACATCCTTGTCCACAGCCACCTGAAGCGGAACCTCGCATATGTTGGCACCAGAAAATATAACCGCCCTCGCTGTGTTATCTGCCTTGTACTCAAGGGAAACAAAAACAATCAATCACATTTCCCAAAACTATCCTCACTCTCCATGAGGGATTCACATGCGAGTCTCATAATGTGATATATGCCATTGTATGCAAAAGATGCAAGATAACAAGAACAACGCAGAAATAAGACAGATGAGCAAACAACAACCTGTCTCATGAGTGATCAGAAAAAGAAGATGGACATATGTAGGCCATGTGATGAGAAGAAACAATCAGAGAATACCAAAACAAGTTATCAAGTGGAGCACAACAGGCTGAAGAAAAAGAGGTCAACCACGTGAAACTCTAAAGAGGACACTGTTAAGAGAAGCCAGTTTTGTGGGCATAAAATCCCTTGATGAAATTGAAAGACTCACCAAGAACAGGATAACTTGGCAAACAACTATGTGAGCCCTATGTGACATTTAATAGCACGGGAAGGATGTTGTTGTTGTTGTTGTTGTTGTTGTCTGATGTGCTGTGGGATGGCTGCCCACTCTTCCTGGAGTGCCTGCCACAGATCATGACAATTGGCTGGAGAAACACTCCACCATGCACACTTCTGAACAAAGCCTCTTATAAGTCACAGCTAAGTGTGCTCTATTCATTTTATTCTCTTTTTTTTCCATTCCTATTTTATACATAGCATTCATGTGAATTTATATTTTATCTTCTCAATCTATTTCTTTGTCTTGTGTTTTTTTGTATAATTAAGGTTCACATTGAAATGTCACAAATGTGTGCTCATTAAGTAATACGTGTAAAGCTGTTCCTACTTTTTTCCTACTTTATACATATTGCATTCTAGTGTTCATCTTATATAATCGCTACACAGGTGTTTCGTGGTTGTGTTGCATAAAATACTTCTCACATCATGGTCTGAAAATGAATTTATATAGGAGCTCTTACAGCTTCTTATAAAGATCATCATCATCATCATCATCATCCACTTCCTTGAGAACATATGGCAAATTATCATAGCATATGATAAAGGCTCTCCAGTCGTCCCTGTTCTTGGAATTAATATCTGCTTCCTTCCATGTATATCCATTGCCTCTGAGCATTGTCATAATTTCTCTTCTCCAAGTAAGTCTAAGTCTTCCCTGTTTTCTGTTTCCTTGAGGATTCCACGTCAGTGCCTGTCATGCTATGTTGGTGTCGGGTTTCCTCAGAGCGTGTCCAATCCACCTCCATTTCCTAGACATGATTTGTAGGTTCATAGGTTCTTGTCCTGCCCTTTCCCAGACCTCTTCATTCATGATCTTGTCCTACCATTTAATGTTTAAAATCCTCCTCAGTTATAAAGGTGATAGTGAAGACAAAATTGAAAGTTCTGACAGTAAACAAGATATTCCTAGTGCATGTGCCTAGTCATGAACATGGACAGGATGATTGGCAAGAACGAAAAAAATTGAAAATAAATGAATACTTGTTGAAACACTCTTTGCTTTAATCACCTGTGGCTAATGGAATATGTCCCTAGACAGTTTTGCTACTTTTGAGAAAGTTGCATTTCTCAGACAGAGGCACCAATGCCTACGAGACTTGACCTTTCAGAGACATTACCCAGCAGTAAAAATTGTCAACGTTGAAGGAAAAGGACCCACTGACAAAGTGTGTTGTGTGTGCAAAAAGTACAAGACTAAAGGAAACAAAATATATGTCCAAAGGCTATGATTTCACATTGTGTTTTATGCCATGTTTTTGGAACATTTCATGTACTGAAACTTTCAACTGTATATTATTGTGATGTAAGAACTTATATTTAAACCAAACTATAATCAGATAAACATATGAGAATTTGTCAACCAGCATATCAGTTTTGAACTATTGCTTTCACTCGTGATTTTAATATTTAATGTAATATGTGATTATGTGGATAATCCATAAAATTATCATCCAGCTAATATTGCCCTACTACTGCTTGTGATTTTTACAAAACTTTTAATATGAAGTACCATAATTTTAACATCTGACTTTGATTAAAACACTTCTGAAATGGACTGGGATTGTGGTGTTAAGTTTTATCATTGTTTGTAGTTGTAAGAAGAAATTGGGTGGCTTTTTATTTTTAATGAGAAACAATGCAATGATCTGATTTTCTTCTTCAGATTTCACAAAAAAAAAAAAATGAAAAGATGTTATGGTCGGCAAAGAATGCAAGTAAGTTTTGACTAGAGAGAATGCAGTGAAAAGAACTATGCTTATCTGACAGCAGTAGTTATAAGTCACATCACAATGAGGATTAAAAGATGGCGCATACATGATTAACTTCATCATCATCGCCTTTCAATCCCTTGAGAGCATAGGCCACAGATAAAGGCTCTCCAGTCATCCCTGTTCTTGGAATTATTCTCTACATCATTTCATGTGTATTTCTTGTCTCTGAGCACTGTCATAATTTCTCTTCTCCAATTAAATCTACGTCTTCCTCGTTTTCTATTTCCTTCAGAATTCCATGTCAGTGCCCGTCTTGCTATGTTGGTGTCAGGTTTCCTCAGTGTGGCCAGTCCACATCCACTTCCTAGACATGATTTGTGGGTTCATAGGTTCTTGTCCTGCCCTTTCCCAGACCTCCTCATTCCTGATCTTGTCCTGCTATTTAATGTTTAAAATCCTCAAGCAGTAGTTTATGAATGGTTGTATCCTCTGTTGTATTGTCGTGGTCATAACCATGTCTCTGAACCATATAGTAGGACAGTCTTTATATTTGTATTGAAAAGCCTAAGTTTGGTTCTTGTTTTCATGTTCTTAAATGATATTTTGTTAAGTTGGATAAATACTGTCCTGGCCTCGGTTATTCTAGCTTTAACATCCTTTTCCGTTCTCCCATATTTATCCACTATGCTGCCTAAATATGTGAAATGATATGATTCCTCAGTTGGCACTCTCTCAGTTACCATGAGGCTATTGCTTGCACTATTACTTTTCATTATCTTTGTTTTTTTGTCTGTTAATATATAGTCCCAGTTTAGCTGAATTCTTGCTTAAAGTTTCTCTTGCGTTTGTGTGTGGCTGTGTGCCAGAAGTGCCACATCATCTGCAAAGTCAAGATCTTCCAACTGGTTCCACAATGTCCGTTGTATCCCATTTCTTTTTCTTTGTGTGGTAGTTTTCATGATCCAATCAATTGCTAGAAGAAATAGGAATGGTGATAGCAAACATTCCTGCCACATGCCCGTTTCCACTTTAAAACTTTCTGTGAGAGTTCCTTCATGTACAAGTTTTTCCTTCATATATGGTCTTTATAAGCTTTGTTGTCTTGGGTGGGATACCATAGTGTTCCAGTAGTTACTATAGCATTCTACAATTTAAATTATCAAATGCCTTCTCATAATCAATGAATGTAACTAACAGAGAATTCCACTCCTTTGTTCTACTATTATTCACACTGTAGCAATATGGTCAGTACAGGATCTTCCTTGCCTGAAACCTGCTTGCTCTTCTTAGTTTACTATCTACTGATGTTTTAATTCTATTTAGCAAAATCCTGCTGAAGACCTTCCTGGGTACTGAGAGCAGGGAGATGCCTCTATAGTTCTTACATTCTAACTGATCTCATTTCTTAGGGAGTTTTATAAGATGGGCCTCCTTCCAGTCCTCTGGGACCTTCTCTTCTTCCCAAATCCTGTTAAATAGTAAGATTATTTCTGTTATTTCTTAGTTCACTAAGTGCACTTCTGCTACAATTCCATCTGGATCCTGTGATAATTAACTTAGTCCAATATATATACAAAACTTGACAGAAGCAATGATTTCCATAATGTTCTTGTCCATAACCATTTTCTGCTAGCAACCCGGAACCCCCCCCCCCCCTTTTTTTGGGGGGGAAAAATGATGGCAAAGAAGATCATCATGATAAGGTGATGCACCTAGTGAGATGCCATGGCTCATATCATGATTACAAAAACTTGGATATTTAAAAAAGCACCAATATGAACATCAGAAATCCAAGAAGAAACAACACTGTCAACACAACAGTTTACATAAGAGCACCTGTTCACATGATAAAAAAAACTTGCTAAAGTATCATAACAGCAAAATTTACTTTAAAAACGCTATGAAAACACCAGACCACACCAAGGAAAAAAACAAACAAACAAAAAAACCAGAAAAGAATCTCATTTGTGTAAAATGTTTTTTTTAATGTTTACTGAAAGTTATCAGCAAAATTAACCCCAAGTCAAGCATAAACAAAGTGAACAACAATTAGCAGAAACCATGTGAACAAAACAATCAAACAGTCAGGTCGCTCATGTCTAAGTTATACATTAGTTCACACTCTCATATATTCACACTAATCACTATTCTCTCTTACTTCTCCCAAATCACAGAGGTACAAACTAGGACCACATACACAGAGCAGACTAACACACATTTCTTGAACAAAACAATTCTAAAATAAAACAGATTAACCTAAAAATATAAGAACAGGCATACAAGAACAGATTTTCACATACATATGCCACCTCATATGAAACGTTTAGGAACTTTCTTAAAAGGCTGAATGAGAGCTGTCATGCAAGTGCACTTGCAAGGCAAACAACTGCCATTTCAGAGAAATTTCTTACTTTTTAAACCAGCATAAAACTTATGGTGCTTATTTTGTCACTCTTTTTGTAAATTCTATCCACTAATTCTGCTGCTATGGGATTCTCCATGAAATTATGTGTATAAAATATTATCTTTATGAATAAAACCCTAAATGTGCTACAAGCATAAAGTCATACAACAGATTAAGTGTGCCTCTGATAATTTTGCTTAAAACAAACCACAACAATAACAAAACCATCTCCATCCAGGTGTTATCTTACTGTACAGAAAAACATAATATTAGTTATCTCAAACGTGCCCTGGGCACTTAAGGTTCAGAGAAAGAGAGAGTTATCTCAAATGTGCCCTGGGCACTTAAGGTTCAGAGAGAGAGAGAGTTATCTCAAATGTGCCCTGGGCACTTAAGGTTCAGAGAGAGAGAGAGAGAGTTATCTCAAATGTGCCCTGGGCACTTAAGGTTCAGAGAGAGAGAGAGTTATCTCAAATGCATGTCCAATTCTAATACCAACTTTCAAACTTGTTGCTGCAGTAACCATTCTCTTGTGTCAGCTTGCTTTTTAGCTGCCCACTGATTTTAAAGCATTTATGAAGCTTCTGCTACTTCCAACATATGCTGTCCTTGACCAAGTACTAAATATATGGCATTTATAAAAATAACATATGGCATTCATAAACTCTGAAATATCATTCTCTTGTGACGCTGTATTACAGACATACCAAATATTCAACCTGAATTCACACTCTGCAGGTTACTGAAAAAATTGTATCAAAGAAAATCTGAATGCTGAATTTCAAAAACTGAATATTTCTTCTAGATTGCTTCACAACTAACGCCAAATTTATTATGCCACATCAGCAGGAAACTGAAATGTTAAATGTATGCAATTATTTGTAACTAATATCTACCCATCCCTGAAAATGTCTACAAAATTGCCGGACTATGTATAGAAAAATAACACATTTTAAATTTACCATCAAATAGATATATAATAATCATAGCATGACTTTCATATTCACACTTCCTGTATTCATGAATCTACTAGTCTTATCTGATCAATCACAAAATAAATGATTTGATTTTAATCACAAACTTAAAACTCATATTCACCAGATCTCTAATCTGTATGTGTAACATCCATTTTCATTATCTTCATTAGCAATATAAAACAAGAATTTTCAGCAGTTCTTTGACTGTTCTACCTGTTAGTCTGTGTGCTTAGGCCAAATATTTTTTCTAAATTCAGCGTTTTTACTCTTCACTCTTCCCCTGCCAGCGTACTTATATTAACACTTCCGATCTGTCAAGTTTTGGCCAACGTCCTTATAAGACAACTAGCCTTGTTTCATTAAAAAACCGGTGTAAATTTTGATTGTAAACAGTTTAATGCGTATGTCTAGGGACCTGTGTTGCAATTTTGAACGCGTTGTTAACAATGGGAATCAAATGTTTTGATCAAACGAAAAAATATTAATTTTTGTGTGACTTCAGAGGCAAACATGTCCTCCTAAGACTTAGACCACTATCAGATGGACCGGAGCAGTAATTAGAAGGTTCTTTCAGACATTATTTACCGAGTATTATGCCACATATCACATGACATGATCGGATACATCCAAGTTGATCTACACATCGCGATGGTATTTTGTGTAGATCTAGATATTGCCAATGGTAAAGTAGTACACAATTATCAGCTAAAATCATCAAAACATCTTTTTTCCTAAAAAAAAACGTTACATTTATGAAATCATCTTACATTTACAGCTATTTAAATGCATAATACGTATACTTATAACATGGAAATACTTTGTTACATTCACTTTTACAACCATACCCACTATACATATAAAGACCTGCGGTTTTACTCCAGCCACAAGTTAACGTCAGCATTTTTTGCCTGTCGCACGCCTGTTTATAATTCCCTGTGTGATATATACAGATCTGGAACAAAAGCTGTTATATGTTCATTTTCTTGTAACACAACACTGAAATCACGAGGATACATATCTTCATCAGTTCTATACTGTCAAGTGATTCGCAAATAAAAATAATACAAAAGTAACGGTAATCAGATATCCCACATGCAAAGTTTTGAATCAATGATGATCTGTTCATTGGCTTCACTTAGGCTGAAGCACAACTTTTGCCTAAATATTTTACTATTTGTTTCAGATTGACCTGATAGAGGTTTTTAAGACCCTTGAAGTGAATCCTATTTGGACAGTTTATCCCCGAGTTTCATTCATCAATCCAGTGTGTGTACTCTTTCAAAGAAGACTTAATCTGTTGTGCTGCTGCACAAGTTACTCCTAGACCCACAAACTCTAGATAAGCGAGCCTTTACAACTCAGTAACCACAATACTTCAGACACATCCAGGACCTGACAGTCAAACATCGTTAGCACAAGTGATTTCCACCACCGTCATCATTTACCCTTTACGCCTGCAACAATGAACAATCTTTCTCGACACAACAAACAGCAGCAGTACATGATCACTGTCATATCAACACTTATTTAACAAGTCCCAATTTCTTAGCCTCAGTCTCATATACAAGCAGTCTCCACATCTTGACAACAAAAACTTCAGCTTCCTCATCCAGAATCTGAAAAAAAAAAAAAAAAAAGTTATCTTTAGATTCTATTCACAGATCAGTATAAAGATTTACTAGTTTACTAGAGATTTACAATATCATTATGATTATGATTGTAAATATTTGTGTAAACATAAAAGCTTTGTGTAAAGTAACATTTGTGTAAAATAAAAAATTTTTTGCAAGTTATAAAGAGAAATCTACATAATTTCATGCTTTCTCCACAGAACGGACTTTTATGACTTAGCATATACCACTGACATATCAACACAAGAGAAATATGAGTTAAACGATATCATCAACTATGATATCAAAATAACCACCTCAATTACAGCTCTTTACTGGAACTCTTAACAAGGGGATACAAACAACTTGGTGCATTAACAAGAACTGCATTACTCCAAACACTGGATATTCTAATCAGAGCATTCTTGTATATGTACCATATGCATATTGGAGGCCAACTCTCCCATATCCCAATAGTTAAGTTTAGATAGACCTTGAGGCAAAGATTACCAGCACTATACTCACACTTCTAAACTTGTTTAAAAATAAAAAAAATTTCAAGCACTGGCTAATAAGGATAAAGCCTTCCTAAAACAATGCTTATCTTTCTTGTGGAGCCAAGCCATCATGTGAATCAGAAGACCCGTTATCTTGTAAGAAAAAAAAATACATTAAGGAAAGCCAATATAATAATTGTTCCAGCTTACCATAGCAACATCATTCTGTATACTCTGTGGCGTGCTTCTGGCAACAACTTTCTGGCAAATAAACTCAGTCAGTGTTGGCTCTTCCTCTCCAATGTACTCTATGATTTTCTTGGTCACCCATGGCTTGATTCTTTTGTCCATCAGATTCTGTACAATAATTTTGATTATATGCATTATACAACATTTGTTTAACATATGAAATGTGGGAACCACACAAACCAAAGAACTTTTCTGAAAAATTTCTCATTTACTTTTAGGATAATTTCCTATGTAGCATTCTAAATGAATGCAAATTAAGAACAACAGAAGAATCACTACAGAGTCCCAAACAAAATATCTATATGTGTAATAAAAATACAGGGTGACTCTAAATGAATGGAATAACTTCATGCACTTATTACAAAGAAACTATATATTACAGAAAAATGTGGGAGGCATCAATGGAGAGGAAAACTCTCAAAGCTTACATCAGTACTTGTCGCACACGTGCATTCATTCTTATAGCTCAGTCAGGGGGCGCTATCACTGATAACTGGTGAGCAACCATGAGAAATCATATGCTGTGTTGAAGTTTGCATTTACAAATTCCGTTACAACAGCACTTCTGCAAATGTTTTGGTAAAGATCCACCAACTTGGATGAACATCTATTGTTGGTACTGTCGGTTCAAAAAGATTGGTTCTGTGATTACAAGAAAAGCACTGGATGGCCACATGTATCAGATGAGAATGTTGTCAGAATCAGAGAAGTCTTCATACGAAGTCTGCAGAAGTCCATGCATCAAGACAGTCAGAAGCCACAGCTGTCCCAGACAACAGTAAGGAAAGTTCTTTGAAAATGGCTAACACTAAAACCATACAAACTGCTGCAAACCAAATGACAAGATCAAATGTCACCAAATCTGTGTGGAAATGTAAACAGAGATGGAGAATGAAGATTTTATAGGCCAACAAGTTTTCTCTGATGAAGCTACATTCCATTTAAGTGGGATGATGAATCAGCATAACATGTGAATATGGGCCATAGAGAACCTCCATAGAACCACTGAACATCAATGCATTTTGCACCTTATCACAAATGAAAATCTACAGCCCATTTTTCTTTGCATCGTAACTGGTCTAACTTATCTGCGGACATTACAGCAGATCCTAATCTCACAATTACTGGAGGACTGTTGCAGCAAGATGGTGTACCACCTAATTACCACAATGAAGTCCAACGTTTCTAGATCGAACATTTGCCTCCTTGCTGGATTGGTCATGCTAGTGTCAATGACCTGCATTTTGGACTTGGCCACCCACATCACTTGACCTTACTCCCTGGGGGTATGCATAGGATGCCGTCTATGTGCCATATCTGCCACAAAATCTGTCAGAGTTATGATGGCATATAGCTAATGCCACTGAATTCATAGATGCAAACATGCTGGCCCATGTATGGCATGAACTTGACTATTACTATGTCACACTGACTGTTTGTGAATTCTTGTAATGTAAATAAACTTTGAGTTTTCCTCTCAATTGATGCCACATACATTTTTCTATAATAGTTTCTTTGTATTAAGTATGCAATGTTGTTCCATTCATTTAGAATCACCCTGTATTTTTATTATATAACATATTTATAACAGTCATATATTTCTTGTGTAGCCACGGATTTTTGTTTGTCTTAGATTTTTAAAAATGATATTTTCATTAACATATGAATCAGTACAAGAACCAACTAGAAAAAGAACACTCATTTGGATAGAAGACAAGCGGGGGCTAGGCTTGCAATGAAAACATTTTGGTAATCTCATATCTTAATTCCTATTATGCCAACATATATCTATGTATGTATCTACTGGCTTAACAACAGATGCCTGCCAATATACATCTATGTATGCATCTCAGTTCTACCAGCAGATTAAAACCAAACAGCTGCCTATATCACACAAGTGTGTCACAATAATCAGAAATTTTTATGAGACACTCATTCTCATATCTGACTGGTCATGAAGTTCATATTATCACTGAATGACCAATGACCTTACAGTGTCCATACCCCAGGAACTAGGAGCTCAAAGATGGAAAAGTTTCTTGTCTGAATGTTTTAAGATGCTACTTTGGTTTCATCTATGGAAGTACTTACCAAGTACTGGGTAAAAGAGTAAGTTTAAAAAAATAATTGGGTGTCCAGGAGCAATTTCCAACTGAATGTTGAGTTAAGAAGCCAAATAACCAAATTTCCACGGCCGTTTACTATCAAAACTAATGCACATTCAATAACTATCAATGAAATGCGAACAGAAAGCAGTGATGATCAACTTAGATACATGCCAGTTAAGCTAATTAGGTTACATTTTTCAGCCCACACATAAGTATAATATTGTGTGAATTCAATTTTTACTCACAAATACATGTTAGTTCCCTATTTTTGCAAGATTCCTTCCTGAAAATGTGTAATGTAAGTGAAATGTCTGAAAGTTACACAACATACAAATAGTTCTATTGCCAGTGCTTTAAATATGAAATCCACATGTAGAACAGGGAAAAAATCCATTGTTCATTGTAGTGGCAAGATCAAATAATATATACATCATCCTGCATACAACATAACCCCTGTATTAAACTAATATCTGTTACTCCTCAACTCCTAACAGATTAAAGCTGTCAGAGAGTACACTAACTCAATCAGGTCTACCCATCCATCTACGGCTTTTGGCTATTGTTTCTGTATAACTGTCAGCAACAGTACAATGTTCGATGCTTTGTTTTGTTAAATAAACGGTGCTAACTTTTACTTAACTTGTCACTGCATGTCATATGAAAGTAGAATGTTCATTTCTGTGTTTCAATGACGTTCATTTGTAAATTTCATTGGCTGAAATGAAGATTTAATCACTTTTAATCGAGATTGGTATACGTTTTTTCCCCCGTTCATTTGTTATACTGACTGCCTATTGCAGACATTGTAATAAAATGCTTTTATTTGCATAAAAGTATTAGAAATAGTCACAAAAAGTGTAGATGTTTACAGAATGAAACTCTAAATGAGGAAATGTTGCAATATAAGGGGATTTACAAGAAATTTATGGTAAGCAGAACATAATTTTTTTTTTGTGCAAAGATTTATATTCTTTTCAAATTTTCACACTAGTTTCTTTTTCTTCTTTTGTTTACTCATGGAATTCAAGTTTATTCATGGAATCTTCTTTCATTTACATGTACTTTCACATATGATAAGCATAAACTGAACACTGAACCGCTGTGCTACACTAAATTTTACAAACAGATCCCATAAATGTTACAAAACAAGATGCAAAAAAAAAAAAAAAATGATCAGAGCCACTACATTTGCATGGCTGGAATCAGAAGAGTTGAAAAAAAAAAAAAAAAAAGGAACATGCGGTATTAGTGCTTGGAAGATGATATTTTTTAAAACAATAATCCTGAGTGCTAGTACTTGGTAATGCAGTTGTTACTAATTCACAGTATAAGAAAATTTTCATGAACAAATGATCTTCATTTCGTAGGTCAATTACCCACTACAATGATGTTTAATAACAGTTTAGCAAGTGAAGCTATATATTAACATCATTAGGCTACTTCAATAGTCAGTACTACCAGTTCATTCTAATAAAGATCTTTAACTGTCACCGATGCTCAGTTTATCATCGCTCACACAGTTACAACCTGAGGTAAGGCAACATCAGAGAGTAACAGTAACTATTAGAGAGCAACAGTAACTATTAGAGACACGATGACAATGTCATGAATGCTCAAGAAATTTCTTCACTGAACACTTTCAGACATCAACCTGGATATCTTTGAAAAATGCTGCTGTCTGTTAAGATCATCATACAGCTTGTCATGGATTGGCAAAAAGCGCCGCCTCGGTTCTTCAAACGACGGGCAGTGTAACAGTTGTTGGGCTATCATTCTGAAAGTACCTCAGGTGCACTCATCAGCTGTACCTATCTTGATCCTGTTAAACATGTGATGTCTCAAACTGTTGCAGTCTATTCTGAGTCTAAAGATCTTTATCTGTTCTTCTCTACTGAGCTGGCAGTAGGGCTCAAAGAACTATTAATGGTAAGTACTATAATATACCTCAAAGCAGCACTCCCAATAAATTAGCTGTTACACAGTCTAACAGTGGCTGAGGCAGATATATACGTGATGAGGATACTACAGAGAGGCTTACTGCTTAGATTCACCCCAAGAATGAATAAAAACTGCTAGCATTTACTCCCCTAGAAATATGACGTGAGTTACAAAATTTGACATGAGTCCACCACCTGCCAGGACCTTCACAGCTCATGATGACAAATCTATGCACTGGCTGTTGGCTAAAGCTAAGTTTCACCAACTACACGGCTGCTTCTATCCATCTATTACATGACTTTCACAGTCAATATGAAATTCACTTGTAATAATCACAAAAATGAAATTCACTTGCAATAATCAAAAAAATGAAATTCACTTGCAATAATCACAAACAGAATTTCATGTCTTTTCTGCCACCAGCATCAGCACTGGCATATGTACAACAAACCAACACTGATAAGCCGTGAGTAGTATCAGTCTATGCTCTGTAAACAATTATACCTGCACATCTACCAGCACCTATGAATATTTTATATTACACAAACAGCCATAACTGGGCAGATCTTTACAGTTCATAACACGACTGTAATCAGATTAATCCAGTATTAGATACGAGAAGAGCGGGAGACAACAAACAAACAAAAATCTTGTAACAAAAAAACAAACAAAATACCAAGAAAGACAATTTACTTTCACTGGACATCAATAATATTCCAACATTAGGAAAAATGGAGGGAAGAAGAGCCAGGGGAAGGCAGAGAGAAATGATGCTGAATAGTTTGATTAGATGGTATGAGATAAGATCACCAACTGAATTGATGGCCTGCATGAAGAACTGGTACTATGGAGAAACATAACAGCCAATGCCAGTCAGCATGGCACCCAAGATGATGATTAGGACTATGCTTTCATTCCTTTATATTTCTTACCAACAAGATTTGAATCACCTGGAATCTCTCATAAGAATAAAAGATAATGGTTAGTTTCATAGTACAGTATGAAATTTTAGTACTTAATGAAAAATATCTTAAGTTAGTTAAATGGACACCACACTAAACAAGTGAAGCCTGGTTTAATGCAGACTATTAGCAACTTACCTGGTCCACAATTTCCCAATCTACTGAGTAAGAATAGAGCTCCTCCTTGGCAGTGGGAATGCTTTCTATCAACTGTTTAATTCGATGGCGCTTCTCTTCTGCTGATGCTAACTTCTTATCACCAGGCGTTGATTTCTCGTCATCATAATCAAGCGGGATCAGCTTCCTCTTTTTAGGCTCCATGTTGTCATCATCGTCCTGATTGAAAACTTCGCCAATAGTGAATGTTTTGCGTTTTCCGTCAGCCACGGCAGACATGCCAGGTAAACTAGAGGAGTCAGGGCTAACACCTGGACCTGCGTTGTGGAGGAAACAAAAAAAAAAAAACATTTTTTTAGGTTAAAGATAATGAGAAAAAGAAAATTTTGAGAAACAGAAATATCACACATCAAAGGAAATGAATGAGTGAAAGTAATGCACAAACACACATATCCAGGCATAATTACAAAAAAAAGGAATTTAGAAAAGGAAGAAGGAAGTTATGTGTGTAAGGTCTAAGGGAGCAGTTTTTTTTTTTATAAAAAAATGCCAGCACAAGATTTTCCTTACAGGGGGCAAATGGTAAGTGAAAGATTCAAAGTGTGAATAGAGATGTAATCAATAAAGACTCTAGACAAAAATAATAAAACAACTATGATAAAGAATTTTCAGATACAAACAGTCATGTAACCAGACCAGTTGCTCATAATGAAGGTAATGCACAGGTCCTAGAAAAATTAAGATGCAAACAACAGTCTCATATTAAGGAAGATTATTATATATAAGACACATTAGCTAGCAGCAACTAATGTAGCAAAGTGTGAGGTGTAAGTAGAGTAACATGAATTACATTTTTTTTTTAATGACTGCTGCTTTATGTAATTTATTGCAAAAGTAACTCCTGTATGCAGCCCTGCTCTGATGTAAATGATGTTGTATATGTACTTCATTCAATCTGTAAAGAGTCTAATCTACTTATCTTATATCCTTCCTGTGCTGTTAATGTCACATAGGGCTCGCAAAGTAGTTCGCCAATTTCTACTGTCTTCGGTGAGCCGCCTTTCAACCTCATCAAGGGATTTTATGTCTATTAATTTGGCCTCTTTTAACAATGTCCTCTTTAGAGTTTCACGCGGTCTGCATTTTTTTCTTTGGCCTGTTGTGTTCCATTTTAAAGCTTGTTTTGGGATCCTCTTATTGTTTCTTCCCATCACGTGACCAACATATGTCCATGTCCTTTTCCTGATCACCCATGAGACTGGTTGTTGTTCAGTCATCTGTCTTATCTCTGCATTGTTCTTGTCGTTCCAACTGATGCCGAGTATTTCCCTTATGCATTTGTTTTCAAAAGAGTCTTAATTTTTTGTCTACTTCATTAGTTGTTTTCCAGCTTTTGCATGCATAAATGAAGGTGGATATTACATTTGAATTGAATAGTCTTAACTTGGTTTTTGTGCTTATAACTTTTGAATACCATATTTTCTCAAGATTCTTGAAGATCAATGCTGCTTTTGCAATTCTAATTCTAACTTCCTTTCTGGTGTCACCATCCTGGTCTATGTAGCTGCCAAGGTATGCAAATTGATTGACTTCTTCAATATTTGTCCCTTCTATGTGTATTTTTCTGTTTTGATTAATGGGGAGTTTCATTTTTTTGGTTTTATCCCTGTTAATTTCAAGCCCTATTTTGCTAGCCAATTCTATCTGTTTTTTCTTAAATGGACTTCACATTGTTACTGATAAGAGTTATATCATCAGCAAAATCAAGATCTAGTTGGGTCCCATGTACCCAGTCAATACCTGTGTTACCTGTGCAGCATTTTTTTCATTATGAAGTCTATTGTAATTCCAGAAAACAAAAGAGATAGTGTACATTCTTGTTTCGCGCATGTTTCAATCTGGAACCATTCACATATTCCTCCTTCTGTTTTGACTACACAAACATATTCATAGTCTCTCTCTCTGAACCTTAAGTGCCCAGGGCACATGGGGCTTCCGCAAGGGTTTTCCACAAATGCCTGTCTTTCGCCTTTTTTTCTGCTCTTGCCCAGGTGAGCCCTCTATTGCTCAACATCCTTTCTGTTGTTCTTCTCCATGTCTCTTTTGGTCTACCCTTACTTCTGCTCCCCTGTGGTGTCCATCTTAGTGCTATTTTTGGTAGTGAGTTGTCAGTCATTCGGAGCACATGTCCCAACCATCGCCAGCGTCTTTCCTCAATAATTGTTGTCAGTGGTTTCATCTGCATTTCTGCCAATAAGATGTTATTTCTTATGGTGTTTGGCCAAAATATTTTTTTAATTCTACGTAAACATTTAGTCTGGAAAGAATTCAACTTGTTTTCTATGGTTTTGGTGATTTTCCAGCATTCACTTCCATAGAGTAGTACACTTAGAACATTACTCTTAAATATCCTGATTTTCATATTTATGCTTAGTTTATTTGATTTCCATATATTCTGTAGCATTGCAAAAGCCTGGTTTGCTCTAGTAAGTCTGCTGTTGATGTCCTCTGTGCTGTCTCCATTTTCTACTACTCTGCTGCCAAGGTATACAAATTCGTTGACTTCCTCCACTAACTTGTTATCTACTCTGAGTACATTTCTGTTGTTCACATTTTGCTTCATTAACTATATTCATAGTAGAAGTCCTTAATGATGTTGACAATTTTAGATGGTATTCCATTCAGACTTAAAATTCTCCACAATGAATCTCTGTGTATGCTATGAAACGCCTTTTTAAAGTCTATGAAGTTCAGTATTAATGGTTTCTGCTTTTCAATATGTTCTTCAAGTATTATTCTTAAAGATCTAATTGAGACAGCTTCTCCTTTTTCGAAATCCTGCTTGTTCTTCTCTCACTGCGGTATCCAATATATCTTTAAGTCTATTCAAAATGACCTTGCAAAATATTTTTGACACAAATGATATTAAGGTTACTCCTCTCCAATTGTTACAGTCACTAAGGTTGCCTTTTTTGGTATTTTAACAATGATTCCTTTTTTCCAATTAGAAGGGACCTTTTCTTCTTTCCAAATCTTGTTAAACATTCTCTGTAGTTGTCTCATGTTGTCACTATTGATAGCTTTTAGCATTTCGGGTGTTATTTCATCTTTACCTGCAGCTTTGTTGTTAGCCATTAAATTCACTGCTGTTTCAATTTCATGCAATGTAATTTCATCTAGGTTGACATTTAGTTGTGGGTCTAGTAAGTTGGTTTCAAGGTTTAACAATTCTTTTGGGTGTGGTCGATTAAGTATTTCTTGGAAGTGTTCGGCCCATTTTTGCTTTTGGTCTTTACTTGATGTTAACAGGGTTCCAGTTTTGCTAAGGATTGGTCTATCTTTAGATGTAACAGTACCTGTTAGCCTCTTTTGTATGTTATATAAAGTTTTGCTGTTTCCTGTTTTTACTGCTTTCTCTGCCTCTTTCACCATATTGTCTATGTATTTTCTTTTATCCTTTCTAGCTGAACTTTTTACTTTCTTGTCTATTTCTTTGTATGTTGCTTTCACCAGATCTTTTCCAAGATCTGTTTTTACATTCAGTGTGTCTAATTTGGCTGCTCGTCTTTCATGTATGTACTCCACGTGTTTTCTGATATCCATGCTTTTCTATTTTTTTTTTTCAGCCTAGCGCTTGCTTTTGCTGCTGTGATTATGGTTGTGCTGTAAGAATTCCATAATTCACCTATAACTATCCCCTCTACTTCACTGGGTGTTGTGGAGTGATTGGCAAGTTCCTGATTGAAATTACTGTTAGTATTCTCTTCTTATAGGCTGTGGCTGTTTATCTTTCTGTGTATTGATTTCTTGTGTTGGGTTTTCAGTTTTAGTTTTATTTTCCCTATACACAGGTTGTGATCACTGTTAACATCTGCACCCCTATATGCCCTTACATCTATCAGAGATGTTCTGTATTACTTTCTAATACAAAAATGATCTATAGGGTTTCTAGTTCTATCATCTGGAGATATCCACGTTGTTTTATGTATCTCTTTGTGTGGAAATATCGTGCCTCCAATGACAATGCCCTCTGCCAGACATATTTCAATTAATCTTTCTCTGTTCTGATTTACCATGTCAATTCCTTCTTTCCCCATTACTTTTTCAACATCAGTGTTATCTTTCCCTACCTTAGTGTTGAACTCCCCCATACCAATTAGGATGTCGTGTTTAGTGACTTTGTTAATGATTTGTTGTAACTGATGACAAAAATCTTCTTTCACCTCATCATCTGCATCGTTCATGGGTGCATAACACTGTGTTTTAGGCTGTATCGTGCTATTTATATTGACTGTTTACTGGTTCCCATTCTACAAGGCTCTTTGCTACTATATTTGGCATAATAATACCTACCCTCTCTTGATGTTTATCATCGTCTCTGCCTGAATGTATTATTAACTTACCGTTTTCAGCCAATCTTTTACCTGCTTCTGGCAATCACATTTCACTGATGCCCAGTACATCTAAGTGGTATCTCTCCATTTCTTTGATAACCTGAGTAGTTTTTGTTGGTAAATCTACTATAAGCCAGTTAATGAACTTATGACCATAAACAACAACTCTGCAGCTTCTGACAAACCTGGTCCACTGATCCTGGAGTCTGTGGAAATTGGTGATGTTGAGAGAGAGGGTGAGGGCTTGTGCTGCGGTGCTAAAGACTGTAGATGGCTGTGATGCTGCTGTGGCTTGGGAGATTCTATCTGGTGCTTGTGTACCTCGGGTGGTGGCTCGACATCAGATTCTGAGTCTGAACTCACAGCTGGTCCTGGGGGCTTGATTTCCTGCAAGTGTAGCCGTGGCTGGAGATGTTCTTCTCTTTCTCTCTCCATCTACAGAGATTCATTAAAATATCACTGCTATGACATGTGGATACTGAAAATCTAATGTGTTATGAACAGGCCATTATTACTATGCATACTCTATTACTGCTCTTAGCATTTATGTGTTTCAGGTTAGACAAGTTTCATGCTAAAAAAAAAATCACGAGCTTTCAACATTTTCATTAGCTGATGTTATTGTAAAACTTACAAGTCATTTGACAAAAAGTACAAAAACAGCAGTGAACTAGCTAGCTAAATTAAGTAAGTACTTTAGCATTTAAGACCACCATGACCATATTTACAGCCACACATCAAAACTTTGAAAAGATCAAGAGTAACATAACACTATTTGAAATCAAAGACTCACAGGCATCCCTATCATTTCAGTACATTAAACAGGTTAGATCCATGCAGAAAATGCCCTCAATAGCAATATAGAAAAGTCTGCTGTAGTTACGGAATCAAGATGATTATTACCAATTTATTAAAAAATCTTGGTGCCTGAGTAGCAAAGTGGTTAGTGCACTTAATTTCTCATAGCAGAAGTCAGTGGTCTGAATCTGGCTGGAGCCGTTCCAGTCATCCAGTTGTAGAAATAGAATGACTTCTTCTGGAGGTGGGGAAAGGAAAGACAGCCAGATGTGATGCTGCCTTATCACCCTCCAGTGTGCTGACAGATCAAGGAAAATATGGACACTAACAACATATCCTCTAGACGCCTCTATGACATAAAAGACCTTCCATTACCTTTATCTATTAAAAAAAATCTGGAAGACTGACTAAACTAGCCAAACTAAACTCAATTATCTCTCATTCTCCGGAATAGTCAGACAATAATCACATTTCAACCATATCAAAAGGTACATGTTAAAACTCTTTGCCAGAAACTTCTAACCTGAATAGACCTGGTCACTCACCCGTGCCACTTCTGTTTCTGCATCTGGGTGACCCTCATCAAAAAGTTTCCTCTTGATTTCCTCAAATTCTTCCTTCTCCCTCTGCCTGTCTCTGTTATCTAGTTCCTTTTCCTTCTCTCTCTCCTTTAACCTTCTCATCAAAGCACTGCCCCTATAAAGAGTGAAAATCTTGTTACTGATGCCATTCTGTGTCCAAAGTGAAAAAATCTTGACCACACTGAAACTAAGAATGTAACAGATAAAAGGGATGGCGATTGCAGTAAAACTGGTTAATATAAATAAGGTAGATAGAGGTGTATGGTGCAGTTTTACAAAGTGAGGGAGGAAGTGAGCAAGGTGAGAAAAAAACGAATATAAAGTATGAGAATGTATAAATGAAAAACATACAACATCCGATATTTCGGCGTGAGCCTTATTCGAGGATACATGCAAAAACAAAATACAAACATATATAACTTATCTGAAGCGTCTTGCTCTCAGTAAAGCGGAAATGTGTGTGGAAGAAGGAGGAGGAGGAAGAAGAAAGAAAAAAAAAAAAACGTTGCCTTCAGACAAAAGATTCCCGATATAGTCAATCATAGCGAAGAAGTGCAGAGAGAGGAGAACAAGTGGGAGAAAGGGGTTGGGGGAAGGCAATAGAAACATGATAGCCGCTAGAGGTGTCGGGGGGGGGGGGGGGGGGGAAAGAGGATGCGAGAGATAATGAATGAAGAACTTAAACACCTACAGGGAGGAAATGTAAAACTGGTGAATGGGACAAGACCAATATGTTGGCAGAGAAGGAAATAGGATGGTGGTAGGGAGGGGTAGCATAGAGAAAGAAAGTAGAGTATAAAAAAGGCCAGTGGAAAAATCAAGAAGTTACAGAAAGCTGAAGACATTGTTAATTCCAGCTGGGTGGAGACAGCCAGTCTGGAAAATAAGGCGCTGTTCTAGGACCCTCCGAGATCGTACATCTGCGGAACAAGAGCGGATCGCACTAACCGAAATGTCCTGTTTGCCCCTGTGGTTACCAAGGCAAAAATGTTTAGCCACAGGTGTCCAGGCCCTCTTAGAAATATCACTGAGATGCTGGCGAAATCGATCTCCTAACCGTAAGCCAGTTTCCCCTATGTACTTCAAACCGCAACGTTTGCACATGATTAACATAAATGACATTTCGTGAAGTGCAGGTGAAACCCTCCTGTACTGATAACGTGGATTTAGGGAAAGAGATCTAGCTGGCCTCGACAACAAACGGACAAGTGTTGCATCTACGGCGTCCACGTCTGGTACCATAAAAAGTGTCATCTGTCTTAAGATGACTACGAATTAAAAGGTCCCTGAGGTTTTTGTCACGTCTGTAAGCCACCAATGGGGGTTCCCCAAAAAGTTCATGTGTCTCAGGCTCGGTCTGGAGGAGGTGGAGATGGCGAAACAGTATGTTTTTAACTGCCAAGCTATGGGGGTGGTACGTGAGTACTAGTTTCATCCTGTCCGAGCTACAGTGCGGTTTAGGGGTGAGGGCTTGTTGCCGCGATATGTGGCTAATGCGGTTCCAAGATGACGAGAGAACGTGGTCTGGATAGCCGCGTTGACGGAAGAAATCTAGTAATTTGTGGCCTTGATCCTGGAAATCCAAATCCTCCTTACACAAACGTCGCAACCTAAGAAGCTGGGAAAAAGGAATAGAGTCCTTACATGATCTGGGATGGGAGGAAGAGTACAGGAGGTAGCTGTGAGAGTCTGTAGGTTTATAGTGGATAGAAGTAGTAAGCCCGGAAGGGCCGATAGTGACGGCAATGTCAAGAAAGTTAGCGGAAGTAGCAGAGATATGGGAGGTGAAAGAAATGACAGGATTGTATTCTTTAACAAAACTGATAAAGTTGTTAAGGTCTTCCTCTGGCACTGATGTGATCCCAATGCCATCGTCTATGTAGCGTCTATAGAAGGCGGGAAAAGGGCCTCTAAAGGCTCTCAGAATCTTGTGTTCGAAGTGGCCCATGAACAGACACGCGTAGCTGGGGCCCATCTTGGTACCCATGGCTACACCACTAATCTGGTCAAAGTAAAGGCCATTGAATTCAAAAGAATTGAGTTGGAGGACAAGTTGTGTAAGGCGCATAATAGTAGAAGTAGGAATAGAGGGATTGCGTCTTTTGCTCAGAAAGAACTTGACGGCCCGAAGTCCCTGGTCATGTGGGATGGATGTGTATAAGGATACTACATCAAGGGTGAAGATACGGTAGGTGTGACCAGGCAGGAGTGTAAGGGTCTCAAAAGTAATGACAGCATGATTGGTGTCCTTGAGATAAGTGGACAGACTTGTGGCCAGAGGTTGAAAGATGCTGTCAAGAAAATCAGAGATTTGTTCTGTAGGGCAGGAACAAGCAGACACTATGGGCCTTCCTGGGTTTCCTGGTTTGTGAATCTTAGGGAGTAGATAAAAAGATGGTTTCCCTAAGCAGCTGTTGCGGATGTGAAGATGTGTAGCCGAGGGAGAAAGACCAGACTTGGTCTTATGGATGAGTTCGTTGATCGTGTCTCGAACATGGTGGTTGTTGGCCAGAGTCGGATCTTGAGGGCGAGAGGCATAAAATTTAGTGTTGCTCAGCTGGCCCATGGCCTCCTGGATGTACAATTCTTTCTTCCAACAAACAATAGCTCCGCCCTTGTCTGCACTCTCGATCACGATATCTCGCCTACGCTAAGTTGAGAAAGTGCGCGTTGCTCCCCGGGGGTCAGGTTCGAGTGTCGTACACGGGGAAGGCGAAGCTTGCGGATTTCGTAGAGAGTGTGATCAATGTAGAGGTCCAAGGCACGAGACGCTCCTGCTGAAGGTGTCCAGGTGGATGGTTGTTTGGAGAAACGAGAGAAAGGGTCATCATCGGAGGTGGATTGGGATGATGAAGGTTGGGACGCGTCTTGGAAATGGAACTTTAAACGCAGTCTGCGATGGAAACGGTGGACATCTTGAAGGAGTGAGAACTGGTCAGCAGAAGGACGGAGGGGAACAAACTGTAAACCTTTCCCCAGGACAGACAATTCATCAGCTGAAAGAGGAATATCTGGAGGGATACAAACCACATTAGTGGGGGCAGAAGCGGTGGCGGGTCTGGGAGAGGCCGTAGAGGGACGGATAGCAGAAAGTTTCTGCTTTTTGAGAGAAGAAAGTTGCAGGTAGAATTGTCTGTTGGTGGAGTGAATAATCTCGCGGATCAGGCGATAGATGAGGTAATTATCATGTGTAATGTGGTGGAGACGGGCAGAGAGTAGAACTAAGAACACATGCTTTGGAATGAGTAATGCAAAAAAAAAAATCTGGCTGCACATAGCATATGGATGAGCAAACTAATCAAACTTCAAGTAAATTTCAGACTTGGGAAAACATAGGTAAATAATTTTCACATTCTCTAGAAAATGTGCAGAGAGTAAAACTAAAGTGTCCAAGGTGAACACTTTTCAAATTCTCACTTCATGTTAATCACATACACAGGTACAAGTTTTGTTCCATGTATTAGGTCCGAAAAAAAGAAGTGAATTTTTAAAGTAATACAGGACTTACTTGTAAAATTTAGGGTCATCTTTTAAGTCATCATAATCTTCCAAGAACTCCTTAAGTCTTCCTGCCTCTCTGGACTGAAAATGAACAAGGTTTCTGTAGAAGACTTATAAATCCAACACAGAGCAATAATCTTAATATCATAGCAAAAGTTAAAGCTGTGTGCCTGTGTCAGCTGATGCTTTATTTGTAACTGCAGCCTTGAGGCTTTGTAGCTGACTGATCTGGTTAAGATCCTGAACAACCAACATTAAGCAGGTTTCTGAACTTCCCTTAATTCCAGAAATGGACTGAAAATGCAAACTTTACCCCAAGAGAAGTTAGTATTATCTACCCCACCGGGCAAGCTGATTTTACATAACTTTCTATTTCCAAGAACATCATGAGATAGGTAGGATATGGTCCTGACTGAAAGTGAATTGCCAGCACTGATAAATGTATCACCTCCAAAACAGTCAATTTCTTCTGATTTACAGTCAAATCATACTTCCTATCTTACCACTCCAGAAACAGTAACTTTGCCGTCTCATAGATGACAGATCAGAGTTCTTTATATACAAGATCTGATATATATTTTTTTTAAAAAATGCTTGTGTGCATGATACCACAAGCAAAGCTAAGGGCTCTTGACTGATGAATGATTAACGCACTAATCCCTAGCTGTGAAGGCCAGTGCTTTGAATCCAGCCAGCATACTAGACCGCCAGCTGCAGAAATAGGTGCCTGGATTCTTCTGGAGCTTGGGAAGGAAATGCAGCCTCTAGTGTATCAACAGACCAGGGAAAATATGGGCACCACATTAATATCCCATAGGTGTCTCCTTGTTATAAGAGGACTTACCTTTACCTTCTACCTTCAAACAAAGTTAAATCTGAAAGCTCCAGCAAGACATAAGTGTATAAATGTAAGAAGCACAATTCAGTGACAATATTACAAACCTCTTCATTTTTTCTTTCTTCTTCTCTCTCTTTCTCTTTTTCATATTCCCTGGCTTTCTTCCTTTCCCTGCCTTCCCAGTTCTTAAGTCTCTGTGAAAGTTAATAAAAAAACATCTTGCAAGAAATGTAAAAAGTGAACACACTTCTGAACCCAAAACAATTAGGAAAAGAATGTTCCAGTATGCACAACTGAAAACCATTATTAAATATCTTCAATGATTTACCCCTGAGACAAGGCTCTGACTTACCTCAAGAGACAAGAGATAAATTGTATTCATATGGTCTAGTTTTGCCAGTCATCTTATATATATTTTTCTGCTGCTTTAATTCAGTGATGTCCCAATTTAAGGAGCTGAGCTGCACATGATATCTTATTTTTGTTTCTTCTGCTCTACGCTGTGTAACGTGAAATCTACTGTGCTTTACTAAGCAAGCTGGTATTCTCAATTTCCAGAAGCAATTTTTCTCAAAACAATATGCTAACTACCCAATTTTTCTGCCAAGATAAACCACACCCTTCAGCTCTAGTAACCACCATTACTCCAACATGTATCACAACTTGAGAAGAGAGCAGATCATCAATGGGACACTTATACTGGATGAAAAATTACCATTACAAATAATGGGATATTTATACTTAATGAAAAAACCATCATGACTACAGAGTGTAATGTGAACAGACAAGTTTCTACAATAATACTACCATATATGAGACACAGATGAAGCCACTGCCAGCAATTATTAAGGAAAAACACTGGCGATGATTGGGACATGTGCTCCTGATGACTGATGACTCACTACAAAAATGACACTGAGATGAATACCACAGGGGAACAGAAGTATAGGTAGATCAAAGGAGACATGGAGAAGAACAACAGAGAAGATGTTGGGCCATAGAGGGCTCATTTGGACAGGAGCAGAAAAAAAAAAAAAGGGTGAAGGATAGGCATTTGTGGAAAAACCTTGCAGAAACTCCACGTACCTTGGACACTTTAGGTTTGGAGAGACTGAGAATAGGAGACTGAAAACAAAAACTGCAGCTTTCAGGAAATCTTTATCTTCTTCTTCTTCTTCGTTCGCATTGTCTGTCTATACCTGCAGTCCTGTCTCTTGGATAAATTTCACTGTTTTTTTGTAGTTCATGTATGGAACCGCAGAGCTTATCTTCTTTAGTGGTTTCACTGGGCCAGTAATTATTTCTCAGAAGAAATCTTTATAAATGTGCATGCTTTTTTTTCCCCAAACATTTACTGCAGCTGACACCAAATTCTCAAAGAAAGTACATGTTAACTCTTCCTGTGCCACATGAAGACAAGCGGATGTTCAGTTACTTGCCAGAGTAAATGCACTGGTCTTGATATGATGGGGGTATAGTTGTAAAATGGAATGGAGAACAGTATTTACATGTACTTCCGTGTACTTATTATATTTCAAAGTATAACTAAATGTATGAAAATTTCATAAATGCAGAGTTTTTTAGGAAAAAAGAAGTAATGTGATGTTTTTAGACAATGATTGTGACCAGCTCACCATCGGCTAGGTCTAGATCTACATTACTTACCATCTGAGATGTCTAGATCTACTTGTCGATCTCATATTCTGATTCTATGTTGCATTCTCGCTAAATTAATGTCTGAAATAACCTCCTAACTACTTCTCCAGTTGTCTAAATATGTCTAGATCTACTTGGGATACATTCAAGAGCAGTAGGGTGGTCACAGGCCATGTCCATACCCCTATATACATCATCAAAAATTGAAAATTTTCCATGTTTCTCTTCCTTTTTCTTGCTTGGCATCGCTCAAATCTAAGGACTCTTTCACCATTTTGAAAAGTGTCACCGGAAACGTGGACGAAATATGTACAATCTAAATGTTATACCAGTTTTTTTATTGAAACAAACCATGATCGAAATTTTGACCATTGGCACGCAACGGGAAAACCAGAAGGATCTAAAAATCGACCACTGGCACGGGAAGAGTTAAATCATGAGGAAAGCTGAAGAACAATCAACATGTTGCATTAGGTCAAATGCAGGTTTCTGTTCTGAGGTGATCCATCAATCACATGTATACAAAAAGTTTTATAACACAGCACCCCATATTAGCCTCTTGTTTTTGCACATGTATACTTCTAATAAGAACTTGAAATAAATATTATAAAAGCAAAGGTTATGGCAACTGGCCAGTAAGAGCAGAAACATCTGTAAACATAAACAGAGACACACTGTAGAAATGGGTATCTGACTTCTGGAGTTGAGGAAGGAAAAGCGGCCAGGCATGATACTGACCATATAACCCTCTAGTGTGTTGACAGGTCAAGGAAAATATGGGCACTAACACCAAATCCCTATGTGCCTCTAAGGCATGACAGGATTATTTTCCTCTACTTTAGAGCAAGTGATAATTGGGACACGTGAAGATGGGAAATGCGAAATAGAACTTTACTGAAGAATAAGAATGGTCAAAAGTATGTTCGACAAAATAAAAGTTCTTACATCGAAACATCAACTGTGATGTAATACAGAAAACTACCAACCAGGTTGTGAACTTAGTACCCTTAATCTTTGACTCCTCTATTTTTCTGCTGCCCAACTTGGACTATATAAATGATACATTTTTAACACAGATTCCACAGTCCTGCTTCTAACTGCAATTTTTTGGAGTGAAATAGCTTGTATCAATGCACAAACAAAGCAACAAAAACTCACCTCCTGATATGCTGCTTCCTTCTCACGTAATTTCTTTTCCAACTTTCTCCTCTCAAAAGCTTCCTCTTCCTCCTCTATCTCTTTTTCCTTTCGTCTTAAAAAAAAAACACACACACACACAAATATTGTTGGTCAACAACTACTGACGTTAATCAGTCTCCTCCTACATTAGTTTTTTTTTTAAAAAACCAGGTGCCAGCACTACATTTTTGTCTTGTGAAATATAATGCTGATTTAGGTAGATAGAGGCGTATGGTTTAGTTTTACAAAACGACCAAAGGAGTGAGAAAGTGAGAAAAAAACACAAATGACAGGAAGTATGGAAGTAAGATGAGAATGTATAAATGAAACACACACAATATCCAACACTGAATGTTTCCACAATTTTTTCACTTTCTTCATTCCCTCTGTCATTTTGTAAAACGGAATCATGCACCTCTATCTACCCTTATCAGTAGAAAGAGTTTTACTGCAATCATTCACTGCTGATTTACAGCAGCACAATGCAAGCCAGTCTATCACCAGTTATCAAATCAGGCACTCAAAATGTATGCTTAAACATTTAACAGACAGTTATTGGTTTGTCATTTATGAAACAGCAATTGCCACTGTGAGAATGATTTCAAATTGTGACCATAGTTAATTGTAAAGAGATTAACTGATGTGACATCTGTCGTTTGTACTTGAATTAATTAAAACTTTTTCTACCATATTACAGAATCATATCAATATTTTTTTTTTAACCAGGAATTATACTGTAAGTGGTAAAAGCATACTAAATATACTGCAAATATGCAATCATACTGTAAGTAAGAATAGCAGACTAAGTATTTTTTTTTTAAACACTAATAAGGACAAATATTATTGAAGAAAGATGCTGGCGATGGTTGGGACATGTGCTCCGAATGACTGACAACTCACTACCAAAAATAGCACTAAGATGGACACCACAGGGGAACAGAAGTAAGGGTAGACCAAAAGAGACATGGAGAAGAACAACAGAAAGGATGTTGAGCAATAGAGGGCTCACCTGGGCAAGAGCAGAAAAAAAGGCGAAGGACAGGCATTTGTGGAAAACCCTTGCGGAAGCCCCATGTGCCCTGGGCACTTACGGTTCAGACAGAGAGAGAGAGAGAGAATAGGACAAATACACCTGGAGGTAGCGTTTTGAGCCTTTTCTACACAGGACATTTAAAATAAGGGGACAGGCCAGAATAGTGGTTAGAGCACTCGTCTAGCAACCGAATGGTCGAGGGTTCGAATCCCCAGCTTAGCGGGATTTTTTTTTTTCCGACCAATACGACCCTTAGGTCCACCCAGCCTCGTAAAATGGATACCAGAGAAAAATCTGGGAAGGAAAGGCAGTGAGGAAAGGAACTGGCCATCCTACCTCATACACTGATGGCACAGCATAACAAGGTCTCTAACGTTTCATCCCCTACGGCATTTGCTATGGGACTATCTTTACCTTTTTTTCTTTACATTTAAAATAAATTTTAAAAGTCATATGAAAACTTTTTCTTACCCTTGAACTTTACTGAATGGCAACAAAATGGATGTAAAAAAAAAAAAAAGCAAAGAAATAAATGTTACTGCAGTGTGGATATAATTCTTCTCAAGTATATGAGAGCTAATACCAATGCAGACCTCCTCAGGACTGATTATTTTCTACAAAACAAAATACCTTTTGCAAATGAAGCACTGACATAAGAAGCTGCCTTTAACAGATAAAGAAATGAGACAGCTGAGCTCAATCTCAAATAATGACCCAAAAATGCAATTTTAAATTATTCTGCTCATTATATGTTGCTTATCTATACAGAAAGGTGCTCTTTACAGTCTAGGAGAGATTTGGTTAGCGAGTACAGATTTCACATCTGTATCCATACAAATATAAAATGACACTATCCTGAGTTTTGAAAGTCTTTGTGTATTAAGGTGTACAAATGAGTACCTTCAGTGCAGTTTTCAGAAATGAAGATGGGAGTGCTGCAGCACCAGTCAATGATAATGACTTCATGCACATTAACATACAATTAGATAGTAGACCATCAGTTACCACAAACCCAGTGTACTGGGCACTTTTAGTTCCATGATATTCAATCATACTCTGCTTGATCTGTATAAATGTTCATCTTAACATTTTTTTTTAACTGGACAGGAATGAGGACTTCAAATGGACTACAGAACTTTAGTACCTCATTACTTTTTGGATGCAGGGTTTGGTAAACATGCTGATGCTACCATGCCACATGAAAACGTGACTAAGTACTACACCACAGTAAATTTCACATAATGAAGATTTGGAGTTTGTGGACTTTAGCAACAGAAAAAAAAAAGATAAAAAATGTAGACTCATTTTTGGAATTTATGAAACTAAGCAAGTTTTCCTTTTATGACTAGTAACTATTAACATAAGCAAGTTTTCCTTTTATGCCTAGTACCTACTAACATAAGCAAGTTTTCCTTCTATGACTAGCAACTATTAACATAAGCAAGTTTTCCTTCTATGACTAGTAACTATTAACATAAGCAAGTTTTCCTTCTATGACTGGTAACTATCAACATAAGCAAGTTACTAGTATTACTGTACCCTTTTTAACTCTTTCATTCTTGAATTATTTTTGACTTTGTGCCTGAAAAATTTTGTGGAGAAATTTCCTTAGAAAGAAACTGAAAGGAAGTTATTTATAATTTTCAAATATGAGTTGAGTTAAATGTGTAGTATTTTTTGTTCTATTTAGACTTTGAATATTGCTCTAAACACTGCTTCACATAGATGTGCATGATCTGTCAACTCTTCCAGTGCTGTTTTGTAGTAAAAGAGTTAAAAATCATTGTAAACAATAGCATACATGAAAACACCTGTGTGCACAAAGTATCAACAAATCTGAAGAAAACATACCTTTCACGAGACCTGTCACGACTGGTCATCTCTCGAGATCTGGATCTTTTCCTCGATCGTGTTGACACTGGTGATGCTGAACGTGATCGTGACCTTGAAACTCTTGTGCTGGCGCGGTCCCTTTCTCGGTTCAGGTCTCTTTCCCTCTGTTCTCTCATCCTCTCTATGCGCTCCCGATGGCGCTTCTCCTCTTGTCGTCGCTGTTCCCTTTCTCTAACCAGATTTCTTTCTCTGTCTCTATCTCTGTCTTTATCCTTCTCCTTCTCATCATCATCATCCTACAAAAGGAAAATAAAACCCTTCTATTACTCAACACATGTTGTACACCAAACAAGAAGTGTAGAATATTCTAAATAAATAAGAAATATTACAAAAGGAAAACTTCTTTACAAAATTAAGGAGAAGTGATCTGCAGAAATTTCATCTGCATCATTCATTTTATCTTGGATGTCAAGCGGTAGTCTAAGTCTGCCAGAAGGACAGATTTTAACATCAAATAAATAACTCACATCCAGACTTGCAACATGACTGGTTTCACCCCTGCAACACAAAAAATGTGCAAGATTTTGTGCATTTCATCTCTACCTTTCCCTTTAACGAAGAACTTTTGATATACAAAAAACATCATGATAAATTAAATTTTTTCTTAGTTCAAAAAGCTGTGCATTGAACTGCTAAAACTGGCCACTGGATATTACCTCAAAATAGGTTTCTTTATTCGTTACTCATTTTAGATACTTAAAAATTATGCCAGCCGGCATTCTGCGACTGTGCAGGCATTCATTATATTGCAAAATAAAAGAACTTTATCATATTCTAACTACTAAATATGGTAAGATAAAACTACTGCAGAATACACACACACACATATATATATATACACATACAGGATGTGCATAAAGTCTCTGAATGGTTTTAAAAGTTATTACTGGCATAATGTAACACCTATCACAATAATTGATACCGCATTTTGAAGAGGAAGTCTGAGTTTTTAATCTAAACTTTCCAATATTTTGCTGCCAAGCGGCACTGAATCGATTATGGCGGTACAGGGAGACAAGAAACCTTTCTCTGTTCTTCACTTGGCAAAAACAAACTGTGCTGCAGCAGGCTTTCTGTATGAAATTTAAGAAGAAACCACTCTCCAGGATGATTTAAGCATGGCACAGGCAATCTGACAGCACAGGTTGCTTGTGTGAATGTAAGAGAAATGGCCAGCCAGTTGTCAGACAAGAATGTTGAATGGGTGTGGGAATTTTTTCTGTGAAGCCCACAGAAATCAGTTTGCTGTACTTCCCTGCAGCTTGAGATGCCTCCAATGACAGTGTGGAAAACTGTTGCATATCGAGACCATGTGAACTCAGAATAAACTTTCAGACTTTCTGTTCAAAATGAAGTATCAATTAGTAAGGAGGGTATTATATTATGCCAATAGTAACTTTTTTAAAGTGTTCAGGGACTTTATGTACACCCTGTATATTGCTCAGATTAGAAATATGACTGCAATAAGCATGAATCAGATATATAGAAATATTCCATACATTCATACGCTTAAAAAACATAGCCATTCAACAAGGCAATGGAAAATACTAACTGAACACCTTGAAGTGTGAAGATAAGGAGAACAAGGTAAATTTCATCAACAAAATAAGAACTATTATATCAAATAATTATAATTATTAAACAAAAAAGTAATAAGTAAAAACAGTGTACTCTTTCCGTATCAAGTAACACAGTAGGATTATTACAACCATATAACAGTAACAAGTTGAAGTTAAGACAGCAAGAATGTGACAATGATACATGCCAATGGACAGTATCAAGAAATGGACAGGAAGCAGCTTAGTCCAGCGCACAAGGACAGCAAGAGACAGAGCAGTATGGTGATCCTTTGCAATGAATCTTTCTTACAAGAAATGGCACACCATGATGATGACGATGATGATACATAAGCAAATCAACTAGAAATGGTCTATAGGAGACCGAGCACTGTATGCAACTAGAAACACAGTGTTATACTGTGAGCTTACTTCTCCTTGCCTACACTGACATCATCGGCGGGAGTTACTGCGGAGATCCTTATCACTTGTGCAAGCACACATTTAGCAATGCGAATTATCCATGAGGCCACATACTCACACATCTGGTGCTTGATGTAAGTGGAGCCTGGCCCATCAATTATTTAAAAAAGTGCATGGTTTGGACAAAATACAGTCAAGATAAACACATATATGTTTACATTAAGAATGCTAGTGAAAATGTGTGCTACGCAAAAACACTGTATTCATAAAATATTTCTGGCAATGTTTGCAGAACTCTTAAGAAGAAAGCTGGTCTCACAGTCCAAATCTGATATGAAAGTGGCTGAACATTACTACCAGGACTGAATGTCCTGTTCAACTTTACCAAGGAATATCCACTAGCAGAAAAGTTCAAGCCTTACATCTTTCCTAGGACCTCTGATAAATGACAAAGCATTGGCACACAAAATACACGAGCCTGGATGACAAGATGCGACACTATGGACTGTCTTAATGTTACATTGTACTTACCAGCAACTAACTGCACCCACGAATAGTGTATTGACTATCTCAAAGGCAAAGTAGAGGCACTCACCTCTTATTACTGTAGTGCCCTGAGCAAGATATGCATTCTGTTTCAGATCTAAAATATAGTCACTTCCCCATCAAACTCCACTTCTGATACAACAAGCAGCTTAAGTTAAAAAGTTCACCAGAAATCTAGTTACTCCTGTAATCTAGTTATTCCAGTAGTCTAGGTACTCAGAAGTCTAGTTGCTAATCTAGCCTTTTTTTTCCTAGAAAATACTTCACTTTATATTTCTCCTCACAACATGAGTGTCCATTTATGCTGACAAAAAAATTTTTATGTTCTTCTAACCATTATCTGGATGCATCTACTCGTAAGCTAAGTTTTCTTGTTCTGAAGAACTAACTGAAAGATTTCTGTCTGGTGCACTCGAAGCCGTTACAACTCAACATCAATTTTTACCTCAATCCACCGACCTCCATAAGGTAAAGGACAAGAGTGAAAGGACTAGATAACATATCATAACTTACCACCTCCAGCACTTTCAATATATTTATGCATGAGTCTCGGCAGCTCGCCACTTAGCAGAATCTAGTGTTTTTTGGTAACAAAAAATGCCTATTAAAGTTTCTCATTATTACAAGATTGAATTATTGTTACAATCACACCAGAATACAATCTATAATTACTGGATAGATTATACTTGGTTTCTCTGATTATCTATCTTCATTAATGTTAGAATTGATCTTTTTGACACTGGTGTCTGCATGTTCTACAACAAATGACAAAAGTAATGCTTCCCTACTCCCCTCACCAAAAGAGAAAAAAAAAAAAAAGAAATAACTGCAACCCACCATCAACTATGATATACTGACTTTTGTTTTCCTATTTTTTTTATTAGTTAAGTGTACCATTTTATGTTATTAAGTGTGAAGAAGAAGGGAAAAAAAAAATGATGGTAAGTCACATCTTTTCATCTGTGGAGCAAAAAAAAAAAAATAAAAAATAAAAAATCAACGTACAAAGTTTCATTTTATAACATTTTATCAAATTACAAAAAAAAAAAAAGGAACCAAAAGAAAATATTTCGGTACAATCAGCCCACCTTGTGCCTGTCTCGGAACTTGTGAATTTCTCTGTTTATGATTTCACGTTTCTCATCCTCCATTTCCAAGTCATCAAAACCCTGTTGAAAGAGATCACTTAATTAATCTATGCCAAATAAACTACTTCCAAAAAAAAAACCAATCAAAATGTGCTTTGAATATTACATCTAACGAACGTTATAAATGCAACATGAACGTATGAATTTGTTTAATGAGATTACATTTAACACAAAGTGAAGATCCACACCTCTCCAATGGTAGACTTAGTTTCCAGCAGATACGTTTGAAATTTATGTATAAGACCACAGGAAGGAGAGGAACACTTATGACTGAAACCCACTAGCACAAGGGCATAAAAAATACAATATTACGAGACTCACCTGACAAGCTATGAGCTTTTCGAATATGTGGACACAGAAGCGTGTATAAAGCAAAATGCGGGTAATGAAAGCATGAAAGTACTCTGATACAACTGATAACTATCAGCAATATGGAACATATTCTAACTAAAAGAGTTTATAAAACAGTAACTATCTAAAATATGACAATGTTTAATCATTTTATGTGGGGTGGTTTTTTTTTTCTTTCCCTTTTATGCAGCAAAACTTTCATTATGTCTTAACAGGCGTTTCAAACTTTTTTTTTTTAAAATCTTTTGTTCAGAGATGGATGTTTTTCCCCAAGTATTATGAGACTGGTTGCTAACTATTTTTTCCGAACTATAACAATATTAGGTTACATGACTCTTTAAAGCCCTCTAAACATACAAAAGACTGAGCACACAGAGAAACTTCTACTCATGATTTGTTATGGAATAAGAAGATGGTTCATAAAAAATGAAAAATCAAAGGATGAAGGAAGAGAAATGAAAGGATGCTTTGAGGAATGCATCATTTTCAAGGCTGAATTCCAACAATCTGCTTTGCTTCTTCTTATGCATTGTCTGCCCATATCTGCAGTCCTATCTCTTGGATAAAGGTCACAGTTTTTTTTTGTAATTTATGTATGGAACCGTAGAGCTTATCTTCTTTGGTGGTTTCATTAGGCCAGCAATTGCTTCTCAGTGTCTCATAGTTGGTGCAGTTCTGGAGGATATGTTCCACAGTTTGGGGCAAATGGGCACATGTACAAAGTGTAGTAGTACCAACCTTAAACTTTGTATACATATGACTTAGGAGTCAGCTGTGTCCTGTTCGGAGACAGAAAATGGTGACTTTTTCCTTTCTGTTTAGCACGCGATAGTCATCATCTGGTGGTGTTTACAGCTTCCTGTAGGTTTTTATTATGCTTTTCTTCTGATTATAAATGATCAGTATATCTGGTTGCTTCATGTCAGTGGCTTCTTTGGACAGTCAGTCTCATTGCCTGGTATCCCAAAGTGGGATGGAATCCACTGCAATGTGACTCTGAGTTGGGAGCCAATTTTTGACAAGGCATCCTTAAGGTCTGATAGTTTGTTGCACTGAAGAGCTTCCAGTACTGATCTTGTATCCATGAAAATTACTATGGGGCATGTATCAATTCTGGAGTCTGATAGCTTTTCAACTGCAGCAATAATTGCCCTATCCTCTGCATCATAGTTGTTGTAGTATTCTCCAGTGGGTATAGAAATCTTGTCAGTGGTGTTGTTTTGATATTCAATATGTGCTCCTGCCCCTCCATTCTTTATGGCATTGTGTGCAGATCCATCTGTATACACGTGTATCCAGGTTTCACATGGATATTTGTCATCTAGCACACTAAGTGTGGCTGTTGATCTTACAGGACTGCTTTGCATCTCACCACTCTGCACACCTTTCACTTCAGTTTGAATAGTCATTTGTGTATACTTCGCTTCTTTCCATGGTGTATGCTCTGGTACAGATGAAAATGGAGCAACTATAGCTGGAAGGTCAGGTATCACCCTTACGCATATGCTTGGCCTGATGAATGAAGCTGCTTTTTTTTAAACAATCTTAGTGCTAAGTTATTGAATTTGTCCTACAGGGGATGGCTTACAGAGCTTCTTCTTCTTCTTCTTCTTCGTTCGCATTGTCTGTCTATATCTGCAGTCCTGTCTCTTGGATAAATTTCACTGTTTTTTGTAATTCATGTATGGAACCGTAGAGCTTATCTTCTTTAGTGGTTTCACTGGGCCAGTAATTATCTCTCAGTGTCTCATAGTTCGTGCAGTTCTGGAGGATATGTTCCACAGTCTGGGGCACCTGGGCACATGTACATAGATTAGTAGTACCAACCTTAAACTTTGTATACATATGACTTCGGAGTCGGCTGTGTCCTGTTCGGAGACGAAAGATGGTGACTTGTTCCTTTCTGTTTAGCATGTGATAGTCATCATGTGGTGGTGTTTGTGGCTTCCTGTAGGTTTTTAGCTTACAGAGCTGAGGAACTTCTCTCCAAAGGAAATGACTTTTGTGTCTCTGCATACTTTTAGCACTTGAACACCAATTATTTTCTGCACTTCTGCTATTGATGTGGATCTCATGGCACCTGTGATAATTCATAGTGACCAATTTTGTACCTTGTAATCTGCTTTGCTGAGAGGCAAGAAATGTCGGACTGGTGTCTATTTTTGTTTTACTGACAGACTATATCAGATACTTTTAAGCAAAATTTTCTTTTTTGGTACTCGAGCAAGCTTGCTTATGCCAATATATCACTTTCTTTGTCATAAGTACATGGCACTCCATAACTTGCTGATGTATCAATAGTTTTTTTCTGCTATTCCAAAAGCTTTCTGCCACTTGATGTATTTTTTTAAAAACTGCTTTGTTCAGCCTTATTGACACACTCTGTAAGAGTGAAAGAAGAGTTCATAATCAATCGCATACGTCATACAACATATATCTCTAACATCTGGTATGTGATGATATGCTCAGATTTAGCTCCACTTACTAAAAAGAGCTTCAATAAATGTCTCAGATGCTTCAGATCACTGCATGCTTACCGTATCTTTAGCATGAAGGAGGAGTTCCTTGTCTTTCTTGGGCACAACTTTGTCTTTCTCTGGAACTGGTGATTAATATGACATAAAAATTTTATTATTTATGTTAGATCCGCAAGCTCAAAAGTTGATTCAATGCTAATAAATCATACTCATCCTCCCGCATCAAAAACAGCTCAACAGCCACCGAGACACTGTGAAAATACACAGTAAGGCTAACTGAGAAGCAAAACTTACAAGAAACAAGCCACAAACGAAATGACATCCATCTTGACATATTCAGAACCAAAAATTTTGTCTCTGATAACATTAAGGTCTCATTTTTGTATGAAGTAGACTGCCTGTCCTAGAAAACTCTACATGAGATTGTTGCAAGTTTTTTTTTTCCCTCTTTCAACCATCTTAAGTAACACTGATAGGTCAGTTTGATGAACCTAAATATTCACCAACACCAACAGCTCATTAAGTGAATCCGAATACAAGCAGCTACAATTCAGTCTATCCAAACACTATCAAACACTAACTCCTCAGTTAAATCAACACAAGCTCATGAGTAAATGCTGAGATGTCTAAATGGATTTGAACCTCAATAAATTGGACACTTCGATCATTATCTATATAGCCCATATATAGGCCATAACAACAGTAATAAATTAATAATAAATTGCATGAATTACTCACCAGGTTCAGATGGCTTGATGGGTTCCTTGGCTAACTCAAATGCATACTCTCTCATAATCGCCTCCAAACCAGCAGCAGCAACTCTGTCTTCTCTTTTAGTATCTTCATCAAGCTCCTCAACTACCTCCTCAGTATTCTCTTCATTCTTTTCTTTATCTTCTTTGTCCACACTTCCTTCTTTCTTCTCTCCATTCTCAGCATTTTCTTTCTTAGAAGATGCTGCGTTGACCCCTTTTTGTTTCTTGCGGTACTCATCTAAAAGAGTTTTCGTCTTGGTATCTACTTTAACCTTGATATTAAAGAATAATAGATTAGTACCAAAAAAAAGTGTATTAGTCGAGGTTTTCAAATAATAAACATGAAATTCTGTATACATAAACAAACAATGTTAATGAACTCATTCTGCTGTGAAAAGTTATATTCTGTTTGCAAATGAAACAGTCTATTACCCAGAAGATGTGGTCCATAAATAACTTTTACACCTTTCTCATTTATCATTCCCATGAAAATGGTGGTTATAATCTTCATCTCCATGGAACTGCAAAACTAGTGTTCTTTGCAGCCGAGGCATAGCATCATACCAAATTGGGAGCTGGGTTATGATGGCTACTTTTTTTGTCACTGACTGCTAAACTGAACAGCACCTTTGCCCCTTGTGGATATAATACAACATTATATCTTCAGATGGTACGACGGTCTTATCACATTCAGGCTAAAGATTAATCTAATCCATCCTATAAGTAAAATATTTTTATATATGCCAAAATAACAATCACACAGACTATGTCTTAAACAAAAGTACAAGAAAAATAAACCTCGTAATAGTTAAGCATTAATCAACATCTCCAATTCACCAGACTTCAAGAGACAATTCTACACAAATTTCATATTATTACTTACCATCAACTTCTTATCAGCAATCTGCCATTCATTCAACAACCGAATACAACGGAGAGTGGCTTCTGGGTCTTCATATTCACAGAAGCCAAAGGCTGCCACAGAAAAAAAAAAAAAAAATTAATATGAGATAAATATATCAGTACAGATATGATTTTAAAACAACAAGGGGTTTCTCAAAGACAAATTCTGTGATCACCACTCAAATATCAGTTTCATTCAAGATCTAACAACAGTGAAAAGTTTCTCAAACTACATTCTGCTTCACTACCTAGTTAAAGGTTCTAAAACTATATTCTTCTTGGCTAGTTAGTTAAACGTTCTAAAACTATGTTCTTCTTGGCTAGTTAGTTAAAGGTTCTAAAACTATGTTCTTCTTGGCTAGTTAGTTAAAGATTCTAAAACTATGTTCTTCTTGGCTAGTTAGTTAAAGGTTCTCCAGTTATACTCTGTTCAACTAGTTAGTAAACACAGAGTGTCCAAAAACTCTCCAACAAGTTAGTAAAAATTTACTAAAAGCTAAAGAAGAGATAACACTTGATGATGAGATAAATAAAGACGACTTGCCTATTTATCTAAATAACTGAGCACATGAAATTTAATGCAGGAAAAAAATCAATGACTCTCTCTGGGTAATAACAGATATATACATGTGTGGTACCCAGACCCACTTACCCTACAATTCCCAAACATATACTAACTGAATCTTCTTCCTCCCGCTGTCCAATAACCCTCACCTTGCAATTTGCCCGAGGCACCCTGTACTCTCTTCCAACCAATCACATTCCCACATCTTTGCAGCATCTGCTTGATCATCATGTCTGGGGCTCGTTCGCTGATATTGCCTACAAATACTGTTGTCACTGGAGGCTTGTCTTCTTTGGAATCAGTCTGAAACGTGACACACTAGTTTTATAACATTTACTCTCTACTGAGCCATCAGTACCCAATTATAAAGAGCTATCCAAAATTCAAAACTGCTCTTTAATCTAGATAAACTAAAAAAATTAGGTATGCGGTCTGAATAATTTGCATACAACAAGCACAATTTAAATTTTCTTTATTACATTTTAAAGTTAAAGAGACAGACTATTTTTTAAACTTTACAGTAACATAAATTTAGTTTAAATATTTACAACGTCCACCATCAGAAATTGTACATTAGTGATGTTTCTCACCAAATGATCTGAAAGGTATTTTTTTTCTGCCGAGGTATTCATGCTGATTGTTGGCATTTTCAACATTTGAAAGCTAAATTTATGCTACTGTGAAGAAAAAAAAAACTATCTCTCAGCTTTAAAATACTGAAAATTAATATTATTCTGCTTGTCCATAGAATACAATTTTTTTAATGCAATACTGAAAATCCATAGAATATAAATTTTTAAATGCCACACTGAAAATTAATATTATTCTGCTTGTCAATAAAATATAAATGTTTAAAGTGTTTATGCATAATTTTAAAACACATGAATTGCTCTGTATTCTCATTTTTTAAAAAAATATTGTCCTTGATACCATTCTCGTCAGGAATTTTCATACTGGAAGTGAGATTTAACAATATTTTATTTCCATTCAATAACTCTGTGTGTTTATTTATACGAGTATTCTGGCAAGGGGGGGGAAGCGTACAAGTTATCATGCTCGCTTAGTTCCAGATTTCAGTGTGCGCCCACTTATTGTTCTGATTATACACATTTTATTTTTTTTCAGGTATCTGTGCTTAGTTTACCAGCAGTGACTGCGCTATGAGTTTTGGAAACCATTAAGATTGTACCTATCTTTCCACCTACCATGAAATACTTTCCAAAATAGTGGTTTTCTCATTACAACATTCAGTACCTTTTTGTAATGTTAAATTGAACACAATTTACAAACATTTGCGGGAATTAAATGTTTGTGTGACATTTTTTTCTTATCTTATTTTCAGCAAGATTTAATCTTTTAAAAATGCTCATATGTTGAACCAAAGTCAAAGATGGCCTATTCTTCTCCATGCAAAGTAAGCATCATCAGTCTACTCACCCAGTTATCCTCCAACCAATTCTGTTGCCTAATTTGTACTAGCTTTTTGTTAATATAAACTACCTATGGTAACCAATGATCTAATAAAGTTTTGGTTTTTCTTTTTTCTTTTAAATTTACTATCAAATGCCAGTTAACACAATCACTGACTAATGCACTATTTTTTTTTTAACTTCATTGCATCTCAGCATGCAATAAAGTCAGCTTACAATAGCCACATTGTTTACAATCTAGGTGTCATGTGACAGGTATATAGTACACTGACAATTCCTGTTTGTCAACCCCTTTAGGAAACATGTAATTTTTAGAGAAATTTTTACTTAACTTTATAACACACAGTTTTAAGTTCCAAAAAAAAAAAGGTTTTTTTTCACTTCTTTTCCTCATCATTTTCTTGAAAGGCATCAGCTAGTACTAAAAATAATAGGAACCAATTACCATATTTATTGTGTCAAGTACAGGAGGTGGCTTTTGGAAATGCTGAAAAAACAAAATGATCAAGATCTTGGTTTAGTTAGCACTCATTATTCTATATGCATTGTAGATTCAACTACCTGTAATGACCTATGAGAAGCGCACAAGTGAAAACATACTCTGTGGTAGTCTTAGACGAGGTTCCAGTAAAGAAAACACAAAAGAATGGATGGATTACAGCAGGCACACTAGAACTGATAAAACAAAGTAGAGAAATGAAGACGTAATGGAAAGTGACAAACAACAACATGGAGGAATATAAATCTTTAACAAAAGAAGTAAGAAGAAACATAAGGAAAGACAAAAAAAAAAACCAATACATACAAGATTCCTGTGAAGAAATAAAAGTACATCAGAAGTGTGGAAGAGATAGTGAAATGTTTAAAGAAATGAAGACATTGACGAGAAATATCACACCTAAGCTAAATGTAATTTGTGACCAGATGGGGGGACCTTGACAGAGACAGAGGAAATTCTAGAAAGTTGGAAGGAATATTGCAGAGGAATGTATGAAACAACTCACTGTGAAAGCAGAAATCAACAGGGTGAATTATTATTGGAGGAGAAAGAACCCGAACCGACAATTGAAGAAGTTTTATGGGCAATAAAGAATCTGAAAAATGGTAAATCACCAGGATGTGATGAAATAACAGCTAACTTATTAAAGCAGAAGGAAAGGAATGTGCTACAATCTATCATGCACTATGTAAAACGATATGGCATTCAGATATTTGGCCAAAAGAATGGAAAAGAGCTGTATTAATACATGGCCAAAAAAGAGTGACCTGAAATTATGCACAAACTACAGAACTGTTGCCCTGATTAGTTATGCCAGTAAAATTCTGTTAAAAATCATAATGGGTAGACTTCATAAGAAAATAGAAGAAGTCAATATGGTCCAAGCTGGTTTTAGGCAAGGAAGAGGATCAAGAGATCATATATTCAATATAAGATTAATAACAAAGAAATGCAGAGAATTTAATGTGAATCTATATTTATCTTTTATAGACTATTCAAAGGCATTTGATTGTGTACAATATCATAAACTTTGGGAAATAATGGAAAAAATGGGATTTCCAACACATCTGATACAATTAATATCACTACTGTACCAAGACCAACAGGCAGCCATAAGAATAAATGATGAAACAACAACTTGGTTTGACATAAAACAAGGGGTCCGTCAGAGGTGTATATTGTCAACTTAATTATTTAACTTGTATACTGAAAATATAATGAAGAAATGTTAGAGAAGATGTAGACAAATAATATGATGCCATAACAATAGGAAGTTATGAAATACCAGAGATCAGATATACTGATGACAGAGTATTACCGTCCACAACACAAAAAGGAATGGGAAAAACAAATTATGTCAGTCCATAAGAACAGTGAAGAGCAAAACCTCTATCTTAATGCGAAGAAAACTAAATTGATGACATGTGACAAAACAAACAAGGCAGCTCAAATATGTATCAATGAGGAAGAAGTGGAGTGTTTTTAGTATCTTGGATCACTACTAACTAGTAAAGGAGATACAATGAGGGAAATTAAATGGAGGACATCCATCACTCTTCAGAAAGTAAAACAACTAAAGAATCTGTGGAGAGGAACAGACAGAACTATAAAAATAAGATTTTTAAGGGCATGCATCTTTTCAATTGCAACATATGCCTGTGAGACCTGGACACTTAACAAAACAGCTGAGAAACACATAAATGGCTTTGAATGTAAATGCTACAGAAGAGTTCTTCAAATATCATGGACACAAAAAAGAACAAATATCCATACTACAAGAACTTAATACTGAAGAAGGCTGGCTAGTAAAGAGGATTAAACAAAGAAAACTTAAATATTTTGGACACATTAAACGTCATGATAATCTAGAAAAGACCATCTTGAAAGGGTATATAATGTGAAAAATAAAGAGAGGAAGACCAAAGTGAAGATGGTTGCAAGACATCGTTGACGTTCTGCAAATGGATGCCTCGGCAGCAGGGCATCTTGCTTACAACCAAGAGGCCTACAGGAGTGCTGTTAGGGAGGCAAAGTTCTGCAAGGGATATGCAAATGACCGACTGATTGAGTCTTAGCCACCAATTCCCACCCGCTGCAATGCTATATCTCCTTCAGTGATCACATAAGAGTACATTTTGTAACTCAGACTTTTAATATTTCTTTATTTCATGTGCAAATTGTGAAAATTTCATTATAAACTAGATAATTACAATGACACTACACCTTCTTCACATTTAAGAAGATTCTTATGGTCTTGTTTCAATTACTATAAGTTTATATTACTATAAGTATCAACACAAAATTTCAAGAACTCTTGAACACACCTCTACCACTGAGTCTCAGGTTGTTTATTCAGTATTTTACTCATTATTCATACCCACTTACACATTCTTGCTTAATTTACCAGCAGGGCTATTTTTTCTGAGTGTGTGTTTAGTTTACAAGCAAGGGTGTCTTTCTTTTTTCAGTTATCTGTGCTTAGTTTACCAGTAAGGATATATTTCTTTTTTCATTTATCTGTGCATAGTTTACTAGCAGGGATATATTTCTTTTTTCATTTATCTGTGCACAGTTTACTAGCAGGGATATATTTCTTTTTTCATTTATCTGTGCATAGTTTACCAGCAGGGATGTATTTATTTTTTCAGTTATCTGTGCTTAGTTTACCAGTAAGGATATATTTCTTTTTTCAGTTATCTGTGCTTAGTTTACCAGTAGGGATATATCTCTTTTTTCAGTTATCTGTGCTTAGTTTACTAGCAGGGATATATTTCTTTTTTTCATTTATCTGTGAATAGTTTACTAGCAGGGATATATTTCTTTTTTCATTTATCTGTGCATAGTTTACTAGCAGGGATATATTTCTTTTTTCATTTATCTGTGCATAGTTTACCAGCAGGGACATATTTCTTTTTTCATTTATCTGTGCATAGTTTACCAGCAGGGATATATTTCTTTTTTCAGTTATCTGTGCTTAGTTTACCATTAGGGATATACTTCTTTTTTCAGTTATCTGTGCTTAGTTTACTAGCAGGGATATATTTCTTTTTTCAGTTATCTGTGCATAGTTTACCAGTAGGGATGTATTTGGTTTTTTTTTTAGTTATCTGTGCTTAGTTTACCAGCAGGGATGTATTTGTTTTTTTCAGTTATCTGTGCTTAGTTTACCAGCAGGGATGTATTTCTTTTTTCAGGTATCTGTACTTAGTTTTCCAGCAGAGGCATATTTCTTTCAGACTATCTGCTTAGTCTGCCAGCAAGGGTGTTATTTTTTTTTGGTATTTCACTTTGTGATTACTTTGAACTTTCCATACCTATTTTTGGGCATCATTCATGCATATTTTCTTTCATGCATGTGTACACTTTCTATTTCATTCTCACTGCCTGGTAGATCAGGATAGGACATAACACCACTAACAGAAGCAGAGTGAAGAAGGAATACCAACAGCCCTTAGCATATGTTTTATCACTGAATCATCTATACCTCCTATTTCCCTGCAACTGTCAAGTTCTCTAGCAGTCATTTTCAAATGTTCAATGAGTTGTTAGTGTCCTTTCCCTATGATTTCATTTCATTTTCTATGTGATGCAACTGAGAACAACTTCCAACTATTCTCCTTATCATCAATCTCTGAAATATCATGTGTTACCAATTATGTTTTTTTTTTGGTCTTCTTTCATATGTATTCACTAGAGTTAAGCACTATAGAATGTAGGTACTGCAGTGCTTTCCTCTAAATACAAATACCATGCTTACCTTAGGAATTTCCTGGGGTATAAGTTTCTTGTTTTGTTTCAGCTGTTGCTGCATTTGCATCTGTGGCAACTGTGTTGCCATCATATTTACAGGCCTCATCATCTTCAGAAAACAAATGTGAAGAAAAATACGTAGTTTAAATAAGGATAAAAAAAAAAAAAAACTTCCAGTTTTCTGTAACGGAGAATAAGATTCAAGACAATATAGGACTTCAACTTATAATAACTTAATATAATAATTTAAAATGTGGATATACTGAAAAATAAGACGTAATTTGTGGACAGAAAAGCCAGCAATGAAGTGCTAAATTAACTGAAAATGAAAAAAAAAAAAAAAGTAAAGAAAACACCATGTACATATATTAAATATGTTGGTCATTACAAAGAAAACCCTACTTCAGTGAAAAGCAGAAGAGAAAACAGGTTAGAGACAGATGCAGATGAGTGGACAACATAAAGAGATGGATGGGATCAACTTGGAAAAGTGCATCATAAAAGCATATGTACTCTGAAATATGTGCATGCACGCGCACACATGTCAATACTTACAGGAGCCATCATCTGCATTGGCATCATGGGATTCATCCCTGGCATTGCTGTCACGGGCAGAATAAAAAAAAATTAATATTTCAACTGCAGAAAGTAAAATGTTAATGTTCAATACAATGAAATGTGACCTACCACAACAAACACAAAAATAAACATCCTAGCAGGTCTCTTGTCTCATGTGCTTAATTTAAACATTATTAACGCCTCCTTACTCTCCTTATTTTGAAAAAAAAAAAAATGGAGACAACTTTGTATCAACAACTTCATTTGGGTGTGTTTCATACCATTAAGATTTTTTTCTGCTTTACCTTCCGTTTTCTGATGCTGTGTGATAAAAGAAAGCATTAAAAAAATAAACTATTAATTAGAATGAATCATTTCCTCTGCATTTTAATAACTTTTTTCCCACCTGAAATGATAGGAATTAAAAAAAAACCTTGACAAGACTGCAATGTCAATAATTCTGTCTATGAATGATAGTCATTAAGCTAAAGCTGGACTGGACTTTTCTTCTGTTTCAACATAACTCATCAGACTGACACTATCCAGCCCATACGTTGTTTCTCACAATTGCAACTTTTAATGCAGTTGCGTCAGTTATTAATCCATGACAACAATGATCACCATATTTGTATGCATATATAAAGCATGCATTATTCAGCTTTTGCAAACCACAGACTCCTCTGCATGTTACATGCACACAAACTTTTTTTTTTCACAGGCAGTAGAGGTTCATGAGTAAAATGTAGTTTGGCCCACAGCCTTTTAATGAGCAATAATAGGGACAAGAATTTATGCATAAAATGAAACAAAAGGCGGAAAAGAAGTTTTAAACATCTTGACTCACCTACTACAGAAAATACAAACACAGATCAGTGAAGAATGAAAATCAAAATACCAGGCAAATCCAAATTTAGCATTTTTGTTTGTTTGTTGTCTAAGTGGATGATGGGTAACCAAAACAACATGACCCAATTTTTTTGACAGGAGTCATTTTAACAGTATACTGCTGAATTTCCACCAATAAAAATAAACATGGTAGCACAGACATCTCATGTGATTTACCTGTTTATCGATAGCTTGTCTGAAAGTCTTAGCCGATTCTTTGATATTTTTTTTAAAACATGAATTATGTTCAATTTGTGAGCATGTGGTCAAGACCATATGCAAAATTGTCCAATAATCATGATTCTATTCTTTCTTATCACACACACACGCCAAGCACATATGTACCCATATGGAAACTTTTCTAACATTTAGTTTGATGATAAGTAGTTTTTTGTCTTCCATGACTCAAACTTGCCTGCTGATCATAGCAGGCATCAATTCTTTTACTAGTCCTAGATGGCGAGATCTTCAGCTGCCGTGCGTGGAGCGGTGCTCTTCCCGGCCAATGAAGAAATTTGCAAATGAGGTTGCCGCGCAGCATCACTGCGGAAAAGGTGGTTGAAAGAATAAAGCGAAGCAAACAGTCAAATCACGGCACCTCTGGTCTGGAGGTCGGCCACGTCCTGAGTGCAGTCATATCGGGTGAAATGCATGAACCGGCTTGTCCCAGAGGTTAAGTCACTGCTGGCTTGACTTTTCAAATGCCGCGCGTGGAGTGAAGCTCCTCCCGGTTAAGGAAGTAAATGCGGAAATAAAGGTTGCTGTGCGGCGCCGATGGGAAAAGGTGGTGGAAAGTGAAGTTTAACCTGGTATGTCCAGTAGTATCGCTACGAGAGCTATACCACGGCACCTCTGCTCTAGAGGCCGCCTACGTCCGAAATACACCTACACTGGTGAAATATGCCTAAACCGGCACACACCAGGGGTCGAACTCGATGGCTAGACATGTCATGCCACCTCCGCTCTAGAGGTCGGTAACGCCTGATAAACACCCATACTGGTGAATTTTGCCTAAACCGGCTCATACCAGGGGTGAATCTTGAAGGCTATGAATGTCACAGTACCTCTGCCCTAGAGGTCGGTCCCATCCCAAACACGCCCATACTGGGAAATGCCTAAACCGGCTCAACCCAGGGGTAGAAGTCACTAGTGGCGAGGATTCGTCCTCCTGGACAAAGCTCCATCCTGGTCACAACTAGGAAGGGTAGCGGCCACGACCGCAAAATGCTGAAGTCGGAGACACTGGACCAGGGAAGTCTAGATAGGCAACCACCTCTCACCCGGCGGGGATGTCTGCGTATCCTAATCACGCTGAGGTTTTCCGGTGAGAAAGTCCAACCCTGGACTGGATGGGCAACCACCTCTCACCCAGCGGTGATACACGGGTATCTCAAAACACGTCGAGGTCTTCCGGTAAGAAAGTCCAACCCTAGACCAAACTGGTGCAATGAAAACCACGGTGTCACGCAATCCCGCTTCCGAGACCCACCAAGAATACAGGCTAAAGCACTGTGATACTCTGAACCCCTTGTGGTCCTTTCGTGGAACTCGTGTGGTCTATTTTGGACCACACAGGGGACCACGGGACCTAACGAGGACCACATGCGTGAATTCAGTAGGTTCACAGTGCGGTTTTTGGTGGTAGAAGTGAACGAAGAAGAAGAAGAAGACTAGTCCTAGACAGACCTCTCACATTTTTGGCTAAAGCTTTGCACTTCATCATCTTTTTTGTTTTTCCAAGAACCAAAACCCAAGTGCCATTATCACTCATGAAATAACAAATCTTACTCATTGGTGTGAATGTGTAGCCTGGAGTCATCATGCGGGGCGCCATTCCTGGAAGTCCACCAGGCATACCCATTGGTGTTCGGCCAGGAAATGACATTTTCACCTAAGAGGAGCAGAAAATATAACATTCATTCATTACATATAAAATTTTGTTCACTTAAAGTTCCCTGTACCTCAGAAGTTTCAGTAACAAAAATCAGATAATAAATTCAAAACTAATAATTCAATAAGCGTTCCTCATATACTCCAAAAATGTTTTCAATTTCCACCTGATTATGTATATAGTTTCAACAAAAAAAAAAAGAAACGGATCACTACTGTAGTCGTAATGGACACCAAATTTCAAACTTGTATCAAAATTTGATTTTATGGAATTAATGTTTCAATCTTGGCATGAAGAAACTTTAAGACTTTAACAATGAAGTGATGTTCATTAAATTTGGTTTGGACATCGTATTCTTTGCACGTGAGGGCTCTGTTTCAGTAAGGTGTATGGCCTCCTCTGGCCTGTATCAGAGAACGACATCGCCTTGACATGGATCCGATTAGCCATTGGATCTGTTGTGAGATGGCTACCCACTCTTCCTAGAGTGCAAGAGACAACTGTTGAACACTGGTTGGTGCCATGTCTCGCTGGCAGACTTGTCTGTTGAGTTCACCCCACAAGTTTTCTATTGGGACGTGAGGACGAAGAATTTCAGTGACATATAGTTGAGCATTCAGGTGTCCTTCAATTTGCATCAGGTCACTTCTTCCCATGAAGATGATCATTTCGCACACCACTACACCTACACCGCCATGTGGAGGAGCCTCATCCACAGTTTAACGCTCATGGACTCTGTAGTAAACTCTTCTCCATCTTTCGTGTCGCTGGAGCAAAAAGAATGATTCATCGCTAAACCAAACCTTTCTCCAATCATTCGCAACAGTCCATTGACGATGCCAGTCTGTAAGAACAAGACCTCTGTAGGGTCTTCTAGCCCAAAGACCAGCGTCGTGCAGCCAGTTCCTGACCGCTTGATTTGAATTTCGACGAGCTGCTGTCATTGACTGGACTGTTGAGGATGCAGATGCAAATCGATTCCTGAGGTGATGCAGCCATATGAAGCGGTCGTCGGCAGGAGTTGTGACCATGGGTCTTCTGCAACTGAGCCAGTTTCTTGAAATCATCTCCAAAGGCAACTAATGGTGCTTCTAACCACATTAAATTGTCTGGCCACTACACTTTGTGACTGTCCAGTCTGTAAACGTCCAGTGATGATGAGTCGTTCTGTAGTGAGATGAGCCATACCTGTGCACTGAGTTTTCAAATGAACTGATTCGAGAAGCATCAATCTTTTATAGGCATTCATTAACATGGTCAGTGAGTTTTGTGTTCAGTAAGTTTCACGAGATTCTTGTGAACTTGTCATGACTTATTGTCAAAAATGCTGTTTTGACTAGTGTCACTTTTCTGTGCTTATTCATCTGCTGAGTACAATTCAGGTCAAAACATAAAGCTGATGTCCAAGTGAACATTTCAGGCAATTTGCCTTTGTCTGATCAGCAAACTTCAGTTTAAACTGCAACATCGTATTTGTTGTGTCTCTTTTTTTGAACAGTATATAAAGTTGACAGCAACAGACCTCCTAAACATTTCTACAAAATATTACTGACTACCACCTGAAATGTTTTTTTATTGACTTTTTAACTGCATGTGTTGTCATTAAAAAGTACCATAAAAGTCTGTAATGGGTCTAAGCAAAGAAAAAAAAATGGTTAGGAGTGGTTCTCAATCTCTTCTTGGCCATGAACCCCATTTCCAGCTGCACAACACCTGTGGACACCTCATTAAAAATATACCAATAAACAGAATCAAGATGATGCTAATATATTTTTTTTCTCAACCCAATCAATTTACTGGTCCGTGGACTGGGAAAATCCTTCTGTAGACTCCATTGGATTCATGGACTGCATTTAGAACCACTCCATTTGAGCATGCTAATTCTATTTTTTAGTCATTCCCATCTGAAATTTACCACTTTCTTATAAAATCATGTGGGTAAAGAATTCTATATACTCAATCAAGGCCTACATAGTCTAAAGTTTTCACTTTACAACTCAAATATTGTAAATAATTACAGTCAACCTTCATAAGTTCTATTATTCACCAATGTGCACACAGCTGTAAGCTGCTGAAGAACAGTTTACAACAACATCATGGAAATTTGCTGTGTTATATTAATACCACTGAATATCTTTGAAAACAAGAGAACATAAATATTCTTTGCTACAACTCTCATGGCATTAACATGAATTGGTATATGTAACACCTGGGATGTTTACTCTTAAATAATGAGTTTATAGAGAAAACTCATTACACTTATGCCAGCTTAATTCAGGATATCATCTGCATGAAATTCATTTATAAGAGTACATTTCAGAAGCCCGGAAAATTTTCTGTCTCCCTTCAAAATTAACATTACAATATTTCAGCAAGTCTGAGATGCATATTTCTATTTAAAAAGAAAAAAAAATGTCTGTGAAACATGTTTCAGGTACCATAATAAGAAGTTTCCTGGTGATGCTACCACCTCAGATAGCTCTATTATAATTTGTTATCTGGATGTAGTAAACCATAAAATAAGTTTGTGTGTCTTTTGTTTTTATTATGAGAAGAGTTTGTTTTTGGTTTTTTTTTTGTCTGTTGCAATGGCTCTGAATCTATTATACATACTATTATTCCACTATTTTTTTTCCCACTTTCTATCACAATAGTTCTTAACCTGGGTCCAAGGACCAGTAATGGATTAGGCTCATTTAAAAAATCTTATCATTATCTGGTAACACACAAATAATTAGTGTATAAGTATATAAAACTAAGTATATAACTATACATGAAAACCTGGATACTTAACAAAACAGCTGAGAAACACATAAATGCCTTTGAATGTAAATGCTACAGAAGAGTTCTTCAAATATCATGGACACAAAAAAAGAACAAACATATCCATAATACAGGAACTTAATACTGAAGAAGGCTGGCTAGTAAAGACAATTAAACAAAGAAAACTTAAATATTTTGGACACATTAAACATCATGATAATTTAGAGAAGACCGTCTTGGAAGGATATATAATGGGAAAAAGAAAGAGAGGAAGACCAAGGCGAAGATGGGTGCAAGACATCATTGATAATCTGCAAATGGATGCATCAGCAGCGGGGCATCTTGCTTACAACCGAGAGGCCTACAGGAGAGCTGTTAGGGAAAGTTCCACAAAGGACATGCAAATGACTGACTGATACATTTAGTATCATCTAGGTTCTATCTATTGCATTATTTTTAATGAAAGGTACACAACTGTTCTCAATACTGAAAGGAGGTCCATGGCCTAAAAAAAGAAGTTTAGGAACCACTGTTCTAAGAGCTGAGGTGAAATTTCTTATTTGGACATCTGACTTTCTTGTGATATCCTTTTTCCTTTCAATTACTGACTGCTCGTTCTCTCTGTGTACACATATACAGTTTAGTGCTATCTGTGAAGGTTGGTATTCTCCATCTTTGGAAGTTCTCCCCAACACTTCCGTGCCAGGTACCCTTTTCTGCAGCTGGGTCAACTGGAGGATGCCATCTGAAAATCACAAACCCATGTAACCTTTCAGATCAGAAAACTACCAGTGATCCTCTGATTCAGTTGTATTTTTTTGTAACTTCATTTCAAAACGAAGCCCTTATAGATCATTAACCCTCATGAACTTCATTTCAAAACGGGGTCCATAAGTAGCATTAACACTCGCTGACCTGCGATTCGTGCAACTCCTTCACTCAAGCATACGTTCAGCTACGTAGCCTCTTCAAGCAGCTTTTGCGTGACTTTTGACTCACACCTATGAAGTGATGCTTTACTTCTTTAATCGCTACATTTCAATCCCCCTTCCCGCACAGCTTTTAAAACGAGGAAACTACCATTTGAGACGGAATTACTAGAAAATAAATGGCATTTACTGCGGCATCATGAACAAGCACGCCAGCTGTTTAAACTGTCGTTTGCATTTCTGTTATTATTCGCATAAATATTGCACCATTGCGTCTTAGTTTATAATAGATATTAAACTTCGCAAAATAGTTCTATCTGTGTCAAAGATATAAAATTTTGTCCAACTCACACGGGCTTACCGGCTATGTTTAACTTTTCCGTTCACTAACGTCTACTTGTACCACTACAGACGAAAACCAAGATGGCGGAACAATTTTTTTTTTTTTATTGCCAGGTTTTTCAGCACGTCATTTTGAAAATTTCATTCCACAATAATTTATAATCTGACTTTGGCCTTTTTTCCCCATCAGCTGCAACTAAATGTGATTAATTTATAACTTCTTTCTTTTTAGATTTTACATGTACTTAATTGTTTTAGTATGTGTTTTCTTCGAGTCTTAACTGCAGATTTATATAAAGCTGTATATAATACTTCAATCCATACTAATTAAAGTGATCAGAGTAAGAAGTCTGTACAATTTCATTTCCTCTATTGGACGTGGTTTGGCTTCTCGTCGAAGTGCAGTCTGTCCGATAGTCAGAGCTTATTCGAAACTAATTGGCTTGAGTAATACATGTGGGGGGGGGGGGGGGTGTTATTGCTGTCTGTTCTATCACACCCAGCAATTTCACAGTTTCGTCATCATCATGCAACGGCGAAGACCTCTTTAATATTGTATCAGATAAGAACATTATTAAATGGTAAATAACCAGACGAGTGTGATGTGCATTTTGTATGAAATAAATAATTTACTGGGTTGGTTGGTCAGTTGGATGGTTAGGACCATCATCCAAGAGCTCCGGACATATCCATAGGTGCTCCGATCACCTTTTATTTTTTTAAGACGACGAAAACAACAGGCCGTGACCCGGTGGTACTGCAAACTGGGTCCACCCGCAACGAGATGTGGACCATACCCCCGGCATTCAATGTGCAGGGCAGGCCTCAAGCATCGCGTTTGTTCCAAAATAACAAAGTGTACATTCTACAGAGCGCAGAACTACACTTTGATCATAGCCAAAAGGCAGATAAGCGATCACCTCTTCAGCGTACAGTAATTTATTACACCAGTCCTGTGCTGGCTGATCATCCGCCTGAAACGTTTTTTTTTTTTTTTTTAGCTTAGTGGCATGTTGTTTATTAATGGTAACTGTCTCTTGAATTAAGGGAGACTACGTAGAACCATCACTAGAGCGAGTACAACTTGGGGTTTCAAGTCCATCCAAGACCTACAGCGGGCGGCGGCGAGTCGTCAGACATGGACAGATATATGATTTCCGCTCTATGAGCCAATATTGGAAAGGAATGTCAATAAAAATTCTCTTGAATTAATTCCCATAGATGTATCATTCCCCACCCCTTTCTCTCTCTCTTTCTAAAGTAAAGGGAAAATTATTTCTTTAATAACGATAAATATTTTGGGTTATCTTTCTTCGATTGGACCACCAATACTTGAAGATGAAATCATGGATGCCATCAAACACATGAAGAAAGGAAAAGCGACTGGGCCTGATAATATAACAATAGAAGAAATAGAGGCACTAGAAGAGACAGGAATAAAAATAATAACCAAGTTACTGAACGACATTTACAACAGTGGTTATATTCCCAATGACCTGATTAAATCCACGTTTATAGCACTACCAAAGAAACCAGGTGCAAAGAAATGTGATGACCACCAGACTATCAGCCTCTCATGTCACATAACGAAGCTACTTCTGAGAATAATTATGAGAAGAACAAGGAAAAAGATAAAAATGGAAACAGCAGATGACAGTTTGGATTTGTTGATGGAAAGGGAACACACAATGCCATTTATACTTTACGAACACTAACAGAAAGAGCTTTAGAAGTACAGAAAGATCTCTACTTATGCTTCATTGATTACACCAAGGCATTTGACAAGGTGAAACATAATGAAATTATTAAAATGCTTGAAGACATCAATATAGATGGCAAAGACCAGAGGATTGTAAAACATCTATACTGGCAGCAAAAAGCAGCAGTTTGAGTTGAAAACAGAACTGGAAAATATCAACCAATAAAACAAGGGGTGCAACAAGGATGTGTACTATCTCCAGACTTTTTTTCTCTGTACAACGAGAATATTCTAAGAACAATCATCACAGAACCAGGCATAAAAATTGGAAGATACAATATTAACAACCTTCGGTATGCTGACGACACAGTACTGATAGCGGAGAACCAACAAGACCTGCAAAATTTCTTGGATAAAGTCACCAAAGAAAGTGAACAGAAAGGCCTTACTTTTAACATCAAAAAGACAGAGACTATGGTTTTATCTAAGAAACAGAATCCACCAGCATGCAGTATAAAATTAAATGGAACTATTCTAAAGCAGGTGCAGAAATTCATATACCTTGAAGCAGTAATAACTTCAGATGGGAAATGCAGAACAGAAATTAGGAATAGGCCAAGCAAAGACTGCATTTCAGAGAATGAGAAACATATTAACCAACACATCCTTATCAATGAATGTTAGAAAACGAGTCCTAAAATGCTATATTGAACCTATCTTGTAATATGGAAGTGAATCATGGACAATAGGCAGGTCTGCATAAAAATCACTGGAAGCAGCAGAAATGTGGTTTATTAGAAGAATGTTGCGAATCCCCTAGACGGCAAAAATAACTAATGAAGAATGTATGAGAAGAGCTGGAGAGACAAAAAACCTTATCAAAAAGATAAGAGAGAGACAATGTACTTTCATAGGACATGCAATGAGAAGAGGGGGCATTGAAAATATTATAAGAACAGGAAAAATAGAAGGAAAAAGATCAAGAGAAATGATACTGGACAGTCTGACGGGATGGTGTGAGAGGAGATCACCAAGTGAGCTGATGGCCTGCATGAAGGATCGTGTACTCTGGAGAAGCATAATAGCCAACGCCAGTCAGCACGGCACCAAATGATGATGATATCTTTCTTTCACAGTAAATTATTAGGATGCATTTGGTATTTTAGCAGTTTTTCAGAGTTTTAAATAAAATATGATTATATTCCTTTCTTCTCCTATAAATTTTGACGGCATTAAACTAGTATACAAAGAAGTAAATATAGAGATCTACACAGTGCAATGTTGTGGAACATTACCTTTATGAGATGAAGGGGGAATGAGAAATTAGCAGCAGTATGGTCTAGGCACTATCAACAAGAGTTAAATACTTAATTTACATGATGTGCATCTGAGTGGCAATATGGTTAGTGCACAAGTCTTTCATGGTGAAGGTTGGGGGGGGGGGGGGGGGGTTCAAAGCCACCCAGAGGTGCCCCAGTCACCCAGCTGTAAAAATGGGTATCTGACTTTTTATGGAGTTGTAGAAGGAAAGGCATAATGCTGAACACATCATCCTCTGGTGCGCCGACAAGTCAAGGAAAATATTGGCACTAACACCACATCCTTATGAGCCTCTATGGCATGACAGGCTTACCTTTGTCTTTTACATGATGTGGGCCGTACGTAAGTTATATGGTGAGAGTGCAGCTTCTGACTTCATGAGACACGACTATGTGTTAAGTGTGGAATGATATCTGGCTCTTTAAGACTAGATGCTACAGGTAAGCAAGACCTGTAAGTAACCAGACTATTTTTTATAAGCTTAAGTTGGGACACTCAATCAAACAGGGAAGGGGAGGTGGGACATAAAGTTAAATTTAGAATGTAACCCAAAACTTTAATCAGCAGGCTAAGTTTATAGCATTTTACCTACAAATGTGTCAGTCAGGCCTCTTTCTTGTACATCTCTAGAGTGAAGTAGATGGAGGTGTATAGTTGAGTTTTACAAAAAAATAGATAGAAAGAGTGAGAAAACTGGGTGGAAACAAAAATGCCAGAAAGTAAAATGAGTGCATATAAATGGAGAACATACAACAATCCAGTATTTTGACAAATGTCTTTTTTCAAGGATCACATACAAAAACCACAAAACAGATTTTTTAAAATACACACCAAAAAACAGACGAAAAATTAAACACTTTATATCCTCCATGCTACAAAGATGGGCTTATTTTTCCACCAGACAATAAACAATGAACATTCTTGTACTGCCAGACCAAAAATCCCAATATCACACAAACAACTTTATAATAAACACCGGGAAACACATGATGCTTTCTATTTAGCATGTCTTGTACTATTTTAACATTTCAAATCTAAAAAAAAAAAAAAGACAACTTTTGAAAGCAGTTTTTTTAAAAGTCACTTAAGAGGCTTACAGTGGAAAAATAATTAATATATGCTGCGATATAGTATCTATAAGTGCAAGGGTTTACATCATATGATCAGCTTCTTATGTGAAAAAAAATCCTGTACCATGGCTATTCAGTCAAACCTAGCTGTAAGCATTAACCTGACATTGAGGTGTCTTGGGAAACTAGCTGTAAGCATTTAACCTGACATTGAGGTGTCTTGAGAAACTAGCTGTAAGCATTTAACCTGGCACTGAGGTGTCTTGGGAAACTAGCTGTAAGCATTTAACCTGACACTGAGGTGTCTTGGGAAACTAGCTGTAAGCATGTAACCTTGCACTGAGGTGTCTTGGGAAACTGTCTCTGAATTCGAGGAATGTCTTCTTGCAAAGCAAGGCTTAGCAGACTTCACTTTAAATACAGCTGTCATTGCACTGAGGGACAGACAGATGAGCATATTAAAATTGTCCATAAATATAAGGGAACTACTCCAAAAGTCACAGTTGATGAATGCATAAAAAAAAAACAGGTCTGACAAAGGAGAACAATATAAATATGGTTTGTTAATATGTAGTGATATCTGTGCCAAGCAAGCTTAGAAGTAAGAAGTAAGTTGTGACATGGACAAGGAATGACATTGCTAAATATATACAATTTTTAATCTGTGGCCAAAATGCCATGAGAACAAATGTGACGAAGATGGGAGCCATGGTTGGTTGGTAGAAATGAAATCTTCTTTATCCAGTATTATTTTTGCCACATGAACACTGTGACTCCTGAATCATGGAGGATGTTGACCATTCTCTGACCAAGAACGTATGCTTTTGGTATACACATGCCATTATTTGCCTCAAGGCAGGTAGTCATGAGATGATCCTCCATGAAGTGTCCTGCTAGCATACAGTGTCCTGCTACAAGTTAATACAGAGAGATTCTCGAACATAGCATACTAACTGATACCGGTTTATGATTATTTGACTTAACGCCCTTCATCTGAACCATTAGCATTGCTTTAATGGCAAAATGTCTAACAGCTAGTTTTATTGTCATTCAAAATTATTTTCAACCTGAAATTGTATTTTTAAAAATGGCTTGTCCACATCAAAATTTTTATTTAAAACTCTTCATGATGTAATGCATATTTTTCAGCTTTTTGCTACACATCTTACATGAAAGGAAAGAAGAAGAAAAAAAAAAAAGGGAACTGAGCAACAGACAGATTAGTGCACTCCAGCTACCCAGGCAAAGCCAGGTATCTCATCTAGTGTACAGGGGGGGAAGGGGAATGATGATTTTGTCAGCTTTTCAAAGACAGAAATTCTCATTAAATAAATATAATAAAAAATACAAAGAAAAAGAAGGCAGTGAAGAGAATTTGCTCACACTGACCAAAACTAAGCCCCCTGTGCTTCAGTTTCAGATAAATGCCTTTCTGAGTATAAGTTAGTATAGTTTATTGATTTCAAAGCAAACTTTGACATTAAGAAACAAATTTTAACAAATTGCATAAATAAACAGCAAAATACGCGTGCAAGGGCTATCTGGTATGAAAAAAGTTCAGAAATAAAAACATTTTAAAAACTTGCACACAGAGAATCTAATACAAGCTAATTAACAGCTACCTAAAGTCAGAAGAAGCTGAGCTACATAGTAGGTGAATAAAATGATCGCCTCTGCATATGGTATGACTACGATCCATCTGTTGTACCCAATGAGAAAGTCTGAAAGTACAAATAAAGATGCACCAACCACATTACATAAAGTGGATGAACATGGAAAACTCTCATAGCTGGCAATAGCAAAAAATAACATTGTGTGAATAAGAATGGCATATATAAGTATAATAATTCTGAAAATAAAGTCATCAATTCCTGAAAATAAAGCAGAATAAAGAAATATGCCCAAAGGGAGGGCTATCCAAGCTCTGTTGCTGCACTTGTAGAGCTTTCTCAAAGCTAGCAAGTAACAAAACTGAGCAATGGCAAAACAGAAAATTCCTTCCATAAATAAATGTATATAAACTAGACAGACATCACCAATGCTAGATATAACTAGGCCTCGAAAAAAATGACTCAGGTACGATTTTCTGTCGTCAGTCAGCACGTGCTGTTTAGAGTTCTCTTTCTTATTCGTGTCCGGTCCGCTCTCTGCCACTGGATTCTCTGAGATTTCTGGGCAATGGGTATCAATTGGCAAGTGTAATTGAAACAACTGCCAATGTCCCATTTTGTGTTTATGCACGTACAGTGCTAGGTACCAGATTGGTAAGACTTTTAGTATAGCTGTAGTGACTGCTTCGGGTGGATGCTTGTGTCGACTTGAATATAGGATGATGTAGATGATGAAAAGAATGTAATATGGTACAATTGTCGGTCTAGTAGTCAGCCACATTATCTGCAAGAAAGAATGTGATCTATTAATACTATTACTAAATTATTCACAGACAGTGGGGCTGAAATTATAGCAACGAAAAATTGGTTCTCTTACCTTCTTAGCGCAGTGTCGATTCTCTTACTTTCATTAAAAGAAAAAAAAAACTGTTTAAAAACAATCTGGTAAGAATTTGTATCATCATCATCATCAGGTGCCATGCCGATTGGCGTTGGCTATTATGCTTCTCCAGAGTACCCGATCCTTCATGCAGGCCATCAGTTCAGTTGGTGATCTCCTCTCACACCATCTCGTCAGACTGTCCAATATCATTTCTCTTGGTCTTCCTCTTGATCTTCTTCCTTCTATTTTTCCTGTTCTTATAATATTTTCTATGCCCCCCTCTTCTCATTGCATGTCCTATGAAAGTACATTGTCTCTCTCTTATCTTTTTGACAAGGTTTTTTGTCTCTCCAGCTCTTCTCCTACATTCTTCATTAGTTATTTTTGCTGTCCAGGGGATTTGCAACATTCTTCTAATAAACCACATTTCTGCTGTTTCCAATGATTTTTGTGCAGTCTTGCTTATTGTCCATGATTCACTTCCATATAACAAGATAGGTTCAATATAGCATTTTAGGACTTGTTTTCTAACATTCATTGACAAAGATGTGTTAGCTAATATGTTTCTCATTCTCTGAAATGCAGCCTTTGCTTGGCCTATTCTGTTCCTAATTTCTGTTCTGCATTTCCCATCTGAAGTTATTACTGCTCCAAGTTATTTGAATTTCTGCACCTGCTTTAGAATAGTTCCGTTTAATTTAATACTGCATGCTGGTGGATTCTGTTTCTTAGATATAACCATTGTCTCTGTCTTTTTTATGTTCAAAGTAAGGCCTTTCTGTTCACTTTCTTTGGTGACTTTATCCAAGAAATTTTGCAGGTCTTGTTGGTTCTCCGCTATCAGTACTGTGTCGTCAGCATACCGAAGGTTGTTAATATTGTTTCCTCCAATTTTTATGCCTGGTTCTGTGATGATTGTTCTTAGAATATTCTCGCTATACAGAGAAAAAAGGTCTGGAGATAGTACACATCCTTGTCGCACCCCTTGTTTTATAGGTTGATATTTTCCAATTCTATTTTCAACTCAGACTGCTGCTTTTTGCTGCCAGTATAGATGTTTTACAATCCTCTGGTCTTTGCCATCTATATTGATGTCTTCAAGCATTTTAATAATTTCATTATGTTTCACCTTGTCAAATGCCTTGGTGTAATCAATGAAGCATAAGTAGAGATCTTTCTGTACTTCTAAAGCTCTTTCTGTTAGTGTTCGTAAAGCATAAATGGCATTGTGTGTTCCCTTTCCTTCAACAAATCCAAACTGTTCATCTGCTATTTCCATTTTTATCTTTTTCCTTGTTCTTCTCATAATTATTCTCAGAAGTAGCTTTGTTATGTGACATGAGAGGCTGATATTCCGGTGGTCGTCACATTCCTTTGCACCTGGTGTCTTTGGTAGTGCTATAAACGTGGATTTAATCAGGTCACTGGTAATATAACCACTGTTGTAAATGTCATTCAGTAACTTGGTTATTATTTTTATTCCTGTCTCCTCTAGTGCCTCTATTTCTTCTATTGTTATATTATCAGGCACAGTCGCTTTTCCTTTCTTCATGTGTTTGATAGCATCTATGATTTCATCTTCAAGTATTGGCGGTCCATCACAGTTTTCAGCATCTGGTGTTAATTCTGGTCTTTCTCCTCCATATAGCTCACCGATATACTCTGTCCACCTGTCCACAATGTCTTCTTTTCCCATTAACATTTTACCTTCTTTCGATTTCAGGCATCCTGTGGTATATTTTGTTTTCCTGCCTGTGAGTTCATTAATTCGTTTGTGCATGTTTTTGCTGTCTTTATTATGAAAGTCCTCTATCTGTCTGCACTGTTCATTTAACCACACTTCTTTTGCTTCTCTGCATTTGCGTCTTATTTCTTTATTTATCTTGCTATATTTTTCCTCGTTATTTTTACTCCTCCTCCTCTTGTCCATCAGTCCTAAGATGTCGTCTGTCATCCATTTATTTTTACAGGCTTCTTTTTTTGGTGGTATTATCTCCTTAACAGTTTGGTGGATAGAATCTCTTAACATTTCTCATTGTTCATCTATACAATTCATCTTTGCTATTGCACTGTATCTATTTGTTATAATAACTTTGTATTGTTCTCGCAGTTCTTTGTCATTTTTAAGAAGTTCTGTATTCAGTTTGATGTTTCTCACTTTTCTGCCTGCTTTCTTTAGCTTTATTCTAATTTTTCCACAGAGTGGATCATGGTCACTATTGCAGTCAGCTCCTGGCATGGTTTTTGTTGTCAGTAATGCATTGCGGAATCATTTGTTGATTAATATGTAGTCTATCTGGTTAAAAGTCTTTTTGTCTGGGCTGCACCACGTTGCCAGTCTTCGAGGATGTTGTTTAAACCAGGTGTTTCCTACAACCATGTTGTGTATTCTTGCCCATTCAATTAATTTATAACCTCTGTCATTCCTCTCCCCCAGTCCATAGTCACCAACGATGTCTGAAGCTCCTCCTTTACCAACTTTGGCATTAAAATCTCCCATGACTATGGTAACTTCATGTGACTTTGTGTGTTTTAGTGCTGTCTCTATGTCATTAAAAAATATCTGTACATCTTCTTCAGAAATTTCAGATGTTGGAGCGTACACTTGTATAATATTTATGTTTATTGGTTGTCCTTTCAGTTGGGCTAGCAGGACTCTGTCCGAGATGTTCAAATATCCTACAATTGTCCTTGCCGTTTGTTCATCAAATATAATTCCTACTCCTCGTTCATGTTTCTCACTTCCTGAATATATTATTGTATATTTATCTGAGTTTACCTTCCCTGCACCTGTCCATCTAACTTCACTCATAAAACTCCATGGAACTGTGAATAAGATGCTCTTAGAAGCCAACGCAGCAAAGTTTTTGGAACATGACCATTGTAATGCTCTGGTAGTGAGTTACGGTGTTTTGCTTGAAGACCAGCAGTGGGACCCCCCCCCCCCCCCCCCCGACACACACACAAAATCATCATCATTGGGTACAGTGCCAGTAGGCGTTGATGGCCATGCTTCTTCAAAGATCTGTTCAGCTGGTGACTTTTTTATTGTGTCGTTGCGTTACTGCCCACGCTCCCCCCCCCCCCTCTTAACATTCCCCTGCATCTCTTCCCGTTTATTCTTCCGGTTGTTATGTTGTCAAGGCACCTCTTCCCCCCATTTATGCAGGTTTATTCATAAATCCATGAAACATTTTAAAAATTCACAACAAATAAACTACCTAACGGATAATGTTTATTCTTACACTAAGAAAGAAACTCTGTAAGTTTTGTTTTTTTTTAATAAAATCCTCGTGCAGAGCTCCCGTGGTTTGCTGCTAGGAGGCAACAGTAGCAAATATGGCGTTCAGCGAACGCAAGCAGTCATTTTGTGTTTTATACGCAAGAACCTCGTCCGTTGTGACTGTGCAGCGACGATTTCGAGGGGAATTCCATAAGGCAGCACCTGTTTTCAACAGTATCAGTAAGCGGTATTGCGAAATTCCGAGATGAAGGCGGGGGCTTCGCTGGTAAACTTCTCCAACACGATTCATTTATTCGCTAGGTCCTGGACGTCCCTGCCGAGGAGCTGACTTTCGTGATGACGAATTTCGTTTTCTAATGGATTTAATTAGGTTCATTTGTGCCCCTGCTTTTGTTAGGCATTCCCTGTTTATTATCTTAGCTGTCCGTCGCACTCGTAATTAACACTTCATCTAAGAAACCACATCTCTGGCTCTTAGCGCATCGATCTGATGAATGTCTACAACTCGGTTCGCTATTGCAGGATCAAAATAGCATTTTAGAACTTTGATGCTCAGTGACAGAGATGCCTCGCACACGATGTTTCTCATTTATTTGAAACATTTTTTTCTTCTCGACTTGGCATATTCTGTTCTTCGATTCAGGGGTACATTTCCCATCTGATGACGCTATCGTGCCCAGATATTTAAATGTCTGCACTAGTTTCAGTGTTGTTCCATGTATTGTAATACTGCATTTAGTTAGGTTCTTATTTCGTGATATTGTTTCTGTTTTCATGCTGTTTATGGCCAGTGCTTTCTTCTCAACATCACACTCTAAGTTTGCCGACAGCTCAAGAAAAATTTAAAAAATCGCACTAACACTGTATCCCAGTGTGCCTCTAAGGCATGAACAGGGTTACTTTTGGCTATTTTTTTTTTTACCCACTTTCTTTTATAACTGCATCTAATAATTTATAGTCTCTTTTTTATTTTGGACTAATGGTACTGTATCATCCGCATATCGTAGGATGCTCACGTCGTAGCCTTCAAGTCGAATTTCTGGTATTATTATTTTTTTCTCTCCCCCTCCCCCCTCTAGTTATATTTTTCACTGCACAGTGATAAAAATCTGGTCAGAGATCACGACCTTGACTGACCGACTGCTTTATTGGCCGATATTTGTATATCACATTTTCTACCATGATACCAATACCTGATTATATATATATATTCAGATCTTTGACCCCAACCCCAACTTTAAAAAGAACAAGCTTTTTTTTGTCTTTGCAGATTACGGATACAAATGAAAAGCCCCGCCCCATTAGCCTGAAACTTGAAACTAGGCGCAGAAACGAGGAAATAAAATAGTTCTAGTTCGCTGGTCTTGATAACTAAGCCACTGCTTCGGCACAGTCACCTTTGACCGCCAGAATTGATAACGAACTTAACTGTTCTATTTTGACACTACATGCCAGATAATATTTTTTAAAAAAAACAATATTACCCGTAGCAAATAATAATTACAATGTAACAAAAATAACGAATGTAAAATATCACAACATACACACACACACAAAAATACAACTTTACATCATCACTGTCAAGCTGCCAATCTAGAAATTATATATGTTTGTGTTTGTGCGTGTTAAAAAAAAAAATCCAATTTCCATGCCATTATGATATATTGGGATACGGTGTTAGGCTATTTCCAAGACCAACGGCACATGAAAGTGTGATGTGGCCAGCCAGATTTCTGTGGTACCCATTTTTAGAAGAGGGGTGGACCCCGAGGCCTTCTTGGTGGGTATCAGGGAAAAAAAAAAAATCCCCACTGCTGGGACTTGAACCCGGTACTACCGGATTAGTAAACCGCGCGCCAGGTTAGATCTAAATAATTTTGGTCCTATCTAGATAATGAAAACAGCCATCTAGATATCAGCTATAAATATAGACACTTTTAAATTGAATCTATGTAATTCTGGATAATTTATTACAGCCCCCCCCCCAAAAAAAAAAGGCAGAAAACAAACTCTGAGTAAATCTTTCATAATTAACCCTTTTTCACTGAATGAATAAATATTTCAAATTGTATAAACTATGGGGGGAAAAATGTAGGAACAGCTTTATCGAGTACACAGTTGTGACGTTTCGGCGTGAACCTTAATCATACAAAAACATACAGGGAGAAGAAATAGAGAGAGGAGATAAAATGTAAATTCACATGAATGCTATGTTAAAAAATAAAATGAATAGAGCATTTAGCTGTAACTTGTAAGAAGCTATGTGCCAGAAATGCGCACAGTGAAGTGTAGAGAGTATTTAAATGGAGACTTGGGATGTATGATAGGTAGGTCGTAACTGAGGGTGGTGGGTGGGGAAACCGCGGAGGGGAGAAAGAGTGATACGATGGTAATCTAGCCGGGAGGTGAAATATGTCATTATAGTAGAGGTAGAGGGGTTGTAATGTGATGCTGTGAAGAGGTTCTAAGCTATGTGTAACAAGTGAGAAGGGAGTGGAAATTAGTGGGAAGGGATTATGACTGTGGAAGAAGAGAATGTTAGGTGTATCTGAATAACGAGTTCAAACCATGTGGTTCCAGAGTCCCATATTTCTGAATGTAGCGGTTCTCAAGCGCTAGGCGGCTTGTGTCATCTGAGTGACACTGTCTCATGACTGTTAACAAAAATCTCCCGGCTAGATTACCATTGTATCACTCTCTCTCTCTCTCTCATCCACGGTTTCCCCACCCACCACCCTCAGTTACGACTTACCTATCACACATCCCAAGTCTCCATTTAAATACTCTCTACACTCCACCATGCGAAATTCTGACAAATAGCGTCGGACAAGCCACAGCTTCTTACAAGTTACAGCTAAGTGCTCTGTTTCTTTGTCCTGTATGTTTTTGTATGATTAAGGCTCACGCCGAAACGTCGCAACTGTGTACTCGTTAAGTAATAAAGCTGTTCCTACTCCCCCCCCCCCCAGTTTATACATTTTGGTATCACAACTTTACTGCAGTGGCTCCGTCTATAGTCATATATTCATACACCAATTATTGTGTGTGAATAAATATTTCAGTTCTTAAATGCATTGCAAATTAGCAATACTAATCCTGATGCGCTGTCTCCGCTTTTGACATTTACTCGCTTCACACTAATGATCTTTGCGCATGCGCCATACTTATTGCTGTATTCTGAACTTACAGAATAGGACAGTTGCTATGTTGAGAGTACTGTGCAGGTAAAAAACTGACGGAGATTAAACTGGACTTACGACTTCATTAATTGGGTATAATTATGTCGTTTAGGTCGTTTCATCCCCTATTTTAATTAAATGTATGCGCCATTCTTTGTAGTTTGTAATTTTACACTTTCTTCTGAGGGTCTCTCAGGAAGTCTTGAGTTTCTAAAAACACACAATTTACATTAAAAACGCCACATTTATGCTACCAGTCTGAGCCAAAATATTACGATGTCATAAAAATTGCAGTCCTCTGACAAGTGTTACTGGATGTGCCCCAGTTAGGTCTCAACCAGACAGACAGGTCAAACTAGGTGCTAGACGGTTGTTTCTAACATTACGTGGTATCATCTGCATATCGCAGGATGCTCACGTTGTAGCTTTCTACTCTAATTTCTGGTATTATTATTATCATCTGACAATGTTTCCGACAACTATTCTGACCGGCGATCTGACAGTGATAGTTCTGAGCATGCTTCTGATGTAAACACTGACCTTGAATCTGACAGTGCTAGTTCTGAGCATGCTTCTGATGTAAACACTGACCTTGAATCTGACAGTGCTAGTTCTGAGCATGCTTCTGATGTAAACACTGACCTTGAATCTGACAGTGCTAGTTCTGAGCATGCTTCTGATGTAAACACTGACCTTGAATCTGACAGTGCTAGTTCTGAGCATGCTTCTGATGTAAACACTGACCTTGAATCTGACAGTGCTAGTTCTGAGCATGCTTCTGATGTAAACACTGACCTTGAATCTGACAGTGCTAGTTCTGAGCATGCTTCTGATGTAAACACTGACCTTGAATCTGACAGTGCTAGTTCTGAGCATGCTTCTGATGTAAACACTGACCTTGAATCTGACAGTGCTAGTTCTGAGTATGCTTCTGATGTAAACACTGACCTTGAATCTGACAGTGCTAGTTCTGAGCATGCTTCTGATGTAAACACTGACCTTGAATCTGACAGTGCTAGTTCTGAGCATGCTTCTGATGTAAACACTGACCTTGAATCTGACAGTGATAGTTCTGAGCATGCTTCTGATGTAAACACTGACCTTGAATCTGACAGTGATGGTTCTGAGCATGCTTCTGATGTAAACACTGACCTTGAATCTGACAGTGCTAGTGACAGTGAATCTAACAGAATAGGCTTGGCCACAAAAAAAAAAAACAACCCTTCAACAGAATGAGGAAGATCCTTACATCAAAACAGACAAGAAACAGAACAGAGTGGAGATGCATTGTACCCAACCTTCCGTGGGGAGACGGCACGAAATGATGATGATAATGATGACTGATGTTGTTTTTTTTTTTTTTTAGCAGTTGTAAGCAATTAAAACAGCTTGATCCTCAGATCCAGCTCTGCTCTTTTCATACAAGTCAGACTGGTGCCTATCAGTGGCCATGATCCACGCCCGAGATCTACACAAGTTTTTAAAAAACCGGAATAACTATGCAGTCTGGGCCGGTAAACAAAAGCACTAACCCACTAGCCAATAAGTTGTGTAACCAGTTTCTGATCAAAGAGGGTTTATATATGGGCATATTCTGTGTGTCTGCTAAGTAGCCCGTTTTTATACAATGTCTGCAAACTGGCAACTTGTGAAGTAAGAAAGAGTGACATCTCATAATTAGTGGCTTAAACCACCACCATCATTATCACCATATTGAGAATGAGGAAAAATCTACTTACACGGAAGCACCACACAACACGGTTTGCACATGTAATAAAACACGTGGACAGTCATAATTCAAACTTGGCAAATTTTACACTACACGTGACCCTAATAAAACATGAAAGTTACTGTTATCGATCTTACAGGAGACTAGCCAGTGATTCTCAAGTTGTGTAAGGTATGCTCCAGATCTGACACGGTTATCAGGCCAGGCAACCTTGTCCTCCTCTTTCGTAGTGTTTCCATAAATATGCTTCTGGGTTATTTCAACCAGAATAAAGCATGTTCCCTAGAGGCGGAGCTTGTTAAAAGGCCTGCTTCTGTTAAGCTTGCTTCGAGAAGTTAAGATCGACTGCTGGAAGTGAAGGTCACTGTCACAGTGAAGCTTTACAAGCATGACTGCTCCAGGGAGACCGCATGAGGTTAATAATAAATAACAATAATAAACTTTCAGCATTAAATAATGTACAGAATATGCAGAAACTGAAAACTATTCTTAATCGTTAAAAATCCTTTCTTTGAAGACGACCTTTTCCCATGAGAATTCAGATAATTTTGCGCTAACTCTTCTCACGTAATAGCATCCTGTGGCATAGATTTTAAGCAGAAACAGACTGGAAACAATGTGTAGTTTTGAAGAATGTTCGAGTGTGCTCAGCATGGGCCGCCCATGTTTTCTTAAGCAGCCAGGCTGATTGTTCTACCATACTTAAGCCTGGCTGACAGGCTAATTTCTCGTCTACTTCTTACTTCTAAACCCCGTCCAATCAAAACAGAGTTGCTTGCGTCACCCCGCTATTGTGTACGTAGCCTGGCATTGAGTTCAGTATTGATATATGGAACTGGGAACTGGAGTTTTCGACCTCTGATTATCATGTTGTGGTAAAGCAGTAGTTCTCAAAGCTTTTTTTTTTCCTCTGGACCCCTTTCCAGCCTGAGAACATGTGTGGATTTTTCATTAAAGAAAAAAAAGAGCAGCAACTAGAACCCAGATGAGGGTGCTTTTGTTGTATTCACGCAAACCCATTTACTGGTCGGCGAACTCCCAAAAATCCTTCCGTTGTCCATGAACCGCAAGTTAAGAACCACTGAGCCAGAGCATGTTGAATGCGAGATGAGGTTTTGTGTGTGTGTGTTTTTTTTTCTTATCAAGTTATTATGCGAGCAAAAATGTCACTTAAATGAGTCAGAAAAGTGGGCATTATCTTCAGTACGGCAGTTTCAATGGCCTCAGCCTACAGGACGTAGGTCAAAGTGGTGGCAGGGATGATATCACGTAGCCTGTCTTAATGAGTAATTAGTGTTTCTCAGCCTTTGTCTGGTTGTGAACCCCAATTTTCACAGCCCCCCCGCCAACATGTGTATCTCCAACGTTACTGAAGGAAAAGATTATTTAACCTCTGACTTCTTGGAATTTAGCGCGGCCTCTGGGAACACAGACGGACTAATTGGGGTGGGGGTGGGGTGGCGGGTAGGGTCCTCATACGTTTACGGCGTGATCTAGTGGTGGATGAGTGCATGTGTAATGACTCATGTCGTAAGTAGTGACAGCTCAACATGCAACAACACTCAGCAAACGAAGAGTCGAACACATCATGTTGACAATAGACAGGAGCGACTTCTGCTTTCAAAATCAGGTCCATATCTTATATCCTTCCCGTGCCGTTAAACGTCATACAGGGCTCGCAAGGTAGTTCGCCAATTTTTCCTGTCTTCAGCGAGTCTTTCAACCTCATCAAAGGATTTTATGCCTGTTATTTTGGCCTCTCTTAACAATGTCCTCTTCAGGGTTTCACGCGGTCTACCTCTTTTTCTTTGGCCTGTTGTGTTCCACTTGATATATATATATATATATATATATATTCCGTGTTAAATCACTTTCTCAGTACTTTTGTAGACTGGCAGAGACACTGTATACTTCCATTTTCCAAATCTCTACAGCTGTTCTCTACAAAAGTCCCACCAAAGGCCCCTCTCATGACCAACTTCAGTAACTACTCAACCATGTGACCAAATGACCAACCATCGTTCACATCGTCACTTGCTTAATTAAGCGTGTTGAAAGGGCTGAACATGCACGACATGCCAAGTAACCCACATACTGCTGTTTTAGAGGTAAAGTAAGAGAACACAGTTTTGTAGGAACAGATCTCGAAAAAAATCGTAGACAAAGCGCTCTAGTGAGACGTGAGAGAAAGAAAAATCACAAGAGAATTACCTGGGATTCGAACACGAATTTCAGTGGGGCTGTTGGTCAGTGGACTACTTGTAAAGCATTTGATAAAGTGAGACACAGAGATTATAAGAATGCTGGAAGACATCAACATAAATGGGAAAGATCTGAAACTCATCAAAAACATATACTGGCAGCAGTGAAGGTTGAGAACCAAATCGGAGCATTCCAAGACATAAAATAGGGAGTGAGACAAGGATGTGTTCTATCTCCTTGTACAGCGAAAACATATGAGAAATATATGAGAGCTTGCCAGGAATATCAATTGGCGGGTACAACCTTAACAACTTAAGATATGCAGACGACACAGTTCCGATTGCTAAAAGTGAAGGATACCTACAGGCTCTTCTGGACATCGTGGTTCGTGAAAGTAAAAGTAAAGGTCTCAGCCTGAATAAAAAGAAGACTGAAGTGATGGTCATATCAAAGAAAATACCACCAAAATGTAGCATTATCATCGATGGCACAGATCTGAAATAAATTGATAGATTTAAGTACTTAGGAACAATTATAACAGCTGATGGGAAATGTCACAACGAAATAAAAAGCAGACGTGCTCAGCATTCCACAAAATGAGAAACATCTTATGCAACAGATCCATATCAGTGGAAACAAGATTCCGAGTACCTAAATGTTACATCGAGCCAATTTTGTTTTATGGATGTGAAGCATGGTCCATGAATAAAAGAGAGTACAGAGAGAAATGGAGAGCATGGAAATGTGGTTTATAAGAAGGATGTTGAAGATATCATGGACAGCTGAGAAAACCAACGAAGAAGTCTTAAGAGAAGCTGGAGTTAAAAGGCAAATTACAGCAAAGATCAGAGGCAGACAAGAGAAATTTGTAGGACATTTTCTGAGAAGAAAAAAATTGTAACACATTGTGGCAACTCGAAAAACTGAGGGAAGAAGAGGCATAGGAAGACAGAGAGAGGTTACTGGATGGGCTGTAAGTGTGGCTAGGAAAGTCACCGGCGGATCTCATAATCAAGTCTAAAGACAGGGAACTGTGGATAGAAATGATCACCTACACCACGGCACTTGATTGACTGATTGGTTCTTCACGTGTTATGGACAAATGGCCAGGGCGGAATTCTAACCACTCTAGTTTCCGATGGTATACATGGGTGTAAAAGGAAAACGATGGGACGCGAACGAACGAAACAAACAAACACACACACGCATGCACGTACGTACACGTGGTACATCCTTTACATGCCTTGACACAGCACTGACTATCCATCTTTACTGTAAATCAGAAATTATATTAATCGTGTAACAAAACAGTTCGACTCACCTGAGATCGTAGCGGATCCCGCCGTGCGTTTAAATTTTGAAAAACGATCATTTTCGATAAGGCTATATCCTGTCCACTGTGTGTGCTTGCTTGCCTTTGAATGGCATTCATCATGTCCACTTGTATACGCCTAGCGGTCTTCGCACGATATTAACAGAAAATCAATAACATACCCAAGTTTGTGCACTTTAATGACTTCCGTACCTGCTTCTACTCAATCCGGTTCTGTTTGTACCCAACGTTCTAACCGGCAAGTCACTTCCAAATTAACGCGTACGAGAACTCTCAGAATGATCAAAATACACCTGTTTACCATCATAATGACCCAACAATATATATACATTTTTCTCCTCCTAAACTAACATTGGGTTTAGCCGATAGATTAAGGCCAGCACATAATCGAAGCGCGTTTAGTTCCCTTAGGAAGGACACGGGGAAATTGATTTTCTTTCATTCATCCGATGAAACGTATACTGGTCATTTGCTATACTGAAGTGCCATTTTGCTCTGGCATGGTCGCTTATTCCCATGATGGCGAATAACATAGTTCTTAGTGACATTCAGCTTGGACCTCTTTTACAATCTTTTTTTTTTTTAGCTCTTTCTCGTATGCCAGTTTTTGGTCTCAGATAAACTCTGCTGTTGTTTCCAGAGATGTGGTGTCCAAAATAACATCTCTTTCACTAGGATTTCACACAGTCTGCAGTCTTCTACGACATGTTCTATCACTATGATTCAATACAGAGGCGGAACTCTGCCATGGCCGGTCCTAAGCCCGGATGAGAAAAGAGGAGGGTTGGACGCAGGGCCAGCTGCCCAATTCTGTAAAAAATACTTAACTATGAAGACGTGACAAAGAGCCCAGCAAGAGGGGGTGGGGGAATAATACTGGGAGTAGGCAAGGAAGAGCTAGAAACACCTGGCCAAGGAGTCTTGAAGCACAGATTTAAAAAAAAATCTACTACACCTGGGGACGGACAGAAGAAACAGCTCAGGATAGAATTAAATCGAGAGCCTTTGCCGATGTTCTATCCCCCTGATACGGGTGGGGAAAAAAAAGGCGAGGAAGGAAGGCAGACTAGTGGCGGTACTCATTAGGCTGAACAGACTTAAGCAGCCCAGGAGCCCCGCGTGAAAGAGGGGAAAACAGCAACTACAAATTTCTGTTGGGCGTGACGATCATTTATGATTATTATTAATGCACCAGCGACTGCAATAACTGGAGAGGAGCAACCTTACTATCAGCTGTGTCAAAATTATTTTGCAAAGTTAGTCTGAATAGAATTCAAGATATAGTGGATGCTGCAATGAGAGAAGAACAGGCAGGATTTCGAACAGGGAGAAGCTGTCTCGAACAGATCTTTACTCTAAGAAATAATACTTGAAGAACATATTGAAAAGCAAAGACCAATAATCCTGAACTTCATAGACTTTAAAAAGGCATTTGATAGCATACACAGATAATCATTGTGGGGAATTTTAAGGCTATATGGAATATCATCTAAGATTGTCAACATCATTTGAGACCTCTACAACGGATATGTTTGTGTAGTCAAGACAGAAGAAGGAATGTGCGAATGGTTCCAGATTGAAACGGGTGTGAAACAATGATGCATATTATCTCCCTTACCTTTTTTTTTTTTGAATTGCCAGACTTCATAATGAAAAAATGCTGCACAGGTAAAACAGGCATTGATTGAGTACATGAGACCCAAATGGAAGATCTTGATTTTGCAGTTCACATAACTCTTATTAGTGACAATGTGAAATCAATGCAAGTAAAAACATATACCCTGTATTCAATGGCTAGTAAAATAAGACTTGAAATTAACAAGGATAAAACAAAAATAATGAAACTTTTCATTAACCACGAAGGACAAATATACATAGAAGGAACAGCTGTTGAAGAAGTGAACCATTTTGCATATCTCGGCAGCTACATAGACCAGGATGGTGACACTAGAAAGGAAGTTAGAATTCGAATTGCAAAAGCAGCACTGACCTTCAAGAATCTTGAGAACATATGGTATTCAAAAGTTATAGGCACAAAAACCAAGTTAAAATTATTCGATTCAAATGTGATATCAACCCTCATTTATGCATGTGAAAGCTGAAAAACAACTAAAGAAATAGACAAGAAATTAGACTCTTTCGAAAACAAATGCCTAAGGAAAATTCTCAGTATAAAGTGGAATGAATTCAGGAACAACGCAGAGATGAGACAGATGAGCAAACAACCTGTCTCATGGGTTATCAGAAAAAGAAGATGGACATATGTCAGTCACGTGATGAGAAGAAACAATCAGAAGATTCCCAAACAAGCTATCAAGTGGAACACAACAGGCCGAAGAAAAAGAGATCGACCACGTGAAACTCCAAAGAGGATATTGTTAAGAGGGGCCAGTTTAGTGGGCATAACATTCCTTGATGAGGTTGAAAAACTCGCCGAAGACAGGAAATCTTGGCGAACCACCATGCTGCACTATGTGACGTTTAGCGGCACGTGAAGGATGTAAGACCTAGGATCTCAAGTTATCCAACATTTATTCATTTATTCATTTGCATGTTCCTTGCGGAACTTTGCCTCCCTAACTGCACTCATGTAGGCTTTTCGGTTGTGAGTTATCCAACAAGCAATGACATATTAGTTGTGTTTGATCTCTGTAATGCAATGTCATATAGTAATAATAGAGATCACAATTAGTGGGGATTCTGGCACTATATCAGGTGATTAAAGGCACAGGTCAAAGGCCTTTACTAAGTTTGGTCTAATGTACAGGGGTGTGTGGTTAATCCCGTACTGGACGAACTGGTTTTTTTTTTTCTATTTTCAATCTATTATACAAGTGACTTCACTGTCATGTCCTGTTCTTAGTCTACTTAAGATTTTCTTTTCTCAACAGACATTGCCAATTATCATTCTGCATACATTGCTATTGTCCCTTGGTCAATTTTTCAGTGTAATTTTTCAGTTGTATCTTTTTCTTTAAAAGGTTTTGCTTTTGAAAAATTCCACAATTTCACCTATTTTGGAAGCAAAATGTCAACCTTGGGTGATATACCACCAGAAATCAAGTCCCGCATTGCAATGGCTTCCAATACTTTCAATAAACTGTCTACTATCTGGAAATAAAACCATGAAACTTAAAATTTTCAACTCCTGTATGATCCTAGTGTTAACATACAGCTGTGAGAGTTGGAAATCAACCAATCTACTCAATCAAAGATTTGATGCATTTGAGAAAAAATGTCTCCGTAGACTATTGAACATCAGATGGTTCAATTTTAAATCGAACGAGTCAATAAGACAGTAAATGAACCATGTCTACATATCAAGATACATCAAAAGACATCGATGATTAATCTCTACGAACAGGCAGAAGACCATATCTGAAACCTAAAACTTGGAAAAAAAAATCTAAAGCCAAAGTTCCAACGCACTGAAGCCAAAGTTCCAAGGCTCTAAAGCTTTTTGTGAAAAAGCTGAATCTGTATATTAACCAAGTAGAGAGATGCCAAATATCATATATGTAAACTGACAGAAAAGAAATATAAAGATGCAGGGTGTAAACAGTTCCTTTATAACATCAACATGCCAAAGTAAATAACTCTGTCTTTCCACAGCCATCATCGCTAATTCTAGTTGTCTTATTACGTTCCCATAGATGCAGATTTTTTTTTGTGAAAATCTGTTTACCCCTCAATGCCAGCTGCCTTACACTACAAAACCCACATCTTCTGGTTTTTAATCACAAAAATATACCGAACAGTGATGCTGAATACCAAACTTAAGTCACATTACATATCTCATTGTGCATGAGTACAAAACCAAATCTCACCTTAAAACTTTTTGTCATAACATGCTATATCTCATCTTATTTGGCATATTCTGTACAATAAATTCATTTTTAAAAAAAATGAAACATTATGTATAATCCATATCTATCACAGAGTAAATACTGCAATGCTATAAATAGCATATCTCATTCCTTGGGATGGTGACAGGTAAGAAAAGTGACGACTGTGTTAAAACCTGTTCCAGTAGTAAAGGTAGACGGAGGTGCATGGTTCAGTTTTACAAAAAAATGAAAGAGTGAGGAAACTGGCCAGGAATGAGAGTGACAGAAAATGTTGCTTGGATCACAGACATCAAACATGAGCAAGCTGGAGCCATCTGGGGCATGATGTCATGCTGTTTGCCAAATGACATCTTTTGTCATCATCTTTTTTATCTCATTTTTCCAGGTCAATCACCCGCTTCTACTGTGCACTTACTTGCATCTATCTTGGTGCATTTTGTGCCAGTCTTTCTTAATGTGGAGGATACCAAAAGAGCTGAGGGTTTAATTTTTCATCTGTTTTTTTATATTTTTATCTGCTGTTTTGTTTTTGTATGTTGCTCTTGAAAAAGGCATTAGCTGAAATATTGTATTGCTTAATGTTCTTCATTTATTTATATTTATTTAATTTTCTGTCATTCTCATTTCTGCCCATTTTCTTTTTCTTCACTCTTTCTATCCCATCGTAAAACTCAACCATACATCCTTATTCACCTTTATTCTTTGGAAGCAAAGCACAGCTAATGACAGATTAATGTAAAGATCACTAGATGCAACAGTAATGTGATTTTAAAAAATCCAAGAGTAGCTTAGAAAAACCATGGTGACAAACAAGAAATGTCTGACAGAGATAAAAAAAAAAAAAAATCATGACACGGTGACCAGCGTTCACTGGACATGTGATGAAAAGGGGAGGATTCTGAAAGATCGTAACAGCAGGAAGTATAAATTGGAAGAGTGGCAACGAAAAATGTAGAGAGATCTCCCCTCCTTCTCTTTCTGTCTCCCTGGAAGTACAACCTGGTGCTCTTTGCTGCCAGTGCAGTAAAGATATTGAGGCACAGCACTGTGTCAGAGTGGGGGGGGGGGGGGGGAGGGGGTTTATAGCAGCCATTTTTTCAGTCCCAGAATGGAGCTTAAAAGCAGGGGTGTGCAATACTTCTTTAGCAGACTCCACCACCTTGTGATCCATGGTCCATTAGCCAGGATAGGCCTCTTATTATTGGGAGTACCAAGAGAGAGGTTGGACAGGGTCTTGGCTGGCTCTGGATCACCAACCCTGATGCTAGCATATCAGCTCTGGTTCACCAACCCTGATGCTAGCACATCAGCTCTGATTCACCAACCCTAATGTTAGCACATCAGCTCTGGATCACCAACCCTGATGCTAGCACGTCAGCTCTGGATCACTAACAGCAAATTCAGACAGCATCTTCACCCTTATAAATAGAAGATAAAGATCCTTTAATATTGCCACCCTTCCCATGCCGCTAAACGTCACATAGGGCCCACATGGTAGTTTGCCAAGATTTCCTGTCTTCTGCAAGTTTTTCAATCTCATCAAGGGAACTGGCCTCTCTTAACAATGTCCTCTTTAGAGTTTCACATGGTCAACCTCTGGCCTGTTATGTTCCACTTGATAGCTCATTTGGGGATCCTCTGACTGTTTCTTCTCATCACATGACCAACATATGTCCATCTTTTTCTGATCACCCATGAGACAGGTTGTTGTCTGCTCCTCTGTCTTATCTCTGTGTTGTCCATGAATTCATTTAAAATCCCCAAAATGAGCTTGTGGAAAGTATTCTATAGCGAAGCAAAAATGCCTACCAGACGATATTTGACTTCCAGAGTAAATATGAAAACACTTCAGACAACAACATACTCTCAAACCATAGCAAATTCAAACCGTATGCTCCTTCATGTCTGCAAGAATAAAAACATAATCTAAACCTGCCTTGCAAAAGTAGAAACATTTCAAGTTCTCTCCATCCATAAAAAAATACCTATCTCCTGCAAAACCATATCTCATATGCTTCTCTTCATCCAACAAAATCATATTTCAAACATCTCTTCTGTCCAGCAAAAACCCACATTTCACATACTTCTTTGTCCAGCAAAAAACTCACATCTCGCATACTTCTTTTTTCAACAAAAAACCCACATCTCGCATATTTCTTGTCCAGCAAAAAACCCACAACTCGTATATTTCTTTGTCTAGCAAAAAACCCACATCTTACATATTTCTTTGTCCAGCAAAAAACCCACATTTCACATACTTCTTTGTCCAGCAAAAAACCCACATCTCACATATTTCTTTGTCCAGCAAAAAACCCACAACTCGTATATTTCTTTGTCCAGTAAAAAACCCACATCTTACATATTTCTTTATCCAGCAAAAAACCCACATATTACATACTTCTTTGTCCAACAAAAAATCTCGCATATTTGTCTAACAAAAAACCCATATCTCGCATCTTTCTTTGTCCAACAAAAAACCCACATCTCACATACTTCTTTGTCCAACAAAAAACCCACATCTCACATACTTCTTTGTCCAACAAAAAAAAACCCACATCTCACATACTTCTTTGTCCAACAAAAAACCCACATCTCACATACTTCTCTGTCCAACAAAACCCGCATCTCGCATACTTCTTTGACCATCAAAAACCCACATCTCAAATACTTCTCTGTCCAACAAAACCATATCTCATATACCTCTCCCCATGCAACAAAACCATATCTCATATACCTCTCCCCATGCAACAAAACCATATCTCATATACCTCTCCCCATGTAACAAAACCATAACTCATATACCTCTCCCCATGCAACAAAACCATATCTCATATACCTCTCCCATGCAACAAAACCATATCTCATATACCTCTCCCCATGCAACAAAACCAATTTTATATCCCTTTCTCCATCCAGTAAAACCACATGTCATAAGCCTTTTTTTCTTTCAGTAAAACCACACTCTTATCTACCTCTCCTTGTCCAAAAAAATCCACAGCTCTCTTATACCTCTCCCTATTTAACAAAACCACATTTCATAAACCTTTCTTCTTTCAACAATACATCTTATGCACATCTGCCTGTTCAACAAAACAACATCCCTTGTATTTCTCTCTGTCCAACAAAATCACATTTTACATACCTCTCTCCATCCAAACTTTATTTCTGACTTGCTGGCTGATCCTTGGCAAGAAGATATCGAACAAATTTGAGATTTTGTATAAAAATTTTGAAAGTTTTGAAAATCAGGCACGAAATAAACTGGAATGGATCATCTTAGGCCAGTCAGGTGCTGTTTATGACTTTAAACAAAATTGTTACTTGAAAACTGTACATGATCTTTTAAACAATTAATATTCCCTTCTTCACTGCAGTTAACAGATTAAAATTTTAATTTCCATCTGGAAGTCCTATGGTTTTTCCATAAAACACTCTCCAAGTTTCAACAATGCTCAGCTTATCTTAGAATTCAGAAGTTTTTGCTGGCAGGCTTGGTACACAGGCTTGAGTTCAGCAACAGGCGGCCAGGAATGCTGCAGAAATATTGAAGAAAAGCAAACTGGCATATCAAATCAATTTACATATGTATGTGAGAATACCTAATTTATAAATGGGAATTAAAGTGGGAATACCTAATTTATAAGGAGGGATTAAAGTGGGAATACCTGATTTATAAGGGAGACGTAAAGTGGGAATACCTAATTTATAAGGGATAATTAAAAGTACAGGGAACATACCCTTTACTGTTAGCAATTGAATGTGACAGTTAAATCACTTCTCCAAATAGTCCTCCTGCAGACCAATGCAGAAGAGAAATTATGACAGTGCTCAGAGACAAGGGATATACATGGAAGGAAGCAGAGAATAATTCTAAGAACAGGATGGCCTTTATCCGTGGACTCAAGGGAGTGAAGGGCAATGATGATGATGATGATGAGGTTGATGCATTTCTTGTATTGTTCCACTAGCTTCTTCATTCTTTGGAAGAAAAATCTTTTCAGCTGCTCCAGGATCCAGGTCTGAATTGCTACTGCTTGTACAGACCACTAAGCTGTCCGGGGTACCCATCTTGTGCAAACTTTACAGTACTCCAAAATAATCACGCACTATGGCATGTGCAGATCCATACCTGATATTTTACTGTGCAGCAACAGAGGACAATGTAATCCGTCAGTTTTCTCTGATCACGACTCATGCCCTGTTGATGTGGGCTTGACTCTGTGACACTAATGGCCGACCAGATCTAGCCCTTTTGCCCAATGAAATCTCACTATGGCACACTGTTCAACACCCATCAGCCATTGTAAATGTATTGAATTGTGTCAGCTTCTATCCAATGTGGTTACAGCATAATTTTCAAACTGCCTTTACTTCTTTTATTCTGCCTTGTAAAAATGTTCTACTTTCCTTTTCAGATGTGAATTTTGGCATCAGACACAAACTCTGCTACTGTTTCTAGAGATCTGATGTTTCCTAATAACTTTTATTTCACTTGTACTGCCAGATTGTTTTCTCAACTCTTTATTATCTGCAATCTTCTACGATATGCTTTCATTATCGGATTCACTCAGGGGCAAACTGGGCTGTTTTCTATTTTTAATTTATTACACAGATGGCTTATGAGTACTGATTTTTTTCATACTCTGGTGTATATCAACTTTCAGGAAAACATTCTACATTTTCAGAGAATGTTCCCCCTAATATAAATGTTAAGTACTCTTTTTTTTTTTTCTTATCTCAGTTAACTGGAGGATACCAGTTTGGGTTTCAATAATTCTCTATATCCTGTGAAGGCCATCTGCCTTCCGCAGCACTAATCTTATTCACACACAATTTTGATGAATATATTAAACGAGCATAATACTAATAATACCAAATGATAACAGTCTCTGCATAGTTGTGTTAAAAAGAAGTTATACTGATGAAATGACAACTTAGCAGAAGCAACAGAGGAAGCAGCATATGCAAATGACATGAAAACCATATACAAAATCACAAAGCAGTTGACAGGTAACTTCAGCACAAGATGTGAGAGTGCAATAAGGACACATAAGGGACAACTGGTCAGTGGAGAAAGAGAAAAAATTGAAAGATGGAGGGAACACTTTAACACCCTACTAAACAGAACACAAGCAACACAAACAATAGACATACCTGAAGCAAAAATGGAACTAAACATCAATACAGGACCAATAACAATAAGTGAAGTAAAGGAGGCAATAAAGAAGCTAAAATTAGACAAGGCACCAGGTGAAGATGAAGTAACTACTGAGATGTTGAAAGCAGAAGAAACAGAAACACCAAAACAACTTTGTAGGATACTACAACAAATCTGGGATCTAGAAAAAGCTCCAGAGGAGTGGAAAACTGGCTTTATAGTAAAACTACCAAAGAAGGGTGACCTCAGAGATTGTGGGAACTGCAGAGACATTACCCTACTTCCACTCACCAGTAAAGTATTTTGCAGAATAATCATCAACAGAATTGTACCAGCAATCGAGGGAAAACTTCGGAAAGAGCAGGCAGGATTTAGGAAAGGAAGATCATGCATAGACCATATATCTGTACTTAGACAAATATTAGAACATGCAAATGAGTGGCATAGCACAATATATGCATTGTTTATAGATTTTGAGAAAGCCTTTGACAGTGTCAACAGAGATGCACTGTGGAAAATCCTAAGATGGCATGGCCTCCCCCATAAGATAGTGAATGTAATCAAAACCTTATACGAGGGTCTTCAGTGCAAAGTGATCTGTAGAGAACATACCTCCAGCAGCTTTAGGGTACAAACAGGAGTGAAGCAGGGATGTGTACTGTCACCAACATTATTTGTCTTGGCAGTAGACTGGTTAATGAAGGAGGCAACATCAGACAAACACAGAGGATTACAATAGACCCTTGACACAGTGCTGGAGGACCTTGACTTTGCAGACGACATTTGTCTACTATCAAGCAGCAACAAAGATATAAAAAAGGTAAAAAGGTAAAGGTAATCCTGTCATGCCTTAGAGGCACATAGGGATATGGTGTTAGTGCCAATATTTTCCTCGACCTGTCAGCACACTAGAGGGTGATAATGGTCAGCATCATGCCTGGCCGCCTTTCCTTCCCCAAATCCACAAGAAGTTGGGTACCCATTCCTACAGCTGGGTGACTGGGGTGCCCCTGGCTGGATTCGAACCCCCGACCTTCGCCATGAGAGACCAGTGCACTAACCACTTCACCACTCAGACACCCAGAAAGATATGCAAGATAAAATAAACAAGCTAACTCAGAATGCAAACAGCATAGGACTAAATATCAACATAGGAAAGACAAAGTTAATGTGAAGAAATGTACTCAAGAGTAGATAGCAAGTTAGTGGAGGAGGTCAATGAATTTGTATACCTTGGCAGTAGAGTAGCAGAAAATGGAGACAGCACAGAGGACATCAACAGCAGACTTACTAGAGCAAACTAGGCTTTTGCAATGCTGAAGACAAAATGGAAATCTAAAAAACTAGGCATCGAGACGAAAATCAGGATATTTAAGAGTAATGTTCTAAGTGTACTAATCTATGGAAGTGAATGGACTATCAACAGTGCACTTCTACACATCTATTGGTGCTCCAATATAATCTTAATATCTTCTTCAGTGTACAGTAAATGATTACGCCTGTTCTTTGTTGACTGACCATTAGTCTGAAGCTCATAATGAATCATTTACCAAGTTTCATTCCCATCTTGTTCATTCTTGAGGATGTTGACACCGATTCACAGTTACCAGTGAAGTCTTTTGTTTGACCAGTTTCTTTTACAGTACTGATGATGTTTGCTTGATCTATTGCCTACCCCTTCCTCCATGAAACTGAGTTAGCCAACCAATCTGCTCTTTCATTTTCCTCAATACCTGCATGGCCTGGTAAGAAATTGAAGGTTGCTGGTGGATATGTGACTTGAGTCACTGTTGCCTTAGATCCTGAATTTTCCTTAGCACATTCTTCGAGAAGTGCAAGATGCATGCTGCTTGAGTGTGGTCTTGTGATTTCAGACAGCCCCAAATAGGTATAGACATACATTAAAAATGGGATATAATAGTGACATTTGGCTACTGATATTATATGGTGATTAGAAAAATGAAAGCTGAAAACAGACTTCACATTAAGCAACATAATGATGAATGTGGGTACAAACTTACATTTAAAAAGATAATATAAACATGAAAAAAAATAGCATAGGGATACATTAAACAGAGGACATGCTGATGAAATTTGGGTATAGACTTACATTAAACAGAGGATACAGTAGCCTTTTCCCATCAGATTCCTCTTCATTGAGCAAAACAACCAAGTATGCCAAGATTGAATGCTGAGGAAGAAAACACATTACAGTACTCATTAACCACTAGCATTTTTATATCCATTTTGCTTTATGTGGATTCAATGACCAGGTCCACTGTGTGATCTTGAGTAATGTGTTGTAGTAAATGTAAACCTGACTCTCTGCAGCTGATGTTGTGGTGTTATCATGTTAAAAAGGTAAAGGTAATCCTTTCATGCCTTAGAGGCACATAGAGATATAGTGTTCTTCTTATATCTTATATCCTTCCCGTGCCGTTAGACGTCACATAGGGCTCGCAAAGTAGTTCGCCAATTTTTCCTGTCTTCGGCGAGTCTTTCAACCTCATCAAAGGATTTTATGCCTGTTAACTTGGCCTCTCTTAATAATGTTCTCTTCAGAGTTTCACGCGGTCTGCCCCTTTTTCTTCGGCCTGTTGTGTTCCACTTGATAGCTTGTTTTGGGATTCTCTGATCATTTCTTCTCATCAAGTGGCCAACATATGTCCATCTCCTTTTCCTGATCACCCGTGAGACTGGTTGTTGTTCAGTCATCTGTCTTATCTCTGCATTGTTCTTGAATTCATTCCACTTGATGCCGAGTATTTTCCTTAGGCATTTGTTTTCAAAAGAGTCTAATTTCTTTTCTATTTCTTTAGTTGTTTTCCAGCTTTCACATGCATAAATGAGGGTGGATATTACATTTGAATTGAATAGTCTTAACTTGGTTTTTGTGCTTATAACTTTTGAATTCCATATGTTCTCAAGATTCTTGAAGATTGATGCTGCTTTTGCAATTCTGATCCTAACTTCCTTTCTAGTGTCACCATCCTGGTCTATGTAGCTGCCAAGGTATAGTGTTAGTGGGAATATTTTCCTTGACCTGTCGGCACACTAGAGGGTGATGTGGTCAGTATCATGCCTGGCCGCCTTTCCTTCCCCAACTCCAGAAGAAGTCGGGTACCCATTTCTACAGTTGGGTGACTGAGGTGCCCCCGGCCAGATTCGAACCCCCGACTTTCGCCATGAGAGACCAGTGCACTAACCACTTCGCCACTCAGACACCCTCAGACATCATGTTACAGAGACATTATTATACTAAATGGGGAAATGACCTAAAGAGGCCCTTCTTGTATTCCCACAGCAGACTAAAGATGCAGGCAAAGCTCCACCACTTTGGGGGGACTGCATTAAACATGATCCAGTCCCAGCAGCGAGGTTTGAGAGAGACAAGTCAGTTTCCTGGAGAAATGTACTGAAAGAAGAAAGCATCTGTCATGCAGGAATACTCACCCTACCTACTTATCTTTAACGCCAACCTTCACTTTACTGCAAATCTGTGGTACCTATTTGCTTGTCAATATCCTCACTAGATGATAATACAGGCTTAGCCAGATCTCCTTTCCCTAAGTCCACGTTATCAGTTCATGAGGGTTTCACCTGCACTTCACGCAATGTTATTTATGCTATTATGTGCAAACGTTGCGGTATGAAGTACATAGGGGAGATCAGTTTACGCTTAGGAGATCAATTTCACCAACATCTTAAAGATAGTTCTAAGAGGGCCTGGATATCTGTGGCTAAACATTTTTGCCTCAGCAACCACAGGGGAAAACAGGACATTTCTGTTAGTGCGATCTGCTCTTGTTCTGCTGATGTATGATCTCTGAGGGTCCTAGAACAGCGCCTTATTTTCCAAGCTGGCTGTCTTCACCCAGCTGGAATGAACAATGTCTTCGGTTTTCTGTAACTTCTTTAGTTTTTCACCCCCCCTCCTTTTTTTTTTACTCTACTTTCTTTCTCCTAGCTACTCCTCCCTACTGCCACCCTCTTTTCTTCTCTGGCAACATATTGGTGCTTATAGGGTCTTGTCCTATTCACCAGTTTCACATTTTCTCCCTGCAGGTGTTTATGTTCTTCATTCATTATCTCTCCCCCCCCCCCCCGACATCTTCTCCTCTGATGGCTATCATGTTTCTATTGCCTTTCCCCCCCTTCTACCACCTGTTTTTCCTCCTCTCTCTCCACCTCTTCTTTACGGCTGGCTCTATCAGCTTATCCTTTGTATGGCCCACGTGGTCTCTATGCATCTTCTAGTTGACACGCATTTCTCTGTTTAGTTTTTTTGTTTTTTGCCTCGTTTGTGCATGTAATCCTCGAAAAAAACTCATGCCAAAATATTGAATGTTGTGTGTTTTTCATCTATACATTCTCATACTTTCAATTCGTTTTTTTCTCACTTTACTCACTCCCTTTGCCACTTTGTAAAACTACGCCATACACCTCTATCTAACTTTATTATTTAAACCAGTTTTACTGCAGTCGCCATCCCTTTTATCTGCAACAAATACAAACCACTGTTAACAGTTTCACTAATGATAAAAAATACAAACCACTGCAACAGTTTCACTGATGATCAACAAATACAAACCACTGTTAACTGTCTCACTGATGATCAATAAACACACACCACTGTAACAGCTTCACTGATGATAAAAAAACACACACCACTGTAACAGCTTCATTGATGATCAAAAAACACACACCACTGTAACAGCTTCATTGATGATAAAAAAACACACACCACTGTAACAGCTTCACTGATGATCAACAAATACACACCACTGTAACAGCTTCATTGATGATCAAAAAACACACACCACTGTAACAGCTTCATTGATGATCAACAAATACACACCATTGTAACAGCTTCATTGATGATCAACAAATACACACCACTGTAACAGCTTCATTGATGATCAACAAATACACACCACTGTAACAGCTTCATTGATGATCAAAAAACACACACCAATGTAACAGCTTCACTGATGATCAACAAATACACACCACAGTAACAGCTTCATTGATGATCAACAAATACACACCACTGTAACAGCTTCACTGATAATCAACAAATACACACCATTGTAACAGCTTCATTGATGATCAACAAATACACACCACTGTAACAGCTTCATTGATGATCAGCAAATACACACCATTGTAACAGCTTCATTGATGATCAACAAATACACACCAATGTAACAGCTTCATTGATGATCAACAAATACACACCATTGTAACAGCTTCACTGATGATCAACAAATACACACCACTGTAACAGCTTCATTGATGATCAACAAATACACACCATTGTAACAGCTTCATTGATGATCAACAAATACACACCATTGTAACAGCTTCATTGATGACAATGTCCTTGATCTGTGACAAGCAAATGAAATTGGTAGAAACACAGCCCAACCAATATCGGGTTTCCACTTGCAGTCCAAGTGAAGGCAAAATAAGCACACTCTCTATAAGAAAGAAAAGTTTTCTCCTGGAAAAAAGAATTTAAATTAACACACTACCATAGCGGTATCATGGTTAGCGCATGTCTCAGGTTCAATTCCTCACTGGAGTTGAATTTTTTTTTTTTTCCAGACTGACCAGATCAGGTCTAACCCAACCTCAAGAAATGGGTACTCGGGCTTCCCCGAGGACAGATGTTCCTTCACACTGCTCAGTCAGTTAGTCAATCACATGTCCCTTGCGGAACTCTGCCTCCCTAACAGCTCTCCTGTAGGCCTTTCGGTTGTAAGCAAGATGCCCCTCTGCTGATGCATCCATTTGCAGATCATCAACAGTGTCTTGCAGCCATCTTCACCTTGGTCTTCCTCTCTTTTTTTTTCCCCATTATGTATCCTTCCAAGATAGTTTTCTCTAGATTATCATGATGTTTAATGTGTCCAAAATATTTACCTTTTCTCTGTTTAATCCTCTTTACTAGCCAGCCTATTCACACTACTATGCCTAGAAATTTGAAGGCATTAACACTTCAGAGCCCTATGGCATGCAAAAGTCATGGGGCATTTAATAGGACACACTAAAAGTAATGCATTTATTAGAACAAATGTGACCAGGGTATTGAAATCAGTTAAAATGTGAATAATAGAGACCTGAGCTGTTAGAGTAGCCCACACATTGAAAAACCATATAGAGCCAGCCATAGAAAGTAGCTTATGTGACAGAACACAAGAAAATAAGGCTGCAAAAATATTAGGAGGTATTTACTTGAGAAGTTCTCACATAAAACTTATGCATTAAGCAAAAATGTTGCCAGAACTAAATAAGCAGATAAGCACTTGAATGTAGCCCTCTCACATTCTAGCTCTGAATCTCTGCTGTTAACATGAGATGACTGCTTCTATCTTTCTCTCTCATTCCAGATTTTATTCTCTGTTCATAAGGTATCCAGTCATTTGGGAGCCAAGGGCACAGTTCTCAAGCTGAATGAAAGAAGTCAGTGACCCACTGCTGGCTGCTTGTGTTAGCAAACCATAGCTAATGAAGACTGTTTTACCTCCCAGTGATGTCCACCCATGGTCAGTGACCCACTGCTGGCTGCTTGTGTTAGCAAACCATAGCTAATGAAGACTATTCTACCTCCCAGTGATGTAACACCATGGTCAGTGACCCACTGCTGGCTGCTTGTGTTAGCAAACCACAGCTAATGAAGACTGTTCTACCTCCCCGTGATGTCTCCCCATGGCCAGTGACCCACAACAGGCTGCTTGTGTCAGGGTTTGCAAATCACAGCTAACCAAGACTCTGTTCTACCTCCCAGTAATGCCCCCTGGAAATTGACCAGTCTAGATGAGAGGGCAAACCTAATCCCAAGAATAAGCCATGCTGAAGACACATGTGTTGGGTTAAAAATTGCAGATATCACAATCTAGCTGCAACACAACACAACACAAATGCCCTTTTGAGGTCAAACACAGAAGACCCAGTCATGTCTTTGGTCACTTGCTCCTTACTCTATTGTAACATATGCTTTGTTTGCACATCTCTAAACATCCATGGAATCACACACAAAACTTAATATTACATGTACATGTAGTTCCTTTACCTCAGTGTTTCCCAGGCTTGCTCGGGGTGCGCCCCCTTTTCTCCAAAGCCACATTCTCAATGCCGCCCTCTCTACCCCCCTTCCTCATTATGTAATATTTGTACAAAGGCCTATTAAACTAGGATATGCATTACACAACTAAAAATTTCAGCAAGCAAACCAGTTTGAAGGAGTACATTTATAACCCACCTACTGCATTATTTTTTTCAACTTTTAATGTGAGGGATGAGCTTCCAGGAGGTTGAAAAGTGCTAAGAAGGAATGCATTACCACCCCCATCTGCTGCTTCGTTTTTCCTGAACGCTCCCCCCCCCCCCCCCCCACCAATGCCCCTTTTTCTTCCACCGCCAAACAACCACACATGCACACCCCCTCCCCGTCTTCTTTCCAATGCCCACAAGGGGGTGTTATCGCCTACTTTGGGAAGCACTGCTTTACCTGAATGAATCTTTGATCCAAGCTTTATCAGAATGCAGACTACCAAAACAATACAAATTTTTGCCAGATTCTTTTTGTCCTGAAAACATTCAGAAAGAAAAGAAAAAGAAAAAAGAGAGACTGTTAGAGTTAAGAAAAATAAAATATACATCATACAAAAAAATATGACTTCAAGCCACAAATAATTTATTAACTATAAACCTTTGACACATTTTATTTTATTTTATTAAAGTATGTGTTCTCTTTATTTTTCTATTCATGTTTATCATTTTCAGTCTGAGTAAGGAAAATCCTATCTATTACATTTTTGTTCTGTTTCAGAGTAAAGCTTGTTTCTATAACTATTTCTATTAAGCTGTAAAGCTTGTTTCTATCACTATTTCTATTAAGCTATAAAGCTTGTTTCTATCACTATTTCTATTAAGCTATAAAGCTTGTTTCTATCACTATTTCTATTAAGTTATTTACAAGTAATATTTATTACTGCAGTAACATGGATGCTACTCAGTATAAAGTGGAATGAATTCAAGAACAATGCAGAGATAAAACATAAGCAAACAACAACCTGTCTCATGGGTGATCAGAAAAAGAAGATGGACATACGAGGGGTGACTGATAAGTTCTTGGCATAAGGTACAATGGATTATTTGTGGACAACTTTTTTGGGTTAATTCTCAACATAGTCCCCTTGCAAGTTTATGCGCTTAGTCCAGCGATCCTGGAGCATATGGATCCCGTCTTTGTAAAAGTCAGCATCTTGTGCCAGTAGAAAGTGGTCTACAGCATGAATGACGTCATCATCTGAAGTAAATCTGTGACCACTGAGCTCCTTTTTGAGTTTGGTTATCAGGCAATAGTCCGAAGGGGCCAAATCTGGGGAATAAGGAGGATGTTCAAGAAGCTGGAAGCCTCATTCATGGATGGTAGCCATTGCCACTGCTGACTTGTGAACTGGAGCACTGTCTTGATAAAAGATGACTCTTCTCGTCAATTTCCCTCTACACTTTTCCTTCAATTTGACCCGCAGTTGCTTCACAAGATTAGCTTAATAAGCCCCGGTGACCGTTGTGCCCTTCTGAAGATAGTCTACCAATAGCACACCTTCTGAATCCCAAAAGATGGAACCCACCACTTTGCCTGTAGACAGAACCACCCTTGCTTTCTTTGGAGGTGGGGATGCATGATGTTTCCACTACTTTGACTGTTCTTTGGTTTCTGGTTGAAAATGATGAGCCCAAGTCTCATCCATAGTCACAGATTGCTGAAGAAACTTCAGGATATGCATAAAAATGGCTAAGATTGTCTCTTGACATGCTGAGAAGCTGTCGTTTGTGATCAGCTCCAAGAAGTTTCGGGACCCATTGAGCAGAGACCTTTGTCATTTGAAGATCATTGTGAATAATGGCATAAACACGTTCCTGGGAGATTCCCAACTCAGTAGCAATATACTGCTCAGTTAGTCGTTGATCCTCCATTATCATGTCATGAATTCTGCCTGTGGATTCATCGGTGGTTACCGTTCTTGGTTTTCCTGGACAGGGATCATCTTCCAGACTCTCCCTTCCATGTTTGAATTGAGCTGCCCATTTCTTCACTGTGCTGTAAGAAGGGGCACTCTCCCCTTTAGTCTATATGATATCTTCATGGATCTCATTCGATGATAAGCCTTTGATGCAGGGGTAGTGAATGACTGCTCGATGAGAAATTGTATCCATTTTCTCAATTTCTGCCACCCCTTACCACTTCAGTAGCTTGTAAAAAAAAATTAGTTGCAGTTAATTTCTTGAAACTTAGTGTTTAATCTTACATTAACCTGATCTACAAATGCACCTAATATCAACTGTGTGTTTCAAGTATTTATACATTACGGCAAGAACTTATCAATCACCCTCGTGATATATATATATATATATATATATATGCAGGAAACTCTCTACTGTTGAGAGTGGAACAACACAACTCCTTCAGATCATCAGAGGAAGTATCCTCTTCCCCCAGACAAGTGTTTCGGCCCTATTAAATATATATGCTGAGAATTTATCAACAACCCCTCGTATGTCGGTCATGTGATGAGAAGGAACAAATGAGAGGATCCCCAAACAAGCTATCAAATGGAACACAACAGGCCAAAGAAAAAGAGGTTGACCACGTGAAACTCTAAAGAGGACATTGTTAAGAGCGGCCAGTTCAGTGGGCATAACATTCCTTGATGAGACTGAAAAACTTGCCGAAAATTTTGGCAAACTACCATGCAGGCCCTATGTGACGTTTAGTGGCACGGGAAGGATGTAAGATGTAAGAACATGGATGTGTGAATGTATTCAATGAGATTTCGTGAAACATTAGTTTAAAAGTCTGAGTACTGAGTGCAAAGACTTTTGTCTTGTGGAGCTATGTACTTTTTTTTTCTCTCCTCTGGGTCTACTCGTTGTGAATTTGAGTGAAGTCTTATTTTGTGGGACTGACTTGCATGTGATATCCCTTCATTAACTGACAACCAATGGGATGTAATTCAGTGCATTACACTCTGCACTTGGATATTTCTTCACTTCTTAGAGGTTGTCATCCTTCAGTATTGTGTTTTGGGAACCAGTTTCTACAGCAATGTCACTACTACTACTACAAAAACTGGATTAAAAGGTAAGAGCATGCAGTCGATTCTGTAACAACCATGATCAACTAAAGAAAAGAGAAAAAAAAAGTAATTTTAAGGACCTCAGATTTAGCACTGAATGAAATAACGTTCTGGCTTGATAAATGAAATCCTTCTTCTTTCACATTCAGTTTTATAGGTTAATTTATGCAGACAAGGAGACGGGTCGTCTCCGTGAATACCATTGTCAGTAAGAATTCTTCATGCGTGCCCCACAGTTTTCCATCCATGCTCTTTTCCTGGGACCAAGTCTGGGTTCTCAGATCTCCGTAGACAGATCAGGTATGCGGGATGTATCCTGTCGTCTGGAAATCATTTTGGCATGTGCAGAGTGAAGTTTGAGCTACCTTCAGTTTATGTAGATGGGCTTGTAGTCTGCAGAATCCTGTTCGAAAACTAGAATTTGAGAATACACATTTTGCAAGAAAACGCCATTTAAACATAAACTGTTCGCGACAGGATTACAGAAAGATACATTTCCCTTACGTGAAGGTGAAGTCCGGCCGAAAACGCTACTGATGATAAAATGGCTACAAGTGCAATGAAAAGGTTCCGGCTCCTCAAAGGCGGGTGCATCACTGTAAACTGACTACCTCGGTGGCTCATGTCCTTGTGATACATTTTTGCACTATAGTCGATGAGGATGTGAATCGAACGTCGGAGGTGTGACAGCTACGATATAAAACATGAGAAAAAGGTGACACAGTTCAGATTTGGAGCTAAAATGTGCATTAAGAAAAAAAGAGTAAGGACATATTAGAGTTATTTCCCATATAGTACAAACTAAGAAGCGAAACGTTTTTATTTAGTTTCTTTTTCATTGCTTGTATATCAATTTAATTCTCTCTCTCTCTCTCTTCTCTCTCTCTCTCTCTCTCTCTCTCTTTTTCTCGCTCTCTCTCTCCTCCTATCATTATGAGCTGCAAGATCAACTCGTGATTAATATTTTAATTTCTCATTTCAATCAATCTGGAATTAAAATACAAAATATCACACTTGGATGGCTTAACTATGGTGTACGTGTGTGTGTGGTTGCGTGTGTATGTATGTATGCATGTATATATGTATGTATGTATGTATGTATGTATGTATGTATGTATGTATGTATGTATGTATGTATACATACTATGTATGTGTGCATGTATTCTTTATTAAAAAAAGCAAATTGCAAGCTCTGCTGTCCATTAAAGATTTCTGTGTGCAATGCAATTTAATTATAACTAAATTGTTTACCAACTCCTGTGCATTTTACACACAGAAGTGAAGCTGCCCTTCATTGACACCACTATTCTTGTGCGGTTTAACTATTTCGCTTCAAAACAACACTGGCAGTGTTGGTAGTTCTTGCATGCCAATGCGAATCAATCTTAAATTATCCTTCCCGTGCCGTTAAACGTCACATAGGGCTCGCAAGGTAGTTCGCCAATTGTTTTCCGAGGAGCTCCCCAGCCCCATAAAAGGACTCTATGCCTAATAATTTGGCATCTCCTAATAATGTTCTCTTTAAAGTTTCACGTGGTCTGCCTCTTTTTCTTCTGCATGTCGTGTTCCACTTGATGGCTTGTTTTGGGGCCCTCTGATCGTTTTGTATCACCACGCGACCAACATACGTCCATCTTCCCTTCCTGATCACCCATGAGACCGGTTGTTGTTCGCTCATCTGTCCCATCTCTGGTTTGTTCTTGAACTGGTTCCACTTGATGCCGCCTTTTTTCCTTAAGCGTTTGTTTTCAATAGAGTCTAATTTATTGTCTGTTTCTTTAGTTGTCCTCCAGCCCCCGCATGCATAAACGAGGGTGGACACTTGGTCCTTGTGCTTATAACCCTTGAATCCTACATGTTCTCAAGATACTCGAAATCGATGCTGCCTCTACAATTCCAATTCCACTATGTGAATCAATGCAGAATGACAATTAAACACAGTGTAAACAAAATTTAAAATGGCACATTTTTAGCTGCATTTTACAATTTTAAAACAACTTTCCAGTTTTTTTTCCTATCATTTCTCATCATAATTTATTCTGGAAAATCGTGTAACTAATTCAGGAATGAAAGAGTTAACTCCCCAGCTAATTTTTTTTATTGATATATAGGCTTATAACAATAACACTATCACCACAAAAACTGTCCCTGCATGCAACAGGAATGTAAAATATTAGTGCCTTCACATTTCTAAGTTACGACACTATAAGGCAGGAAGGCAGGCCTTAGTAATTTGACCTCCTTGTCCAGTAGCATATTGCTGCTCCATCCAATTCTCAAATTAAATTTCTTGGCTGTTTACGTCTGTGTCTCTGTTACATTAGGTTGGTGTATTAGTCTAATTTTGTTAACACCCGTATATTTCTGTCCAACACAATATATGACGGTAAAATATACGAGTTGTTATTGCTGCTTAAAATTAATGATTGGGCGTCTTAAAGCTTACTTAATATAATCAGTTTTAAAATATAAAATGTTAACATATTCACACACAAACCTGAACTGAATTAACAAACATGAGAGTAATCGCTCCTTCTTTTGCTATACTTATTTAAGCCCATTGAAGAGTACTGATTTATATTACATTAAATTTTGTATAACAGTTGACATATCTTTGTGAGTATTGTTAATTCACCTGTATAAGAACTATCGTTAAAAACCACTGACTTTGAAATAAATGCTGTGGTTCTGGGCATGTTTTAACAGTTGAAATATTTGTGATATATTGAATGTAATTCCATCACGAACACAAAATACAAGCAAAAAGTTCTGCAGGTCGACATGTAGAGTGTATGCCCATCCTTCTTGGGGAAATCCGGTTTGCCACTAACTCATAACCTATGGTTGTGTTAAGACTCACGATGAGTCAAGGTTCTCTTAGATTCAGCTAGAGTCTTCTTCTTATCGTCTTATATCCTTCCCGTGCCGTTAAACGTCACATAGGGTTCGCAAAGTAGTTCGCCAATTTTTCCTGTCTTCGGCGAGTCTTTCAACCTCATCAAAGGATTTTATGCCTGTTAATTTGGCCTCTCTTAATAATGTCCTCTTCAGAGTTTCACGCGGTCTGCCCCTTTTTCTTCGGCCTGTTGTGTTCCACTTGATAGCTTGTTTTGGGATTCTCTGATCATTTCTTCTCATCAAGTGACCAACATATGTCCATCTCATTTTCCTTCTCTAACTAGAGTCTGGTTGACTTGAAAAACCCTGACTCGCGCTAGACTACTCCCATGACACACATGATGCTGGGGCGGTAAGAAAGGCGATGGCAGATCCACCGTACGTACAACAAAACATCACCATGTGACTGGGGTGGCTTCTAGTGTCTAGGCACTACCTCACAGTCCGTTGTTGCTTCACGCTTCCTGATACTCGTTACCGCTTTGGGCGGGAGGGGTATCATAGTTGGGAGCGCTTCATCACTTTTTTTCCAGCATAAATTGAAAATATTCGCAATAACAAAATTTTGACTCGTAAGTGCTGCTACTTGTACATTAGCTCAGATTTACATTACTATAAAACGCTGCACAAAATGTAACCTTGTGTCAATAGATAATATGTTCATTGTAGCCCACTAAAGCACTTTAGAAAGAGATGGCTCCGCAAATATCGACTTTGGATTGACATCTTGGAGGATTTTTTTTTTTCAGATTCTCCGAAATCGTGAAGCCTAACCCGCAAAAGGGAAGCAACAATGGAAAACATCATTTCTCGCCAATGCCTGCGACAGGTAGTAATATAGATATCAGTGCCATCATCATTTCCCGCCAATGTCTGCGACAGATACCATTGTCATCATCACAATCATTCACTTTGTGAATGTTGTAATTTACTCTGGATATTCGAGCCCAAAAAATGTCAAATATTTTCACTCTGAAACTGTGTCCTCAGACATTAATTAAACGCGCAATTAACAATATTATGCAACGACTAATTTATTTGATCCTAGTTGGAAACAACTTTCAAACATTTTTAACAAGTGCTTGAAAAATCAACAACTTTCAAACATTTGTAACAAGTGCTTGAAAAGTCTAATACCTTTATTTCTTCTTTACCTCAAATTGTAAAACTATATTAGAGTGAAGAAAATTATTTACTTTTCAGTCAGTCAATCATTTTCATGTCCCTTGCGGAACTTTGCCTCCCTAACAGCTCTCATGTAGGCCTCTCGGTTGTAAGCAAAGATGCCCTGCTGCTGTTACATCCATTTGCAGATTATCAACGATGTTTTGCAACCATCTTCGTTTTGGTCTTCCTCTCTTTCTTTTTCCCATTATGTACCCTTCCAATACGGTCTTCTCTAAATTATCATATTTACTTTTACACCTTTTAAAAGTCAGAATATGCGGACTAAATTATTAAGTCACGAAAGCTCGTTTCAGTGATCTGGTGATATTCCGATGTGGATATTGAATTCATCTGTGGTGAATGCTGCTAATATTTACATAACATTTCAAGCACCATTAACTTACAGAACGATATGGAAGTCCAAGCAATTTTTAAACGAGAGAAACATTTCTTGGCAAACACTGCAGTTTCCAAAAAGTTTCTGTAGCTTTGGGAGAAGGGAAAACTGTTTATCATGACATTTTCCATGTCATTTTTAGTAGAATCAGGTTTCAATCGAGTAAGTTTTTTTTTTGTTTGTTTGTTAAATGCGCCAACTCCTGGACGTAGTGTACAGAGGTGATCTGAGGTTATCATTTACCTCAATGGAACCTGACATTAAAAACTTTGCATCACTTCACCAAGCTCAAGGGTTACACCGATCATGTAATAAATTCCACTAACAATAAAACTGTGTGTACAAGTGTGTGCTGTAAGCTGCATTAATAAACGCATTACGAATAGCAACATACAGTTTACAAGGCACGTGTATTCCACGCAGCTTTTTGTTTTTTTCTTTTCAGGCCAGAAGGGAGCCACCCGTGAAGAAAGCTGAGGAACATTGATCTAGAGCACAGTCTGTAACTATGCTCTAACATTTAGCTTTATGTATCATAGAAACTATTTCCTTTTTTTTTCAATGGCCCCATGGAATCTAAATCCTTTCCCCATGATAACGTTGGGCCGATTCACGAGTAACCGTAGTCATAAATAAACGAAAATCTGAGTAAGTATATGCCGTGCCGCGTGGCGTAGGCGATCATTTCTCTCCACAATTCCCTGTCTTTTGCGTAGATTATGAGATCTGCCGGTGACTTTCTACCTAGCCACACGGACAGCCCATCCAGTAACTTCTCTCTGTCTCTTCTTCCCTCAGTTTTTCCAGTTGCCACAGTGTGTTCCAATTTTCCTCTTCTCAGAAAATATCCTACAAATCTCGCTTGTCTGTCTCTGATCTTTGCTGTAATTTGCCTTTTAACTCCGGCCTCTCTTAAGACTTCTTCATAGGTTTTCCTGGCTATCCATGGTATCTTCAATATCCTTCTTATAAACCACATTTCCATATCCTCCATTTTTCGATGTACTCTCTTATTCATAGACCATGCTCCACACTCATAAAATAGAATTGATGCGATGTAACATTTAAGTACTCGGGATCTTGTTTCCATTGATATGGATCTGTTGCACAAGATGTATCTCATTGTCTGGAATGCTGACTTGGCCTGAGCACATCTGTTTTTTATTCCGTTGTGACATTTCCCATCAGTTATTACAATCGTTCCTAAGTATTTGAATCTATCAACTTGTTTCAGATTTGTCCCATCGATGGCAATGCTACATTTTGGTGGCATTCTTTCTTTGAGATGATCATCACTTCAGTCTTCTTTTTGTTCAGGCTGAGACCATTATTTTTACTTTCACGAACCACAATGTCCAGTCTCTATCTCCCCTTCACTTTTAGCAATCATAACTGTGTCGTCTGCATATCTTAAGTTGTTAATAATGTTGTGCCCGCCAATTGATAATCCTGGCAAGTTCTCTATATTTCTCATGTTTTCGCTGTACAAGGAGAAAAGGTCAGGAGATAAAACACATCCTCGTCTCACTCTCAATTTTAAATGAAAATACGCTAGTTAAAAATAATTTATTTTCGTGTCATTTTAATGTATTTAAGTTCATCTCAGTTTTTCCATTGTTTTTTCCCGCCCAGCGTAACTGCGCGTGTTGCACCACGCTAGCCGTGAAGACATGTGTCTGTCCTGGATGTCCTCACGTTCTCTGAGAAGGTTCCCAGACAGGGTACACGCGTGTAGCACCGATACAAAACATGACTCCTCAGTACAATTTTCAATCCATTTATTTCTCTTCAATATCAAACACAACATTCATATAAACACACTGTCACCTGCTCTCTCAATCTTCACAGGTTCTCCTAATTCGACCCAGACAACTCACCATGCAGATAGTCTTGCCCACCTTCAATAGTCACTTAAATCTAAAATGTGTATGATACAGGCGTTCGAGTTTTACCAATACTCACGACTAACAAAATTTTTAAAAACCCAACTTACCTATATTCTCTTGGATTGGCCCACCTATCTTGGATTATCTGTCGTCAATTTTATTTCCACAAATCTTGCAGCACAAGCCTCTCTATCTGACCTCCACGCTGCTCAGTCGTACTTTGCTCAACAGCCTTCAGCTCTTGTTATCACCAGCTTTCTCGAGAAATTCGATGATAAATACCGTACTTTACGAGACTGACCATAGTTTGTCCAAACCGAGATAAGAATTACCTGCCCCCCCCCCCAGCTTATGACGTCATACTTTCCATCATTCGCTTTCGCTCGTTCAGCTCCTCCGTTCAACCCCGTGCAGGTTGACCTCCGTGCAGCCCGGACTGCGGACAAACTAGGGGTTTGAGAACTCACATGTTAAAGTTTCTTTTTTCTTGCAATTCTAGTACCTGTCTTCTGTTTATATGATCATTAGTTCTTATTCTTAGTATAATTTGTATTTTTCTGCCTTCAGGTTACACAGATTTTTCAGGAATTCCTTTTGGTGTTCGCACTCTGCAGCACTTCAAGTTCATGTATGGATCAGAGTAGCAAGTCTAGGTTATGTTGTATATTATAAATGTGTTGTGGAATGCCTGAATGATTAAGGAACCAGTAATTAAATACCTATTTCACAGGTCCACTGGCACAGAACACCCCCTAAAAAGTCCTATTTCTTTTAAAGGAGTTGTGAATGATATCACATTTTATTCTTCATCTGTTGAAATCTGCATGCAGTGTCTGAAATGTATAAAAAAAAAAAACGTTCACTGTAGCCCATTTATAAAATGTATATAAAGTTTTGACTGACCTTTAAGAAATGTAAATTGCCTTGGTAATTTAACAATTTCTTTTATAGTTTACGCGTTTCTTTTCCCGCCTAATTAAAGTATATCATAGGGTTTGTGTCTCTGGAGTAGAGGCAGCTTGAAACAACGGTCAACGACCCATACCTGTGATCTCAGTCAATTAACACCCTGTCTCACCTCTTCCTTGGTGTCCCCAGTAACAAGCTAAGACTGTCTTGCAGGGACTGCTGTAGTTCCCATGGTGATGGAGTCTGCTAAAGAAGCCTTTCAGGTCTGCAAAACTGGCCATTGTAATCCACTCCCAACCTGACATGCTGCTAATGCTTGAATTACCATCACCACTTTCGGCTTCAGAAAAAAATTACGCTCGCAGTTCCATGGATACGGAACAAAAATCACATTAGTATATGCTTACCACGTTTTTGAAAATACTATTACTGAAGACTCATTGATCTATATAAAAAAAAAAACTACTAAATCTGCATTCTGTATGCAAATGTTACCTACACTTCCTCTGGTGGCCTTAATACGGACAAAATGATATACTAAAAAACACAACACATGACAGTTATCTGTTTTTATTTATTAATATTAATTAATCATATGAATTTCATCATCATGCACAAATACAATTCGGGCGTTACTGGCTTCATAAAGTTATACACAAGATCACCTTTCATTATGGTCACATTTATACGGACAGATACATGCCCGGCCTATCACATGGCAGTCAGTGATAGAATACTGGCTCTAGATGCTTTGACACATCCCCAGTGAGAATCACCGCATTTGTACAACACATCCTCTTAAACTATGAGGAGACATTACGTTTTCGCAAAATTATGAGAGTCAAAGTGCGTGTGTGTTATTTTCTCAGTACAGTACGACTCTTTTCATGGAACTTCATGAACTAAGGGAGTGAACATAAGAACTGTTAAGTTCTACGTGAACACCAAGAAAAAGAGAGGCCAGCTTCACAACATTCAGGCACTCTCGCTTTCTCAAACTAAAACTGACACCTACTGTGAAATCATAGCTAACTTATACAAGATATTCTGCACATAAATAATCTCTCAACATGATCCGTTTTGTCAGACACTTCACTCTAACTGCTATGAGCAGGTGGTAAAAACGGGAGACAACAAGAGCAGCAGAATAGGGTATACAATCTTTACACAATTTTATTGAGATAATAAGGCAGAGAACAATACAGAACTGACATAACTTTCTTACAACTTTTCTACAAATATATTAAAACATGTGGCTAATGACGAATCAAGTATTTAAAAAAAAGCATCACATAATGATCCTCTGTAAGTAGTGAGCACCACTAGTGCTCTTACATAAATAAACCAGTTGAAAAGGTCTTCTGCCTGAGTGCTCTTTACTTTTGTCTGTTATTTTATTATCCCAGCACTGTGAACCAAATACAAATATCAATGAACCACTGATAGCCAAGATCCTACATCACCTACTTCTGGATCAGTCACTGCATGAACCTTGGTGTCTGAACCTCTTACTGCAGGAACTTTGCTGTCTGAACCTATCACTGCATGTATGTGGCTGTCAGAATCTATTACTCCATGTATCTTGCTATCTGAACCTATCACTGCATAAATCTTGCTGTCAGAACCTATCACTGCATGTAACTTGCTGTCTGAACCTATAACTGTATGTATCTTGCTGTCCGAACCTATCACTGCATAAATCTTGCTGTCAGTAACCACCAGGCAACACTCTTCAGGCTGCCGAGTTACGATAAGTGGACATCAAATCTAGTTCGTATGGGGGGAAAAAAAAAAATCACACGTCTTGAGAATGTGGGATCTGAAATGTGTAATGACATTTCCGATACACATACCACACAGACATATTTAACTTGTATCACACATGGGGGAAAAAAAAAAAAAAAACAACAAAAAATGAGCCAATGAAATAAAATATACACAAATAATGTACAATTACTGGGTCACGTCCTTGAGCCATGTACACTTTTTTTTTTTTTTTTTGGAGTTATATACACATTCGTTAAGCATCACCCACAACACAAACCTTTACAAACTGTACAATGATAAACCTGAAACAAAGATGAGATTTTCACAGGACAAAATATAACATGTGATAACAATTGTGCCATCTTTTGCTTCTCTGTACTACAGGTCTATGAAAATAGAAAACACAGCCACTGAAATACATAACAAGACTATTGCAGACTCTGTCTGAATGAAATACACTGTTAAATAATTTTAACAAAATTGAAATGAAACAAAAAAAGAAACAATCGTCAATGGACAATAAAGATAGGAAAACACCCCCTAATATGTCTGCAACAAACCAGCAAACAACATTATATATCACTTGAAGCAACAGCACAAGAACTAGCAAACTGAGGTATGAAAACTTTTTAAAATGAAATTTCACATGTTCCCCACCCTCTCTCTTGTTTATATGTCAACAAAAACTTTGGTAGCCTCCTGTCTTGGACAAGTCTCAGAAGAGAAAACAAAAATCCCCCATTCCTTAGTAAACCTATTCTAGTTTGATTACCTGTAACCACTGGATAACTTGATCGCTGGTAAACCTATCATCAAAACTGATACTTCTATCTGACCTCCTTAAGGCTTGTATCAACATTAATCAGGTCAACTTTCAACACAGTAAACTTACTAATAAAGAATATCTTTAAGATGGATGCCCTATCAAGTCACAGATACATAATAGCAGATTTTTAAAAGTTAGCAAATTATATAGTACTCCAAGTAACCAAAAAACAAAAGAAGTATAATTTTTATTTCAAAGATAAGAATCAATCTCCTTTTTATATCAACATTTCTGTGTACCAAAACTCCATATAATGAAATACTAAATCATCAGGTCTGCCAGTTTTCTAAGAAATCCAGATCTCAATAAAATTTTAACAAAATGCTACAAAATGATACTTTTGTTAGCCATTTTTAGATGCCTGAAATATCAGGGCCTAAGGCAACTTCTCTGAAAGATGCAGGCATTGGAGAAATAACCTGGTGTAAAAGTCACATGAACTCGGGTGGCAAATATCAGTAATCACATAAGAAAATTGCTTTGGAGGAATGGATTTGGCCTGCACATGCCAATCCACGACAGCACCTGTCAACACAACCTCATATTGTGCCGTGCATTCACTACAAGCAAATCATAAAAGCTCTCATTACAGACTCCTCAAGAGGATGAACACTTTGAACAAATTACTCTAAATGCATTTAGGGTAGTTCCTTTTCTCTTCTTTCTTTGTTAGAAATTGAAATTTAATGGCATACTATTTCACAACAGAAGAGTCACATTTTATATACACATTAATGCCTGAATACATATTTTCTAGCCACACACGTTTTCCTGCCATCATCTCAAATAGCAGTTCTGCCGATAAAACAAACTTTTTGCAAATAACCTGTCACATATTATTTTAATAGAATGAATGCTGCTGTGTTTATTGTTAATATTAAGACAAGACCAATAAAAATGACAGGCCTGACCATTAAGTCTGTCCTGCAAGTCATGACAATCCTTGCTGGCTACCCATTGTATGACTTCTGTCCAGACTGTCCTGCTGAAGTGCCCATTCTATCACAGTCCTGATTTGGTGAGGCTGGCCAGCACCAGTCCATGTCAGCATTTGCTGGAATCCCACCCTTATGATAGTCCTGACTGTTATCACGACTGTCCAACACTAGTCGTGGCTACCACCTGCTAGAACACCCGTTCTACAATAGTTCTGACTTTCTGAGACTGCCCAGCAGTATTTGCTGGAACATCCACCCTATGATAGTCCTGAATGTTGTCAAGACTTAGAACAAAAAATATTAAAGCACTACTTTTTTCTATGCATGATTTTGGTCAACATACCATGACAAAATAATGAACTCTATAACTAATTTATGTCCAACATACTACATAAATAAAACGTGATAAATTCTTTTTAACAGTTCCATGATTTCATGAAAATGGAGTTTCAAATTAAAAGGAATAATGTTACACTTCCAATCCACTGAAATTTCAGTTCACTTCAAATTGCTGGTTCAGATTTTTTTTCAATTTGTCAATTTCTTTCAAATGTAAAGCAGCAGCTTTCACTAGTGTTCAGTTCACTCGGAGAGTGTGTGACTCCATCGGGGCAGCAGAATCGTAGAGCGTGTCTGTGTCTTGGGTTGGCTCTCCCTGAAGTTGGCAGTGCTTGCTCAGGGTTCCTGCTCCACAGTCGCAGAAGAAACGATCATGTCGAATAAACTCTACATCATGGCCCGCATGGCATGTGTTGATGCAATTTATGCAAATGGCATTACGCTCTGTTGTGTTGCAAGTCCGGCACCTGCAGAAGTATACAACCACAGTATAACTCACAAGGTTTATATATGATGGATTCTGCAGTGATCTGAGCCACTGTTGTCTTAAAGAGCCGCTTGAATTTTCCTTAGCATGTTCATCAAGTCAAAAAGTCTATATAGGTAAGTAAAGTAAAATTCCAATTTCCATACCATTAAGCCTGTATTTTCCATGATCTTGGCATGTGAAAGTGTGATGTTGTTAGTATCACGGCTGGCCGCTTTACCGTCCCTGATTTCTCTGGTACCCAAAGCCTTTTTTTTTTCTGGGTGTGTACCAGAAAAACCCTACTGCAGGGACTGAACCTGGTACCACTGGATTAGTAAGCCAAGTGCCTAACCAATCAGCTAACCAGGCCGCTACATATGTATATATACAGCAAGATAGAGAGAGACAGGTATTTTGATGATTCACTATCTTCTTTAAGGGCCATCAGTTAATTCAGAATACTACTCTAAAAAAGGGCCAACAGAATACTATTCACTCACTGAATACTAATGAATTAAAATACTATTCATACTAATGAATAAAGGCACTGAATACTAAAGCAGAATACTACTCTAACGTGCTGTGCCGATTAAAGGATGAAATGAAAGAAAAATGCAGCTCTCTCTCTTTTTTGTTATTGTAGGATAATGCATCTGCTCAAAGTACACTGGATATTTTTTAAAATTTGGGGTTTGAATGCATAGATCATCCACCATACTCACCAGATTTTGCTCCGTCTGGCTGTTTCCCATTTCCCAATCTTAAAAAAAAAGTACTTGAAAGGGAGGAAATTTTTTAATGATTTGGAGGTTGAAGCAACAACAAAGGAGTATTTCATTGACCAGATATTAGATTTTTTTGGTTTTTTTGTTTTTGAAAGGTTAAAGAAACTTAAGAAAAATGTGCCAACTTCAGGGTGAATATGTGGAATAACATGTAAGTTTCATGGCTTTAGATCATTCCCTTCTTGGATGTGTCCATAACTTTTTAATACCACCTGCATATTTTTATTTTACATATAAAATGGTGAGACATACATTAACATTTAAAAAAAATTCTCCATTTCAAAGTGCTGAGTTCTTTCCATTATATATTTGAAATGAGGAATTAAAAAAAATAAAATGTATATATTTCATAATTTTATATGTAAAATAAAAACAGAGCAGCCACTGAATGTTCGTTTATTTATTCACAAGACATCTGTTTGGTGACTGTGTTGCTTCTTCATTCTGTATGATCCTCAATACCTCTAACCAGATCAACTAAATCAACAAGTCTATACACAAACATGCATTTTCAGTGACCTGAACATGCTAAGGAAAATTCAAGTGGCTCTTTAAAGCAACAGTGGCTCAAATCACTGCAAAACCCATCAAATGACCTTAATTTTGTACTAAGCCAGAAGGGTGTCTGTGAAAATCAAAGAGCAAGATCAACCGGTCAGCTCAGCTGCCACAGAGGAATGGGCAGGTAAGTGAAGTGACTGAGCCAATATCATCAATGCTACAAGAGAAGCTGGTTAGACAAAATACTCCATAGACAACTGTGAACCAGTTTGTTGTCAAGAATGAGGGAAGTGAGCGAGTGAGCTTGTGTGCGTGCGTATGTATATGCGCATGCGCACACACACATATACATATCAAACTTAATGTGGCAAAACATCAACAACAAATGAAAACTCCTGATGGATGTTTCCATTAAGACAGGATAACTACTGTGTGTTGAAGGAGACACTGAACGGGTGACAGAAGCGCCTGAGGATATGTCTTGGGGTACACAAATGACAGTCTTTTCCAACAAATTAATCAGACTAGATGTCTTTCTTTTCCTCAGCCAGCTTACCCAAGTTATTTTTCCCCACTGTCCTTTTTTTTCTGTCTTGGGGTACACAAATGACAGTCTTTTCCAACAAATTAATCAGACTAGATGTCTTTCTTTTCCTCAGCCAGCTTACCCAAGTTATTTTTCCCTACTGTCCTTTTTTTTTCTGCCTTGGATTTATTGTGATAGCGCGGTTCTCTAACTCTGCCTTTTTTGTCATGCCTTCTCAAAGAATTTTCATTCTCATATAATACAGCTGAACACTGCTTGTGGTCCAAGCTGGAAGACAGGAACTGTTAACATCCTTCATTTCTCAATACCGTCAGAGTTGAAGCATCTGTCTGATGTTAGAGGTGACAGGTCATAAGTTAATATCACAGCTTCTGTTGTGGAATTTTCTGATAACAGTGCCCCACAACAACATAGCTGGGATCAATGTGTTCTCTTAGGTTTTGTGGTTCGTGTGAAAAATTTTCAAACTGTGTGCAAATACATTCTCAACAAAATTTTGCGTACAAATGGGGATTGCAACATCAAATTACAGAGTACAAAGTTCTCACAGACAAAATACTAAAATACAAAGTAATCAGGAAAAAAAAAACCCACAAAAAAAAACTCACATAGCAGTACCACATTACAGAATTAACATAAAGAAATTGAAAAATAAAAGTAGCAATTATTATTTTTTTCCTGTATGCAATGTGGCACTACCACATAGCTTAGTAAGAACATTGGCTAGAAGAAGAAGAAGAAGAACAACAACAACAACAACAACTGCAGCCACCAAAATTAAACTGTTTGATCATATAGCACTCTGGAGAATCAATTAATTGTTCTACACCACTGTTAAATTTTGAGCTTACCTGAAGAACTTATGCATGGGAAAGCTGGTATAACTGGAGATTTTGTACAAACATTGACCTGAGCTCACTGCCCTGTCCACCATATTGTGGTTGCCAAATATAACATTGTCTGAAACCATATTAACAAATGATCTTTGTTAAAATGTATGCAAGTACAGAAACATGCTACTGATAACAAAAGTGGATACTGCAACATGGTGCAAAGAATGCCATAGATTCAGTATAATTACTGAAACCAAATAACTGAAGAATATATTTTTCAATGCTCCAAGCATTTCTGAAAATTACTTCTCACACCACCTTCTCTGCAGAACAAGTGATTTAAGAAACTTTCTGTGAAGAAAGACAGCCATAACTCTCTACCAAACTTACCTTTCATGATTGGTTCGACCCCTGTGGCCAAGCACAGCCCGCCAAACTTATTATTGAAGATTTTGTTCTCCTCGAGAGTGGCACACGCGTTGTTTGTGATCTCGATTCCAGCTGCCAGACCATCAAAGATGCGATTGTGTCGCAAAATAGGATGTGACTGTGTGCTGATCAACACTCCGGCTTGGGCATTACGAAAAATTTCATTGTTTTCCAGGAGACCTGTCAATACAGATAATATCTTGGTTTCACAAACAATATGTTTCTTATGCTAAATACCAGAGTCCTTTTTAATAAGTATAATGCTTTTAAACAAAGGTGATAACCATGACCCAAGAACAGTTTTTGTATTAAAAAAAAGGGTCTACAAGTTTTAAAATGAAATGCCACAATATCTATTTTAGCACTTACAGCTGTTTAAAATTACAAACTCCCAATTACGGAACAAAATCACAGGGTTATAAAAGGCAAAATCCTCATTTTCATGCCTTGGATTACATTTACATTTAGCCTTTAAACCATACTGTGGATATGGTTTTTTCCCTGTATAAGGCCATTGGCACATGAAAGTGTGACGTGGTTATTATCACACCTGGCTGCATTTACCTTCCCAGATTTCTCTGGTGGTCTAGTTGGCTGCGTGGTTAGGTGCTCAGCCTACAAATCTAGTGCTACCCAGTTCAAGTCCCAGCAGTGGGGATTTTTTCTAGTGCCATCACACCAGCAAGCCCCCAGGGTCTACCAGGCCTCTAAAAATGGATATGACTAGTTATCAGAAAACTTTTAGGACCAACCAAAGCTATGGTGAAGAATTTCTAACACGGCCATTATATGGCATGACCAGTACATTACAGTGGGTTTCTTGAATTTCTATTTACTTTATAAAAATAAATGCCAACGTCATCTCTTTAAGAGATGTGATCTTTTGCTTCCATGGAATAAATTTATAAAGATTTCTGAATAGCCTTTTGTTTGATATAAAAGCAGTGGAGCAAAAATATGCCTTTAACATATGAAGAAGTAGTAACATCCTCAATGTGTGATGACATGAGCCACAACATACAACACATCTCATATGATGCTCATGCTGCAGAGGCATTTAAAAAATATGATGTATTAGTTCATAACTTTTCCTGACTGTTCAGCATGGCAGAGAGTGATGCGGTCAGTATCATTCAAGCCTGGCTGCTTCTGCTTCCTGAGCTCTGGCGCTCGCTTCTGCCATTGGGCAACTGGGGTCCTTCCGGCCAGATTCGAACCCATGACCTTCACTGTGAGAGATGGAAGCACTAATCCTTTCACAGCTGAAGTGCCTGATGTTCATAAACGGTACAACTTTTAAGATTACCTTTGCCTCCATTGAAGATACATATTCCTCCATCTCTGCCATCATGAATTTTGTTGTGCCGCAAGACTGGGTTGCTGTCAGTTTTGATCCAGATTCCAGCCATTGCATTATCAAAAATCTCGTTATTCTCTATCATTCCCAGACCTCCATTGTACACCAGGATTCCACCGTTCTGCCCACCCCAGATTTTGTTTTTGCGGATGAAAGGGTTGCTTCCTGTCCTGAGGGCAGAATACAATTAGAAATTTTTTTTAAAAATGATACATGAACAAAATTTTAAAAGACTAACTAGCTTAGACAGCTGAAATCACATCTGTTTCTTTCTCTGCTGAACTGTTGTGTATTTGCCTCATCCTGTACATGTGGGACCGATTTTTAAGAGAACTGAACTATCTTCTAATGTGTGCAATGTCCTCTGGGAAGTATTGTTCTACAAACAGACTCCTACTTTCCTATTCCAGAGGTACACTTTGTATACATTGTACAAGTGTGTCAGGTACTTATTGTTAAGTATGCACAGCTGGAGCTTAGAAATAATGGTTCCCAAATCCACTGCCCGCTCCTAAAAAAAAAAAACCCAGCCTGCTTTAGCTACTACTTATGCATTTGTTACAACTGTTATGCTAATCAGTCAGTACAGAAAACCAAATTTTCTGACACTTTCAAAGGACTACAAATATGGAATGAGGAAGGCAACTATACAAAAGCAATCTCACACTTCTAACACAATACAATAAGATACTCTATTTAAATCTCAAAAGTGCTTTAGCAGTCTACTTTCACTGATAGCTTGAACAAAGTCCCACTCATTTAAGCTTACCTGATCTGGACACCTGAATAGAGGTGATTGAAAATATCATTGTCCTCCAGTACACCATGACCATTGTCATAGAAATAGACACCAACCTGGCAAGATATGGACAGAAATGTTAAGATATCACAAGCCCCTAAAATACTATTACACTTTTACGTTGTAAGTTTACGTATTATGAACATCAAACAAACGGCAAGAGGAGATTTTCTCTTCTTGCTGATTACCTCTACTCTTATTTTAATTTATGGTATCTTACAAGAACAATGACTCTTGTTTAAGGGGCTGATTTATATACTTCACTTTCCATGGTATGCTTTATTTTTTCATATTACATTCACATTTTCAGCAGGAAAGAATGAGGCTAAATGATTATTTTTTTCTCTCTTTCTGTAAAATTATTTTAGTACATGTGCAGTTCTGTATCCTGGCATGCTCATGGTAATATGCAAGTCAACCAGCTGGCTGGAAAGGCCATCCCCCCCTCCCCCAATGCATGGTGTTCTGCCCCCGAACAAGATGGAAATTGCAGGACGTGACACCATCTATAAGAGAAGCTAAAAACTGGCCCAACGGCACAACAGACAGACCTATGTGCTTGCAACAAAGAGCAACGGACACTACATCATATCTTCCAGAATTGCCAACTACAGACCAACTCAGGTAAAGGATCTGGCCAGACATCCCCCCGCCCCCCAAGTAAAGAATAAGATCCATCTGTGGACAGAAGTGATGAACCCACAATCAACACATGACAAGGATAACCAGCACATACTTTGGTTAATGAAACAGGCTGTGAAGCATACACAGGAACGGCCTAAGAGAAGTGATATTACCTCCTGAGACCACTAAACTGGCCTCTTGAATAAAGCGACCAAATTTCTTTAGAACTCTTCTACCAAACTGTACAGCTTGGATTTCTGGGTCATTTCAATGGGCCAGCAAGTGCATCTTTCAGTGTTTCAGAGTTGGTGTGTCTTTGGAGGATGTGAATTTTGTTCCAATTCCTGAAAAAAAAAAATCCACTCACTTGTTTTCCACTGTGGATCCTGTTCCTTCTCAGAACCGGTGTACTGCCTGTAGTGATCCACACTCCAGCCAGTGTGTTAGAATACACCTCATTCTCTTCTATCAGACCTTTACCCTTTTCATGCTGAGAAGAAAAATGTAACAGCCAACTATATCACTTTGCCTTAAATCATTTCATTTAAAAAAAAAAAAAAATCTGGTAAACTCTTTCTGAAGTCCTTACTACTGGCACCACTTAGAGGGCATATTCATTCTAATAATGCAGATACTGTGTCCACAATGCTTTAAGAAGACACAAATGTCATGCTATCATGCAGGCACTCAAGGACGTTGCTTTAGTGCCCATATTTTTCTTCACCTGATGACAGTACACTAGAAGATAAACTGGTCAGCGTCACTTTTCCTCCCCAACTCCAGAAGCAGCCAGGTACTTCTTACTACAGCTGGGTGACCAGGGTGCACACAGCCAGCAGGCATGAACCTCCATGTGAGAGGTGAGCACACTAACCACTATGCCACTCAGGTGCCCCTCAAATTCTGAGAGAGAGCTACAGAATTCTAGATGCTTTATATGAACCAGCATCCTTTACAAACCAGGAATCTATTTGCATGCATGAGAAGTACTGTTCTGTTTCCTCATAAATCTGCTATGTGCCCTCGCTTAAGTCCCCAAGCTTAATTTACCCGCAAAAAGAGACATCATTTACTCACCACGTATATTCCTCCATGCTGACCATGGTGGATCTTGTTATGTCTGACAATGGGGTTGCTGTTTGTCCTGATCTGGATGCCAGCTAGAGCATTCCCTACAGAACAAAGCAAGACAGAATAAATTACTACACTCTATGACAAACTTTTGCATATACAAATGTGTGGTAACTTTTTCACCAGCCTTTCTACTTTTCTCTGTCAAGCACATAATGCTTTTAATAAATAGAAACTACAATTTAAAAAAATAAAAAAACCTCCAACCTATATTAATTTTTAATCTGTTGCTAAATTTATCCAGATGGCTTCTAGCAACCTCTGTCTTAATATCCAATGAAATCATTCGTATTAAAATACACTGGCAACATAAACTTACCATAAATATTGTTATGTTCTATCAGGCCTCTCCCATCACCAAAAATGTACACACCTCCTTGCTGACCATTGTAAATTTCATTTTTTCTGCGGGGAAATAGAAATACATTGTGTACACAGCTGTAGTGGTCTGATTTTGCCATACAGTTACCATGAACTCAGTGTATTATATCATGTACGCTAAACAGCCCCAGTGGTCTGAAGTTTGTCAAATAGTTACCATGAACTCAGTGTAACAATTCACTGATCAATTTGGAACTATGATCCAGATGATTCACAATGTAGGTAAGTATAGAACTGAAATTCCAAAAAAAAAAAAAAATGATAAATTTGCTTTATCTCAGAAAATCCAGATAACTTACAGAATCTTGTGACATAAATAAACAACAACAGTCAAGAACATGGGCTAGAAAGAAATACTGGATAGACAAAGGTAATGACAATCATCCGTGAACTCATTTGTAAACATAAACCTGAATGAAGAACACTAGAACAAGTGACAAATTTCATATACTTGGGATGCATGATAACAGACACTGAAAAAAAAAAAACTGGAAATGAAAATTAACAAAATAAGAAATGCCACTTCAACTGATTAGTTTTAAATGTTATGTGTACTCCACACTCTTTATGGTGTAGTAGTATGGGCATTAGATAAAAAAAATGGAAAATAAAACTAACTTTTTCTATGCCTCAGGAAGAAACGTGGACGTTCAGTTGGGTGCCGGATTAAAAGCGGGTCTTGATATGTATAGAGGCGTATTAGTAAAATGTGAATGAAACAGTTTTTATATGTATGAAGATTTCATAAATACAAAGATTTTTAGGAAAAAAGAAGTAATGTAATGTTTTTAGACAATAATTGTGTTCAACTTACCATCGGATAAGTCTAGAGGTACACTACGTACCATCTGAGATGCGTAGATCTACCTGTTGATGTCGTATTGTGATTCTATGTTGCATTATCACTAAAATAATGCCTGAAATAACCTTCTACTTCCCCAGTCATCTAATATGTCTAGATCTACTTGGGATACATTCAAGAACAGTGGTCTGGTCACAGGGATATGTCCTTACCCCTATCTACATCACCAAAAATTGAAATTTCTTGCAGAAAACTTCAATTTTCTCCCTCATAACCAAGCACTCTTCGGCCATTTTGAAAAAAGTCGCAGAGCATGCGCCCTAAATGTTTACAATCTAAACATTACACTTGTTTTTTAATGAAGCACACCAAACATCACTACAGCAACTAAAGGCATCACGTGAGAAACCAGAAGCGTCTTCTAAGCAACGAAAGGCCCAGGAAGAGCCAAGGTTCTCAAAACCTGGATGTGCAGAAGAATGAGGTTTATTTCATAAACAACAAGATGATAGACAGAAGCAGTAAATCAACTGAAAATGAAAAGAGAATTTATGAAAAACATAAGAACCAGGCAGTTAAAATATTTTGACCATTCAAAAGGCATAATATAAAATGAAAACCATGTATGAGGAAACAGGAAAAAGAAAAAGAACAAGGGTGGGGGGGGGGGGGGGGGGGCGCGCCACAAATGATACAGATAAATGAGCAACTTCATGAGATGGATGGGATTCAGTCTAGCTGGCTGCGCAGTGAAAAAAAAAGGATGGATAAGTTAGAGATCCAATGGAACAAATCTTCCCTAGAAAAATAACATAAAATGATTATGCTTATCTGACTATCTCTTTCTGTGTTTGTGTGCATGCGCACGTGTATGCTTGACTTACAGGGTTAATAAAATTTATTCTAAGAAAAGGCAAGATAATTATAACTAGAAATATTTAAACACAATCTTGTCTCTTTGGTAGCTAGGTTTGCTTAAGATTTAGATCCCTGAAACAAAATAATTTCCTTCAGCACCAAACTTTATCAACCATAAACATGCTCACCTGATTGTTGGATCGCTGTTGGATGTTATCCATACTCCAGCAAAGTTATTAGAATGAATCTTGTTCTCTATAAATTGCCCTCTCCCATTCTCATGGACATAGATGCCTCCTGTCTGACCATGGTGAACAACACAATGAATGACAGTCGGGTTAGCACCAGCTTTCACCTCAAAGCCTGCTATTCGGTTGTCATGAATATCACAGCTGTCAAAGTAACCCTGTTGATATATGGTATGAGCCTGTTTGTCAGTAAGGAGATACCACAATATGCCAAGTAAAGCCACTATCACCACAACAATACATTATGTATTGTATATTAAAGTAACCAGTAAAAAGGCCCCAGGCTCCACCCAGCCTCTAAAAATGGGTACCATAGAAATCTGAAAGGTAAATGCAGCCAGGTGTGATACTACATCACACTTTCATGTGCCAAAGGTCTTGGAAATATGGGCCTAACACCGTATCCCCAACATGCCTTAATGGCATGGAAGTGGAGATATTACTTTTAGCTTAAAGTAACCAGCTCTGAGATGCTGCAGCATGTTAACTTTCCATCCATGATAACAACACTCAGCCACAGGAGATTAATACAGCCTTAAAAGATGACAACCATTTTTATACCCAAGCAAGTATTATATGGATAAATTCTGAAGGAAATGAGCTACATTGGCAGACCAAAACTGAGATGCAAGAATATTATGTACCACATCCATGAGAAATCTTTCTATCAGTCATAAAGGACTTGAACTACCTGTCAAAAGACTGTGCCACATGGACAGCAAACTCTATGAAGGGGTGCTATTATCATCTGATGAGAAAACACAGGTTGGAAGTGAAGACAGAAGACGCAAGTGCAATGAGACTAACTCTGCAACACAGTGAGCTGTTGCTGTAACTGATTATCCCAGTCAAACATGCAAGAATCAGCCACTGGAGAAGTTGTTCAAGGAAAGGATATTCGGCAACTTCCACAAGCAGCTAACATGTACCTGATCTATCTTCTAAGAGCTACCATTATTATGCCAATCTGGACAAACATCTGGCAATAATGCTACAAAGACATTTTTATGGCTCCAAAATTGTAATTTTATAGACTTTGTTGTTATAAATCCATTCAGTCCAATACCAAACAAAGCCATGTGGAAGTATCACTTCTTGTAGGCTTCAACCCAGGAAACTAGAAGGATTTTTTTTTTATTACCAATGATTAGATCTATTTGGCAGCTAGAACGCACCCTGGTATAAAATGAAAGCACAAAAACAGTCCAAATCAGCATACTATGCCGTTAATACAGAAATCTTTCTAACATGCGCTGATAAACCTGTTAATGGATTAGTTGAAAAATGAGCACATATTTTATAACTCCATTTTTTTCTGATCTGCTACTTATTATTAATTTGTTTCTTAAGTCTAAAGAAGGAATTACACATCAGTGTTATTATCTTCAGGTACAGCTTATCTCTAACTTTTCCCCCTACCAATGTAGCAGTTTAGTGCAATGAAGCACAGCTTCTACTGACAAATGTAGAAATGATCAGCCACAGAACAGCACACAACAGAAAACTCACCAGGCCATTATCAAAAGTGAAAACTCCTACATCCCGACCATGGTGAATATGATTGTTCCTCATGATGGGATTTGCACCATTTTTCACCCAGATACCAGCTAAGGCATTTCCACTTATTTCATTGTTCTCATACAAGCCCTGAAGAGAAACATTGTGTTTACACAAAAGACTTGAGGTAAATAAACTTATTTTATCATTGAGAAAGTTAGAGAAAAAAAACGCCTCAAAGAAAAAGATGAAATATACCTACAAGGTAATAAAAACAGCAATAAAAACACAGATAGGGCAATTATATTGTTCCATTAAACCAATGAGATATAAATTTGCAAAAACTATCAGATGAAGACTTAATTAAAGGGGAAAAAAAGTATCTATTTCAGTAAGCAGCTTCATCTATGTTCTGTGATCAAGCCCATCACAACTGGGTAGCCTTACATCACGACTGCCACAATAACCTCTCTGGGAATAAAACAAAAGCTTTAATATGTGCTAAGAAGATGAACCATGAAGTCCAATCTGCAGGGCACAGATGTAGGAAGAAAACCATCTACACTGATACAAAAATAATGCAGAGGAAACCATTCTTGACATTAGCTGACAGAATATAAATCTGACAGAAATAAACAAACAATATATACACCCTAGAGAAAGAAATCAACAATGTATGTACACAATCAAAAAAACATTTTAACTAAAATGCCCATAAACACAGACTTTTCAAGAATGAAGTACATACACAAGTGCTTAATGCTGCTGCTATTACTCACCTCTGCTTTATCTGTTACATAGAGACCAACATTCTCACAATCTCTGATGATACAATTCGTAATCGTAGGGTCTGCATTCTGTCCTGACACACAAACAGCTGCTCCAACTAAAGCAAGAAAATACAGGATTATTCTGTCTACTCTAGAACAATCATAAACATATGCACAAATCTCACTACTACCATGTCAAATGCAATGTGTTACTGACTAGCACAAAAGAACTAGAAATATGTTAAGCTAGGAACAATCCACAGTGAAGACCACCAATTAAAACTGAAAAAAACTATTCAAAAACATACCAGACAGAGAGGGTGGTACAGAAGCAGATACTAAAGCAAGAACTGGGAAGTCTAGAGTAGCATTTCTGGCGCTGAGAAACATACAGAAGGCCAAGGGAATATATCCCTAGCAATAAAACTTAAACTATTCAACACAAACATTAAATCAGTCCTGTTGTTTGGATCAGTGTAGCATCAGCCAAAAGTACCAAGAGACCGTAGACCTCTGTTAACACCTGCCTAAGGAAGATCCTTCAAATATGATGGCCAGATACCATTAGCAATAAAGAGCTATGGAGGAAAATGAACCAACCCACAATGAAAGAAATGATAATGAAAAGACATTGGAGATGGATAGGACATACACTTCATAAGCCTACCACAAACATAACTAGACAATCTCTTACCTGGAATCTCCAGAGAAAGAGGAAACAAGGAGCCTAGAAACACAGATTTAAACAAATATGACTATACTTGGAGACAGAAGAAACATTCCAGGACAGAAAAAAATGATGAGCCCTTGTTGATTGCCTATGCCCTAGATAGGTGTAAAGAAGGTTAGATCAGACAGGTAGGTAGAAAGATACACTGAACATCTTACATCCTTCCCGTGCCCTTAAATGTCACATAGGGCTTGCATGGTGGTTCACCAAGTTTTCGGCGAGCTTTTCAACCTCATTATGGGATTTTATGCCTACTAATTTGGCCTCTCTTAACAACGTCCTCTTTAGAGTTTCATATGGTCGATCTCTTTTGTTCCACTTTTGGGATTCTCTGACTGTTTCTTCTCATCACATGACCGATATATGTCCATCTCCTTTTCTCTGATCTCCCACGAGACAGGCTGTTCTTTGCTCATCTGCCTTACTCTGCACTGTTCTTGAATTTGTTCCACTTTATATCGAGTATTTTCCTTAGACATTTGTTTTCAAAAGAGTATAATTTGTTGTCTATTTCTCTGGGTGCTTTCCAGCTGGATATACTGCTGGATATACTACTGCCTATATTGCAGATGCTAGGCCAGAATGTTTTTAATTTATATTAATCACACAGAAAGTTAATGATGCTCGGGGTCAGAACAACACACTGTTCCAACCAAAAATAACAGACAAACACGCAACTCACCAACAGATGTGCTTTTAATTTTACAATGATCAATGACAGGCTGAGTGTTTTCTGCCACTTCTAGGGCGTAGTGGCGGTGATGGGAAATGGTAGATGAACTGTCTGGTGAAAACTGAAACAGGACATAGTTAACATACCACTGAATCTATCCAATAATGTGCATGTTTGTGCAACTTAATTATTGGCAGATCTTTCCCTGTCATACTAATAATCACACTTCAAAGCATATTCCCCCCCCCCCCCCACCATATAAAATGGCTATTTACAGTACTTGTGTTAATTGGCAATTACCAGTAAATTACCAATAAAAAAAAACAAAAAAAACAGAGACTGAAACTTTGGAGGTTGTTATTGTAACTGGTTTAATACTATCAAAAAGCTTAGTAAAAAGCAACCACTCAAATTGGGTGGAGGATAATCAGGCCAGTTGTTTGATGATATTCAATCTGCATGGAGAACCAGCCAGTTTTGATTTGGTTCAGTTTGTGAGCATTGTGTAAACTAAATCTTGCCACAAGCAAGGATGAAAAAAAGTTCACACACTGAAGTTTGTAAAATGTATTTAACTGTACATCAGGAAAAAAAAAACAACATAAAAGTATAAGGTACCAAATGTTGTACCGACAAAATCAGTATTTCAGGAAAGTACTTCATGCAAGGTGAAAGACAACTGTACCATTTTAATAAAACCCTAGCGTGATCACCGATATATATATATATATATATATATATATTACCTTTCACTGCACTTACAATGTTCAATCATCAATGATACCCAGGATCTCAGAATGATGACAAAAGTGTTATTCTAATTTTTTTACTGTTCTGGTCTATTATCTACAATTATATCTACTCTGGTGTATTTGATCTGTTATCTACAAATGTACTTATTGTTGTGCTTGATCAATTATCTACAAATACACCTATTCTGTTGGGCCTTATCTGTTACCTACAAATATACCTATTATGTTGTCTCATCTGTTATCTACACATACTGCTATTCTGCTATGTCTCATCTGTTATCTACACATACAGCTATTCTGCTATGTCTCATCTGTTATCTACACATACAGCTATTCTGCTATGTCTCATCTGTTATCTACACATACAGCTATTCTGCTATGTCTCATCTGTTATCTACACATACAGCTATTCTGCTATGTCTCATCTGTTATCTACACATACAGCTGTTCTGCTATGTCTCATCTGTTATCTAAAGAAACACCTATTCTGCTGTGTCTCACCAGTTATCTACACATATACCCATTCTGTTGTGTCTTACTAGTTATTTACAAATATACCTATTCTGTTGCATTTCACCAGTTATCTACACATATACCTATTCTGTTGTGTCTTACTAGTTATCTACACATACACCTATTCTGTTGTCTCATCTGTTATCTATACATACACCTATTCTGCTGTGCCTCATCTGTTATTTATAAAATGCATGATGGCACCCCTGAAATGCTGATATGGACATGCTAATCAAGCATAGACAAAAACTTAGAATAGTATAAGGAACCAGGACATTTATCTGATGAAAACTGCAACAGCCTGGCATATATAAGTAACTGCCAACTTTAAAAGAAAAGATCAAGTGATAATCTTTAAATTTCACCTAAGGCACAGAGAACCTGAGACATCTTTGGACAGCAGACTGTGTGGCACAACTTACTGAAGATGAACACAGTGGATCCAAAAGATCCTTTCAAATGAGGCACTGATAAATAATAACTCAACACGTGCTTTAAAAAATGTCTGGCATAAGTGGAAAGAAACCACATTACAGATGTCCAAAGTACTTCTAAAAGAAGATACTCATGTGTATGTCAGATCTGCAAATAAAATCAAACTATAAACTGGAAAAAATACGTCACTTGTGCATATTTTTTTCATCCCTAGAATACATGGTAAATAATATCAAATAATGGTGACAAGAGATAGATTTTAAAGAAAAAAAAAGTGAGATATTTAAATGTATATAGCATCTTCACTCACAGAGTTAGGAACAGAACAAAATAACATTTCATCTAAAAAGCTGGCAACATACATAGGCTCCTATGAATGCATTAATAATATGTGTCAAGTGAAACTACCTTTAAGGTCACATATCCAAGATATGCCCTCCTAGCGCCCTCTACAAACATAATTGTGGACTCAGTTTCTCTTTCAATGATCACATGGTCCATGACATTACCAGGTGCTGAGAAAGATGATAAAAGCAAATATTTGAAATCAGTAATTAAAGAAGACCTACTAAAACAGAAAATGCTTTTGAGTGGCACCAAACAACTTTGAAAACTACCAAGATATTTTTGATGAAAGCTTTTTCTGCTGGAAAAAAAAGTAGAGGAGCAAACTGTTTCAGCTATGTCCGTAACTAGAAGCTGGTAGCAAACAATCAAATGGCACAGGACTATTGGAAAACTGCATTTCTATGAGTAACTTTTATTTAGCTTCAAATGTGGTAGGGAAGCTGAGTGGCATAGTGGTAATGTGCTCATCTCTCACAGAGAGCTAACCGGTTCAAGCCTGGTCTGTGGAATACAAATCACCTGGTTGCACAAACGGGCATCCAGTTCCTTCTGAAGCCAGGGAATGAATGAATGAATGAATGAATAATCTTTATTTTTCAAGGGTAAAGAATTGGGCACGCAGGCCCGTCTTACATTCTGCCCTTCATCACTCCATCTTTCATTCTTCCCACACACTTGATTTAGTAAAAAAAATACAAATTAAATTAGGAAAAACATATCAAAAGAGTGTAAGATTTAACTATTACATTCAAGGTAAAAGAGAAGAAGTCATTAACCTAATAAAATAGCACTCACGCACACATACACACGCAGACATATACATAAATAAAAATACATTGTAAATCATCTTCTAACATATGTTTTTTTTTAACAAACATTAAAATAATTTCTAACAATATCTAACAAGTTGCTTTTCTAACTATGTCATTGAAGTTATTGATGGTTTACGAGCCATGTGTTGAGAGAGTGCTGGCTATTTTATGGAGGCATATAATTACAAGCAAGTAAATAATGAAACAGGTTTGATTTAAAGGATGAAGTATTACCAATGGGAGGGAAAAGTAGCCTGACATGATGCTGACTACATCACTCTCTATCATACCATCAGGTCAAGAAAAATACTGGCACTAACACCATATCCGTGGATGACATGACAGGAATATGTTTTAATCATGGCAAGCTAAATATAGCCAGAGTTGTGAGACTTGAGACAAAAAAATAAATAGATTAACAGAAAAAAAAAAGAAGCAACTTTGACATGGTTATTGAAGAAGGATGAAATATATACACTGGACAGCCAGAAAAACACCTGAAGAATTTCTCACATGACACTGAAAGCTAATTAAAAACTTTTTTCTTTTTGAGAAGAGACAAGATTAGAAAAATTTGTTGCCTTGGTGTGTATTATTATGAAGAAGCAAAATTTTGTCATTAAAGATCACGGACTGTTGTTAGAAAAAGAAGAAGAAAAAGCCTTTCTTGTGGAAGAACCGTTTATCTTCATTCGCAGGAATACTTCACGTACGATTCAAAGATCCTAACAGAAATCTGCAAGAAGAAACTGTGGATATTTTTTTTGGTCACATTTATCATTATTTTTGAAAGCTGATTAAAACAATCAAAACTTTTTTTGGACATTTCATGAGCATAGAAAAGTTAGAGAACCTGGTAATACTGGAGAACATGCCAAAAAAAAAAAAGAGAGAAAGAAATGGAGGTGAAATGGAAAAGTGTCTTAGAGAACTGACCAAGTGGCCTGGGAAAGGAAAGGCGTCAAAACTAACTGGTAATAACAAGCACAGTTAAAGCAAAAGCATGACTGCCAAAGCCAATCATCACAATACATAATAAATGAATGAAATATTACATTTAACACACAACCACACAAAAAAAAAAAAAAGCTCTGTAACAAAACTGACCTGCACCAATCATGGAAACTGGTGAATCTATCAGCAGAAATTCACCATGGTATACACCTGAGTGGATGAAGATGAGAGCATCCTCCAACTCCTCTGTGTCTGCAAAGTTGTAGGCTGATTCTATTGTCTCAAATTTCTGAAAAAAAAAAAATGCAATGGAACTCAATAATACAAATTAATCAAATCATGTGAACAAAATAAAGAGACTGATCAGCAATTTTCTGGAAAATGATGGTAGAGCACCTTTCGGTCTGAATGAAATTATGACAAGGGTTCCTGGGCAGCCCATGATGGCAATGTGTATAGCATAAGATGCCTTTTGAGTTGCACCTTTGATAAACTGCATCATTTCCATTTTTATCATATTATTTATATTTCATATGTTGGTGGTAGTTCCAACATTTTGTACTCATTTGTGCTCCTTTTATGTAAGTACTTTAAAAAAAAAATGTGCTGGGTTAGGTACCGGGCGGTGCCAGAAAATGTAAGATCAACCCACACTAACTTCTAATCTAATCTTATCTGTCCTGTAGCATGTGCATGTCATAGGGATGTGAAGTGTTAATGTCTTCACATTTCTAGGGCACTTCAACATTTGAGGTCAGGATGAATCCTGGTGCCGGTCAGGCTGAAAAAAAATTCTGCTTGAGTGCAAAACTGGACCGGTGACCTTCTGATTGGCAAGCAAGTGCACTAACCACTACATCACCACTACTTCTACCATCTAAAATTTCTGCCAGTCAAAACTCAGTGTTTATGCTTTCCTAGCGTAATCTCCCATATTCTTACACTTAAGCAATCAACATGAAAGGAATGCTAAAATTCAGTTGATGTGCACTTTATATGAAAAAAAAAAACCAAACTATATTTGGACAAATCCTGTTATAGATTCTCTCAAACTACAATTTTATGGTAGCTGTTGCCATGGTGATGAACTTACAGCAAAGAAATTATGTCTGTGACTTTTCTTTACTTCCTGAAGTGTTTTACATGTACATTTCTCAATAGCTTCTTCTAGTAAGAATTTGTCAAACATGAAATGAGGTTTAGCCTTCAAAAAATGCAAAGTTCTTTAATGTGACGGAAAGGTAAACTAAGAGAATAACTGTGATTTGAACCATGGACTCTAATAGGGCATGCAGCCACTTAGCTATGAGAATACAGTGCACTACTCCACCTAGCTATGAGAAGACAGTGCACTACTCCACCTAGCTACGAGAAGACAGTGCACTACTCCACCTAGCTATGAGAAGACAGTGCACTACTCCACCTAGCTATGAGAAGACAGTGCACTATCCACTTAATCTTCTTGCATCTCCTACTAGTAAGAACATTCATTGTAAAATATTAATATCTAGTACTTCTGGAACTAAGGCAGGATAGACAAAGTGATCAACTTACAATTAAGTTTCTGCCTTTAATTCGTTTTCCCTTTGCTGTTTCACACTGTGGAATATTATCTTTGGAAACATGAATGCCACGATACTGAAAACAGAAAAAAAAAAGGTTTGTGATTTGTATTATTTCTTGTACAGAATTTGAATTTACAGTTTACAAAATATCTTCACATAAAGACATGTAATGTAATTAATTAATATGTGCCATCATTCTATCATATTTCACATTTCTGTACGGAGTGAATGTTTAAGAGCGAAACGTAAATGTTATATTTTATGTCTCTCAGCTTCAATGTTAGTTATGTTTGTTATATGAACAGCATATTTGTAGAATGTCTGGAATAGAGTGAAAGATGTATGATAAAGGGCAGAATGTCAGACGGGCCTGCGTGCCCAATTCTTAACCCTTTTGAAATAAAGATCAATCAATCAATCAATCAATCAATCACTTCACACAAGTTTTCACACAAGATTTCACTTATCTGCTACACAAGTTTAACCATGAACAACATGACTTACCAACTGCTTGAAGCTCTCTTTCCATGGGTTGTCATAGTTGGGATCATCTGGAGAAACAAACTGGAATACACGAGGCTCTGGGTTCATCAGAGGAGATTCATACTCGAACACCTCCATGTACAGAACCTTCCTGAAGGTCAAGATATACAGGTGCATAAACCTTATGGCATCACAACAGTTTGAACAGTATTTTGTTTAAAACAGAGCCTGGCTTTTCGAAAAGGTAAGTGATAACAGCATCCAAAAAAAAAAAGAAAAAAAGCACAGTGCCAGAGCAGCTTTAGTGAACTAGCTTCTCAAGTGGGAAGTGGAGTTATGTTCAACTATGACAGATTATAATACAAGTGTGGGAGACAAATCCAGTGGGAGAATGTGCACTGAGATTGGAACTGACTATGGACACTGGTGAGCACTGATGAGGACTGATTAAACAGAGACATTAGGCAAGTGAACAGTAAACAAAGGGAATCATACATTCACATAGCAAGATTCAGTTAGTCCAGTCTGTTGCGCAAAGACTAGTGCCTGATACATGCTACACAGCTAAAAACTGATATCTCCTTGTGAGAAAGGGTACATTAAAGCATTTTGTACACACTGTTGTCTATATATTACAGGGAAAAAGAGATATTTATGTTAAATCATTTCCATGAATGAAATTATAACATGGGTTCATGGGCAGCCCTTGATGGCAATATGTCTTGCTTAAAAGTAAGCAAATGGTATCTCTCTCTCTCTCTCTCTCAAAGTCCCTGCCAACAGATGTAGGACATGCACTTCCATAACCCTCAGTCCCCTGTGCATCTCAAGAGGCATGTCACTTAGCATTTTCCATGCCAGGATGCCAAACCACCAAACATCTTTTCTCTCTGTTTACCTCTGTCTCTTCTACCTTCTATCTTCCCTGCTGCCATTAGGTGCTCCAGCCTGCCCCTCCTCCAAACATGCCCCACAAATATGGATTGCCATTGTTATAATAGCAAATGCTACAAAAGAAAATAAAAACATGTTCAGAAAAAAAAAAATCACCACATTAAAATTCTGTTAACAGTAAAAATGTTCTACAAGTATAAACGATGTAAATTATGGTGGAATTTACATTCAGTTAACGATAGGGTTACTTTCCTTTAACATATATTATTTATATCTACAAGCTCACCACAATTCATGATCATTTGTGATTGCTCGGAACCTCCTACAAACTTGGGCAGCATTACAGAGATCTAGCTCCTTCAGGAAGGAGAAAATATAAAACATCACTTCATCTGGCAGCTCATGCTGCAGGTAGCGGGCAGCTACTCGACCTGCAGGCAAGAAAATCCAACACTGTATGCAAGGTAATGGCAAACAAAGAGAGCTAAATATGACTTGGATACTGTGGCATGTTTATTAGCCACACAAGAGATGGTTACTTTGACTATTTATACAATTTCTTTGTGGTTATGGTCATGGTTGAGCTTTTTTGGAAAATTTGATTATGCAGCTCACTAACAACAACAACAACAACAACAACAACAACAACAACAACAACAACAACAACAACAACAACAACAACAACAACAACAACAGCAACAACTGTGTACTCTCTGGAAAATGAAAAAAATCATGACAGACATCACCACCCATCATCAAGAACATTATAAATCCATACCACACCAAAACAAAAAAACAAAAAAAAGAAGCACGCTATTTTCATCACATCTTTATAAGGACACTGTTATCATCTTCACTGCCATTCTTTACCAAAAATATTACAACCACTGTACACCACCAAGAACATTACCATATTTATCATCACACATCACTAAGAACATTACTATCATATATCACCAAAACAGTACCATAATCACCATACTATATATTACCACTACTAAACTGAATTGCACACAAAAAAGAAAAAAAAAGTGCCACAAAAGTGTCTTCAGTTGCAAGGTCATCTAACATACCAACTTTTGTAACAGAAATCTCCACTGAAAAAATACAAAGCTGTAGTAATTCCAATGACAGCTGAATATTTAATAGCAAGAGCATGTAACTTGATTATTATGCTAACATTAAAAAGTCCACATAATTCGCTAGTGTGATGTGGTCACTATCAAAGATACTATTATAAAATCTGACGATCAACTCAAACCCATTCAGGTAATTTTTTTCCCCCATACTATACTGTTAAAAAAAAGAAATGCAACAAATACAATGTTGCGATTTAAACTGAAGTTTGCTGATCAGACAAGGGCAAATTGCCTGAAATGTTCACTTGGACATCAGCTTCACGTGCTGACCTGAAATGTTCTCAGTAGATGATTCATGAGCACAGAAAAGCGACACTAGTCAAAACACCATTTTTGACAATAACTCATGACAGGTTCATGAGAATCCTGTGAAACTTACTGATCACAAAACTCACTCATCATGTTATTGAATGCCTATAAAAGACTGATGCTCCTCGAATCAAATGAATATTTGAAAATTCAATGCACAAGTATGGCTCATCTCACTACAGAACGATGACTCATCATCATTGGACATTTACAGACTGGACAGTCACAAAGTGTAGTGGCCAGACAATTTAATGTGGTTAGAAGCACCATTAGTCGCCTTTGGAGATGATTTCAAGAAACTGGCTCAGTTGCAGACCAGCCGCGCAGTGAAGACCCATAGTCGCAACTCCTGCCAAAGACCACTTCATACGGCTGCATCATCTCAGGAATTGATTTGCATCTGCGTCCTCAACAGTCCAGTCAATGACAGCAGCTTGTCAAATTTCAGATCAAACGGTCAGGAAATGGCTGCATGACACTGGTCTTTGGGCTAGAAGACCCTACAGAGGTCCTGTTCTTACAGAATGGCATCGCCAGAACCGACTGCAGTGGATGAACTGTATCGTCAGTGGACCATTGCGAATGATTGCAGAAGGGTTTGGTTTAGTGATGAATCATTCTTTCTGCTCCAGTGACATGATAGACAGAGAAGAGTTTACCGCAGAGTCCATGAGTGCCATGCTCAAAACTGCATGGATGAGGCTCTTCCACAAAGTAGTGGAGGTGTACTGGTGGTGGGGATGATCAACTTCATGGGAAGTAGTGACTCGGTGCGAACTGAAGGATGCCTGAATGCCCAACGATACATCGCTGAAATTCTTCGTCCTCACATCCTTCCGCTTCTGACTGCACCAGGGTTGATTTTTCAGCAGGATTATGCTTGACCTCATGTGGCACAACTCACTACCCAGTTCCTTGCTGATAACATCCAGACCACTCCGTGGCCATCAATGTGATCAGACATGAACCCAATAGAACACTTATGGGATGAACTCAACAGACGAGTCCACCAGCAAGACATGGTGCCAACCAATCTCCGATAGTTGTCTCTTGCACTGCCAGAAGAGTGGGCAGCCATCCCACAACAATAAATCCAACAGCTAATCAGATCCATGACAAAGAGATGCCATTCTCTGATACAGGCCAGAGGAGGCCATACACCTTACCGAAACGGAGGCCTCAGTCGCAAAGAATAAGATGTCCAAACCAAATTTAATGAACATCACTTCATTGTTAAAGTCCTAAAGTTTCTTCATGCCAAGAATGAAACATTAATTCTATAAAATCAAATTTTGACACAAGTTCGAAATTTGGTGTCTATTACGACTACAGTAGTGTTGCGTTTTTTTTTTTTCAGTGTGCGCACACAATGCTCTCACTCACACTCTCTTACTCACTCACTCACACACACACACAGAGTGTAGATGTTCACAAATTGGGATCCATGAAGGGGCAAGTGGTTTTGGGGGGGGGGGGGTGTCTGCTAAGCAAGTCTAGATTAAGCAGAACATCAGAAATGTCAGAAAATTTTTTAATTTATTACCAAATGGTGGTTGTGTGGAAAGCCACAGCAAACTCTAAATGGCCCATGACCTGAGCAAGCTCAGGAACTACTGATACAATAACTGCTATAAGTCACATTCTGATTAAAGAATGATGAAATAATACCCTACGCATGTTTTAGTCACAAACACAGCAGAACAAACTGCAATAAGTTTCACCACTCACATTAATGAAACAAAAGTTTATAAAATCATATTCATCTGTCTGTTTTCATTATTGTGAAAGACAAAATTACACTGTCTACTGTACAAATGGTTACTGAACTACACCGTAAACTCTTTTCTTTTATCTTTGTACTATTCTTCATCATGTCAGCACAATGTATTTTAGAAAACTGCCTGAGAATGAAAATATGCTTGTGCAGGAAGGCACAGTGGATTACACTGCACACATGGCTGTCAGCAGATGCAGAGGAAATAAAAAAAAAAAAAATCACTTCCATGAAAATAGAACCTTACTATAATAAGGGAAAACAAAACAAAACAAAACAGAAAGTCAATCACCTTGTGGTTGCAGGGCAGGATTGATACTAGATTTCTTTCTCCTCTTCCTCAATGGCTGTTGGGAAGCATCTGATGTGGGAGAATGTCTGCTCCCATCAGCACTGTTAGATCTGCGTCGACGCAGATAGTATCTGCTACAGTTCTCCTCACAAGGAGGCCCACCTTCCGCCGAGAGTGGCAATGATTCTGGAAGAAAGGAAAACAATTACAGCATTATATTGGTCACACTGTGATACATCTTTTATAGCAGTGTGGAAGGGATATAAATGTGTATTCAAGTGTTAGCATGCTTGCAAATTTGGAGTGGATTGCCCTCGACTTTTTTTTTTCCTAGAAGGGACAGCTTCAGAGAAAATGAAACTGCTTTTTATGATTGGATAGTGTGTCGGGTGTTGGGCTCCCTGGGGCATGTGATACATAAGTTCTTTTTGGGATGTGAGAAAGTTCTGGTTTCTTTACTCAGATGGTTGTTTGTGTTGGCTGAGTTATCATGTAGTGTTTTGGAAGGTTGGTTGTCTTTTTTTATGGCAAATGTTATGAACCATTATGTAGTGTTTTGGAAGGTTGGTTGTCTCTTTTTATGGCAAATGTTATGAACCATTATGTAGTGTTTTGGAAGGTTGGTTGTCTTTTTTTATGGCAAATGTTATGAACCATTATGTAGTGTTTTGGAAGGTTGGTTGTCTTTTTTATGGCAAATGTTATGAACCATTATGTAGTGTTTTGGAAGGTTGGTTGTCTCTTTTTATGGCAAATGTTATGAACCATTATGTAGTGTTTTGGAAGGTTGGTTTTATGGCAAATGTTATGAACCATTATGTAGTGTTTTGGAAGGTTGGTTGTCTTTTTTATGGCAAATGTTATGAACCATTATGTAGTGTTTTGGAAGGTTGGTTGTCTCTTTTTATGGCAAATGTTATGAACCATTATGTAGTGTTTTGAATTCTTGTTGAAAGCTTATGCATGAATTTTTTTTTGAATGATCATAGTTAGTATGTTTTTCACTGTTTCAATGGCAATGCAATTCATCAGAATGGCTTGTGTGTACTTTTGTTAGACATCAGTTGCCACTTCTCATACATCCATGTGCAACCATTCATACACATGTTTGAGTTTTCATTAAACCTTTTCAATGTTACTGCAGTTTTGATTTCTATGATATTATGGAACAGATGTTAAGTGTGCCATTTGTTAGTTATAATGGTTGAGTTGTCATTCATATTAGACTTGTCATGTTCATGTCTTGCTGACAGAGTGGTGGTCTTGTTGATGTTCACCTGGGTTATTATTAGTGTACAGTTATATGATGTATATCTATGTAACGTTTCTGAGTCTTAGCATTGCAGTTAAGCCAGTAACTGCTTAAAATAGCACAGTGTAGCGTTCAAAGAAAGGAATACTACTTCACTTTTATGGTCAAATTTTTATTTAAAAAAAAAACAATACCCCATTCTTGGCTGTCTAACTTAAAATCATTAAACAAAAAAATATTCTGAGATATTTGGAATTTTTAAAAAAAGTTCATTTTCTCTAAAATCAAGTTATTTTATTCTCATCAAAAGTGATTATAAATACATTTTTAGCAGTTCTGAAAGTTTGATGTACAGTTATATGATAAATATGTGTGCTAAACATGACATTAAATTCTACACAAAAGATTTATATTTCAAAACGTCATACTTTAGGCCTGCTATCTTCTAATAATTATAATAATTCACCACCAAATTATTTGATTTTAAAAAAAAAAAAGAATTATTATTCTACTGTGAAAGTCTTTTACTGACTATTATAATAATTCAGAATGCCAAAATTCTCATAACAGCATCACTTCATGTTATCTCTCATCACTTTTTAATATTTATTAAAATATATATTTACTGGTTTATTGTCTGGAAGGTGTAATGTCTGTTGTGGACATTTTTATTTTAATTATTTCTTCTTCATATCTGCCAGCAAGTTTCCAAAGGAATCAAGTATTTTCTATTTTCAATTTACAGTACTACATTAGTCCCAGTAGCGCGATTTTTTTTTCTGGTACACACCCCAGCCTCTAAAAATGGGCACCAGAGAAATCTTGGAAGATAAAGCAGCCACATCACACTTTCATGTGCCGAAGGCCATAGAAAATACTGGCCTAGCACCGTATTCCCCAATATGCCTTAATGGCATGGAAATGGGAATTTTACCTTTTTTTTTTACATCAATCACACAAAAGTGCAACAACAGTACTGCTGCTTATACGTGATAACTGTCTTAGTGAATTTGGACATTTATCCAGGTACTACAACATTTTCATAATACGTGTGTAACCATATAAAAATGTTGCTTCTTCAAGTTAAGCTACATCAGTAGCCCCCAAAATGGGAAAGGTTATGAACAGCATGTAGCAGGTATCAATTCAGCATTTCTTATTTTGAGGGTGTTAGGGATGTGGCTTGACAGACAAGGGGACAGTAGGGTGAAAAGATTTGGGAACCACTGAGCTACACTAAGTAGATGAAATACATAAAGAGGGTAATTCCTCTAACATCTGATGTGAAATCCACACAAAAAAAAATTTTTAGTATTTAAACTTCTAATGTTCTAAGAGGACAGGATTTGACAGCAATTGTGAACCTGTTCATTATTATAAAATGAAAGCTTACTGAAAAGAAATGATCTTCTTCAGTTTTAATATCTTTCCTTAAAAACTGATTGTTCTTTGACAATCTGTGTGTGTGTGTGTGTGTGCACTCTGTTTAGTGTACCATGAACTGAAAAAGGTTGATAGTTGAAAGTTTAAGGCTTTGAGATGCACAATATGAATTGAGCTGCCAACACAATGGGTCTGAATAGATTTGTAATATGATGTAGGAGTGAAGACACAGTACTCCAGTTGAATGGGAGAGCAGTCAGCTGAATGCAGACAGGAGGACTGGTGAACTATAACTTGCAGAGATCCCATTTCATTTTCCAGTGGTGCCCCTGAAAACGGGCTGTAGTCTGGTGAACCAAACAGGAATTGCAAAGGGAAGGTGAACCCGGTCCAGAAAAGGGCCTAGCTGAAGTCAGATGTTACTGGCCAAAAAAAAAAAGGTGCACAACTGTGACACAATATAGTTATTTTAAGAGAGAACACTAAAGAAATATTAGTAGTAAAATGATATCATATACTGAAATTTGCCCACCTTAATCTCATTTGTACTGCTATAAACGTTTCTACCCTAAACAAGACCTGTGATCTGACTGATGTTTTCTTTAGCAAATAACACTCCTTACTTTACTTTCCTGTATTTTAAAGTTATATTAATTTTACAGCTATTCACGAAATCCCACTTATAAAAATACTTCTTTGGGGGGGGGGTATACATCCCATATTCGACTTTCGTAATGCCCAATTTTTTTTTCTTCTGTTTCTAAGTTTGTAAAATATGACAGCAAAACACATAATGAATTGTGATGAAGCATTTTCCTTAGGTACTTTATGAATATATGAACGATAAATATACTTTGTTTTACTGCGCAAGCTACTATAAAAGTACGCTGAAGGTATCAGAAACTGTGATCAGCCCAAGAACAAAACTGCTGCCCCAGAAATTACCGAGTAAAAAGTGGTCATTTATTATAGATTGCATTTGCAGTCTGGACGTTTCACAGCCCCAGTTCACTTACCCGAATTTCTATGTTTTGAAATGGTCAATTTTGTCTGATGTTTTTTCCTCAGATTTCTCGTCTTCAGTCTGGTCGTTCTTGTCGCCCGTGTCGACATTTTCATTAATCTTGTCTACAGATTGGTATAAATTACTAGACCAGAGAAAGGTCTGATTAGACGGTAGCCATCTTGTTCTTTCCGATAATCGCAGAAGCACTGTCGAATGGGATGCATCCGTTACTGTCATGTGACTTGAAATAGCCAATGAAGGGACCAGCATAGATTCTGGCTGCGGAATTTCAACATGGCGTATGCTGAAATAGTTTTGAAAACACCGAGACAAATATTTTTTACATGGTTTCTAAGAATAACAAATGTTATCATTTGATTCCTGCAGCCATTCTAAGTTCATTTACACTGTCGACGAAGGCCAGCATGCCTGAACATGAAAAGGTGAATAATTTTGCATTTAAAAAGTGTAGTTTTTCTAAAAAGTGTTTTACAATGAAGATGAACAACTATGCAACACTCAACGATATTAGAACCAAAGGTTTTTTCCAAAGAACAGACCTGAAACTGTAGCTAAATGTATGCAGAACGAGTCATAACTTGTACATCAACAGTACATGGTCGGTGTGTTCAGCCAGGATGTAAATTAAATGCTTTTGCATTTTGTTGAAAAATTTCACTTTGTTTTGCGTTAGTGAAAGATCTTATTAAACAAATAAATAATGGAAGTTTATAACACTGACAGACAGAGCAGGGATTTTGTATGAAATAAAAAGGATGAAGCTTGAAAAGATTATAATAAGAAAGAGAGAATATTAAAGGGTAAGACATAGAGACAGCAGCAGATAAAGATTTTTGACATCCAGTGACTGAAATTAGTAATAGTTTCAAATTCTATAGATTTTGCATTTCCATATTCATCACCAAGTTTCCTTTCCAGTTTCTATATTTAGCCTATTCCTTTATTGAGAAGTGCTTTTCCATTTGTAACTTGGTCATCTTATGATAAATAGTTGGGCTCTTTGGCTGTTTCATAGATTTTATTTATTTATTTATTTTTTTTTTTGGTTCGTTTTTCTTCAATCACACAATTTCTGCGCTTCATCATGCAGAGGGTTTTTTTTTCACCCCTTCCATTTAATATAAACATTTAGTTTTTTTTCTCCTTCAAAAGAATCATTAAATATGAAAATTTTTTATGTAAATTAATTTTTAAAAAAATCAATAGAATATTTAAAAAAAAACATCTTTATATTTCTCAGGTTTTTCATGAAGCAGACAAGGGCAAGAAGGGATTCTTGAATAAAGATGACATCAAGGTTGCTGTCATGATGCTGTTTGGATATAAAATATCCAAGGTAATTCAGAAAAAAAAAAACTTCAGGGGAAAATAATTTTTAATGTATTAAAGATATGAGTTGTAAATGATCAGCTAATAGCTATCTATTCCCAGTTAACTAGTAGAACAAATCTAGTCACTGCTGAACTGTTCTCATATAGAACCTCCAGCAAAACTGAGTCGCTGTGTGGCTAGCAGGGCGATACTGATTCTTTCATTTAAATTAATTTGCATCATTCTTGACAAATATGAGACTGAATGCTTACATTTGGCTTTTTTTTTTTTTGTTGTGCTGGCTGTAACCATTAAAGAATGACTGGAAATGAAATGAAAGTATGATTTTTGTTTATTTTCAATTGTCCCTTCCATGCCCAAGATAAACAGGACAGCTTGTTGCAAGAGATTTCCATGTTTGTGGTACCCTGTGGAATCCACTTCAGAGCTGTCCATGATAAAAATTTGTTAGTCATTCTCTTAATGATGATTCTTATTTAAAATTTGTAACTATTCAGAATTTTTCATGCATGTAGGAGCTCTTCCCCCATGTGGTACCCGGGATCTGCAAAGAATAGGACCACTGTACCCTACCACGCATGATCGTAAAAGGCGACTAAAGAAGGTTCGGCATAGGGCCAGCAACCCTATCTGGTAAAAAAAAACTATCAGACTGCTACAGAAACGGAAGCAAGGGAAACCCTTGCGGAAGCCCCATGTGCCCTGGGCACTTAAGGTTCAGAGAGAGAGAGAGGAGCTCTTGGAAATAAAATGAATTTCAAAGTAAAATTTACATCCCTGCAAATCAGTGGAAGTCATTTTGATGATCTCATTGTTCCTCTTCTTTTGGTTTCATCAGTCTCCAGATTTGTTTCCAAACTGTTTAACTCTTCCTGTGCCAAAGTCACTGTAGTGATAATTTCCGGTTACTGAGTTGGGTGCCATAGTCGTTATAGTGACAATTCATTTGTTTCAATAAAACAACCGGTGTAACATTTAGATTGTACATATTTCGTCCACATTTCCGGTGACACTTTTCAAAATGGTGAAAGAGTCCTTAGTTACGAGCAATGCCGAGCAAGAAAAAGGAAGAGAAACATGGAAAATTTTCAATTTTTTGATGATGTAGATAGGGATATGGACATGGCCTGTGACCATCCCACTGCTCTTGAATGTATCCCAAGTAGATCTAGACATATTAGATGACTGGAGAAGTAGTTAAGAGGGTATTTCAGACATCAGTTTAGTGAGAATGCAACATAGAATCACAATACGAGATCGACAAGTAGATCTAGACATCTCAGATGATATGTAGTGCATATCTAGACCTAGCTGATGGTGAGCTGGGCACAATCATTGTCTAAAAACATCACATTACTTCTTTTTTCCTAAAAAAACTCTGCATTTATGAAATTTTTTCATACGTTTAGTTATACTTTGAAACATAATAAGTACACGGAAGTACATGGAAATACTATTTTCCATTCCATTTTACAACTATATCCCCTAACATATCAAGACCCTCAACAGAGATGCACTGTGGAAAATCCTAAGATGGCATGGCCTCCCCCACAAGATAGTAAATGTAATCAAAGGCCTATATGAGGGTTTTCAGTGCAAAGTGATCTGTGGAGAACATACCTCCAGCAGCTTTAGGGTACAAACAGGAGTGAAACAGGGATGTGTACTATCACCAACATTATTTATCTTGGCAGTAGACTGGTTAATGAAGGAGGCAACATCAGACAAACGCAGAGGATTACAATGGACCCTTGACACAGTGCTGGAGGACCTTGACTTTGCGGACGACATTTGTCTATTATCAAGCAGTCACAAAGATATGCAAGATAAAATAAACAAGCTAACTCAGAATTCAAACAACATAGGACTAAAGATCAACGTAGGAAAGACAAAGTTAATGAAGCAAAATGTGAACAATAGAAGTGTACTCAGAGTAGATAGCAAGTTAGTGGAGGAGGTCAACGAATTTGTATACCTTGGCAGCAGAGTAGTAGAAAATGGAGACAGCACAGAGGACATCAACAGCAGACTTACTAGAGCAAACCAGGCTTTTGCAATGCTACAGACTTTATGGAAATAAAAAAACTAAGCATAAATATGAAAATCAGGATATTTAAGAGTAATGTTCTAAGTGTACTACTCTATGGAAGTGAATGCTGGAAAATCACCAAAACAATAGAAAACAAGTTGAATTCTTTCCAGACTAAATGTTTACGAAGAATTAGAAAAATATTTTGGCCAAACACCATAAGAAATAACATCTTATTGGCAGAAATGCAGATGAAGCCACTGACAACAATTATTGAGGAAAGACGCTGGCGTTGGTTGGGACATGTGCTCCGAATGACTGACAACTCACTACCAAAAATAGCACTAAGATGGACACCACAGGTGAACAGAAGTAAGGGTAGACCAAAAGAGACATGGAGAAGAACAACAGAAAGGATTTTGAGCAATAGAGGGCTCACCTGGGCAAGAGCAGAAAAAAAGGCGAAGGACAGGCATTTGTGGAAAACCCTTGCAGAAGCCCCATTTGGTCTGGGCACTTAAGGTTCAGAGATATCAAGACCTGCGGTTTTTGTGTGGCACGAACAGGAACGTCCGCGTTTTTTTTTTTCTGGACCCAGGAAGAGTTAAACTTTTTGTGAGTGCCGCTGTTACTGATGTTGAAGCTGTAGTTTGCAAGATCACGTCAGGACCACAGTTTTATCCAACTGATACCATGCTGAGCAGGAAATGCACCATTTTATGGTTGTTGAATGGCCATCTGAGTTTAGGTTGATATACTTGAAACCAGGCATAGGCACATGGACAGACTGAGCAACCTATATGTGTCTGAGCAGACATTTACAGCTTCCGTATAGGACTCTTTGTATTTCAGTTAATTAATTTTTAAATTTATTAGCGTCACATTCACTCATGTTATTTGTATCATTGATTTGAACATTTTTTACATAAACTTGTTTTATCATATTCTGTTTGTTTTTTTAATGTATAATATTTAATTTACTTTTTCCACTGTTGTTTCATCCGTTGTTGTTTATTTGTTATTGCTTCTTGTTTTGTTCCCTTACTTCCTCCCCTGGGAACAACTGTGTTAAGAACACACTTACCTTAACATAGTCTTTGAGACAGGGAACATAGATCTGTTTGCTTAAAAACTCTGACCTACTTCTGTAGCCCAGAAACCTGTAGCAATCAACACTAATTGTAATTGTTATTTTTGTAAAATGTAATGTCAGGTTGGTGGACAGATGGGGACATGGAGATTGCCCGCGGAGATGAGGAAAATCTGGTGTGAAACCAATTAATCCAGAATGTGACAAGCCTATGGGTGTTTACAACAATGGCTATCAGAATGATGTAAACAGAACAGAGCCAGTAGACTATAGGTGGTGGGGAATGGATATCGTTGAGGCACTCATTGGATTCCTCATTCCAAAGCCAGAGTGTCTCTGTGGAACTGTCTCAGAGCTGTCTGGCCAGCCCGCATTGCATGCTGGATCTGATATGGAGAAGTGACTTAAGTACAGCCACCAGAGGGATGCTGGAAAACAAAGTTTTGGCCAGGCCACCCTACACCACTGTCTTCATAGCAGCCCAAGCAAGACCACAGTCTGCCCTAGCAAGGAAAGATGCTGAAGTTGGAGGTATCCAGCCAAAAGGCGCATCGCAAAATTCTGGGTACCACCCATCATCGCCAGTGTACATACAAAGAAGAAGAAATTCCCTGACTTCCCATGTTTGCTTGTCAGCATTTGAACTTTATAGTTAGGACTACAAGGAGTGATTGATAAGTTCTTGGCATAAGCTACAACGGATTATTTGTGAAGAACTTTTTTTCGGTTATTTCTCAACAGTCCCCTTGCAAGTTTATGCACTTAGTACAGCGATCCTGGAGCATACAGATCCCTTCTTTGTAAAAGTCGGCATCTTATTGTTCCAGTAGAAAGTGGTCTACAGCATGAATGACGTCATCTGAAGCAAATTTGCGACCACTGAGCTCCTTTTTGAGTTTGGTAAACAGGTAATAGTCCAAATGGTCCAAATCTGGGGAATAAAAAGGATGTTCAGGAAGCTGGAAGCTGCATTCATGAATGGCAGCCATTGCTACCACCGACTTGTGAACTGGAGCATTGTCTTGATGAAAGATGACTCCTCTCGTCAATTTCTCTCTACGCCTTTCCTTCAGTTTGACCCACAGTTGCTTCACAAGATTAACTTAATAGGCCCTGGTGACCGTTCTGCCCTTTTGAAGATAGTCTACCAAAAGCACACTTTCTGAATCCCAAAAGATGGAAGCCATCACTTTGCCTGCAGACAGAACCACCCAAGCTTTCTTTGGAGATGAAGATCCATGATGTTTCCACTGCTTTGACTGTTCTTTGGTTTCTGGTTGAAAATGATGAACCCAAGTCTCATCCATAGTCACAAATTGCTGAAGAAACTTTTCAGGATGTGCATAAAAATAGCCAAGATTGTCTCTTGACATGTTGAGATGCTGTCGTTTGTGATCGGCTCCAAGAAGTTTCGGGACCCATTGAGCAGAGACCTTTGTCATTTGAAGATCATTGTGAATAATGGCATGAACACATTCCTGGGAGATGCCCAACTCAGTAGCAATGTACTATTCAGTTAGTCATTGATCCTCCATTATCATGTTATGGATTCTGCCGGTGGTTTCATCGGTGGTTACCGTTCTTGGTCTTCCTGGATGGGAATCATCTTCCAGACCCTCCCTTCTTTCCATGTTTGAACTGAGCTGCCCATTTCTTCACTGTGCTGCAAGAAGGGGTACTCTCCCATAGAGTCTCTACCATATCCTCGTGGATCTCCTTCATGCAGAGGTATCGAATGACTGAGAAATGTTATTCATTTTCTCAACTTTTGCCACCCCTTACCACTTCAATAGTCTGTAAAAAAAAATTGGTTGCAGTTAATTTCTTGAAACTTGGTGTTTAATCTTACATTAACCTTATCTACAAATGCGCCTAATATCAACTGTGTGTTTCAAGTATTTGTACCTTATGCCGAGAACTTATCAATCACCCCTCGTATTTTAGTTGGAGACATAACTTTTTGGCCACAACATAGCTCTTGTCTTACCTGTCCTTGAGTGACCATTAATCTTGTATACAGTTTTTTACATCTGAGCTCAATTCTAGAATTGTGTGTATGCTATATGACATCGTCATTTACATTTATGCAGTGGGAGGCTGAGCAGCTGCTGGCATCATATGGTTCACATCAAAAGTCAAGTGCTTGGGGTAGGCTGAGTTTGTCCTTAACAGCTGTTAATGATAGTTTAGATCAGTGGTTCTCAACCCATGGGGTGCAGCCCAAAGGTGGGCTGTGACAGGGAGTATTGTGGGCCATGCTGAAGTTTCAAAGCAACAAAAAAAAAGTAGATACAATAAAAATTATTCCACATTTTTCACGCAATCCATAGTGAAAGACTGCACTGATGCAAGCCGTAGAATTGTAGGTCGCTTTATTAGTAAATGAAAAGAACTTTTGTGTAGCAATGAATATGCAGTTAAACATGTAGAGAAAATACTACAAAATACTTTATAAAATTAGATTTGTACCTTGCAAATATAAAGCATTTTATTAGTGGGTCACAAAAATGTTAGACTTTTTAATGTGGGCCGTGCAGCAAAAGGGTCGGAGAACCACTGGTTTAGATCAGCTTTCTCTTTGTAGAAACAATAGGTACATTGAGTAAGGTGTTCTAACATAGAAATTGACTGAGTAGGGATAATCATGCTCGCCTATCAACATTCCGCGTAGTGGTGTTTTATACAAGTGTGCATGGATGTTTATGTCGGTATACAGTAAGTGGGAGAGATATTTGTAAAATGTGTTACAATATAGCAGATGAAAGCGCATGTCAGTTGGGCCAATTTTGAGATAGGTTTTAAAAAATTTACTGTAATTGCAAGACTATAAAGCCACAGGAATTTTTATGAGAAAAATAATTTTGATAAATCTTATCTTTCCCTCTCTCTCACACACACATATACTCACACTCACTCACTCATAGAGAGAGGAGAGAGAGATAGTTATCTTGTGCATGCATGCTATGTTATAGGATTGTCTATGTTGCTTGTGACCCATGGGTTAGCAACAAAAATTTTAAAGACTAGAATATCGGTATTTTTGACGTTCCATTTTTATCCATCTAATTTCGAGACTTCTGTATCTGTTCCATAACACTAATCATTTTTATGGAGATGGGGTCATTGGCCCCATTCTCCAACTCCCAACATGGAGGACCAGGGTGCAAGTTTCGTCTGACCCCTACCCGCGCAAACCTTCTCAGCTTGGTTGAACCTGCCAGGAGTAAAACTCCCGCTGCTGTAGCTCTGGGGATGGTCAGCTGTCATGCCAAGGGTTAGACCAAGACAGAGATGGAAAGACAACATAGAATAGGATATAAAAGAAATTGGTGTCACCAACTGGAGAGGGAAGATTAAGAGTAGAGAGGAGTGGAGGCGAACTTTATCTGCAGCAATGAGCCTTAATGGCTCAGAAAGCTGAAGAAGAAGAAGAATATCAGTAACTCTATTGCACATTGATAAATCAGTTTTCTTAAGTTCTGCAACCACTAAAATATGGGCAGCTTGATCAGTTTCTGCAGCAATCAATGAGTATAGTATGAAAAAAATATGGGTCACTCAGTCACAGAAGTTCAGATTTGTAAGAAGTACTGTATGGATATAAACACAGAAAAGCAGACTTCAGTCAGTCAGAATTTATCCTGGAATTTCATCTTCCATCATGTAAAATGCGCCCTGTTTATACGGCACATTTTTAGAGAAAAATGTGATAATTTTGAAAAATGAGATGGTGGAATTTTTAATAGTTAAAACTTCATCCTATTTCCATTGCTTTCAAGTACTGTGGGTCAGAGTGCCAGAAATGAGCCAAAATGAATTTTAAAATAATGATTTATTCTGAAAAAAACTTTAAATCCAGTTTTCTCTGAATTTTCACCGTCAAGTCTTGTAAATAATCATTTAATTAATTTATTTTGGTACCAGTGTAGTTTTATTCATCTCTCGACAAGTAGGATCTCTGACTGCTGGTTTGATATATGCCAGTGTATCAGGTTTTAGTGTTAGAATATATATTGCTTATTAAAAATGTTCACATCAGAGTGTAACTTGAAGTTTATAGAATTCCAGATTTTCTGAGTGACATTCCTAAATTATAATGTTATATGGCGTAATTTCTTCTTTGCTTGCTCAGACATTAACACCAGTCTCCCTCATGAATGCAGCTGTTTGCATCGCTGTAGAGCATAGCATGTAGGGAGCTGGGTTCTAGCCAGGTCTCTTGCCTAAGTAGATTGTGTAGCTGGCATCTCTGGAGAATATGTTGTGGTTTCTGTAGCTTTTTGAGCCAATTTTCAGCTTGTGGTATAGATAATGTTATTGGCCTGAAATTTCCTATTTTCATTTGAAAGATTATAATTTGGTCATTTCTTGAGAGTTTATAGCTTGTGAATGTTGTTTTATTCATTTTTCTGTATCATCATCATCATCTTTCCTTGAGAGCATAGGCCACAGGTAAAGGGTTTCCAGTCATCCCTGTTTTTGGATTTATTCTCTACTTCCTTTTTTATAGAGCTATGTTCACACTGGTGTCAAGGCTTCTGACAGGTTGTGCAGGTTTTTAATATTTTGAGTTTCATTGCCTGTACAACAAAGTGTGAGTCATGAAAAGTACTGTCTGCCTTGCACTTTCTGTGTTCTGTTATTTTTTTGTTCCTTCCACTTCTACTGTGTTTTTATTCTTTCTGTGTCCTCTATGTAGTTACTGGATAGTTTAGCTGTCTGTAGTGGTTTGTTGTTTCATTGTTATGTATATATGTGCCTGCACTTAGTTTGTCTGTGGTGTCTGTGCAGCTGAATGCTGTAATTAAAACAAAATATTGTAAAGCAGTATTTATGTGAATGTATAAGGTTATATTTTGTGTTTACCAGGTTTGAGTCTGGGCCACTTTGAGAAAGCAATGACAGAGAAGTTCATTGTTGATAAGGATGAACAGATTAGGAATACTTTCATGGTGTTTGACAAAAACTGTAAGTTTTCCAGATCATTATGAACATCTGTGCATGTTTGTTCTAGTCCATGAAGGTGTCAGTCATTATATTAAAAAATATTTTTGTTTCCATTGTCAACATTGAAATTTACAGTATGGCTGCTTATGGTTCCATAAGGTAAAGAACATGGTGATATTATTTTTGTGAATAATGAAAGGCAGTGGATTGAAGTGTTAAGAAAACTACCTTTGAAAAGTATATCTGCTTGCAAGATAAGCTGCATCAGAAAACTGTGTAGTATTGTCATCAGCGTATGAAAGATATAAATGTGATGTTCATGTGAATATCAGTCCTGCCTTTGCAGTAGACTTTGCCAGATTGTGACCAAATGATTCTCTTTATCACATAGCATTTGCATGTCATAAGGGTGTAAAGTGTTAGTGCCTTCACATTTCTAGGTCACTGCAGCATTTGAGTTAGGAATGCCAGTACCTGTTCTCACTGTCAGTGTTTTCCTAGGGAAATGCCGAAGTACCCATTTTTTGAGGCTGGGTTGACCCTGGAAGCCACTTGGTCTGAAAAAAAAAATCCTGCCAGAGTGTGAAATAAACTAGAGACCATCTGATCAGCAGGCAAGTGTGCACTGACCCCAGAACCACTGCAGCACCTGAGCAGATGATCAGAGAGAAAAGAATAGTTTCTTGGGCTTTGCACAGTAGTCTTTGAAGAACTGTAACACAGTATTTTCTGCTGTAGAAGTAAATAAATGTAGTTCATGCAGTTTTATCATCAGTACAGGAGGTGTAGCATTGATGCATGCAATGGTCGGCTTCAGTAGAAATAGCTGTATGCATTTAATGCATGTAGCTTGGAGATGCTAGATTATCAGCCCAGTAGGCATAAAAAGTAACTGACTGGTGATTTTCAGCTAGACTCTAGAACATCGCATTGCAGCTAATGAGTTACTTTGCATAAGAGTTAGTACTTTATACTTGACATTGTGGATTTCTTTAGTACTTTATACATGCCATTATGGATTTGTTTAGTATCTTACATTGCAAACATGATGGAACTTACCACTTGTCATTTAGTATCTTACCTTTCAGACATGATAAAACTTGCCATTTGTAATGTGAGAAAATATTAGCAAGTGTTTTTTTTTCATGGCATACCCTAAAAAGTAACTAAAAATTCTTAGTGTCTGGTACACTGCATAAAAATCATTTGGAGCTCTCTCTCTCTCTCTGAACCTTAAGTGCCCAGGGCACATGGGGCAAGGATTTTCCACAGACGTCTGTCCTTTGCCTTTTTTTCCCACTCTTGCCCATGTGAGCCCTCTATTGCTCAACATCCTCTCTGTTGCTCTTCTCCATGTCTCCTTGGTCTACCCTTACTTCTGTTCCCCTGTGGTGTCCATCTTAGTGATATTTTTGATAGTGTGTCAGTCAAGTGGAGCACATGTCCCAACCATTGCCAGCATCTTTCCACAATAATTGCTGTCAATGGCTTCATCTGCATTTCTGCCCACAAGATGTTACTTTTTATGGTGTTTGGCCAAAATATTCTAATTCTTCATAAACATTTAGTCTGGAAAGAATTAAGCTTGTTTTCTATAGTTTTAGTGATTTTCCAGCATTTATTTCCATAGAGTAGTACACTTAGAACATTACTCTTAAATATCCTGATTTTCATATTTATGCTTAGTTTTTTAGATTTCCATATAGTCTGCAGCATTGCAAAAGCCTGGTTTGCCCCAGTAGTCTGCTGTTGATGTCCTCTGTGCTGTCTCCATTTTCTACTACTCTACTGCCAAGGTATACAAATTCATTGACCCCCTCCACTAACTTGTTATCTACTCTGAGTACACTTCTATTGTTCACATTTTGCTTCGTTAACTTTGTCTTTCCTACATTGATCTTTAATCCTATGTTATGAGTTAGCTTGTCTGTTTTATTATGCATATCCAAGTGGCTGCTTGATAGACAAATGTTGTCGGCAAAGTCAAGGTCCTCTAGAACTGTGTCAAGGCTCCATTGCAATCCTCTGCATTTGTCTGATGTTGCCTCCTTCATTAACCAGTCTACAGTTACCTAGCTGTAGAAATGGGTACCAGACTTTTTCTAGAGTTGGGGAAGGATACTGACAGGTCAAGGAAAATATAGGCACTAACACCATATCCCTATGTGCCTCTAAGGCATGACAGAATTACCTAAGGCCATATCACATCACCTGGTGCTTCCATTATTTAATACCTGCTGGTGTTGAGCTGAATCACTCAGAATGAGAGGTATAGGTTTGCACCAATAAAACTGACAAGGAATTAAAAAAGGGGGGGGAGGGGGGGGAAAGGAGGACATTTGTGGAACAGTTGGTTCCGTTAACAGTTTATGCATTTAATATGCAGTGTAGTCCCATATGGCTGTGAAACATGAAAGATGTCTATATCCTGTAGCATTTGCATGCTGTAGGGGTGTGAACTTGTACTAGTACGAACTCCCTGTAACTGCAAGCTGGTCTTTGCAGCCAATGCTGTATCGGCATGGGAGCAGGTTATGGCAGCTGTTTTTTCAGTCCCGGAGTACAGCTAAAAATCAGGGGGTGTGCTGTGCTAGACTCCACCACTGTGGGGACTATGGCAATCCCCGCCCCATTAGCCAAGCTAGGCCTGTTACTAGGGGTACCACAGAGAGGTGGAACAGGGTCTTGATCATCTGTGGTTTGCTAACCCTGACCCTAGCATATCAGCTATGGGTCGCTGACTGCCTCGTCGGACGGGCATCTTCACCCCTGTAGGGGTGTGAAATCTTAACGCCTTCACACTTCTAAGCCATTACAGTACTTGAGGTAGGGATGCCAGCACCTGTCCTAACTCTTTGTTTTCCTTTGGAAACCCCCATAAACCCAGTTTTTAAGGCTGGGTTGACTGTGGTGCCATTTGAAAAAATTGCAGCTGAGCACGAAGAGACTATCAGATCAGCAGTGATTGCATCAAACCATTGCCCTTTGCAGCACCAAGAAAGATAAATGCAGAAGAAAAAAAATGACAGTTAAACAACTTCACAGGGTGATGGCTAAAGAAAATCATCCAGATATGATGATAGAGGGCTGACAGACCTAAATACTTCCTAAACAGGTAGTAGTGATGAAATGAGAAAATTGAAATGGCAGCAATGTATTCTGCAGATAAGGTATCTATCCGAAAGTAGAGTATTCCTGTGAAACCTTTTGTAGGCTGAATATGTATAAAATGAAGAAGGTATTTTTGCTTTTTTTTTTTTTTAAGTGAAAATCCTCTTCAGATTTCCTTCAGTTAGCAAAAACAGACACTAATGTAGGTCTTTTGTCAAAGTGAAGTGATATAAAGCAAACTTTCAAAAAAGGGGGAGGGGGATACCTGTGTATAGAAAAAGATATGCTGCAGCTTTAACATGGAGCCAGCATTACACTGAGAGTGTGTAAGGAACAAAGAAGCTTACAATCTTATAATTTTTAAAAAAAAAGTATCTTACAAGCTTATCTGTGAGCACCTGAGTAGTGAAGTGGTGCTATTTTTAAAAAAATGTAATAGTAGGGAAAACCTAGCACAAACTGCAGTACCTGAACCAGAACAGGTCCGAGCTGAAAAACGTTCATCACAAGGATCTGAGAAATTAGTGTGAAATCTGTTGAGATGGTTAATGCTTGTTTTATCAGAGTGAGGAAAAAAAAATTTAACCTTTTGACAGGCAGAGGTTTTCTAACCATGGAGGATATGAAGTATGCATTCCAGCAGGTCTTTCCACATTTTCCAGAGTACCGGCTGGAATTAGCTTTCAGGTAAGTCCTTATTGGCCATTTTTGCTTCTGCTAGCACTTTTGAGATTTTGTCTCCCTAGAGCAGCCAGCAGGATGTTCTTAGCAGCAGATCCCTAACAATATTGGAGAACGGGCATCTTGTCAGACAGAATGGATTACAGTGTTCGCATACCCACCCCCCACTCCACCAGCATGCATATTGCTCATAGTGAGCCCTGTAACATTGGCCAGACTGAGACTGCTGCATGGAACACCCATGGGGAGGTGGGAGAGGGTATTGGAAAGCTTAGACCATCTGCAACTTTAATACAGCCATGCATATTTCTAGATCTCAGTGTCACGCAGGTGGTTATACCAAAGTTGACCCACTTTCCTTCTGTTTGTGTGATGAAGTATGGAGAGACAGTCTAATGCAGTCTGCTTTAACATGTGATATGAGATCTGCAGGCTGTCACCTTATATTTGATGACTTAATCCAAGATTTTATTTAAGACGAGAATGAGGTAAAAAATTCTGTCTTATAAAAGATGGAAGAATCTCTTTTCATTTTAGCTTTCCAAGCCTTTAACATTCACTGCTGAAAAATGGCATTTGTTTTAATTCTGGATAATTTATTTCTCAGAATAAGGTAAAAAGGTAAAGGTAACCCTGTCATGCCCTTAGAGGCACATAGGGACATGGTGTTAGTGCCCATATTTTCCTTGACCTGTCAGCACACTAGAGGGTGATATGGTCAATATCACGCCTGGCCGCCTTTTCTTCCCCAACTCCAGAAGAAGTCGGGTACCCATTTCTACAGCTGGGTGATTATTCTCAGAATAGCACACATGGAAATAGTGAGAATCATGAAACCTGTGATTCTCTAACAAAATCACATTTTGTTAGGGTACAGTGTGCTTGCAGGTAATTAAAATGTAGTTCAAACAAGTCATCAGATAAGGCAGAAATGTAGCTAGATTTGATGTATTTTATATCTGAAACATTTCATGTAAATGAGTAGTTATTAAAATGTTAATGCTGTTCAGCCCAGTGCACTTACAACTTTTTGTTCATGTAGGTCCTTGCGATCACCCAGTAAAACAGTAGGATCAATGTTGATCTACAGATTGAGTGTTCCTAGTTTATCTCTGCATCAAAATGACACCTAGTGGTGAGCACAGGTTCCTAAAGCACAAGGAGTAATATGGGGTTTTCACCCTGAAGTTTATTATTGACCAAGTAATGCGTGCCTTTTTTGTTCTGTTAATAACTGTGTATATCTTTGCAGAGAGACAAACTGTTCTGCCAGTCTAATTTTTAACTTTGTTTAACCTTTTTCCCCCTAGAGAGCTTGACCGTGATGGTGATGGCAGAATTAGCTACAAGGACTTTGACTTTATGATGAAGTTTGATCCCACCTCTTGACTGATCTGTGCTGGTCAATGAACACAAGTTTCTACCTACTTTATAGTAGCTAGAGTCTGTCACATAGCACCAGTTTCTGAAAACATTGCATTCAGTCAAGCTTCCCAGAGAACAGCAGTTATCATTTTTTTACTTGTTTATAATAAAATTTAGTCTTAAAAAAAAAAGTTTTCCTACTTTCAGCATTGCTGTTGTCATATCTGTGGATGTGTGTGTATGTATAAAGACATTTATTACCTTGGGGGGAGTTAAGGTTCAGCCTTAACTTAGGAATTAGTTTAGTTCATTTTCAAATGATACAAAATGACTAAACTTTTTTTTGTTAATGAGCTTGTGGTTTAAAAAGTATGCTCAACCCGTGACCTCCTAGGTAATGAGATGAGATGCGTATATCCATTAGAGGTTATTTATCTCAAAGGCAAAGCTGTAGTGTCCTTTCCACATACTTGTCTCTGCATTATGGAATATGGTCAAGCCGAGTTTTGCGTGCAGCTTAAGCACCTAGTGTTTATGGGAGGCAAGAACATGTATCCTCTGATGGGCATATCTGCTTCTCGCTTTGAAGCTCACAATTATACTGATGGTGGAGGGTGGCAAGCTTCTAGTGGACCAGAATTTGATGTAAATTTCAGAAATGTACTTTCTGTATTCAAAAATTAAGTGCCTGTCAAGGCACCAGTGTTATCAAAGATGATTATTTAGAGCCGGATGGTTATGAAATTATAGATACATCAAATGAATAACGTAGATACAGTGCTTTCCTTCAAGCTATGCTACAAGGAATATATATATTTGTACATCAGATTTTGAGCAGTTGACATTATATACCATTTATTTTCAAAAAGCATATTCACAAATAACACAAGAATAAATGTAATTGGGGGCAGCACATATTTTACATAATACCTGTTACATGACAAAAACTTGTGTACAGTGTGGAAATAAAGAGGTTACAATCTTATAATTTAAAAAAAGTATCTTACAAGCTTATCTGATGTTGCACAGACACAAGCATCAGGGTGTACATAGTCAGTCAAGACCCTGTTCCACCTCTTCATTGGTACCCCCAGTAACAGACTTACCCTGGCTAATGGAGCAGGGATCGCCATAGTTCTCATGGTGGTGGAGTCTGCTAAAGAAGTACTGCACACTCCCTATTTTTTTTTTTAAGGTCCACTCAAGGACTAAAAAAACAGCTGCTATAATCACCTGCTCCCAGTTCAACATGATACTGTGCCTCAACACTGCTGCAAAGAACATCAAGCTCATAGACAGAGAGAGAGGACATAGTGCAGTTTGGTCCCAGCCTGAGGTAGCCAACTCAACTTGATTGTAAAACTGGGTCCCCTTGGGTTGGGAAAGGAAAGAAAGTAACCTGTTGTAGTGACCACATCACCCTTTAGTGTGCTGGCTGAACAATGAACATATGAGCACTAACATCACATCTTCTATCTGCCTCCCACGCTGACATGGGACATGACTGAAACATATCAACAGAAATAGAACAAAGTATGGATGTTAATCCAAGTCTCATCTAACATGACATGTATATCCATTTAAAGCAAATGCTGGTATGTGCTTTTTTTTTTTTTTAAGCAGAAACTTCATAATAACAATACAGTCTTCTAAAACATTATTGCACCGTCTGGTCTTTAAAATCACATCATAAAACATCGGGTATTCCATACATATAAACAAATATCAAACCGGCTGACTGATTGCAAGCCTTGTTGGTCTCTTACAAAGAATGTAGAGAGAGTTCTGGGAGAATTTTGGGTTCATGAATATTTCAGACACAGTCTTTCAAAGAAAATATCAAATTTTAGCCACATGGGGCCCCTTAACTGTAGGGTCTCAAGTGAAGAAAATTTCTGAAATGCTTTAACTCTGGATGATACTGGACGCATAACAGGAGGAAAGAATCGTCAGTATCTTGACATGCAGAATAAAAATAAACACTATTTCCTGAGGTTGATTAGCAGTGATGTCAGGGATAACTAAATTCATAGTGACACTGTTTCTTTAACAGGGAACAATGGGGTTTTTACTTCTGATGCCTCTGCCATCACTCTGTCAAGCTGTAAGACTTGGAAACATGACAAACTACACTATGAGACACCTTGGATCACACTGTACAACTGACAAAAGGGAAAACAGGATATCATGTACAACTATCTGATGAACATGGAACTTTGCAGTCATCTTTTTAAAACACAAAAAAAAGGGGGGGTGTGTGCGCCCGCCTTGAGGAATGAGACAGGGTAGAGGTACTTTTAGAAATCCGTTCCTAATATCTGTGATATATTCTTAAGTTACTTCCCTTACTCCTTGCATTGAGGCTGCTGAGATATTTATGGGCAGTACCTGTAATATTTCATATCTGTCATACCAGTAATAACAAACTTCTTACATCCTTCCCGTGCCGTTAAACATCACATAGAGCTCGCATAGTATTTGCCAAGTTTTCCTGTTCTTGATGAGTCTTTCAAAACTTCATCAAGGGATGTTATGACCACTAAACTGGCTTCTATTAATTACGTCCTCTTAGAGTTTCACGTGGTCGACCTCTTTTTCTTCAGCCTGTCGTGCTCCACGTGATAGCTTGTTTTGATATTCTCTGATTGTTTCTTCTCATCACATGGCCTACATATGTCCTCTGTGTTCTTGAATTCGTTCCACTTTGTACCAAGTATTTTCCATATTCTAATTTCTTGTCTATTTCTTTTGTTGATTTCCAGCTTTCGCATGCATAAATGAGGGTGAATATCACATTTGAATCGAATAGTCTTTACTTGGTTTTTGTGCTTATAACTTTTGAATTCCACATGTTCTCAAGATTTTTTAAGGACAATGCTGCTTTTGTAATTCTAACTTCCTTCCTGGTGTCAACATCCTGGTCTATGTAGCTGCCAAGGTATGCAGATTGGTTTACTTCATCAACAACTGTTCCCTCCACGTATATTTTTCCTTCGTGATTAATGAGAAGTTTCATTATTTTTTGTTTTGTCTTTGTTAATTTCAATACCTATTTTGCTAGCCAAGGAAGACGGAATATTTTTCCTGCATCGATTTCACATTGTCACTGATAAGAGTTATGTCATCTGCAAAATCAAGATCAATTTGGGTCCCATCTACCCAATCAATGCTGGTTTTACCTGTACAGCATCTTTTCATTATAAAGTCTATGGAAATTCCAAAAAGCAATGGCGATAATATACATCCTTCTTTCACGCCTGTTTCAATTTGAAACCATTCGCTCATTCCTTCTTCTGTCTTGACTGCACAGACATATCCGTTGTAGAGGTCTCTAATGATGTTGACAATTTTAGATGGTATTCCATTTAGTCTTAAATTTCTCCACAATGAATCTCTATGTATGCTATCAAATGCTTTTTTCAAGCCTATGAAGTTCAGGGTTAATGGTTTTTGCTTTTCTATATACTCTTCAAATATTATTCTTAGAGTAAAGAGCTGGTCAAGGCAACTTCTCCCTTTTGGAAATCCTGCCTGTTCTCTCACTGCAGTATCCACTACATCCTTAATTCTATTCAGAATCACTTTACAAAACACCTTTGACACAACTGATAGTAAGGTTACACCCCTCCAGTTACTGCAGTCACTGAGGTTGCCTTTTTTGGGTATTTTAACAATGATTACCTTTTTCCATTTAGAAGGGACTTTTTCTTCTTTCCAAACTTTATTAAACATTCTATGTAGTTGGTTCATGTTGTCACTGTTAATAGCTTTTAACATTTCGACTGTTATTTCATCTTCACCTGCAGCTTTGTTGTTGGCCATTAGATTCACCGCTGTTTCAATTTCATTCAGTGTAACTTCATCTCAGTTGACATTTAGTTGTGGGACTGGTAAATCGGTTTCAAGATTTATTAATTCATTTGGATGTGGTCAATTAAGTATTTCTTGCAAGTGTTCGGCCCATCTTTGCTTTTGGTCTTTACCTGATGTTAATAGGTTGTCTGTTTTGCTAAAGACTGGTCTTTCTCTGGAGGTAATAGCACCTGTTAGCTTCTTCTGTATGTTATATATAGTTTTACTGTCTCCTGTTCTTGCTGCAATTTCTGCTTCTTTTGCCATATTATTCATGCATTCTCTTTTGTCTCTTCTAGCTGAACTTTTTACTTTATTGTCTAGTTCTTTGTATGTTGCTTTTGCCAAAATTTTCCAAGATCTGTCTTTACATTCAACATGGCTAATTTGGCTGCTTTTCTTTCACGTATGTATCTCCATGTGTTATTTGATGTCCATACTTTTCTACCTGTTGACTGCAGTCCAGCACTTGCTTTTGCTGCCTTGATTATGGCTGTGCTGTATGAATTTCATAATTCATCTATATCTGTCTCATCTACCACTTTGAGTGCTGTGAAATGTTTGGCAAGTTCCAGATTGACAAACTTCAAAGAGTAAAATTTGCACCTTATTGAAGAAAAAGAAAAACCCCACTTCCAGCAGCATATGACAAACATGTTCACATACACACATATGTACATACGAAAAGTGAATCCCTTTAAATGTTCCACAGAATAATTCGCAATATATACAGTTCTGTTTTTAGTAATTATGTAAAACAAAAAAACACAAAAATAAAACTAAGAAGTCCAGGCAACATGACAGCAGTGAATAAATGAACCTATTAATGTCGTTCATAATCTAAGACACAAGTTGGCCACTCTCCGGGCATGAGAAATCGTTAGTGAGGTTAATAATACGTAACTAAGGAAAGTCCAAGGTTGTTAATACACTCTAGCTGAGAAACATGACTGAAGTTAACTCTGTTCATATACAAGGACAAAAATCATGGCGAATCATCTCCAGCTGAACACATACACACACAAAAAATGGAAAAAAAAATACTGTTGTGATGGAAGGACAAAAGTCACAACAGAAGTTAACACCATCCCACTCATAACATCTTGGCTAGACTGTCCTATGGTGATATATGAGCTTATAATGAATTCTGAATACGAATATACACTCAGTGACATGCCTATGCTACATAACAATACATTAGTTTACATTTCTTGAAAGAATACTAAAGATCCTACTGCATCTCTGATGTACTATCTTTGGCTGAATAATAACATGAATATGCTACACTCTTTACAATGTTCAGATTTCTTGAAGCAATGTGAAGAAGCTGCTCTGTCTCTGTAGTCCAGACTTTGGTTCGATACATTTACTCCTGCTGTTGGTCTCACCCAAGGAGGTGTTAGCTGTGGCTGAAGCAACTTTCGGCTTCTTGGCAGTCTGGGGTGTGCTAATGCCATCATGAGACTTACGTTTACCGACAACTGTGGGTGGGGGCTGAAAGTAAAACGTGTTTGCCTGGTTATCTGTAGTCTATATATAATGCTGCTGTAGTCTCGCAAACAGACACAAGATTCAACTACATACCATAAGTAAGTTTTCAAACAATGAATGCATTTATATTCTGGTCAAGAGAGACTGGTGATGATGAAAGACCAGTCATTCACTAGCAGATTATAAGTGATCTTAGAAACTTCATTAATACCATCTTGATAAATTTATTCCTTTAAAGTGATATATTATGTGATCTAATAAATGAAAGGGAAAAAAAAATAGGTTATTGGCAATTTTTACCTTTCTTTGGTGATGCTGAAGGACTTATCTAAATATCCAAATGTAAAAATATCAGGATTATGCGAGTTATATTAATGACCGGATGGCCAGAAATAAACATGATGTCAAAGAGCAGAGGTTCTTAACAGTTTTTTTTTTTTTGGCCCATGGACCCACTTTCTGTGTGAAGAACAGCTGTGGACACCTCATTAAAAATAAACCAATAAATAGAACCCAGATGATACAAAGATTTTTTAATCAGCCAGTCCATATGCTGGTTTGTGGACCCCAGGTTAAGAACCACTGGATTAGAGCATATATTGTAAAAAAGCCAGACACAAATCTTTAACGTATGTATCCATTAACATGAATAGAACCCACATAATGAGAGAGCAGTGAAGCCTGTCAAATTGTAACTGAAAAATTATTTTAAGAAAAAAAAAAGTGTAATGAAAATGACAATGAACAAGCCAACTTGGGATTGTGGGAGAAATTCTATAATCTGATAGGAACCAACTGGATTAAGTCAGGATATGTCTTCAGTTGCAGTACACCAAAAAGTATACCAGTAGGGAGATTACAGAATTATGGATGTGTCTTGAGTGCTACGTTATGCTGAGACTGAAAATGCTGACTTTATTAGCACAGTTCCATTTACATTTCTGGGTTACAAGTCAACGGATTTTAAAAAAAAATAATTTTAAAGTCCATTATTAACCTATTTGCTGCTAAATACTTCTCAAGAGCAGGTCCTCTCTGTGCTGAATACTTCGCTGGCCTACTTTTACCTAGCGTGGAATTCTGTCTCAAAATATAAGACGCATCGTGGTGCTGACAATTTTTTTATCACCAGAAAATACTTGTATAAACATGTAACTCTTGGATTCTTCCACTCTCGTCTCATTTAAGTCACATTACATAGCTCATAACACTTTCATTTGTTCATAAGCATTGTTACATAGTCAAAAAAGCAAAATAAAATGTTTTGTTACACAGAAGCAAACAAAAATACAGCATAATAAAAAGTTTTGTTACATAGAATAAAAAAAGCAAAATGTGTATTCTCGCCGCTTTGGGTAATCAAACAACGAGTGTTTGATTTATCCATTCAACACATGTCATAACAAGTAAGTCCACTCCAGAAATTGGACGTTTGTAAAAATAGAGGAAATGATTACAGCACAAAGAAATGATGGACGATCTGCTTGTTTCCCCTGACTCTAACTTCAGGTATAACCTATCTCAGTGGTTCTAATTAACACATGTCAATGGACCCACTGCTGTTTCAAAATTCAGGCAGCGGACCCCCTGCTGTTTCAAAATCCAAGTCACAGAGCCCCTTACTTTGGAAAAGTTTCATATCTATATGGTAGCTATATGCTTTAAATGCATAATAATTTTTTTAGAAAATGCAGGTGACCTTTAATGAGAAAATGCTACACTACGCTAAAAAACATGGTACAAACTTGGTGAATTTTCAAAATGACAATAATGTAGTTAAGAAAAAATAGACACCAATTAATATTCCTACTTGTTCTAACAAGACATAATTCTTATCAGCAACAATATGAAATCAATGCAAGTAAAAACAGATACCCTGTCTTCAATGGCTAGTAAAATAGGACTTGAAAGTAACAAGGATAAAACAAAAATAATGAAGATTCTCATTAATGATGAAGGACAAATATATGTAGAAGGAACAGCTGTTGAAGAAGTAAACCATTTTGCATATCTTGGCAGCCATATAGACCACAATGGGGACACCAGAAAAGAAGTTAGAATTCGAATTGCCAAGGCTGCATTGACCTTCAAGAATCTTGAGCACATATGGCATTCAAGTTATAAGCACAAAAACCAAGTTAAGATTATTCAATTCAAATGTAATATCCACCCTCATTTATGCATGTGAAAGCTGGAAAACAACTAAAGAAATAGACAAGAAATTAGAGTCTTTTGAAAACAAATGCCTAAGGAAAATACTCGGTATAAAGTGGAATGAATTCAAGAACAACGCAGAGATCAGACAGATAAGCAAACAACAACCTGTCTCATGGGTGATCAGAAAAATAAGATGGACATATGTCAGTCATGTTATGAGAAGAAACAATCAGAGAATCCCCAAACAAGCTATCAAATGGAGCATAACAGGCCGAAGAAAAAGAGGTCAACCACGTGAAACTCTTTCATTGTTAAGAGAAGCCAATTCAGCGGGCATAACATTCCTTGATGAGATTGAAAAACTTGCCAAAGGCAGGACATCTTGGCGAACTACCATGCGGGCCCGTTTAACGGCATGGGAAAGATGTAAGATGAGAGTTGTTCTAACAAAAAAAAAGACCCTGAGTTTTTGTCATGGATCCTCATGAGTCAGCGAAACCACCAATATTACAATAAGAAATTTGTATAGAATACTAAATGCAACGCACACACAGAAAGAAGCAGTGGCAGTGCAAGGGTATTTTTTAGAGTGCACACTACCTACATTACCAAGGTATACAATGCGTGTAGAATATCAGGCCTGCCCCCATCGCCTACTAAAAATGACATATTTCCAGCACATGGCTAGTTTCTCTCTCTCTCTGAACCTTAAGTGCCCAGGGCACATGGGGCTTCTGCAAGTTTTCCACAAATGCCTGTCCTTTGCCTTTTTTTCTGCTCTTGCCCAGGTGAGCCCTCTATTGCTCAACATCCTTTCTGTTGTTCTTCTCCATGTCTCTTTTGGTCTACCCTTACTTCTGTTCCCCTGTGGTGTCTATCTTAGTGCTATTTTTGGTTGTGAGTTGTCAGTCATTCGGAGCACATGTCCCAACTGTCGTCAGCGTCTTTCCTCAATAACTGCTGTCAGTGGCTTCAACTGCATTTCTGCCAACAAGATGTTATTTTTAATGGTGTTTGGCCAAAATATTTTTTTAATTCTTCGTAAACATTTAGTCTGGAAAGAATTCAACTTGTTTTCTATTGTTATGGTGATTTTCCAGCATTCACGTCCATAGATTAGCACACTTAGAACATTACTCTTAAATATCCTGATTTCGTATTCATGCTTTTTCAGATTTCCATATAGTTTGCAGCATTGCAAAAGCCTGGTTTGCTCTAGTAAGTCTTCCATTGATGTCCTCTGTGCTGTCTCCATTTTCTACTACTCTACTGCCAAGATATACAAATTCGTTGACCTCCTCCACTAACTTGCTATCTACTCTGAGTACATTTCTGTTGTTCACATTTTGCTTCATTAACTTTGTCTTTCCTATGTTGATCTTTAGTCCTATGTTGTTTGCATTCTGAGTTAGCTTGTTTATTTTATCTTGCATATCTTTGTGGCTGCTTTATAGCAGACAATTGTCGTCCGCAAAGTCAAGGTCCACTGTAATCCTCTGCGTTTGTCTGATGTTGCTTCCTTTATTAATCAGTCTACTGCCAAGATAAATAATGTCGGTGATACATGGCTGGTTTAGGCTTGTGAAAATAGGTCACATAGAACTAAAAATACTGCTGTGATTTCCCAGATATTAAACAAGAATACCTGTCTACAGCAGTGATGAAGAAAACTTGAAATTAGTTTACACGTCTTTAGCAATGGACAGACAAAATGATAGGAATGTATAAACACATCTTTAGAAGCGAAAGAGTTAAACCAGTTCCTACTGATATTAGTTGCGTAGTTCAGCATGTGGGCCTGACAAAGATAAAAATGTGGCGGGTAAACTTTGCTGGCATGCTGCAAAAATAACTTTTTACCTCTTCAGTAGGATCTTCTCCGGCAGGCTCGTCGATTGTGTGGAAAACAAAATTCCTGGAGGTCTTGGCAGAACTGCCACCCGTGGTTGTCTTAACCACCTGTGCGATTTTAACCAGCGTATCTCTACCACGAGACAGGAAGGAGCCCCTTTTCTGCATCTGAAACATTGACCATATGAAATGAACTGAGGAAGATGCTTTGTTTACAATAAAACAGCACACCTGAACTGTATTCGGCGTTCATTATCATTGTCAGGTGCTGTGCCGCTCAACAACTGGCAATCTTGCTTCTTCACAAATCTCAATCCTACATTTTCCATCATCGCAGTTTATGCCTCTGCATTCAGACTACCCCTGCCTCTCTTCACATTTCTCTTTTCTGTCTTTAACAATGTTTTCAAGGCCTCGTATGTCCAGTGAATGAAGCCTGTCATTTTCTTATGGATTTAATTGTGTTTCTACATTTGCTTTTCTCAGACATCCTCTGTTGTCTCAGCTGTCCATGGGTATTCTAAACATTCTTCTAAGAAGCTACATATCTGTATTAAAGGTGGCTGTTAATACCATAATATCCAAATAACAGGTGGCTGTAATACAGCATGGAGTGTGTATTTTAACACCATAATATTACATATCCAAATAACGGGTGGTTGTAATACAGCATGGAGTGTGTATTTTAACACTCTTGCCAATATGCAAAATTCACCGGGATTTTGCTGGACCTGTCACGTTTTCTGAACTGGGAGTTGGGTGCAAGGCTAACAAACTTACCATGAGACCCACCTAGATGGGGAGAAAAACTGTTATGGAAACTTGCAACAAGAAAAAACTTTGCGAACTAACTATGTGACATTTAACGGCATGCAAAGGATGTAAGATATATGATACAGTATGATCATATACCCAAATTAAATGTGGCCATAATACAGCATTATCACATACTTGAATAAAAGGTGACATAATCCACTATTATTACATATCAAAGAAAACCATGACACACTATGTAAAGGGTGGCTGTAAATCCATTACTATCACATATCCAAATAAAAATATGGCCATAAAACAGTACAATCCCTTATGTTGCAACATGGGTAATTTTTCAGCTGTCAAGACACAGGCTAAATGTTACTTTAAATTTTTTCTGAACTGCTCAACAGTGAACACCCCCCCCCCCTCCCCTCCAACTTTCAAAAATACTTCTAACACACTGATCTATATTTTTACTTTGTCAATTATTTATAATGACCAACAAACTATTCATCACTTATATATTGTACTGTAATATTTTAGCTTTGCTGAAAAGGCAAGAATCTCACCACTGGTTTATCTGGTTTTGATATGACCTTCTGTGCTACTGAGGTTGTAACAGGTTCTTTGGCTTGTGGAATGGATTCTGCAGACAAAAGATGTGATCTTAAAATGCTAGCTATAAAAAAAAAGACGTATATATCACAATAAAAGTGCTGAAATCATCATCTGCCATTTACAAAGAACCGATACCAGCAATGGATGTCCACTTTGCCCTGTTTCTTGCCATGATGGATCTGCCAGGCAGAATGTTCATCATTTTTACTCTTTCGTTATTCGACTTTTCCTTGCAGTCTGGTGTTCAGACTGGTTGGGAGCCTAAGAAGATTAGTCAGTCAACACACAACTGTTGCCATCAGTCACATGCTGGGGATATATTTACTGAAGAGATCTGACCGCTTATGGTCAATATGTTCGATGTGCAGTGATGACAATCCGTCAACTAACTAACTGTTCAGTACGTTATCATGCCTCTTAATAAATCGAAAACATTTTGCTGACTAACTATAATGATTTTAAATAATTCTTCAATTTTTATAGTTCCAAGAATTCTTCACTTCATTTGCCTATCCATAAAAAGTCCCATTTTTCTGTGTATCTAAGTTTCTGTGGACAAGCTAAAATAACAAACCCATCATCAGAAGGTGACATTTTCTCCACCCACTCAAAATCTCAACCAAAAAAAAAAAAAAAGTCACAAAAAATTAAGGTTACTGAGTGAGTACTTGGTTTCAGTGAATTCATACACAACAACAATGGGTGAAACTGCTGAACAAAAAGGCACATAAACTTAGATCACCAAGTTCCTCTACTTATAAAAAGTTGAGAAATTTGTAAGAGATGCCTTCTGTAGAATATTTTATCATTTCTCTAGATAATAAATGGTTACATAGTGTTACTATTTAAAGGCTAAAGTTGCAATAAGCACAAACAATAAAGCAATGATTATAATGGTGATTATTTACCTTGTCTTTGTAAGAAAAACTGTCCTAATTTGAGAACTTGACTATCTTCGGCTTGTGTGTTGCAACCCTAATGAAAGACACATAGACTAAGTCTCAAGGTAACATATACACAAATAGAACACGTTTAGACACAGATCTAACAATCAGTCACTGTCGTTCAATTACACATTGGAGGAATTAAGCCAGTAAGAAAGAACAAGGAAATGTAGTTCAGAGAATTCTGGAATATTCTTCTTCCGTTTCTTTTTTGTGTGTTCGTTCTCAAGTTTTAAATCCAGCTTCAGATATGTATTTTTCTGTAGTTCCAAGTGCTGTTATGTCACTGAATAACTTTTCTTGCAGAGGAACTTGTACAGCTACAGATGAGATTTTACATATTCTGATCTTTCTCAGAAATTGCTTCAGTTAAACTAAAGAAAGCCAGCTTCTGAACAAGCTCTTTCTGTGCAGCCAAAAGTGACCTGAATCAATATTTTTTGAGCAAAGCAAACAAAACAGAAGCAATAAGAGACATTATGTGCTGTACTTGCCTGGTTGGACTCTATAAAATTTCTGGAGATTCTATCACATAAAAAAAATGAATGAAGCAATTAGCTATGCAGTACGATGACTTACTGATAAATACACACTCTTTACGCATGCTAATTATCATATGTGCTTATAAATGAAAGTACATTTTGTCAACATTTTAATGCTAAAGTACCATGTCCAACAAGTAACATATACACCTACAAACATAACTATATTGTCTAACAAGTTACATGTACCGGAATGTATGAGCAAGCCTAAAATATCATACGTGCTAAATGTCTAACATATACTGTATATGTATTTCACACTAAACACTGAAAATCTCCATTGTCAACATCATAAAACCACACAAAAAAATCTCTTTCATTTCTTTTTTTTTAAAAATGCTGCAGACAGTATTTTTTTCCGAAAAGAGTCATCAGAAATTCCACCTTGTGCTTAACTGAATACCAACCTCTTCTTCAATGAATTTTTCCCTCTCGAACCGATCTTTTCTCCAGTGAACGTCATCAGCGTCATCGTCTGCCTGCTCATCACCAGAATTTTGACTAAACATGTCAGGTTGTGAACCCTGATCTGCAAAGACAAAAGTCTTTTCTTCTGAGCAACAACCAAAGAGAGAAGACACGCTTTCAGTTCTCAGTTTATATGATTTTGTTAGTAACACGGTGATTAAGGCATTGTACAAGTTCCTTTGTTCTATTACTTTGAATATAGCAGTAGTGAAATTAAGTTACATAGTTTCATTATTTTTTGTCTTGAAAACTGCAGCAAAAGTAAGATACAAGCTCTAATTATTTTGTTCTGAACACTGTAGAAGGCGAGGAACAGACAGTTCTTGTTATCTGTTTCATCATTTTGTTTTTAAAATTGAAAACAGAGCCCAAAAATGAAACAAAAACAAAGAAAATGAAGGAAAGCGGAATACAGTTCACATCCTGGAAAAATGGATTCCTGGGTCTTTGTAATAACAAACTGGAAGGTCTTGCCACAGGAGATACAACAAAAGCTTAGAATGCAAAGCATTAAGAGTGTGGTTGTGACCGGTTTATATGACTTCCAACTCAGAGGGAGCTTTTGTGTCGTGTTCAATGCAGTTCTTCGTACATCCTGGCAGCAAATTGTGCTGCACTTAATTCACAATGAACGACATAAGAAAAGTCTGGTTATTTTCAGCAATTTGATGACAACTCTGCTAGACTTGACCTAGTGAAGTCTATGTGAAATAGGTGAATCTTTAGCTGTGGTTACTCTCAACATATATTTAGCTATTGTAAAGTTTGTATGATTTTCTGTCTGCACTACATCAACATAATGTGATAAATCTTTTGTACTGAAGCTCTGCTTTTATTTGGCTGCTCAATGACAGCTATCAATATTTTTTTCGATATAGTGGAATATGAAAGTAAATTTTTATTGTCCACAGAACTGTCACTTGCTACTTCCAAGCAAGTCAAAAACTGGTAGCAGAAATTGCTGCTTCTTTTTTTTTTTTTTTTAACAAATACAATTTTAAAGGTAAATGTTGAAAATGATAGTTTTTCTACAAGGAATTTTATTTCCCATCCTGTGACTGGGGTTTTGCTGTCTACCGCAATGGCAGAGTAGTGGCACAGGGTTCAGGGGCCTTTGAAGTCACCACATCAAACATGCGAATGGAGACTTAGGCTGTGCCAGCGGCAATGGAATGGATAGTTGCTCATGATGTAGTTCATGGCATCACTGTGACAGATTCACAAAGTATGCTTCAAAAGGTTGGAAAAAAATTGGTTTGAAAAGAATGGGGCCATCAATTAAGCCAGTCAATTATAATGAACCTAACATGACTTTATTGTTCAGGGCACGTGGGAGTACATGACAATAAAGTGGCAGATACACTTGCTGGACAGGCTAAAATAAATGGCAGGCTGACAATGAACAATGGCAACATTGCTAAAAGCTGTACTAGAAAGACTGGGAAAATGAACAGTGAGAATGGAAGCACAATGTAACTATTGTAATGTTGGAGCTAAGACAAATTAAGAGTGCTGGTAATAAATCTGAACTGCGTGGCAAAGCACCTTGTAAAGAATCAACACCTGATGGGGACTATTAGCAAACACTCTGGGATGGATGCTGTGGCATGCAGCGGAGCATATACGGTGATGTCCTGAATGCAGTGACGCCGGAGTCTGATTCTGAACCTTTGAACACGTGAACAATTCATGTTCATAAATATGAAATCAATCATCTTAACAAATGACGAACCAGTCAGTGATGATCATCACCAAGTGTGAACTGTGACGTCTCTTTTAATATCATAAAATATACCACAAAAGACGTGACCATGTGAAAATGTTTTACAGCTTTGTAATTTAAAAAGCACACTTCATGTGTACATACCAACATCTTTCCATCGGAAGTTTCTCATGCGACCACCACCTTCAGAGTATAGATCTCCATCTTGTAAGTACATCTCTTTAAATCTCATTACTTCTCGCTCATCTTCATCTTGAAGCTGTTTCCTGTTACAAGCATCAGTAAAACAACATACCTTCACTCAGACCAAAACTGATTAAAATATTTATTCGCCACATGCCAAACCTAAACTGGCATCATACCTACACAATGAACAATGGGAACGCTAAGAACTTGGCAATACATCTACACGGTGATCTATGGGCGAGCTAAGAACCAGGCATCATATCTACATAATGGTTTGTGGGGAAGCTAAGAACCAGGCGTAATATCTACATAATGGTTTGTGGGGAAGCTAAGAACCAGGAAACATATCTACATAATGGTTTGCAGGCAAGCTAAGAACCAAGCAACACACATCTACACAATGATTTATAGGAAAGTTAAGAACTAGACAATATATCTACACAATGATCTATGGCCATGATAAGCACCTAACAGCCACATTATATTTACTTCTATGATTTAAAAAAAATAGAATAAATACAGTTTACTAAGCAAATCACCTCCCCTTCCCTTCTTTCAATGATGCCTTCCCTCTGTTTTGGCCATTTTAATGTAACAAGTTCTTTAAAATCAAATTTACATGAAATCAAAGCCTCAAGTACTTCACATGCAGCAAACGATATGGGACAACTTCATGCATTATGCGTATGCTCACCGTCATGCCAAACATCCATGAATGTAAACTTAACCTAAACATGTCCAGTCCCTTTCATCAAATACAATTCATTTCCAGTCATCCACTACCCCATGTTTATCAAAGTCCCTTGAATCTAATTAATTCTTCAGAAGAGCCAAGAAAAAGGTTTCAATAATTCAGAAAGAAAAAAACCGGCCCTATTTGCTACCTCGTAAGGACTGAAAAGAAAAACAACTCACCTATGAAGGCCCTAAGATCCACACCCTATTCTTCAAACACAACCTATTTAGCTCATAATTTTTTTGCACCTTTACCTAACTCTTTTGACTGGGTGGAAAAAAAAAAAGAAAAGCACGCAAACCGTCAGAAATACCAAGGATCACATCAAATAAGGCATGACTGGCCAAAACTATCAGGCAATGGCACATAGTGAATGATACCTAATTTTCTCTTCTCAGAAAGAAAAAGAAAGCATTTCCAAAGAAAAAAAAAAAAAACTTACATGTGCAGCCTGCCCACTTCATCTCTCAGTTTTTCACTGGACACACCCTGCATGTCAAGATCACCTGCCTCCTCTTCGAGAATATCATCTTCTTCATCAAGGTCAACATCTTCATCACTATCAAACTCACTTCCTGTTAAGATTAATGTGAGGTAGATAAATCAATCATTAATCAAGCAACTAAGTTTTACACAATCATATGCAACAGCATTCCTATTTTCAGAATGATACCTGAATTTACTGCACATGAATCTTACATTTTACATTCTACCTGTGCCATAAGGCTTCACACAGGACTCGCAGTGTGTCTTTGACACAAGTCTCTATTCTCGGTGAGCTTTTCAATCTCATCAAGGGATATGATGCCAATCATCTTAGTCTCTCCTGTCCAGCGTTCCCTTTAGAGTTTCTCAAGGTCAGCCTCTTTTTCTTTTTTCCAGATGTTTCTCATTTGACGGCTTGCTTTGTGATTCTCCGACTGTTTCTTCTCGTCACGTGGCCTACATACACTCACCACCTTTTCTTGATCACTGCTGAGTCACCACCATGTTCATTTCTCCTATCTCTGCTTTAGTCTTGAATTCGTTTCATTGTATACAGAATATTTTTTCATAGACTTTTGTTCTCGATTGTGTCCAATTTGCTCTCTATTTCTATGGTTGTTTTCCAGCTTTTGCAAACTGAATACAAAGAAGAAAAAACTTCAACAAAAGGAAAATAATTGGCAATTTAAATAATTGTATCAAGCCATAAAGAATATCGTCTCATTCATTCCACTACATGCATTCTTATACATATAAAAAAGAATAACAAATAAACTTTCTTCATGCTACCAGCTTTTGACACAAAGCACAAACTAAATATTCTCTCCATGTTAAATCCTATACAATAAAGAAAATGAGAACTGCTAGACCACTCTCTGAGAAGCGCTGGATCATTTTTATGAAGTGCTAAACCACTCACGAGGTGTGCCAGATAACGCTCTAGAACTGCCAGATGACTCTTTAGGGCAGGGTTTCTCAACCCGGGTTCTGCCTGAGATCATGACTGAAAAAATCCTTTCTAGGGCTCATCTACAAAGCCTTCAGGTTTATCCATGACAGGTTGTTTAGAAAAAAAAAACAAAAAACACCTACACTTGCACACATCTTACACTGCAAGCCATACCAGATTAAAATGATGGATGCTATACTTTGAGTATTTGAAGCAAACAATCAGTGACTTTAAATGTTTTATTGCAGGGGTTCAATGGGGATTAAAAAAAAAAAAAGAATATTCTAAGGGTTCCACAGGGGTGAAAAGGTTGCTTTGATGTACTAGATCACTCTGTGTTGTCAACAAGCCTAAGACCATCTTATACGAGTGCTCCTACCTGACAGTTCTGCTTCTTCTTCAAGGAATTCATTTCTCATCCTGCAGACAGTTTAAAATAAAAGGTTACTGTTTATATGGGATTTGCTAAAATATCCACAGTGAGAAATGTACGAGATGATGGCTGCTATAAAACTGTCATGAAGAAGATAAAACTGGATGATGGCATATGGATTAGATTTATGAAAAGATGGAGAGAAAAAAAAAAGGGGGAACAAAAATCAACTATTGAGGCCATATAATTTATAACATTGATAATTTACAGAAGACAGTCTTGGAAGGGTACATAATGGGAAAAAGAAAGAGAGGAAGACCAAGGTGAAGATGGCTGCAAGACATCGTTGATAATCTGCAGATGGATGCATCAGCGGCAGGCCATCTTGCTCACAACAGAGAGGCCTACAAGAGAGCCATTAAGGAGGCAAAGTTCCGCAAAGGACATGCAAATGACTGACTGACAGATATTTAATATATACAAGTGAAGAATACTGAAAATACAGAGAATATCTCTGCAATACCAAATCCAAAAGCATACCAGAATAAATGACAAAAGTCTTGAGATAAAACATGGCCAGCAGATGTGTTGATTCCACACTGCAAATGAACAAGTGATCAAAACAAGCAATTACTAGTCTCAGAAAGAAAGCAAGATAGACCCAGGGCCACATGTAGGCAAACTTTTCTGACAGAACTTCGTAATCTAACAAAGATGAGATGGGGTGACAGACGGGAGGCTTGTAGACATTTGTTTCCTCCTGTGGCACAATCTCACTTGTAGACTGTCAATAGACAGGCAGGTTTTAAAACAAAAATAAGTAAGAGTGACCTTATAATTTGTACACAGACTTTAAAATAAGTAGTTTTACATTACATAAGTACTGTACATTCTAAAAGAAAATTATTGTAAATTTACAATAAGATGTCACTGGAGGACTGAGAGTAGGAAAAACAAATCATCGTAAAGCGAGGACCATCTGCGCTTGAAATGGCAGAAGAAAAAAAAAAAAAAGGTTTGAGTGTTATATGAGAAAAGACAGATAAAGATAAACAAAAAACAAACAAAAAAAAGGTACTAAAGAGCCTAGAATTTGACACAGATGAAAAAAAAAAATGATTAAAAGAGACACAAACACGAGGACACATTTGGTAGATAAAAAAAAAAAAAAGAAAAGAAACAGTTAATCTTATATCCTTCCTGTGCAGTTACTTGCATAGTTGTTTGCCAAGCTTTCCTGTTCTCGGCGAGTCTTTCAACTTCATCAAGGGACGTTATGCCCACTAAATTGGCCTCTCTTAACAATGTCCTCTTTAGAGTTTCACATGGTCGACCTCTTTTTCCTCTGCCTGTTGTGCTTCACTTGATAGCTTGTTTTGGTATTCTCTGATTGCTTCTTCTCATCACATGGCCTACATATGTCCATCTTCTTTTTTTGATCACCCATGAGACAGGTTGTTGTTTACTCGTCTGTCTTATCTCTGTGTTGTTCTTGAATTCGTTCCACTTTATACCGAGTGAGTAGTGGAGAGAAAAAAGCAGGATTTTGGAGCAGAGTTTGTGTATTCATAAGAAAATTTTAAAAGCTGAATGCAAGATGAAGAAGATGGATCTGAATGGATAAAGTGGCATAAAAAGAAGGGCTGACAAGATTATCAAGGAGGATTCAGACAGGACAGTCCATACAGACAAAGACAGAAAGGTCTATATGGACAAAGACAGAACAGTTAGGTGAGACTCAAACAGGATAGTCTGCATGGACTCAGACAGGATAGTTTGTATGGATAAAGACTGAATGTTCTTGAAGGACTCAGACAGAACAGTCCATATAGATGTATAAAGAATAGTTATGTAGGATTGAAACAGATATACAGACAAAGACAGAACAGTCTTGAGCAACTTACTCAGGATGGTCAGTACAGAGGAAAAGTGAACATGGAAAGCATGGCCATAGGATAGAGTAAGAAAAAAAAAAAAAAAAGATCTGTTCTACCTTTTCTTGTTTTCCTTCAGGCCAGTAAAGTGATCATTATGAGATGAATTGCTTGCTGCATCATCATCTTCATCAAATGCGTCTTGGTTGCTATATTCTTGACTTTCATCCTCGCTGTCTGATAAAACACCCTGCAAAAAAAGAAAAAAAAGAAAAAATAGGATTAAAAACACCAAGGACAAATTTTTAATGACCCGTGAAGCAAATTAGGTCTGTATGTACAATTATGCACACTAAAATGTAACTCTTCCTGATGCTTTTGTCGCTTAGAAGACACTTCCGGTTTCTCACATGGTGCCCTTAGTCGCTTTAGTGACGTTTGGTTTGTTTCATTAAAAACCCGGTGTAATGTTTAGATTGTAAACATTTAGTGTGCATGCCCTGTGACCTTTTTCCAAAATGGCCAAAGAGTGCTTAGTTACAAGGGAGAAAATTGAAGTTTTGTGTGAGAAATTTCAATTTTTGGTGATGTAGATAAGGGTATGCACATGCCCTGTGACCAGACCACTGTTCTTGAATGTACCCCAAAGTAGATCTAGACACATTAGACAACTGGAGAAGTAGTTAGAAGGTTATTTCAGACATTATTTTAGCGATAATGCAACAGAATCACAATTTGACATCAACAGGTAGATTTACGCATCTCAGATGGTATGTAGTGTCCCTCTAGACCTATCCAATGGTAAGTTGGACACAATCATTGTCTAAAAACATCACATTACTTCTTTTTTCCTAAAAAAACTCCGCATTTATGAAATCTTCATACATATTTAGTTATTTTGAAACATAATAAGTACACTTTTCACACGGAAAAACTGTTTCATTCACATTTTACTAATATGCGCCATACATATCAAGACCCACACTTTTAATCCAGCACTCAACTGAATGTCTGCGTTTCTTCCTGAGGCATGGGAAGAGCTTATAGGTAAAGGTCTCAGCTGTAATAAAAAGAAGGCTGAAGTAATGGTCATCTCAAAGAAAAGAATACCACCAAAATGTAGCATTACCATCGATGGCACAGATCTGAAACAAGTTGATAGATTCAAGTACTTAGGAACAATTATAACAATGGATGGGAAATGTCACAACGAAATAAAAAAGCAGACATGCTCAGGACAAGTCAGCATTCTTGAAAATGAGAAACATCTTGTGCAACAGATCCATATCAATGGAAACAAGATTCAGAGTACCTGAATGTTACATCGAGCCAATTTTGTTTTATGAATGTGAAGTATGGTCCATGAATAAGAGAATACAGCAGGAAATTGAAGCCATGGAAATGTGGTTCATAAGAAGGATGTTGAAGGGATAGCCAAGAAAACCAATTAAGAAGTCTTAAGAGAGGCTGGAGTTAAAAGGCAAATTACACCAAAGATCAGAGGCAGACAAGTGAGATTTGTAGGACATTTTCTCATAAGAGGAAAATTGGAACACACTGTGGCAACCGGAAAAATTGAGGGAAGAAGAAACAGAGGAAGACAGAGACAGAAGTTACTGGATGGGCTGTCAGTGTGGCTAGGAAGAAAGTCACCGGTGGATCTCATAATCAAGTCTAAAGACAGGGAATTGTGGAGAGAAATGATCGATTACGCCACGCGGCACAGCACTTGATTGAAAACCTAATACATATATACACAGGCTCTCTGTTTCACTCACACACATACTTATGATTCTATGATATCAAATATGGTCTTGCTAAAAAAAAAGCACATCATCCCGTGGTCAGAAATAATGGAAATGGTTTTGTACTGCTCAGCATGAATGCTCCTCACACTCTCTCAAATTAATATGGCCACAGACCAGGGGTTGGCAACCTGAATCACATCAATTATATTATTTATCATTTGTTAGGTATAGACATGAAATGGGGCCCACTGGATTCCAGCCACTTTGATGAAAAAGGTTGCCAATCAAGTAACTCCTATCTTCTTCTTAAGAACACTGGTGATGGTGGTGGCCTGATTTTTGCGATGCGCCGTTTGGCTGGGTACCTCCGACTTCAGCACCTTTCCTTGCTAGGGCAGACTGTGGTCTTGCTCAGACTGTCATGAAGACAGTGGTGTAGGCTGGCCTGGCCAAAACTTTGTTTTCCAGCCTCTGGTGGCTGTACTTAAGCCCCTTAATGCTGGCTGGCCAGACGGCTTTGAGACAGTTCCACAGAGACACTCCGACTTTGGGATGAGAAATCCGATAAGCGTCTCAACGATATCCATTCCCCGCCACCTATAGTCTGCTGGCTCTGTTTTGTTTACATCATTCTGATACCCATTGTTGTAAAGACCCATAGGCTTGTCATGTCCTGGATTCAGTGGTTTCACAATAGATTTTCCTCATTCTTGGCAGCAGTCTCCATGTCCCCATCCGTCCACCAACCTGACATTACATTTTACAAAAATAATAATTACAATTAGTGATGATTGCTAAAGGTTTCTTGGCTACAGAAGTAGGCCAGAGTTTTTAAGCAAACAGATCTATGTTTCCTGTCTCACAAAGACTAAATTAAGATAAGTGTGTTCTTAACTCATTCTGGGCTACTGATCGCTACAGCGATATTTCCGGTATCCCGAATCTACTGTATGATCGTTATAGTTTGTTTCAATAAAACAGCCGGTGTAACATTTAGATTGTACATATTTCGTCCGCAATTCCTGTGACACTTTTCAAAATGACGAAAGAGTGCCTAGTTACGAGCGATGTCGAGCAAAAAAAAGGAAAAGAAAGACCGAAATTTGTCAATTTTTGATGATGTAGATAGGGGTATGGACATGGCCTGTGACCACCTCACTGCTCTTGAATGTATCCCAAGTAGATCTAGACATATTAGACGACGGGAGAAGTAGTTAGAAGGTTATTTCAGACATTAATTTAGCGAGAATGCAACATAGAATCAAAATACGAGATTGACAAGTAGATCTACACATCTCAGATGGTAAGTAGTGCAGATCTAGACCTAGTCGATGGTGAGCTGGGCACAATCAGTGTCTAAAAACATCACATTACTTCTTTTTTCCTAAAAAACTCTGCATTTATGAAATTTTCATTCATTTAGCTATACTTTGAAACATAATAAGTATACGGAAGTACATGTAAATACTGTTTTCCATTCCATTTTACAACTAGACCCCCTAACATATCAAGACCCGCGTTTTTACTCCCGCACTCCAGAACACGTCCATGTTTCTTCCTCCAGCATGGGAAGAGTTAACACATTTATTCCCAAGGGACAAGTTAACTCCTATAAAAAAGCAATAGTTATGTCCCTTTTGATATTCATGATTTCATAGGTTGATTACTAACCCTTGGCCACAGAGAATTAATATGGTCCTTCTTGCAATAATCAAATCATGTTATGGGTTTCACAAATTTACTACTCAAGGCAACAATTGTTCTTTTCTTTCTTTTTGCTGTTGGGCAAAAATCTCCACGTTCTCTAAAAAGTCCTAACAAAGCAGACATATTAATGTGCGTTGTACATTACAAAAAAAAAAAAAAAAAGTTAACATTTCTTGTATTTCTAGGTCACATGACCCAAACCACTGTCAGTCAACAGAAGAAAATAAAAGTGGATCTACTTATTTATTTCTATGCAAACAAGAGTTCTCTACCTTTCTCTTTTTGTGGGGCATTTCAACAGTAGTATCATCTTCTACATCAGAGAGGACATGGAATGGGTCATAGACATCATCATCATCACCATCATCATCTTGGTTGTCTGTGCTCGCCTGGACGTGAAAACTTTGAGTGGCTCGCACCTCATGAGATTGAGCATACTGAAGGTCTTCTCGCGACCTGGGATGTGAAAAAAAAAAAAAAAAATGGGTCAGACGATCAAACTCTTAGTCCACAACTTATAATTTATACAGCTGAGTTACAAAAAAAATATTTAAAAATAACTGCTGTCCTAATTTGCCATTAGAGCAAGGAGTGATCTAGCACTTTCTGGAAAAAAAAAAAAAAACAATGGATGCCCCTCTTACCCAAAAGTTCCAGAACAGAGTCCCAAGAGCTGCTTCATACTGTCCTCCATATCCTGGCTACAAGATCTACCTCTGTCAGTCTGACTCCCTGAACCATGAAAGATTTCGCCCACAGACATCTCTAAGCTTGATCCTAAAATTGGTCACACAAAAACATGAGACACTGATATACATATATATGTATATATATTTTTTAAACACATCTTTCATGGAAAGAGAGGCTTTGTTTCACTTGGAAAAAAATCTCACAGGGCATCAAATATTCATCTCTGCCGCTCACTCTCAAAAGGGTGCTGGATGTGCTGTTTCACAGCTGTGCATCTTTCTGTCCAGCTCACTCGACTAGCTCAACTTGTTTTTGGGACTAGGTTCATCTTCCTACTATTGTGATCCCTATCCACTTGGCCAGACTACTGTCTTTTTCCAGAGGCATACTGGGAAGTAAATTAGAGTCTTGGATGACTATAGTTCATCAACCTTGACACAGTCAGATATGGGTTGCTGGCTATGATCTCATTCAGCCTGAGTAGCATGTCTTTGTTCACTGAAATAGCCAGTGTCAGATATAAAAGGATTCATTTATATTTGTTTGGCTTTGGATGCATGTCCCAATGTAGAAAGCTTTATTCTGATGGCGTTGTGTAGTTACCAATGAAGTGAAGGAGATCTCTGCTTACTTCAGAATAATGGGCTGTTGGTAAGCCAAGCTGCTGGGGGTACTGAAACCCCTGATGTGAAATCAATGAATCAAAGCACATCATGCCTATAAGCCTCTCTCTTTTTGCCAAAAGGCGTTGGGGCCATGTCCGTCCATGACCCTCAATTCCTTGTGCATCTCAGCAGCCTTGTCCTTGAGCCTTTCCCATGCCAGGATGCCGAACCATCAGACATCTTTTCTCTCTGTCTACCTCTGTCTCTTCTACTTTCAGTCTTACACTCTAGCCCGCCTTTGTTCCAAACATGCCCCACAAATCTGGATTGTTCTTTTCTGATCTTTGTTATAATTTTCCCTGTTTCTTGTGCCTCTTTCAGAACATCCTAGTCAGATTTTCTTGCTGTCCATGATACCCTTATCATCCTTCTTAAGAATCATATTTCTGCTGGTTCTAGTCTTCTTTTATCTCTTTACTGACTGTAAAGATCGTTGACGATCTGGAAATGGATGCAACAGCAGCAGGCCATCTTGCTCACAACCGAGAGGCCTACAGGAGTGCTGTTTGGGAGGCAAAGTTCTGCAAGGGACATGCAAATGAATGAATGAATGAATGAATTGACTGTCCAGGCTTTGCATCCATAGAACAGGATTGGTTCAATATAACACTGCAGCACTCTTTCTGACTCTCACAGATGACTTATTACAAAGTATGTATTTCAGTTTTTGAAAAGAGGTCTTGGCCTGTGCAAGTCTGCTCTTTACTTCAGTGATACATCTTCCATCTAATGGTAGCAAGGTTCTTAAGTACTTAAAACTGTCAACCTGGTTTAATTTTGTGTCTTTTACTTTACTATAATGACAACCACAATCTGCTATGCTATTTCTTGACAGCTCTACCCCTGGAGCAGTTCAGATCAACATTTATAGACAAAGATCTCAGATCTGAATAAACAGCAAAATCAGAATGTCTGACTATCACACAAGAAAATTTCCCTATCTGTAGCAAAATCTAGAAATAATTCACTGGATCTAATTAAAGAGATCTCTCATATAATGTATGATTTGTGCTTGGTTTTCAATTTCTTCGAACTGTAATTTTTACAAGCGCAGTGTGGACAATAATATACAAACAAAAAAAATTTGTTATCTTACTGAAGTGTCTGCCAACATCATCATCACTGCTTGCAACCTCAGCTAACATCGATATTCTTGACTTCTGAGGTTGTGTCTGGGCAAGCTTTAGAAACCTGCAAAATTGAAATAGTGTATTATCACACCCTATCAGTTATTATCACACATCATCAGTTCTGTATGATCCAGATTATATAAATGCTGGCGATATGATTATTAGGAAAGCAGAAACATACAAATATCTAGGCACAACCTTCAACAGAAGCAACACAGTAAGTGAGGAAATTAAAATCAGAGTACAGATAGGGAATATATATACATTGCCTTGCAACACCTGTTAAAATCCAAAATCCTGTCCAAAAACACCAAAATACAATCTACAAAACTATAATAAGACCAGCCATCATATATGGATCAGAAACATTGAGCATGACAAAGAAAGATGAACAACTGCAGATCTTTGAGAACAAAATCCTAAGAAGAATCTTTGGGCCAATAAAGGATACCAACAGGCGGGCCATGTAGAAAGAATGGAAGAGAACAGACAAACGAAAATGATGTATGCACAAGAGATGAGGGAAACAAGACCAAGAGATAGACCAAGACAGAGATGGAAAGACAACATAGAAGAGGATATAAAAGAAATTGGTGTCACCAACTGGAGAGAGAAGATTAGGAACAGAGAGGAATGGAGGTGAACTTTATCTGTAGCAATATGAGCCTTAATGGCTTGGAAAACTGAAGAAGAAGAAGTTCTGTATAGTTTTACTTATGATCTGTGTTGTATACATTCTTATCTACAATCACTGATAAAAATGTGAAATGGCTATCATTATCGTGTCCATATGAAAACGCTTTGATTTCTTCTTTGGAAAGATGATCTCAGCACCTAATTATGAATCAGATAATACAATGAACTAGTATCACAGCATTCAGGATACACCTTTATCTTCTCTACCCCCTGTTCAGGCAACTAATGAAAATAACTCTAAACTGTCCCTGTTAAAAAGTTGATTATATCCATGTCAGAAGCTGATTATGAGATCATCTTGAGCATTATGCAAGAGGACATGTCCTTCTTCATTATTCTGTCATATCTGGCAAATGAAATCTGCAACACTTACGAGAACCCTGACTGAAAGGAAGTGGTGTCGGCAGAATTCACAACCTTCGGTCTGAGAAGCAGTGCCAGTATCAATGTTATCATTACAGCTCCAAGAATATTCACATCTGTGGTCATTTAATTATGCTATACTCGGTCAAATAAGCATACATCCTACTATGGCCAACCAAGAACAGATATCTACAAAGACCCCATGCAGAGACTGCATCTTATGTTGAACATGTTTTATCTTTCTTCCAATGAAGGCCTCAGCACGACTCATCAGGAATGATAAATTCAGTGGATGATTGGATCTGGATCTAATATGGCGTGGTTTTCTTCAGATCTCTGTGTAACACATATCTGCATTGAGACTACAAAAGGGAAGTTCTGTCAGCTACATTCAAGAAGACCATACACTGTCATTTCTTGACTACATCCAACAAAATTAGAAGACCTTAAAGTTACACTATCATTTCTCAACAAAGATCTAATAATAGCTGATTTAAAAACTATCAGCATTCTTCATTTCTTAGTAATCTTCATTAACAGTAGTTTAAACTTACGCCAGTATTATAATTATTATTTCACAACAGAATCCAACAATAGCTGTACACCAGAAAGCTGCCAGGATTATCATTTCATGACTATACCCAGCAGAAGTATGCCAAAAGTTGTAAATATTTTAACTGTTAACCTTAAGCTAACAAGCATGAAATTCTAAAAGATGTTAGTTTCTTTAAACTTCACAGACACCCAACAAGTTACCCTAAAGTTCACAGATGCCCAACAAAAGTCAACCCAAAAGTTGTCAATATTTTCACGTCTCATCCACGACCCAGCAACTGTTGGAATCCTAAAGGCTACCAGTATTATCATTTTGGAGCCACACCCAACAAAAAACTGATCGTAAAGCTGCCAACATTTTCAGTCCTTATCTATGACCTAATAGTTCCTGAAGTCCTAAAAGCTGCCAATAATAAAACAGAATATCATCTAACCCATCTGCATCCAACATCTGAGACTGGGTAAGCTGGTCTGTGGCAGACGCGGTGTCCTCTACATGGTTAGCAGCGCTGTAGCGGTCAAGAGAGTTCTCGCTCTTGAATCCAGAATGAATCTAATATAACAAAATGATTGCAACTAAATTAATACAAAGATGTAGCTTGAATATAAAATACAGAAGCAATTCATAGCTTACACATAAGATATGAATGCAAGCTAAACATAACAAAAAAAAAAAAAAAGATGCATCTGACCATTTTTGAAGAACATCTTCTAAAGCTGGTTTCTGACTGAGACAAAATTGCTTCTTCTTTTTTTTTTTTTTGCAATGTTCACAGTTAAATTATTCATTAACTTGTAACCTATCAAACAACATCCATGACCCTTAAAAATTTTTTTGTAATAAAAATCCTCAATGACGTTTTACCAGGAAATGACACAACTCTTATTTTCTGCATTTATGGTAGTTTAAAATTTATAACCCCCCAGCAATGGAACAAAGTTATATGGCCAGTTCATTTTCTGAAAGCCGTTTAAACTGTTCATGATAGGTTAAGCATTAATTTAGTACATGTTATGTGTAACTGTCTTTACATATATCATCTGTTCTCCCTTCCAAGCCAAAAAAGGCTGATAAAAACCAAAAGTACTAGAACACATGAGAAAAAGAACATCCCAGACACCAGAAGAATGATGCGTGCTACCGACTCAGTAGAGAAGAACAAGTCGAGATCTCTAGACTATGAATAGGCCACAACAGACTGAAACACCACATGTTTAACAAGCTCGAGATAGGCGCAACCGATGAATCCACCTGTGGTACTGACAAAATCACAGCCCAGCAACTGTTACAGAACCGTCCATCATTTTAAGAACTCAAACAGCAAATTTTGGCCGTCACCCTGTAATACTCCTTGACAGCCTGTATGGTGATCTTGACAGGCTGCGACAAACAGCAGCATTCTTCAGAGATATCCAACTTGATGTCTGAAAGTGTTTCAAGAAGAAGTTCTCCCTTCCTTTCTCTTTTCTGTTGTTGCTCTTTGAGAGGGGGAAAAAAAAAAAGGCCAAAATATCACAGTTTTCTTGTTTCTTAAAAGTAAACCATGTTTCTGCCAGATTTTATATTTAACCTCCTTGGCACTAACCACAGACATTATACAGGCCAGGACTAACCCATACAAAGCGTTAAGCGTGAACAACATTCGGGTTAATACTTGTGCTGCTATATGTAGCGAATGGAATGAAGTCAAGCTTCTAAAAATAATTACGGAAACTAGCTATTTAACATTAATGGTGGGCAGGGTCATGATGATGATGTCCAAGCAATGTTTTAGGAATGCATTTTACCCGAAATTCAGTGCTAAGAGTACGTAAAGGTAAAGGTAACCCTGTCATGCCTTAGAGGTACATAGGGGGTACTGTGTTAGTGCCCGTATTTGCCTTGACCTGTCAGCACACTGGAGGGTGGCGTGGTCAGCATTATGCATGGCCGCCTTTCCTTCCCCAACTCCAGAAAAAGCCGGGTACCAATTTCTACAGCTGGATGACTGGGGTGCCTCCGGGCGGACTCAAACCCCTGAACCTTCGTCATGAGAGTTCAGTGCACTAACCACTTCCCCACTCAGACGACCAAAGGTGTTAAATTATTTTAATGATCTTCAGTGGTAACTGTTTACATTTGTTTTCACATCTGAAGACATTATACAGAACATTACACAAGAACAATGATGCAGGGCACTGCTTGTATGGACTGTTTTTTTAATATCTATTTGTTAGGAAATAGTTGTTATCACAGCACTGTGCATGTGGCCAAACTGATTCCTGTTCATCTCTTTATTCATCCCCCCTTTTTTTCCTTCTTCTCATTGTAGACCAATGCGCTACTCATACAGTTACTTGCTACAGGCAATGCTTCCAGTTCAAGATCACTAGCATAATATGCACTTATTATTAACAGACAGGTGATGGAGCTACCTGTTGCTGAGTATCCAGGAGATGCTTCGACAGTGGAGTCATCTCACTTGACCACTTTTTCTGGGAGTCAATGAGCTCTGAAAGAAACAAAATAAAGCTTTGTTATTCTAAATGCTACATGACTCAAATTTTTTAAAAACTCATCTGCAACATGATGATGATGATGCGCTCTAAATAGCTTGGACCAGATAGAAAATCAGTCAAGATCATCCAACATTTCCCAGTAGCTTTAACCACAAACAGAGAGTATGTCTTCTTTACTGATACTCAAATACTAGATCATGCCAAGATCTGGTGCCAAGTAGCCATTAACTCTTTGTGTACTGGGGGTTTTTTCCCTCAAATGACCAACGGTCATCTCAATGGGGTAAATTTTTTAACGTGGAATGGGATGGTTATCACATTTAGAAGGATCACAAAGGCATAGTCTGATTCACAGTATGACATATTATAAATTTTTTTAAATAGGAAAAGTTATATATTGTTTTTCTAATAAAATTTTTATTAATATATTAGTATATAACAGAAAAAAATGAGCTAAGAATTGAGGAGAGTTGAGAAGAAAAAATGGAAAATTATGATAAAAAATGTTCTCTCTTACCCTGCTCAAGTTTCCTCTGTAGTGGGTCCAGTGATATCCAAATTGAATAGAATTTTACACAAACACCATTTCCTCACATAAAACATACATTAATTATTTATTTACACCCCTGCATGGTACCCGAGATCTGCAAAGAATTGGATCACTGTACCCTACCAAGCATGATCATAAAAGGCGACTAAGGATGGTTCGGCATAGGGCCAGCATCTGGTTAAAAAAAACCATCAGACTGCTACAGAAACAGAAGCAAGGGAAAAAACAAATGCAGGTGGAAGGAGAAATGCTTATCGGGAAACTGAGCCCATGAAGGTTTTGGATGAAAGCCAGCCACTGGAAGTCCCCAGCCCGACTGCAGACCTCCTGGAACCTAAACACAAGATGCAGCTGGAATGTAAGAACACTTAACCAGATTGGAAAACTAGCATAAACCATCAAGGAAATGCACAGATACAAACTAGACATACTAGGAATACAAGAAGCAAGATGGACAGGACAAGGCAGAAGAAAATTAAAAACACAGCAAACAGAAGATACAATAATATGGTCAGGTAAAGAAGATCATCATGAAGGAGGAGTAGCATTGATTATAACAAAAGAAGCATCAAGAGAATTGCTGAAATGGACCCCTATAAATGAGAGATTATTATATGCATGCTTCAACTCAAGATTCACAAAGCTGTCTATTACAGTTTGTTATGCACCAACAGAAGCAGCTGAAGAGGAATTAAAAGAAGATTTTTACAACAGCCTCCACGCCACAGTAGAAACAATACCCAAGCATGATATGCTATTCATTTTGGACGACTTCAATGCAAAAGTAGGTGAGGGAAATGAAGATAGAAGAAGAATCATAGGAAGAGAAGGAATCGGAGAAATAAATGAAAATGGAGAAATACTGTGCAGTTTCTGTGAATAAAACATGATGACCATTGGAGGGACAATTTTCCAACATAATAACATCCATAAAGTGACTTGGAGGTCCCCAGAAAAAACCACAGAAAACCAAATCCATCACACACTAATAAATAACAAGTGGAAACGGTCACTACAAGATGTGAGAGCAAGGAAAGAAGCAGATGTAGGAAGTGATCACAACCTTCTGATAGAAAAAAATACAACTAAAATTAAGGAAAGCCAAAATCGGAGAACACAGAAAGATACATTTTGATACAGGAAAACTGAAAGACCAGCAAACAATGAATGAATTCTCAATAGTACTTAAGAACCGTATAAGTGTCCTACAAGACGAAGCAGATATGTCATACTAGAGTTCAATAAAACGCTACAGGAAACAGCAAAAGAGGTGCTGGGATATCGAAACAGAGAAAAGAGGAATGGATAAGCAAGACCACATGGGAAAAGATAGAGCACAGAAAAGAAATCAAGAAAAAATTACTGAACACCAAATCACAAAGGCTAAAAGAACAAATTTTAAGTAATTATGCACAAAAAGACAAAGAGGTGAAGGAATCATGCCGTCAAGATAAACGTCAATACTATGACAACTTACCAGAAACAGCAGAGAAAGCAGCATATGCAAATGACATGAAAACCATATATAAAATCACAAAGCAGATGACAGATAACTTCAGCACAAGATGTGAGAGTGCAATAAGGATGCTAAAGGGACAACTGGTCAGTGGAGAAAGAGAAATAATTGAAAGATGGAGGGAACACTTTAACATCCTACTAAACAGAACACAAGCAGCACAAACAATAGACATACCTGAAGCAAAAATGGAACTAAACATCAATACAGGACCAATAACAATAAGTGAAGTAATGGAGGCGATAAAGAAGCTAAAATTAGACAAGGCACCAGGCGAAGATGAAGTGACTGCTGAAATGTTGAAAGCAGAAGAAACAGAAACACCAAAACAACTTTGCCGGATACTACAACAAATTTCGGATCTAGAAAAAGCTCCAGAGGAGTGGAAAACTGGCCTTATAGTAAAACTACCAAAGAAGGGTGACCTCAGAGAGTGTGGGAACTGAAGAGGCATTACCCTACTGCCACTCACCAGTAAAGTATTTTGCAGAATAATCATCAACAGAATTGTACCAGCACTTGATGGAAAACTTTGGAAAGAGTTGGCAGGATTTAAGAAAGGAAGATCATGCATAGACCACATATTTGTACTTAGACAAATATTAGAACAGGGAAATGAGTGGCATAGCACAACATATGCATTGTTTATAGATTCTGAGAAAGCCTTTGACAGTGTCAACAGAGATGCACTGTGGAAAATCCTCTAAGATGGCATGGCCTCCCCCATAAGATGGTGAATGTAATCAAAGCCCTGTATGAGGGTTTTCAGTGCAAAGTGATCTGTGGAGAACATACCTCCAGCAGCTACTCTGCTAGTGTACTACTCTATGGAAGTGAATGCTGGAAAATCACCAAAAACAAGAAAAAAACATAGAAAACAAGTTGAATTCTTTCCAGACTAAATGTTTATGAAGAATTAGAAAAATATTTTGGCCAAACACCATAAGAAATAACATCATGTTGGCAGAAATGCAGATGAAGCCACTGACAACAATTATTGAGGAAATAATTGTTGCTGGCGATGGTTGGGACATATGCTCTGAATGACTGACAACTCACTACCAAAAATAGCACTAAGATGGACACCACAGGGGAACAGAAGTAAGGGTAGACCAAAAGAGACATGGAGAAGAACAACAGAAAGGATGTTGAGCAATAGAGGGCTCACCTGGGCAAGAGCAGAAAAAAAGGCAAAGGACAAGCATTTGTGGAAACCCCTGCGGAAGCCCCATCTGCCCTGGGCACTTAAGGTTCAGAGAGAGAGAGAGATAACATGGCAACACCATGGTTGGTGGCCCATAAGCTTAGAAAAACATTTTAAAAATTAGTTTTTGTATCACAACATGGCTCTCAATTCACACTCGAGACTTTGTGTTGATGCTTGTATCATGCCGGATGAGATTTCTACAATCAGTTTTGGCCAGATTTTAAGCAATGTGTGATTAAATTCACTTTTAGAGTCAACTCATTACCAGCACATGACGTGTACACAAGGCAAAAAGTGTCCGCCAGATGTCACACAGTGTGATGCGAAATATAGAAAGAGTTAACAAAGTCCACAATTTTGTTCTGGTTTTCACAGCAGTTCCATGACTTTCATTTATACCACATGTAATGGTCTGACTGCGCTGCTACAGAGGTCACTTCTGCTCTCAGACGAACTGAAATCATGTAACATGTCACCAACAAGTTTGGAGGAAGAGGGAGACAGGAGGAAGCTAGCATCCAATCTGAAAATCAGTGACCCATCAGGATTGCCAAACCAAAGCTGACCAAGACCCCATTTCACCTCTTCATTGGTACCTCCAGAATAGGTCTCCACGGCAGTGGAGTCTGCTCAGGAAACACAGAACTCGCCTGTGTGGCCCCCTCCCCCCACAATCCCCGTTACAGTTGTGCATTCTACTTGTTTTTTTTTGTTTTGTTTCTGAAACAAGCTTGCCTCAGGCAGAGCAATGAAATTTAAGAAAAAAAAAAAAAAACCCCTACAGGGGTTAATACCGTGGACACATTTTATTACTTAATGTGTACAGCAGAAACAAGTACGTTTTGTACAGGATGAATAAATGGCAACAACAGACATACCAAGACAGTCTAAACAACCACGATACGCTTACCTTTATTTTCTGTCTTGTTTGTGACGTCACCGCTTTTATCTTGCTCATCATTCTCATCACTGTCAACATTCTCCGCAAAGCCAGAATTTTCCTGCTCTTTTCGTTGAGATGTTATACCATCACCTGGATGTGGAAGTTATGAACAGAGATTTCCTTTAAATAATGCACTTAATGAGGAAATAAAATATATTTGTCACGTCCTCTAAAGGGATCACGGCAACACTGCTAAAACTGACATTCAACAAAAGGGAAAGGAAAGAGCAAAAGATTACCTGGTGAAGAACTTTAGATGTAAAGGCGTATCCCTCTGGGATAAGTACTGACGTGCCAGCAGGGCACCACTAAAGCAATATTACTGTAAATCTGTGACGTGTCCGAGGCATCAAGAGATGGAATTTTGTGGAATTTTACTGTACCTTGATAGACTTACATGTTGTTGTTGCCTGTGAGAGTTGGTAACACTACTCTACCAAAAAAAAAGGCAATCTTGTCACTATGGTACACCCTGAGTGACACAACAACAATGCCAGGTTCACAACTGCTACAACAAAAACAACAGTGTCACGTATGAAAACTATGACAGGACTTCCCACTCACTTTTCGTTGCACCAGTTTAGTCTAGAGTTGGACTTTCTCGCCGGAAAACCTCGACGCGTCTTGGATATCAGTATATCCCCGCCAGGTGAGAGGTGGCAGTCCTTCCAGCACAGAGTTGGACTTTCTCACCGGAAAACCTGGACGTGTTTTGGATATCAGTATATCCCCATCGGGTGAGAGGCAGTTGTCCATCTAGTCCAGCGTTGGACTTTCTCACCGGAAAACCTCAGTGTGATTAGGATACGCATACATCCCCGTCGGGTGAGAGGTGGTTGCCTATCTAGACTGCACTGGTCCAGTGTCTCCGACTTCAGCATTTTGTGGTCGTGGCCGCTACCCTTCCTAGTTGTGACCAGGATGGAGCTTTTGTCCAGGAGGACGAATCCTCGCCACTAGTAAGTTTCACCCCTGGGTTGAGCCGGTTTAGGCATATTATTCCAGTATGGGTGCGTTTAGGATGTGTTTGATCTCTAGAGCAGAGGTACCATAACATGAGTAGTCATCAAGTTTCACACCTGGTTAAGCCGGTTTAGGCATATTTCACCAGTATGGGTGTATATCAGACGTGGCCAGCCTCTAGAGCAGAGGTGCCGTGGTATGAGTAGCTCTCATTGTGAGACTACTGGACATACCGTTAATCTTTACTTTATCCTTACCATCACCTTTTCACAGCAGCGCTGCTCGACATCCCAAATCACATTTTCTTCATTGGCCAGAAGGAGTTTCACCCCACGCGCGGCATACAAAGAATCTTACCAGCAGTGTGTTTATGGGGATCATTGTTTATCTCGTGCACAGATATTCAGGTGGTATTCACGATTCAAAAGTGGTGTGGAAACGATTACAAATGCAACTAGACATAGACGCCCAATTTCTGTTCGTAATGAGGAACTCATTGCGAAAGTCGGAGAACGGATACAAGAAGATCATTGTTTGACCGTGAGGATGATGGCAGATGAATCTGGTGTTAACTAAGAGACCATTCATAAAATTTTAGTGGAGGATTTGGGTAAGAAAGAAGTTGCTTGCCAGTTTGTACCACATTCGTTGTCTGATCAAAAAAAACATCAGCGTGTTGAGCACACAAAAGACATCATCAAAACATGTCACAGAAATAAACATTTCTTACATCTGACTGCTGCAGAGGATGAAACATGGATTTTCCACTATGATCCCACAACTAAATGCCAAGTGCTCAATGGAAGTCATCATTATCACCAAAAAGGCAAAAAAATTCGTTTTCAAAAGTCAAAAGTGAAGACACTGTTGGCATGCTTCTACAACAGCAAAGGAATTCACAAAGAATTTATTCCAGAGGGAGAGACTGTCACTGCCAAAGTTTATTTAAGTATTTTGAAATGCCTATTGAAAAGGAATCTCCGAGTCCGACCTGATTATTCAACACCTGGCAGTTTTTTCCTTCTTCATGATAATGTACTGGGTCACTGGGCGGTAGCTGTACAGGAATTTTTGGCCCAAAAACAAGTGTATGTTCTCAACCATCCATCCTATTCCTCATATTTGTCTCCCTGAGATTATTTTCTATTCCCAAAATTAAAGTTACCATTGAAAGGACGCTTCTTTGACAATACTGATGACATCCAAAGGACCGTAACATCGAGTTTAAGGGCCATACCAACAGAAAAACTGCAGAGGTCATTCCAGTGTTTATTAGATCGTGCCACTCACTGTATCAATGCATAAGGGGCTTATTTTTAATAAAATACAGGTTATATCTTCAACTGTTGTTTATTTTATTTTTTTTAATGTAATTAGTCTCATTACTTAATTGTTGGACTTTGTACTACATAACCAGAGCTGAGTCTACTACATAACTGGAACTGAGTCTACTACATAACTAGAACTGAGTCTACTACATAAATGGAACTGAGTCTACTACATAACTAGAAATCAGTCTGCTTCATAACTAGAACTGACTACTTGCAAACTCCTCTACTGAAAAAAAAAAAAAATACTACTAAGCAACATTACTCAAAAATCCTCCCTTCAAAATCTTACTCAAGCTTAAATATCCCATACTAAATCTTCCCATGATTCCCAAATGTTCTATCATGAAGAAAAGCTCACTCGATGTGAATAATCATGTTTTTATAAGCTTTAAGTTTCTAAAACAAACAATTTCCTAAAAACTAAAATCTCAAATACTAAATTTAGTCTGCTGTGTCAACAACAGACATCCCAAAGTTGACACTTTAAACTTTTCCCCAACCTAAGCTGAGATATCCCGTGCAAGTTTACATTACCCATCAAGGTTACCTGAGCTGACTAACTTTCTACGTGGACACAACAACAAAAAAATCACTATTACAAGTGACTGAACCAAGTACCCTTAAAGATTATTACTTCCCTTTGACTGATCTTACTAATATACGTACTATCACAGATGCAGAGATGTCAGAAGTCTGTGTGGTACCCCTGCTCTGTTAAATGCTATTCATCTCTGCGAAATCATGTTAATAAATTCACTTTTTATGTTGAGGGAACTCTTCTTTGTGAATGTGGAGCCTGAGTACAAGCAAAGGTTAGGAGGGTGAAGACTCTGTTCGATAAGGCAATCAGCAACCCATAGTTGATATGCTAGCGTCAGGGTTAGCGAACCATAGCTGACCAAGACCCTGTCCCACCTTTCCTCTGGTACCCCTAGTAACAGGCCTAGCCTGGCTAACGGGGGCAGGGAACACCACAGTCCCCATGGTGGTGGAGTCTGCTAATGAAGTACTGCACACCCTCTGCTTTTTAGCTGCACTCCGGGACTGAAAAAAATAGCTGCCATAACCCGCTCCCAAGCCGATATGATGTTGTGCCTCAACACCTTCACAGCATCAGCTGCAAAGAACACCTGCCTGCAGTTACAGGGAGATAGCACAAGACACGTCAAGTTAAGGCTAGAACTTTTCATAAATATCCAATAACGACCAGGAATTTTAGTGAATGTGAAATCAGCATCATTAACAGCTCATGCCCAATCTAATCTATCCTTGTATAGAGTAAAGACATGCTTATGGTATATTCAATAACTTACCATTCTCATCTTTTTCTTCCTCTAAATGAATTTCATGTTCATCTTTCTCTCCATCTTCACTGTCACGGTCTTCCAGTGAGTTTTCTTCTTCATCTTCAGACACATCAAAATGAAGGTGAACATCTGAATCACTGGATTCTTCATCTTCATCTTTTGCTTCTTTTTCCACAAATGGATTGTACTGTCAGAAAGCAACAAAACTACATTACTACGGTAATATCCCATTATAATGGACCCCATTGATAATGGAGCCTCAGTAATTACATACTAGGTCCACAGGTCCCAGCCACACTCCTATGTTCTGGATATAGCAGACCTTGGATATAACAGACTAGCTTGCCAATCCCAATGAAGTCCACTATGTGGATTTTACTGTAACAGCCACACAACAGGGCGCGTGTTCAGAAACATTTTGGTGGATATACAGACTTTTTAAAACAATAGTTTCCTTTAAAGAATATTTTAATCTGCACATTCCTCGACCTTGCATAAGGTAAAGAGTGAAAACATGTAAACCCAGGGATCTGGAACAGCCGAAGTCACCGAACATTTTGCACACATCTAATACGGCTAGACTGGCGGTTCAAATCTGGCCAGAGGCACCCCAGTCGCCCGGATGCAGAAATTTGTTCCTGCTTCCTTCTGGAGCCAAGGAAGAAAATGTGGTCAAGAATGATGCTGACCACATCACCCTGCAGTGTGCTGAATGATCAGGGAAAACATAAGCACTAACACCACATCCCTAGCTGTCCCTGGGCATTCTTCTTACATCTTTGAGTGTTGGTCATGCTGTATCTGCAGCCCCGTCACCCTGACAAAGTCTGTCGTCTTTTACAGGCTTGAGTTAGAGCCTCAGAGCTTTTTCTTTCAGTTTCCTTGACATCACGGGGCTACATTTAAAGAACACATAACAAATGGTTTACGGCCTTTTTTTTTTTGTTTGCATTATTCAAATTATGCTCATATTTCTGAAAAGTAGGTTCCTTAGGACAAATTCATTATACTTTAGCCAGACATAGTTCACTTCCTTTAATGTGTTAAAATGCGTTAAAAAAAGGGCAACTGATAATCTGGACTAATAAAAACAACCAGATACTCGCAAATACCCAGACATTCATATGAATGGATAAGTGGGCTCCTCTTGTTTAGGAAAACTGGGTTTCTGCCTTGAAAATTATAAAGTGAATGACAACAGACATAAAACAAAAGTTGCTTGTAAATCTAGGAACACTATCTAAAATTATACAAAAACTTATGGACTGGTACAAAAAAGGGGAAGGCACTCACATCTTCATCCTCATCAGAATCATGTCCGCTGATCAGCTTCTGCTTTAAATCTTCCTCCTCTTCTTCAATATCATCAACTGATTCCTCTGAACCTTCTGCCTCCTCCTCCTCCTCCTCATCATCATCATCAGTGTCTGAACCTTCTGTCATCTCTGCCTCTTCTTCTTCTTTCTCCTTCTCAAAGCCTTCTTCATTCTCTAAAGCGAACAGCTGGAGCCTTCTCTGCCGTGCTTCTTCCCTCTTTCTTCTCATGCCAACCCCCAGCTGCTGCTTCAGCTTGTCTAGTTTAGAACCTGCGGAGAAGAGACCGCAGTCCTTGTTGACGATAGCAAAAGCTACAATTATTAATGTTAACCATTAAAAAAAAACAACCATTTATATAGAAGAACATAAAAACCTGAATCACTAGTCAGTGAATCGGTAACAAACTTCTGTATTTCTTTCAAGTCTAAGCTACAAATGTTTTTTTCTTACTTAAAAACTTCACCATCTATTTCTGATATCTGAAGTGTAATGTTTTTGTGCATTTTATCTCACAGAAAGTGTTCTAGCATTACATATCAAATTTTTTTTGTTCTAGAATGCTCTATAAACGGTGCGTCACAAAATTAATGCTCCAGTTCTCAAAAAGTAAATATTATCTGATGTTAGAGTGTTTTAGATTTTAAAAAAAAAAAAAAAGGTGCAACAATTATTTCAACATTCTAAGCGAAAGTTTCTAATGGCACAAATTGTTGCTGGCTAAATGATCCGCTAATTTTGAGTTATGTAAGCCAAGTTCAGACATGATGATGCCAGTGTTAAAGATATGACAGTCTTACAAGACCAGCCAAATATGTGGTCAGAATAGTATCGTAGTTTCGGGCAGTGCTTCCAAAAACAAGCTACTGTTATGCTTTTATCTGATCAACATGATAATGAGCAAAGATCTTCTCAAGGTAGAGGAGCCTGTAAATATTAAGCACAAGAAGAAAACCAAATTCAATTATTTAATAATAAAATCCCTGAGAAGAATTTATAGACTGGTTAAGAGACCTTATAACACAACAATGGAAGATAAGAAGTAACAAAGAAATCTACACATTTAACTCTCCACTTATAACAGTTATTATGAAAAACAGACTGAGGTGGCTCGGGCATTTTGAAAAGAATGGAGGTCAGACAAACAAACATGGCCTATACAGAAGTGACGAAAGGGAACAGACCAAGAGGTAGACCCAGACAACGATGGTGAGACAACCTAGTAGAAGATATATGAGCGCAAGAAAAGATCAAGAACAGAGAGGAATGGAGACGTGTCTTGTCTGCAGCAATGAGCCTCTGTGGCTTGGAAAGCTGCTGAGAAGAAGAGTCTGTATAGATCCAAGCCTAAATCTGATCTGGGAATTAATAAATGTATCCCAGCCTTGGCTCACCTGATACAGTACCAGCATTGAGGGTGACAAAAGCTCAAGTGTTTAACTACAGACATATACAACAGTAAGAGCTCAGTCTTGACATAAGTACATCCAGCTACAGCAATAGCTGTAATTTCTGTGCTGACATAATTTACTGCATAAGTATATGAAGTTAGTTTACGTTACAGATAACCTACTAGTTCAATCCTTCCCCAGTTTTCCATCTGCTACGGTCTCTTTCAATTAAAATTTTTTTTTTAACTCTGAATCTTATGAATATGTAAAGGTAAAGGTAAAACTGTCATGCCTTAGAGGCACATAGGGATATGTACTTACATTTTATTTTCTTGACCTCTAAAACATATCAGTCCCGATGAAATGTATTTTATTTTCTATATTTATTAAGTGTGTCAGTCTTGATGAAATATATTTCGTTTTCTACATTTAATAAACATGTCAGCCGTGCCAAAATATATTTCGTTTTCTATATTTAGAGCGCGCATCAGTCATGACAAAATACATTTCATTTTCTATATTTACTAAGCATGTCTCACAGGCATATGTTGCGATGGGAAAGATGCATGACCTTAAAAATCTTATTTTTGTAGTTCTGTCTGCTCCTCTCCACATATTCTTTATTTGTTTTACTTTCTGAAGAGCAATAGATGTCCTCTTTTTAATTTCCCTCATTGTATCTCCATTATTAGTTAGCAGTGATCCAAGATATTCAAAACTCTCCACTTCTTCCAATTTTTCCTCATCGATATATATTTCAGCTGCCTTGTTTGTTCACAGCTGAGAAACACATAAATGCCTTTGAATGTAAATGCTACAGAAGAGTTCTCCAAATATCGTGGACACAAAAAAGAACAAATATATCTATACTACAAGAGCTTAATATTGAAGAAGGCTGGCTAGTAAAGAGGATTAAAGAGAGAAAACTTAAATATTTTGGACACATTAAACGTCATGATAATTTAGAGAAGACCATATTGGAAGGATACATAATGGGAAAAAGAAAAAGAGGAAGACCAAAACGAAGATGGCTGCAAGAAATCGTTGACGATCTGCAAATGAACGCAATAGCAGCAGGCCATATTGCTCACAACCGAGAGAGGCCTACAGGAGTGCTGTTTGGGAGGCAAAGTTCCGCAAGGGACATGCAAATGAATGAATGAATGAACTAAGCACGTTTATCTGACAAATATCAGACTACAGGTGGCGGAGAATGGATATCGTCCTCCTTTGGCCGTCAGCTTCACCAAACAGTTTTGTCTGGGTTTGTGTACTGGTGATGGCTACGAAAGCCTTCTTTGCTCCAAGTCCAGGGTTTGGTGTGCCCACTCCACAATTCTGGTCAGAAAGCCAACTGATAAGCAGACGGTCTTGCTTTGGATTGCACTCGACGTAAATAAATTGTCCCAACATCTTACCTGTGTGTCCATCAGTTTCCTCTTTGTCCACTTCGCAGTCTGGCCCAAGTTGTTTCTCTTCTTCTTCATTATCAGGATTTCTGAAAATTTTTGTTAAACAGAAGCAGTTATTGCAGAAACACTCAACCTTGATTCATTAATGCAAATATTTTAACACAGACTCATGGCTATATATTTTCACTGTAACAGATCAATGCTTTACACCAAACCCTATTGGTTTTCCTTTCACTTCTGTAACATAATGCTATTTACACAAAACACCACTGCTAAACGTCCTTTTCACAACCTCGTGATTTCAAAACTAAAACTATTTCACACTGAACACTATTGCTATCCTTCTGTGATGTTTAGTATCAGCCCAATAGCAGGGAACAGACTATGAAACCACTGCAACAAAGAAAAACTCATAAATGGAACTATTGACCAATGTCCATGTGGTACTAGCAAAATGGCAACAGATCTCGTGGCACAAGAACATACTTCTTATAGAGATCAGAGAAAACTCACATGGTCTGTACTAGTGCCTTTCTATGACAAGTTTATGGGGACATGGAAGATCTGAACAGAACCATTGTTTTATTGAGAGATACATGCAAAAAGAAAGACAAAAAAGCTCTTCTTTTCTTTCTGTAAATTCTTACCTGGGAGCAGCATCATGTCCTGGCGTAGTGGCATTCATCTTCGAGTGTTGCACAAGTCTGTCCATCAGCTTCACCAACCCTGGATTTTTTACCAATGGCGAAGGCTGACCACTGTCCAGACATATCATGTTATCTGGTGTTCTTAACAGGCTTGGCTCTGCAGGAAGGTCCAAACCTTTAAACCTGTCCAGGGACTTCTTTCTAGAATTCCCAACACATGAAACTGTCCTAGCCACTGAATCTTCTGCTTTGTTAGCTGACACCGAGGAATAATGGTCTTTTTGAGAGGTCTGCGTTATCACACAACTTTCTGAGATGTCCTTATCATCTTCAACACCTTCATTAACTCTAACACAGTGAACACTGCCATCTTTCATGCTTTCTGGTCCTTCCAGTAGGTTCTGAGTTTGTAATGGAACCTGTTCGGTTTCATCACCAACAGTGCTCTGTGATTTGAACAAATCCCTAGACGGATCCTTCCTGAGAGATGGAACGATGATTTCATCTTTATTCCCCTGACCACTATCCAAGTCACTCCTGGACTCGTCAAGTCTTTCTTTTGCTGAATGTGTCCTTTGTGATCCACCAATGGTATGTGCATTTGACTGAGAAGGCAGCAAATCTGGCAAGTCATCACTATTTAATACAGCACTAAACTTTGGCTGCTGGTCAGAGGATTTGACATGTCCAAGCTCAAAGTCTGAAGCAGACACCTCACATGACACAAAACCTGAGTCACTTGCACGGCTTGGCTGGCAACTAGGAGAAGACTGACTTCCCATTTCACTCTTCTTGGACTTTATCACACTGGGGCTGGCACCAGACTTACAGCCAGGTTTCCTTGGTGATGCTCGCCAAGTTAATGGAGAGAGTGACAGCTTGTCACAAATAATCTGTGCTTTCCTTTTTTTTTTGGTGCAAATATGAATTGAAAAGAAAAAGAAAGAATGGATTTTAACAAATTCCAATATAATCTTCATTATTAAATCTATCCAAATAAACTTCAATACAAATGTTCACCATTTATAGCGTTATTTTGTGTTTATGCCCCACAAACCATCCTAAATCCCATAGTAAAAAAAAAATTCTACACAAACTTTAGTCCTAACAGATAAACAATTTTAGGGTCTTCTTTCCAACATATTTTCCTTCTGGAACCACCACACCAAAAAGGCTCCAGGGTCCATCCAGCCTCTAAAAACGGGTACCAGAGAAACCAGGGAAGGTAAATGCGGCCAAGCATGATACTAACCACATCACACTTTCATGTGCTGAAGGTCTTGGAAATACAGGTCTAACAACATACCCCCAATGAGCCTTAATGGCATTGAAACATGGATTTTACGTAAAACTTTACCTTTCCAATATAATGCACAATTACTGTAACTGTGACAACATCATACTGTAATCCTGATCTTTTATAATTAGCTCAGTCATACCACATTCCTAATATTCTGCTTAATTGATCTTATCATTGCATTTAATCTTCCTGGAATTGTAAATCTGTGTTCTTTGCAGGGGATGCTGTGCTGATATAAAGCACAGATATAAAGTATGATATCACAGTCTGTTTCAAGTTATGGAGCTGACCCTAGTGGACTTCTCTGAACTCCCTAATACAAAGAAAGAAAGACAAACCCATGTTAACCAGGCTGACAGTAAGCAAGGTTGTGGAGCTGATATGCAAAACCTTTGACTTCACTTCCTTTTTTTTCTTCCACAGCCCAGCTCCAGCTTCTTCAAAAACGATATATGTCCGCTTACTCTTTGACTCCACCCAAACCTGGTTCTGACAGAATTTTATTTTTGTACTATCCAACCTCGATGCATAAATTTCTACAGACTCTATCTAAAAATTTAGATTTGACTTTCAAGTCCACAGTCCCGGTCATTAGGGACAAAAGGAAGAATAGTGTGTCACAGAGAGAGAGAGAGAGAGAGAGAGAGAAAGAAAGAGAGAGGGATGGAGAGATAAATCATCACTTCCATATCAATATAACAAATTTCCTGAACACTTTCCACTAAGAACTTATTTCATTATTTTCAGTCAAAAATCTTAAATATATCTGTAACAGCACTAGCTCTGTATAAAAGCCACGAATTTACTCAACACTTATCAAATTACTAACAACATGGAAAACCACTGCTGGACATACTGAATGTCTTTGGGCCGTATCAAAGCAGCATATTCTTGCCTCTTCTTACTGGCTCTAGCTAAGAAGTCCTCTAGTGGCTTGGGCTCTGGTTCATAGTAAGGTAAGTTCACTCTGGAGTCTGTGCTTGAGAATATAGAAGAAATGATGAAACTGCTCACAGAATACATCATTGCAGACATGGCAAATATCACATATGATACTAAGTACATGGATACAGACTTCGGGCAGTAGTAAACTGTAACAAACGTTACAAATGGTACGAGATATATGACAGGTGATCCGATATAGCAGTAAAACATAGCAAGCATGATAAACATCACCAGACATAATAAATATTGAAATGGCATAACACATCAAAACTGGCATGATGAATATTAATGTACAATATGACTGCACCAATAATCACTCCAGATTCTCGACAGAACACTGCAAAATGACAACCAACTGATCAACTGTTAAGAAAAATGCCAGACACAAAATTCTAAACTAAAACAAAAAAAAAAAAAAAAAACACAATACGGGCATTCTGGCAAATGAAACTAAACTGTATCTTCCCATTATGCCTGGTGGGACATCCCGGACAAAACTATGCAAATGTGGAAGTTCACTAATGAAAATCCTACAGAAACAAACAGAACAATATAGTAACCTCTCAGTAGCCTCTGTGACTCGCTGTATATTTCCATCATTTCCTCTGCTTTAGGTTTGGCTTTCCTCGAGTATTTTGTCCTTTCCTTTTCTGACTTTGAAGCCCCCTGGAGACAAATATTAGTATACATATTACATGCACCACCAATAACCAGATATTAAGGTATTTTACATTTACAATGGAAAATCCTGGCATCATTGTTTACTCATGTACACATGGACTGTAACATTAATGTCCATATCAAATACATTAAAAACAGACTGCACCATTAACATCACATCACATCACATGAGGGCATTACTGTACATATACTGTACACTCTTGAAACAAGCTGAGAAATTTCAGTGAGAACAGGTTTTTTTTTTTTTTTTTAAATTACAAACCAGAAAAGTACTAAAAAAATATTACAATTTAACAGAAGATCACAAATTATCAAACTCTGTACCCAAAATTTCATCCAATGAGAAAATATCAGTGAGAATCTGCAGTATACCGGCACACAGTACCACCAGAGTAGAAAGTAAACATCATTCTGCACTTAACATTAACAGCATACAACAGTAATATTAATCACCACACATGTACTAGCAAACATAAAGATGTGTTTACCCATGCACTTTGCTCCCATAATTACACTTTGTTCTCTTATCTTATCTTATATCCTTCCCGTGCCGTTAAACATCACATATGGCTCGCAAGGTAGTTCGCCAATTTCTCCTGTCTTTGGCGAGTCTTTCAACCTCATCAAGGGATTTTACGCCTGTTAATTTGGCCTCTCCAGAGTTTCAGGCATCTTTGCTCTCTACACCCCCTAAAAACATAATCTGAAATGCTGATACTGATATTTATGCAGTTTAACTATCACTGTCGTCACACTTCAGAAAGCATTGACCTTTGACTTTTCCATTCCCCGGGTTTACGAGTTTTCACTTTTCCCCTTGCGCCAGATAATGAAACATTCAAGTCCGCTTCATATGCTCTACATCTCCATACAGAATGTTGATGATTGGGGAGTTTGGTGGTATCAGGTTCTTCCGAAGATCTCCCAATGCACTGCAGTCCAGCAGGTGGTGCTTAATAGTTTCTTCTTCTCGTCTGTTGCTTCAGAAAGCAATAGGTAACCATAGTATTACCAGTCACACATGTCATCTTGCAAATAGTGAAGTACATAACCAGCACTTACAAACAGCAAACTATCATTTAACTAACACACTGACAGCAACAAATTCATATATATAATTAACATACAACAAACAATACAAATCTGTACAACAATTCTTTGCTTCATTAAAACAAGCAGTGTAACATTTAGATTGTACATATTTCGTCCGCGATTCCGGTGACACTTTCAAAATGGCGAATGCGTGCCTAGTTACGAGCGATGCCGAGCGAGAAAAAGGACGCGAAGCATGGAAATTTTTCAATTTCTGATGATGTATATACGGGTATGGACATGGCCTATGGCCACCCCGCTGCTCTTGAATGTTTTCTAAGTAGATCTAGACATATTTAGACGACTGGAGGAGTAGTTAGGAGGTTAGTTCAGACATTCATTCAGCGAGAATGCAATACGGAGTCACAATACGAGATCGACAAGTAGATCTACACATCTCAGATGGTAAGTAGGGGTAAGTAGAGCGAATCTAGACCTAGTCGATGGTGAGCTGGCCACAATCAGTGTCTAAAAACATCACATTACTTCTTTTTTCCTAAAAAACTCTGCATTTATCTTCTTCTTCTTCGTTCACTTCTACCACCAAAAACCGCACTGTGAACCTACTGAATTCACGCCTGTGGTCCTCGTTAGGTCCCGTGGTCCCCTGTGTGGTCCAAAATAGACCACACGAGATCCACGAAAGGACCACAAGAGATTCAGAGTGTCACAGTGCTTTAGCCTGTATTCTTGGTGGGTCTCGGAAGCGGGATTGCGTGACACCGTGGTTTTCATTGCACCAGTTAGAAATGAAGAAAATAGTTGGTGTTCAAGCGCTAAAGGAACGTAGAGACACAAAGGTCATGACCATGGGAGAAAAATTCCTTAGCTCTGTAAGCCATCCCCTGAAGGAGAGATTCAATAACTTGGCATTAGGACGGCTTAAAAGAAGCAGCTTCATTCATCAGGCCAAGCGTATGCGTAAGCTGATACCTGACCTTCCAACTGTAGTCGCTCCATTATCATCTGTACCAGAGCATACACCATGGAAAGAAGCAGATTATACACAAATAACTATTCAGACTGAAGTGAAAGGTGTGCAGAATGGTGAGATGCAGAGCAGTCTTGTAAGATCAACAGCCACACTTAGTGTTCTAGATGACAAATATCCATGTGACACCTGGATACGTGTGTATACAGATGGATCTGCACATAATGCCATAAAGAATGGAGGGGCAGGAGCATATATTGAATATCCAAACAACACCATTGACAAGATTTCCATACCCACTGGTAAATACTGCAACAACTTTGATGCAGAAGTTAGGGCAATTATTGCTGCAGTTGAAAAACTATCAGACTCCAGAATTGATACATCTCTCTCTCTCTGAACCTTAAGTGCCCAGGGCACATGGGGCTTCCGCAAGGGTTTTCCACAAATGCCTGTCTTTCGCCTTTTTTTCTGCTCTTGCCCAGGTGAGCCCTCTATTGCTCAACATCCTTTCTGTTGTTCTTCTCCATGTCTCTTTTGGTCTACCCTTACTTCTGCTCCCCTGTGGTGTCCATCTTAGTGCTATTTTTGGTAGTGAGTTGTCAGTCATTCGGAGCACATGTCCCAACCATCGCCAGCGTCTTTCCTCAATAATTGTTGTCAGTGGTTTCATCTGCATTTCTGCCAATAAGATGTTATTTCTTATGGTGTTTGGCCAAAATATTTTTTTAATTCTACGTAAACATTTAGTCTGGAAAGAATTCAACTTGTTTTCTAAGGTTTTGGTGATTTTCCAGCATTCACTTCCATAGAGTAGTACACTTAGAACATTACTCTTAAATATCCTGATTTTCATATTTATGCTTAGTTTATTTGATTTCCATATATTCTGTAGCATTGCAAAAGCCTGGTTTGCTTTAGTAAGTCTGCTGTTGATGTCCTCTGTGCTGTCTCCATTTTCTACTACTCTGCTGCCAAGGTATACAAATTCGTTGACCTCCTCCACTAACTTGTTATCTACTGTCAGTACATTTCTGTTGTTCACATTTTGCTTCATTAACTTTGTCTTTCCTACGTTGATCTTTAGTCCTATGTTGTTTGCATTCTGGGTTAACTTGTTTATTTTTTTGAATTGATACATGTCCTGTAGTAATTCTCACAGATGCAAGATCAGTACTGGAGGCTCTTCAGTGCAACAAACTACCAGACCTTAAGGATGCCTTGTCAAAAATTGGCTTACAACATGGAGTCACTTTGCAATGGATTCCCTCCCACTGTGGGATACCAGGCAATGAGAAAGCTGACCACCTGGCCAAAGAGGGCACTGAAATGGAGCAGCCAGACATACCAATCACTTATAATCAGAAGAAAAGCATGATAAAAACCTACAGGAAGCCACAAACACCACCACATGATGACTATCACATGCTAAACAGAAAGGAACAAGTCACCATCTTCCGTCTCCGAACAGGACACAGCCGACTCCGAAGTCATATGTATACAAAGTTTAAGGTTGGTACTACTAATCTGTGTACATGTGCCCAGGTGCCCCAAACTGTGGAACATATCCTCCAGAACTGCATCAACTACGAGTCACTGAGAAATAATTACTGGCCCAGTGAAACCACTAAAGAAGATAAGCTCTATGGTTCCATACATGAATTACAAAAAACAGTGAAATTTATCCAAGAGACAGGACTGCAGATATAGACAGACAATGCGAACGAAGAAGAAGAAGAAGATTGCACCAGTTTAGTCTAGGGTTGGACTTTCTCACCGGAAGACCTCGACGTGTTTAGGATATCAGTGCATCCCCGCTGGGTGAGAGGCGGTAGCCCACCCAGGCCAGAGTTGGACTTTCTCACCGGAAAACCTCGACGTGTTTTGAGATACCCGTGTATCACCGCCAGGTGAGAGGTGTTTGCCCATCCAGTCCAGGGTTGGACTTTCTCACCGGAAAACCTCAGCGTGATTAGGATACGCAAACATCCCCGCCGGGTGAGAGGTGGTTGCCTATCTAGACTTCCCTGGTCCAGTGTCTCCGACTTCAGCATTTTGCGGTCGTGGCCGCTACCCTTCCTAGTTGTGACCAGGATGGAGCTTTTGTCCAGGAGGACGAATCCTCGCCACTAGTGACTTCTACCCCTGGGTTGAGCCGGTTTAGGCATTATCCCAGTATGGGCGTGTTTGGGACGGGACCGACCTCTAGAGCAGAGGTACTGTGACATGCATAGCCCTCAAGATTCACCCCTGGTATGAGCCGGTTTAGGCAAAATTCACCAGTATGGGTGTTTATCAGGCGTGACCGACCTCTAGAGCGGAGGTGGCATGACATGTCTAGCCATCAAGTTCCACCCGTGGTGTGTGCCAGGTTTAGGCATATTTCACCACTGTAGGTGTATTTCGGACGTAGGCGGCCTCTAGAGCAGAGGTGCCGTGGTATAGCTCTCGTAGCGATACTACTGGACATACCAGTTAAACTTCACTTTCCACCACCTTTTCCCATCGGCTCCGCACAGCAACCTTTATTTCTTTTCCGCATTTACTTCCTTAACCGGGAGGAGCTTCACTCCACGCACGGCATTTGAAGAGTCTCGCCAGCAGTGAGACAAGCCGGTTCATGCATTTCACCCGACATGACTGCACTCAGGACGTGGCCAACCTCCAGACCAGAGGTGCCATGATTTGACTGTTTGCTTCGCTTTATCCTTTCTACCACCTTTTCCGCAGTGATGCTGCGCGGCAACCTTATTTGTACCTTTCTTCACTGGCCGGGAAGAGCACCGCTCCACGCACGGCAGCTGAAAAATCTCGCCAACAGCGACTCTGCATTTATGAAATTTTCATTCATTTAGCTATACTTTGAAACATATTATGTATACGGAAGTACATGGAACTACTGTTTTCCATTCCATTTTACAACTAGACCCCCTTACAGACCAAGACCCTTGTTTTTACTCCCGCACCCCACGACACATCCATGTTTCTTCTCCCGCACGGAAAGAGTTAATGCATTTAGTTCAAGTAATACTTTATTTTCTGAAGTTAATCATAAATGATTAGCATTTATTTGGAGGCACCTATCACTTCTGGAGAGTTTCATAAAACAACCAATTCTGCTCCTGGAAGATCAACATTTCAGAGGTTTGTCTGAAAAATCAACCTCTCCGGCAAAATCCATTTCCTTGGTTAGTGACTGGCTAAGCAATTACCACTCAGTACGCCTTGTGGCATCTTGCAGGGCAGCAATAAATTCTCTCCACCTCTCACGGTCTGCAACCAGCCCCTGTATTGTGCTCCAGCTGTGCTGCACGCTGCTCATTTCTCTATGGCGATATGTTAAGAATCAAAAGTAAAAAACTTTTTTTTTTTTTAAAAATTTCTTTTCCCATTATTTCTGAAAACTTGCAACTACTGCAGTAAATAATTATAAAGCAGACACCAAATATTCAGTAAACAATCATGACCTTCTGCAGTGGAAATGTTAAACAGTCATCCTGACCCACTCACCTTCAAGCGTTTCAACCTGGCCATGAGATCGGCACTGATTTCACCGTCCTCAAACTCCTCACTGTCAGCACCGTTCTCATCGGAGATTTCTGCATGGTCCTCAGCACTATGATGCTTCTTACTTCCGAAGTCCTTTTCCTCAGTGCGCACCACTCCTGCAGACAAGGAACATAACATAGCTTCAGAATGATGCTTCGGCACTTGTAGTGAGATTAATAATTTTATTTTATTTATGTCAGCTTATAATCATTAGCATAAAACCACTGCCATTTTCGATGGCAGCTAAAATAACTGTTTCAAAATGGGAGAGCATAAGAGCTAGACAACAACTGCTGAACATGACCCTATCATACTTCTATGCCACACTTCTGACAATATCTTCACCATGGCAACGGCTGTAAAGATTTTTTCTGAGATCTTCACTATTGTATCAAGTACCAAGATTTTAAAAATGCTATCAGCATTTAACTCAGATCGGTTACAATGCAAATCTGATGTAAGAAAATAACAGATAGCCTGTTTTCACTGGCTAGCAAAATAGGACTTGAATCACCAGCTAGCAAAAGAGGACTTGAAATTAACAAGGAAAAAAAAAAAAAAATAATGAAACTTCCCATTAATCAAGAATAAAAAAAAATATACACAGAAGGAACAGTTGTTGAAGAAGTACATCAATCTGCATACCTCGTCAGCTACTTATACCAGAATGGTGACGCCAGAAAGAATTAGAATTGCAAAATCAGCATTGACCTTTGCTGTTGGCGAGAATCTTCTGCTGCCGTGTGTGGAGCAGTGCTCCTCCCGGCCAATGAAGAAAGGTGCAAATGGGGTTGCCAAGCAGCACCATTGCGGAAAAGGTGGTAGAAATGATAAAGCGAAGCAAACAGTCAAATCATGGCACCTCTGATCTGGAGGTCAGCCACGTCCTGAGTGCAGTCATATCAGGTGAAAAGCATGAACCGGCTTGTCCCAGAGGTTAAGACACTGCTGGCGAGACTCTTCGAATGCCGCGCGTGGAGTGAAGCTCCTCCCGGTCAAGGAAGAAAATGCGGAAAAGAAATAAAGGCTGCTGTGCGGCGCCGATGTGAAAAGGTGGTGGAAAGGATAATGTGAAATTTAATCGGTATGTCCAGTAGTATCGCTGTGACAGCTACACATACCATGGCGCCTCTGCTCTAGAGGCCGGCCACGTCCGAAATACACCTACACTGGTGAAATTTGCCTAAACCGGCACACACCAGGGGCGGAACTTGATGGCTAGACATGTCATGCCACATCCGCTCTAGAGGTCGGTCACGCATGATATACACCCATACTGGTAAATTATGCCTAAACTGGCTCACACCAGGTTGAATCTTGAAGGCTATGCATGTCACAGAGGCTCTAGAGGTCGGTCACGTCCCAAACACACCCATACTGGGTTAATATGCCTAAACCGGCTCAACCCAGGGGTGGAAGTCACTAGTGGCGAGGATTCGTCCTCCTGGACAAAAGCTCCAGCATGGTCACAACTAGGAAGGGTAGCGGCCACGACCACAAAATGCTGAAGTCGGAGACACTGGACCAGGGAAGTCTACATGGGCAACCACCTCTCACCCGGCGGAGATGTTTGCGTATCCTAATCACGCTGAGGTTTTCCGGTGAGAAAGTCCAACTCTGGACTGGATGGGCAACCACCTCTCACCCGGCGGTGATACACGGGTATCTCAAAACATGTTGAGGTTTTCTGGTGAGAAGGTCCAAGTCTAGCTTGGGTGGGCTGCCACCTCTCACCCAGCGGGGATGCACTGATATCCTAAACACGTCGAGGTCTTCCGGTGAGAAAGTACAACTCTAGACTAAACTGGTGCAATGAAAACCATGGTGTCACGCAATCTGCTTCAGAGACCCACCAAGAATACAGGCTAAAGCCCTGCGATACTCTGAACCTCTTGTGGTCCTCTCGAGGATCTCGTGTGGTCCTTTCGGGAACCACACAGGAGACCACGGGACCTAACGAGGACTACAGGCATAAATTCAGTAGGATCACAGTGCGGTCTTGGTGGTAGAAGTGAACGAAGAAGAAGAAGAAGCATTGACCTTCAAGAATCTCAAGAATGTATGGCATTCAAAAGTTACAAGCACAAAAACCAAGTTAAGATTATTCAATTCAAATGTAACATCCACCTTCATTTATGCATGCTAATGCTGGAAAACTAAAGAAATAGACAACAAATTAGACTGTTTTGAAAACAAATGCCTACAGAAATACTCAGTATAAAGTAGAATAAATTCAAGAACAACACAGAGATAACAACAACAAACTGTCTCACAGGTGACAAGAAAAAGGAGATGGACATATATTGGTCATGTGATGAGAAGAAACAGATAATCCCAAAACAAGCTATCAAATGGAACACAAGAAGCTGAATAAAGAGGTCGGCCACATGAAACTCTAAAGGGGCATTGTTAAGAGAGGCCAAATTAGTAGATATAAAGTCCCTTGATAAGGTTGAAAAGCTTGACGAAAACAGGAAAACTTGGCGAACTACCAATGAGGCCTATGTGACGTTCATGGCAATGGAAGGATGTCAAATCAGCTGCAAAGACATTCACCCTGGCATCTGCTGCCAAGAATTAAAAACTGAATATACAAGAAGATCCTACAACAATTCACATTTTCAAATGACATAACAAGTCTTTCATTTGCAGCAACTTCTGCAGGTGGCCGACACATGATGGCGGTCTCTTCTGATATTTGTACACACAGGTGTTGGCTAAAATTCTCTCTTCATCACTGCACTCTCTGGAAGCAACATCCTAAAGAACAGAGCAGAAGTAGAGGTGATCTTCACCATCAAGGACTTTATGAAACTTGTCACTGCAATGGCTTCATCCTTCGTGTACGTGTGCATGCACCTGAAACTTGAGGAAAGCCACAACAGTAAGCTACCATTATCACTGCCCAGCAGAAGAGAAGACTGCTATTTGGAAGCGCAATATCTAATTACCTCATCATGAGTCTCACCTGGGTAACTGTCATTGTCACAGCTCTCTGTATCAAATATGTCACTGTTCAAATCAAATCTCTGGCGCGGAGTAACATCTTGTGCTGCTGATGACTCCTGGAGGATCACCCTCTCCTCTTGTTCAGTTGCTGCAGTATCATCATCATGATCATCATCATCATCATCACTGTGAGCAAAGTTTTCATCAGCATCATCATCACTGTCAAGTCCTATGTGTGAACCAGACATTTTATTCAGCCTTTTGCTCTCAAGACCCACACTGTCAACAGTTTTTTCTATACTGCACACATCAGCAGTATCCTTTTGCTGCTTATCACAAATATCTACTTGCTGTTTATTATAAACAGCAGCAGCATCTTCCACCTCTGTACGCAGCAAAGACACAGCAAGAGTATTCTCCTTCTCTTCTTCATCCTCATCATCATCAATGACTACCTGGAAAAAAGTAGTAAGAAGAAGAATACTGTTAATGTTAATCCTGCAATAAAAGGTCACAAATAATGAAACAAAAAATAAACCAAAAATAAAAATCAGTTCTTTTACATTTTCCACAGACAAGCGAAGAATGACTTAAAACCAGGAAATAAAACATCCACAAATTAACCCGGAATTAGAAAAAAAAAAAAAAAATTGTTACTTCCTCTTACAGCACTTACAAATTCTTATATCATGGCAAAATAACAAGGAATAACATTTTGGTCACACCAATGATAAATGATATAAAATGGCCGCCAGTCTTCAAAGTCACACAACCCGCTCAGGCAAAGGACCTGACCAGACCCCAGCATCCTACAGGAGAAGCTCTATGGCAACGCTGAAAGCCTGCGATGAGCTGCAGCACTTGTGAGAGAGATTGGTGTCAATGTCCGAGTGAACAACGAAGAAGTCTGCCAGTTCTGAAAATCTTCTTTCTGCCGTAATTTTATTCCGAAGTTTTCATGAATCAGCTTGTATCCATGACACTTCTCACATCTGCCTTTCATTTCTTGAAGAGGTAATGAAATGTAATATTTCTCAAAGAAGAATGTTAACTTTCAACAAATAAGCTAACAAGAAGAACCTTCATATAAGCTAACAAGGTCTCTCATATAAGTAAACAGAGCAAAATAAGCTAACAAGATCTCTCATATAAGTAAATAGAAAATTATGTACAGAACTGAGCAGAGGGTTAAACAGCTACAATTTCCCATGACCACTTGGACAGAACAAAAAAGTGAACCAACTTTAAACAGAAACATTTTTTTCCCACCCAAAAAGAAACACATAAATGCCTTTGGATATAAATGCTACAGAAGAGTTCCTCAAATATCATGGACATAAAAAAGAACAAATATATCTATCCTACAAGAGTTTAATATTGAAGAATACTGGCTAATAAAGTGGATTAAACAGAGAAAATTTAAATATTTCTGGCACATTAAACGTCATGAGAATTTAGAGAAGACAGTCTTGGAAGGGTACATAAAGGGAAAAAAAGAAAGAGAGGAAGATCAAAGCGGAAATGGCTGCAAGACATTGTTGATAATCTGCAAATGGATGCATCAGCAGCAGGGCATCTTGTTTACAACTGAGAGGCCTACAGGAGAGCTGTTAGGGAGGCAAAGTTCTGCAAGGGACATGCAAATGATTGATTAATTGACTGATTGACCAAAAAGATTTCTGCTTCTATTGGAATCTCTCTGGAGTGTGAAGACTTCTTCATGTAAGTGAAGAATTTATGTTATATTTGTCTTGTATCTTCATTACCTTTAAACTGAATAAGGAGACTAGGCCAGCACTTACAAATCTCAATGAAAATTATCTACAGTGACTTGGGAACAACACTCTCCAATCCAATCATCCCATAGTGACTTGTATGCTAATTCCTGATCAAATTATTTAGTGACTTGGGCAGTATGGTAATCCACAATCAAATTATCCTATGGTGACTTGGACAGTGTGGTAATCCACGATCAAATTATCCTATGGTGACTTGGGCAGTGTGGTAATCCACAATTAAATTATCCTATATTGACCTGGACAATGTAGCAATCTGATCAAATGAGTCAATGTTGACTTGGACAGTGTAGCAAATCTGATGAAATGACTCAATGTTGCTGTGACTTTAGACTGATATTCCCTGACCAAATTATCCAGCACTAACTTAAAGCTACTGTAATCCACAATCAAATTACCATATGCTGACACACACAAGGTGGCAATCCCTGCTCAGATTACTCTCCGAGCTGGACACTGCAATTAATCCATCCAACTTACCCTCCGTCTGCCTCTAGCCTTCTGTCTGCTAATTATCTGGTCGTCTTCATCATCATCTTTGGCTCCAGAATCTGACCAAGACAGTTATGAGACATTATACAGTCAGTAAATTTTAAATTTCTGCCTACTTGTGACTACCTGTGTAAGTCAAATATAATATCTAAAAATATACTGGAAAATGATGCAGACAACTGCATGTACACTGGAAACCTTCCAAACCAAATGTCTACGGAAAATCAATGGAAGCATTCCGGCCAAATATTGTAAGAAATGACGTCCTGTTAAGAAAGACAGACATGACACCATAGTTGGCCAGTGACTAAAAGGAAGAGGTGGTACTGGATTGGCCACGCTGAGAATGATGCATGAATCATTACCATAAACAGTTTTAAAGTGGGCTCCTTAGGACAAAAGAGGCATGCAACGATGAAAAGAGACATGGAAATGTACAGCAGAGAAAATGCTGGTAAACATGGGAATGATAAAGGAGACAGCCAAGAGGATAGCAAATGATGAATAAAAATGGAAATCTCTTGCTACCAGCAGCCCTGTTCTGTCTTGGGCATTGAGGGGACAATAAATGAAAGAATATCAAAAATAAAATATTTGCATATTCTTACATCCTTCCTGTGCCATTAAACATCACATAGGGCTCGCATGGTAGTTGCCCAAGTTTTCCTGTTTTCGGTGAGCTTTTCAACCTCATCAAGGGAATTTATGCCTACTAATTTGACCAAATGCCTACAAAATAAAAAAAAAAAACTCCCTGAAAACAGGAAAACTTGGCAGACTACCACGTGAGTCCTATGTGACATTTAATGGCATGGGAAAAATGTAAGATGTAAGAATCTGGCATCCCTTAACAATGTCCTTTTTAGAGTTCCATGTGGTCGACCTCTTTTTCTTTGGCCTGTTGTGTTTCACTTGATAGCTTGTTTTGGGATTCTCTGACTGTTTCTAATCATCACATGATCAATATATGTCCATCTCCTTTTTCTGACCACCAGTGATACAGTTTGTTGTTTGCTCCTCTACTTTATCTTTGCGTTGTTCTTGAATTCGTTCTACTTTTTACTAAGTATTTTTCTTAGGCATTTGAACATTACATACTACATATTTTGACACAAAATTACTACTTTGTAGTCTGAATAATGTATTTTTCATTTACAAAAATGAGTTATTGTTATAAACAATTTTGCACTGCATTTTTCAGTATCAAAACTTGTTTTGTTAAAGAAAAAGCATTACAAATATCAAATAATTACTGAATGCAGAACAAAGTCTAAAATGTTTTTTTTTAATTACTAACTGAATGCTTATATATATATATATTTTTTTTTTACATAAAATGTTTGCACAGGTATCATTCTCAACTAGCAAACACAAATGGCCACATTTAAAAACCGCACAGAGTTAGCTGAGTGGTTGGGCGCTTGGTTTGCTAATCCGGTGGTACTGGGTTCAGCCCCGCAGTGGGAATTTTTTCTAGTACACACCAAAAAGGCCCCGGGGTTGACCCAGCCTCTAAAAATGGGTACCAGAGAAATCTGGGAAGATAAAGCAGCCAGACGTGATACTGACTACATCACACTTTCATGTGCCGAAGGTCATGGAAAACACGGGCCTAACACCGTATTCCCCAATATGCTTTAATGGCATGGAAACGGGAATTTTACTGGGGTTTTCCTAATAAAACAAAGGGAGCAATGACAGGTACTGGCACCCCTAACTCAAATGCTGCAGTGGCCTAGAAATGTGAAGACTTCCCACCCCTATGGCATGCAAATGCTACAGAACATAGACAGAAGCAGGTAATAGTATGATGTACACATAAATGCCTTTGAATGTAAATGCCACAGAAGAGCTCTTCAAATATCATGGACATGGAAAGAACAAATATATCCACACTACAAGAACTTAATATTGAAGAAGGTTGGTTAGTAAAGAGGATTAATCAGAGAAAACTTCAATATTTTGGGCACATTAAACATCATGAGAATTTAGAGAAGACAATCTTGGAAGGATGCATAATGGAAAAAAGAAAGAGAGGAAGACCAAGGCGAAGATGGCTGCAAGACATCAATAATAATCTGCAAATGGATGCATCAGCAGCAGGGCATCTTGCTTACAACCAAGAGGCCTACAGGAGACCTGTTAGGGAGGCAAAGTACCACAAGGGACATGCAAATGACTGACTGACTGAAATTTCACTATAGAACTTGGATAAAGATGAAACCATATGCAGTCCAAATGAAAATATTTTACACAAACTAAAATAAAATTACGAAGACAAACCTTTTGAACTATAGAAATCAACCTCCATATCTGATGAAGTCCTCTCTCACTAAAACAGCAAGCACTGTTGTTGACGCAATATGTGAAGAGTTGAATCAATCTTTCTGTTGAATACAAAAGCGGAGTCTTCATAAAAACAATACATTTATTTACTAGAATTTTCTAAACCAGCAAGAAAGACCCGCTGGAAGTGTTCAGCGATTTCCCTTGAAACAAGTCTTTGTCAAAGTACTACTGCCAGCCAGAAGTCTTAACATAATTCCTAAATATAGACTGTTTCTTTATGAATGATGAAGCCTGTGCAATGATACAAGAAATGCATCAAACTACAGAGGGACTGTGCAGACAACTGATACAATGGTTATGTTTATTTGCTCAAAGTTATCAGTATTAAAGGGTACATTATTCTTCCTAGTGTAAATAGCATAGCAGTAACATGTTTTAATGGAAGCAAAGATGACCATGGTATGATGATACCATTATAAGGGCCAATAAACCTGAGCTAGCCAAGACCCTTATCACTTGCGCTCACAATTAACAGGCTGTCTTGTTAGTGATGGCTCAAAGTGGTTTCCCATGGTAGTGGGGCCTGCTGAGAAATTTGCTTTTTTTTTCAGATCCACTCCATGTCTTCAACTCAGTCACTGTAACTCACTCAGTTTGATAAGATGTGTTGTGCTTCAACATCTTCGCTGCACTGACTGCTCAGAACATACTACCGGCAGTTCAAGGGAGATAGGGCAATAACATTTTAAGCTCACTTCAATGACACATATTACATCACCAAAGTACTGCTGGAAGTAAGCAAACCGCTAATCTTGAGAGATGAATACCAAGCAATGATGCTGAAATGTAGACCTGGTTCAATGAGAAAAGGTGCTTTCTGCTGTAACACTGACAATATCAACCCCTTTATGCCTCTCTGATTCTGCTGTTTGTCTCTGGCTCTATTTATAGTGACATGTGCATCATTGCAACCCAAGCCTTCCTGCCAAATATGGACAGAATCCGCTGAAACAATCTTGTCTTGACAGCAAATGCAGATGACGTGGACACAAGAACTAACAATTGTTACTACCTTTTTCTTGTGCGTTCTGATACTGCTGGGTTTGTCCTTTTTTACTAATATTGGGTATTACTTCGTCATTACTTATTTGTATCAGGTTTTGTGCCTAATTATACGATATAGACTTGTATTTCGTGTAATCCAATATTAGTGGAAACTACAAGCAGTGTGCAACAATACAAACACGAACTTATCTCGGTAAATTCTAACGTGAATTGTCATTTAGTTTATTTACAAACAAAATAAGCGTTATCGACCTGAAATTTCAACTAATGCGAATCTATCTTTCATGCAAAATAACTTACTATCCCTGCTTACCTGCACAAAAATAAATTACAACTTGCCACAAAAAGGTTAGGCTCTCCGATATCGCTCTTACTTCCCGCTTTTAACACTATAAGATTGCAAGGCAAGTTTCGTGTTATAACTTCGTATTATTAGATATTCGAAAATCCAGTCAGCGCTGAATAAAATTGGACAGGAAAAGCCACTTATAAAGAGACTTTGTTCTCAACAGCTCATATGCCCTGAAAAGGTGGTTTTGTTTGCACAGTTCTCTACTTTAAAGAATGACTCAAAGATATACTGAAAGGAACAGTTAGAATCTGAAACTGTTTGAGCTTTCAATCCTTTTAGATGTACCATCTCAAAGAAAGATAAAATTCACATTAAAATACCAAGTGAAAGTACAGTACAATACATACATACGCCAGTAACATAGGCTTTTATTATGACTACGAACTTATATGTTATGTATGCACTGTACTATTTTACTCTTGACAGCGCAAATCCCTTTGTTTACATGAGAAATGAGACATAAGATATTCATGATCCTTGTGGGAAGCTGTTTAGTTCGCCACGTCCGGTTATGTCTGCTATGCTCCGTTCTCCGGTCGGAAATGTTGTACTCTGTTGTAATATTATGGGACCACTGACATACAGGCCGTCGAACATTGTCCGAATGGACGTTATGATAGGGTCCTGTATTTTTAATTTACTAGAAAACGTAAAATAAAACTTTAGAGACATCATCATCATCATCATATGCCGTGCCGACTGGCTTTGGCTATTATGCTTCTCCATAGTACCCGATCCTTCATGCATGCCGTTAGCTCAGTTGATGATCTCCTCTCACACCATCTCGTCAGGCTGTCCAATATCATTTCTCCCGGTCTTCCCCTGGATCTTTTTCCCTCTGTTTTTCCTGTTATTACAATATTTTCAAGCGCCCTTTTCTCATTGTATGTCCTATGAAAGTACACTGTCTCTCTCTTATTTTTTTCGACAAGATTTTTTTTGGTCTCTCGAGCTCTTCTCATACATTCTTCATTAGTTATTTTTGCTGTCCAGGGAATTCGCAACATTCTTCTAATAAACCACATTTCTACTGCTTCCAATGAGTTTTGTGTAGACCTGTCTATTGCCCATGATTCACTTCCATATAATAAGATAGGTTCAAAATGGCATTTTAGGACTCGTTTTCTAACATTCATTGATAAGGATGTGTTGCATAATATGTTTCCCATTCTCTGAAATGCAGTCTTTGATTGACCTAATCTGTCCTTAATTTCTGTTTATACAGATTTACAAGATGTTAAAACTATTTAAAACAAAAGTAGGAACAGCTTTATGAGTTAGCAAGCAAACATTTGTAATGTTTCGATTTACACCTTGTTCATACAAAAACGTAGAGGACTAAAGAAAAAAGATGGTTGTTATATATCATTCATGTGAATTTATGATTTGTCTTCTTTGTTTTTTCTATGACTAAGTTGTAAACGAAATATTACAACTGTATGGTTGAGATAAGACAGATGACTGAACAACAACCAGTCTCATGGGTGATCAGGAAAAGGAGATGGACATATGTTGGTCACTTGATGAGAAGAAATAATCAGAGAATCCCAAAACAAGCTATCAAGTGGAACACAACAGGCCGAAGAAAAAGGGGCAGACCGCGTGAAACTCTGAAGAGGACATTATTAAGAGAGGCCAAGTTAACAGGCATAAAATCCTTTGATGAGGTTGAAAGACTCGCCGAAGACAGGAAAAATTGGCGAACTACTTTGCGAGCCCTATGTGACGTTTAACGGCACGGGAAGGATATAAGATAAGATATAAGATGGTTGTTAACTAATAAAACCGTTCCCGCTTATAAAACCGTTTCCGCTTATAAAACCGTTCCCGCTTATAAAACCGTTCTCGCTTTTGTTCAAGTTCTTGGCCACGCTAAATCAGAAGCCCGATAGCCAAGACGGAGTCAACAGTCTTCTCCAGGTCCTCCCAGCATCCCCACAGCTTCCACCTTTGGCCCGAGCCCTGTGGCTAAGTCTGGCTGCGTACATCTGTAAAAGGTTCAGCGCTCTTGGAGAGCATGTTATGGAGCCTACTTTTGTTTTAAATAGTTCTAACATTTTATTACCATAGCTTTACTGCAGTTCTTTTGTGCATATTTATGTATTTAGTCGTAAATATAATTATACCCAAAAGAACTATTCGTGTGTTATAGATTTACACGTTCGAGCTATGCTAAATGTTTTAACATCAGTCATTTGGATGTCCCCTGCGGAACTTTGCCTACCTAACAGCTCTCCTGTAGGCCTCTCGGTTGTAAGCAAGATGCCCTGCTGCTAATGCATCCGTTTGCAGATTATCAACGATGTCTTGCAGCCATCTTCGCCTTGGTATTTTCTTTTTTCCTATTATGTATCCTTCCAAGACCATCTTCTTTAAATTCTCATTACGTTTAATGCGTCCAAAATATTTAAATGTTGTCTGTTTAACCCTCTTTACTAGCCAGCCTTCTTCAATATTAAGTTCTTGTAGTCTGGATATATTTATTCTTTTTTTAAAAATATTTAAACATACACCTCCAGTAAAGATGCATTATATTCAGCTTCTATATGTTAGAGCAAAGATCTTACAATTATTGTTGGAATTTGAAATCTCACGATGAACAAGATTCTCCATGAAACAGCATGTAAACAGAGCACATATACAGTTGTCTCCTGTAGTCACCTGTCTCATTAAGCAATGAGTCTCCAACATTGTTAAAATAATTACTATACTGATGGTAGTATTGCCATATTTTTGTTCGTTTTTTTAAAAATATCTGTGTACGGTTTTCTGCACGTGTTGGCAGGCCCCCATGGGAGGGGTTTCAGTCTGTGCTTTGCTCCGGAGACTGGAGGGTTTTCCCTAAAGGTGGATCCAGAGTGGTTGAAAGAATTGGCGGGGGGGGGGGGGGGGGTTGGCTTACAAAATTACTCTCGGTTCCCAAATGTGAATGTGAACCGTTTTTGGACCGGAACAAATTTTGTGGCAGATTTACGTACAGCAACCAGTTGCGGATTTTACATTAGACTATACTGAAGCCTTGGGATTCGAAAGGGAAGTGGCCCAGGATGAAGGGGGAAAACTCTGAAAATACGAGTTACTGTTTCATGATTATTTTTTTTTTATATACATCACTAGATGAATGGTGTAAATCGGCAGGGACAAAGGCTTTTTATTAAGTTTAGCCTAGAGTGGTGTTGGTTACTCCGCCCCTGATGCCAACATTCACAGATGTACTAGTGGTAAACCTTCAGATTTTACTATGGGTACCTCTTATTGTGGCTGCATCTACGGGCTGCTGTTTAAATAAAAGAAGAAGAAGAAGAAGAAAGAAAGGAAAAAAAACGTTTGCAGTAGCTTCTGTACTTCTGCAGCCTTCAAGTTCTAGGAAAAGTAAAAAAAGGTGAAGGTAATCCTGTCATGCCTTAGATCGCGTCACCGGGATACGAAGCGTGATTAGACGAGGACATGACGGTAAACAAACGAAGAGGTCCTAGAAGAAGTTCCAGAACAACGGAAACTAGTTCAAACTATAAGGGGGAAAAAAAAAAAGACTGTCAAAATATTTTCTTGGACATGTCATAAGAAGACAGAAATTGGAGAACTTGGTAATGACTGGAAAAATTCAACGGAGATGGGTAGAGAGGAAGGTCAAGAGAAAAAATATCTCACTGGATTGATCAAGTGGCATAGAAATAGAGAAGCATTGGGTTGACCTAGTATTGATCGTCAACGCTATCTGGCGCGGCATATAACAAAGCAACAACAACACCAGCAACAACAACAGCAACAACAGCGATGATGATGATGATGACGATAATGCAAATCCCAAGTAATCCCAGCTGTACTCAAATGCTAGGTAACGGGCAACACAGTCAACACAACACTGGGAGTTATCTCCCTAAAAACACTGAAGGAAATCCTGATGTCAAAGGTCGAACACGTGTGGCCATGCCCCGAGCGTAATGAAGCCACTCCCCAGGACCAGCAACAGAGGTAGGTCCCTTTTTTAACAGTTACAGATGATGATGATGATGATGATGATGAGGATGACATTCTCTGTTCCAACAAGCTTTGATACAAGCCAGATAGTTATGTATCTCATTACACTGTTCATATAATACAAAACATCTCACAGCTGGGGCGTTAAAAAAAATACAAACTCGATTATGGAAGCCAGTTGAATGTAAATCGCTCCACCGCTCATTGCTCATCCTTATTTCTTGCCACTGTTTTCATATTTAACTTTACATTAAACAAAGTTAAACGATATATTAAAAAAACAAAAAAAAACTAAACTCCTTGTTTCGAACATGGAAAATATTGCCATGCCTGATGTCCTGCGTCTGAATGCATTCTCACACCATCTAAACTTCGTTAACCATGTTTATTCTTACAGATTAACATTTAGTTTATTCTTAAAGCGTAACATTGTTACTAGTCACTAGTTAACGCTGAAGATATGACCCCAACACGGATTACCCCCCCCCCCCCCCATACTGACTTTTCCAAATCTTACATCATTCCCGTGTCGTCAAACGTCACATAGGGCTCGCATGGTAGTTTGCCAAGTTTTCCTAATTTCGGCGAGCTTTTCAACCTCATCAAAGGATTTTATGCCTACTAATTTGGCCTCTCTTAACAATGTCCTCTTTAGAGTTTCACGCAGCTGACCTCTTTTTATTCGGCCTGTTGTGTTCCATTTGATAGCTTGTTTTGGGATTATCTGACTGTTTCTTCTCATCACATGACAGACATACGAGGGGTGATTGATAAGTTTGCGGCCTAAGGTACAAAGGATTATTTGTGGACAATTTTTTTTGGATTATTTCTCAACATAGTCTCCTTGCAAGTTTATGCACTTAGTCCAGCGATCCTGGAGCATACTGATCCCTTCTTTGTAAAAGTCAGCATCTTGTGCCAGTAGAAAGTGGTCTACAGCATGAACGACGTCATCATCTGAAGCAAATTTGCGATCACTGAGCTCCTTTTTGAGTTTGGTAAACAGGTAATAGTCCGAATGGTCCAAATCTGGGGAATAAGGGGGATGTTCTGAAAGCTGGAAGCCGCATTCATGAATGGCAGCCATTGCACCGTCGACTTGTGAACTGGAGCATTGTCTTGATGAAAGATGACTCCTCTCGTCAATTTCCCTCTACGCCTTTCCTTCAATTTGACCCGCAGTTGCTTCATAAGATAGCGTAATAGGTCCCGGTGACCTTTCTGCCCTTTTGAAGATAGTCTACCAATACCACACCTTCTGAATCCCAAAAAATGGAAGCCATCACTTTGCCTGCAGAAAGAACCACCCTTGCTTTCTTTGGAGGTGGGGATCCATGATGTTTCCACTGCTTTGACTGTTCTTTAGTTTCTGGTTGAAAATGATGAACCCAAGTCTCATCCAAAGTCACAAAGTGCTGAAAAAACTTTTCAGGATCTGCAGAAAACTGGCCATGATTGTCTCTTGACATGTTGAAACGCTGTCTTTTGTGATCAGCTCCAAGAAGTTTCAGGACCCATCGACCAGAGACCTTTGTCATTTGAAGATCGTTGTGAATAATGGCATGAACACGTTCCTGGGATATGCCAGTAGCAATGTACCGCTCGGTTAGTCGTCGATCCTCCATTATCATGTCATGGATTCTGCCGGTGGTTTCATCGGTAGTTACCGTTCTTGGTCTTCCTGGACGTGGATCATCTTCCATACTCTCCCTTCCATGTTTGAAATGAGCTACCCATTTCTTCACTGTGCTGTAAAAAAGGGGCACTTTCCCCTAAAGTCTCTACCATATCCTCATGGATCTCCTTCGATGATAAGTCTTTGATGCAGAGGTAGGTCGATGAGAAATGTTATCCATTTTCTCAATTTCTGCCAACCCTTACCACTTCAGTAGCCTGCAAAAAAAAAAAAAAAAAAAAATTGGTTGCAGTTAATTTCTTGAAACTTGGTGTTTAATCATATATTAATCTGATCTACAAATGCACCTAATATCAACTGTGTGTTTCAAGTATTTGTACATTAGGCCGCGAATTTATCAATCAACCCTCGTATGTCCATTTCCTTTTTCTGATCACCAGTAAGACAGTGTGATGTTCGCTCATCTGCCTTATCTTTGTGTTGTTCTTGAATTCGTTCCCCTTTATACCGAGTATTTTTCTTAGGCATTTGTTTTCAAAAGAGTCTAATTTGTTGTCTATTGCAATAAAAGTATTGACTTCTCCAAACACATTATGTTAGAATACGATACATCTGCATTTAAACAGTATTAAGATGTAGGGATACAGATATATAATTCGTGGAAATATGTCATTTATGTTTGTATTTATAACATAATTTAAAACTGAACTGCTGCTGACAGAATGAATGAAGGGGTAAAATATGATGAAACATCATGTGTAAAAAAGAATTGTTGCTCCTGTACTTGTATATTGGATCTATTTCACCTGATACCGTATAACAATAGATTATAATAGATCCAGCACATCAGATGCTCAAATTGCTGTATGACTGTGAAACTTGAGAAGCCAACAAAAAAGATGATAAATTGAAAGCAACAGATATGTGATTTTGCCGAAAGATGCAACAGATATCCTGGACTGACAGAAAAACAAATGAAAGGGTCCTCAAAGAAGTTTCAAAACAACAAAAACTAGTTAAAATGATACGAAAAAAAGGCAGTCAAAATTTCTAGGACATGTCGTGAGAAGACATGTTAGAGAACTTAATAATGACTGGAAAACTAGAAGTAAAAGAAAAGAAAAGAGAGAGAAAGGCCAAGTGGCATTGAAAAAGAGAAGCATCTGAATTTATCGGAAACACAAAGGACCGCACAAAATGGAAAAGTACAATCGCCAACGCTAGAAGGCACTGCATATGATGATGATGATGATGATAATAATAATAATAATAATAATAACAGACAGTACAGTTTGTATCTATGTCAACATTAAAAATATTAACGCTTTTTCTCTCGTCATCTGCAATAGACATCATTGTCTGTACCGGTATCATAGACATCATTGTCTGTACCGGTATCATAGACATCATTGTCTGTACCGGTATCATAGACATCATTGTCTGTACCGGTATCATAGACATCATTGTCTGTACCGGTATCATAGACATCATTGTTTGTACCGGTATCATAGACATAATTGTTTACACCTGTGTCACAGGCATTCTTGTCTATACCTGTGACATAGATATCTATCTAAGATGTTCGTGTCGGGTGTCCTCTTCATCTACACAGGGTTCTGACCCCTAGCAATGACGCTCAACAAGAGACAATCTACTATGCTAACTGATAGCAATGGCCCATTTTCATTTTGCAAAATGAAGGAGCCAATCTAAGTGTGCAATTTTCTGTCATTCCATGTCCAGATTGGCTCAAATTGGCTCCATCCTCGGCCTCGATTTAGGCTGAAGCCAGGCGGAAAGCGCATTGGCGCGCGCTGATTTGCCTAATCCTTGGGACAAATGTTGCCAATCAGAGCCCGATCCTGACTTACGATCAAACTTCTGTATTCACATCCATCCCCTGCCCCCCCACCCCCCAAACTGCTCACAAACACACACACACACACACGCATGTCCCATCTTGAGGGCAAAGTTTTCAGCCCTGTCCGGCCATGGAGACTATTACTGGATATTACTCGCCAATTTCTCTATTCATCATCTGCCGTGTTCTCCTTTAACGAGAGCAAATTCCATTACTTGTCTATTTCTCGCCCTATTAGATCCCAAGTCTAGTGCTCACGTCCGGCTGACGAGCGTATAACGTTTCAATCTAACAGGGTCCCCACTCTTATTTTACCCTCAGTTTCATCCCCTTGACAATGCTTGTTTGACCTCCACTGCTCCTCAGCCCCAGGCCAGCGCTCACAAAATCGTTGGACTTTATTTTTTACGTTCAATCTTCCAGCGTTTTCTAGTTCGATGGCCGTCTCTATAGCAGATATTTTATTAGTTAACCTCGGCAGAGTATTAGAGTTTATAAGCTTACTCAGCTTTTAAAAAGTGTGGCCGGAGCCGGAGTTGTTCCCTGTACTACTTGCCGCAATGTTTTATGGATAAGGTTCAAATAGTGCGCAATGTAAACTCCAAGAAAGACGGGGAAAAGAGGGTCAGATAACCCTCGGGCGTATAACCCTCACTGATTTAGCGGATGAGCACAGCAGACCATGGCAATCATTGCAGACCAGATTGTATTACGATCACTTTCATGCCATCACAAACATAAGCAATAAGATTGGCACAGTAAGAAATAGAATCAGTTTGTGTGACTGGCAGTTTCCCTGCGGACACACACATACGCGCAGATTGGACACACATATTTTCACCCATACAAATGTTCACTGGGTACACACACATACACGCACATCTTAGCTTACAAACACACGTAGAAGAAAACATTAACTTACATAAAGCACACCTGTCTTGACCTACATACCTAGAAAAGACACGTACAGTTTAATGTTGCTTAAAGGTGCAATTTATAAAATATCCATTGTGGAATATATATATACATATTTTTTTCTTTAGCGAAAGTTTAATTATAACTTAATATATTTTTATTGTCATGTTATTATTCCATGCTAGTTCAAAATCTTTATATTATTGTTCAGATAAAAGGGATGGACTGCAGTAAAACTGGTTCAAATAAAGGTAACTAGAGGTGTATGTTGCTGTTTGACTGAAGACTGTCTTGGAATGGTACATAATGGGAAAAAGAAAGCGAGGAAGACCAAGGCGAAGATGGATGCAAACCATCGTTGATGATCTGCAAATGCATGCATCAGCAGCAGGCCATCTTTCTCACAACCGAGAGGCCTACAGGAGTGCTGTTAGGGAGGCAAAGTTCCGCAAGGGACATGCAAATGAATGAATGAGAGGTGTATGGTGCAGTTTTACAAGCGGCAGAAGGAGTGAGTAAAATTAGAAGAAAAAAAACGAATAGAAAGTACGAGAGTAAGATGAGAATGTATAAACGAAAAACATACTATTGTCCTTTTTTGGGGATCACACGGGGGAACCACGGGACCTATAGAGGACCACAGGTGTAAATTCAATAGGATCACAGGGCGGTCTTGATGGAGAAGCGAACGAAGAAGAAGAAGAAGAAGAAGACTGCTCTTACAGACACAGAATACAGTTACTGTAATTGTTTATTCTGAATAGTCCCGAAATTTTTATTTAGTAGATAATCATAATAGCCAACGCCAGTCGGCACAGCACCTGATGATGATGATGATGATGATGATGAGATAATCATTTATATATGTATATAGTTACTTCTGTACTGAGTGAATGGATAAGTGCGAAACGTAAATGTTATATTTTATTTTATGTCTCTCAGCTTCAATGTTAATTATGTTTGTTACATGAACTGCATATTTGTAGAATGTCTGGAATAGAATGAAAGATGTATGATAAAGGGCAGAATGTCAGACGGGGCTGCGTGCCCAATTATTAACCCTTTTGAAATAAAGATCAATCAATCAATCAACCCTCTCTCTCTCTCTCTCTCTCTCTCTCTCTCTCTCTCTCTCTCTCTCTGAATCTTAAGTGTTCAAGGCACATGGAGTTTCCATAAACCTTCGCCTTTTTTTCCCACGCTCTTGCCCAGATGAGCTCTCTCTGTTGCTCAACATCCTCTCTGTTGTTTTTCTCCATGTCTCCTTTGGTCTACCTTTACTTCTGTTCCCCTGTGGTGTTCATCTCAGTGCATTTTTGGTGATTAGTCGTCAGTCATCCGGAGCACTTGTCCCAACCATCGCCAGCGTCTTTCCTCAATAACTGATGTAGAAGCGGCTTCAGGAAACCGATATTAGAAAGCTGTAAATGTTTGCAGAAATACAAAACATTCAAGAGGCTTTGCCAGCGAGCAGCAGAAGTAAAAGGTAAATAACTCGTCCTTTGTTATTATAATTACTATTATTATTATTATTTAGTGGTGAATTATATCAAAATAGTTTTATTAGATATCTTGAAGATGAGTTGAGTCCATTTGAGGTACTGAAGGATGCAACAATAACAGCAACAAAAAACCAGACACACATATAACAGCTTGAAAAAAAGACATCTTTGACACTTTAAGTTCTAAAAATGTATTTGTGCACTTTGCAGGTATTGAAGACTTGATAAATTACGTGCATTCGACCAGCGACAGAATACCTGCGACGTGGGCCTCGATAGACTGAGCTATGACACTTAACGATCATCTCCTGTTATTACAAGTATGGCCTGATTTCCTTCTTCGTTGTGATCCGTGCTATTACCGTATGAACTTTGTATTACACAGATCAGATGTGACATGCTGGTCACTATCAGAATATTAGTAAAGAACAGAAGTATTATTTACGTCTTCAAAAATTATCATGAAAGCAAAGTTTACTTATTTGCATATATTAAAAAAAAATTTTCCATAAAGTTATGCCCCCTGCTCTCTCGCGCCCCCTAGGCAAACGCCTGCTCGGAGTAACATATACTGGATTTCTAGGGAACGATATTATTTCAACAGTTTGAACATTTAACAACAAATCTGGACTAGATGTTGTTTCCCTTCCAACATGTCAGTTTTGAGAGGGCAATTTCCCTTTACGCAATTACAGCAGATTAAAAAAAAAACAACTGATTGCCACAATTCCGGCTAACATCAATTAGATAACCTGTTAATTCAGTTTCTTTTAACTCATCTGTGTTTTTTTTTTTTTTAAGATTTCAGTATCCATTGACAGATGTGATTAGAAGTATTGGCAAAAAAGGTAAAGGTGACCCTGTCATGCTATGGAGGCACATAGGGATATGGTGTTAGTGCCCACATTTTCCTTGACCTGTCAGCACACTAGAGGGTGATATGGTCAGTATCACGCCTGGCTGCCTTTCCTTCCCCAACTCCAGAAGAAGTCGGGTACCCATTTCTACAACTGGGTGACTGGGGTGCCGCCGGCCGGATTCGAACCCCCGACCTTCGCCATGAGAGACCAGTGCACTAACCACTTCGCCACTCAGACACCCATTGGCATTTAGTAGCAAATGATTAACTTGGACAAAACTGTGGACAAAGCAGTTTAGACTCAAGAGAAAGGAAAATAGTAACAGAATGACCATGAACTGAACCCCGGACTTCAGTAGAGTTAGTAACCGATTAGTCAACGAAATATGACGAAAGAGGAAACACTGTAGAATTTCCTCTTCTTCTTCTTGGAACTGCGAGCTGGGTGTTCTTTCCAGCCGATGCAGTGAAGATGTTGAGACACAGCATCGTGTCGGATTGAAAGCGGATTAAGACGGCTATTTTTTTTCAGTTCCTTTGTGGAGCTAAAAGCAGGAGGGCGCGCAATACTTCTTTAACAGACTCCACCACCATGGGGACTATAGCAAATCCTCCCTTCGTTAGACAGGCTAGGCCTGTTGCTGGGGTTACCAAAGGAAAGATGAGACAGGTCAGCTATGGTTCGCCAGCCCTGACGCTAGTGTCAGCTATGGTTCGCCAACCCTGACGCTAGTGTCAGCTATGGTTCGCCAACCCTGACGCTAGTGTCAGCTGTGGTTCGCCAACCCTGACGCTAGTGTCAGCTATGGATCTCCGACTGCCAAATCGGACAACGTCTTCACCTCCAGATTGCAGAATTAAAAGATCTTTAATGTGTGCCTGACCCTTGGCGGTCAAGTAGAGACAGGGATTCTGTCAGTAGAAACGAAACTCGCATTCATCAAATTAAATTTTTTTTCTCTATATGTGAGACATACACATGAGGTCTTCTAAAAATGTCTAGTGCGTACTGGACAACAATAACAAAAGTAAGTAAATAATTTCCCGTGGAAGAGTTTCTGAGATTGTGGTGTATTTTGGTACACGTTTTAGTCCAGCTGGAAACAGTGAGGCCTGTATACAGGAAGGTACTATGATTACCCGCGAAAAACCAGGCATGAATGCTAATCATAACCAGCTTTTTTTTTGTTTAGGAAGACACTGTTCATTCTGGCAATAATCGACTCATAGCTGACATGCTAGCGTCAGATTGGCGAACCATAGCTAACCAAGACCAGGTCCAGTTTCTCCGTTGCTATCCCCAGTAACAGGTATAAGGTGACTAACGTGGCAGGGATCACCAAAGTCCCCACGGTAGCGCTGTCTGCTAAAGAAATTTTGCACTCCTCTCGTTTTTTTTTTAACTGTACTCGTGGGCTGGAAAGAAAATAACTGCCAAGACCCGCTCCAAAAGCCGAGACGATGCTGTGTCTCGACATTTCCACAGTATCGGCTGCAAAGAACATTAGCCAGCAGTTCCAGTGAAATTGAAGGAGAAGATAATGCTTAGCCGTGCGCGGGGATATACTGTTTCCAAATATGCTAAAATTGTGCTTACAAATATTAATGTGATAGAGCACAGCGCGGTATGGTTAGCCTTTGAAAAATCGTAGACAAAGCAGTTTAGACAAAGAGAGAAAGAAAAATGACAAAGAGAATTACCCGGGACTTGAACCACAGACTCCGGTATAATGAGCAACCGCCTAGCCACAAGACGAACTAATCGACTTGGCTTAAAAAAAATAGGTGTTCGGCGAAGCCTTCGATGTGTGTGTGGTCGAAATAATGACACTCGGAGAAGGGACGAGGTCACGACATAGAAATTCAGTTAAAAGGGAAAAAAAAGGCAATAACAACAATGGTGTATTTGCTGTTATTGTTGCACAGTAGCCACTAGACATTTTGGTGTATTTGTTGTTATTGTTGCCTAGTAGCCACTAGACATTTACATGAGACCATGTGTACGTTTATGTCTCAATCAAGCAAACAAAAAACAAACAAACCGGTACCTGCTAGAGACTGGATCTAAGCGACGTAATTTCCGTGTCATGACCTCGTTCCTGATCGGAGTGTCATGATTTTCATCAAGACGGGCATTGATGGCTTCGCTGGCAAATTTTTTTTTTAAAGTGCGGGATAGCGAAGTCGATTACTATGTTGCACTGTCGTGGCTAGACGGTTGCTTGTCCTGCCAGAGTCCATAGTTCAAGTCGCAGGTAAATCTATTGTCAGGTTTCTCTGTCGTCTGAAGTGTTTTCTTGCGATTTATCGAATACTAAACAATGAAACGCAAAAAAAAAAAAAATGATAAAACTAGAATAACCAAGGCCAGGACAGCATTTATCCAGCTTAACAAAATATGGTCATCTAAGAACATCAAAACAAGAACCAAACTTTGGCTTTCAATACAAACGTAAAGACTATCCTGCTATATGGTTCTGAAACATGGGTTATGACCAAGACAATACAACAGAGGATACAAACATTCATGAGCTACTGCTTGATGAGGATTTTAAACATTAAATGGCAGGACAAGATCAGGAACGAGGAGGTCTGGGAAAGGGCAGGACAAGAACCTATGAACCTACAAATCACGTCTAGGAAATAGAGGTGGATTTACCACACTTTGAGGAAGCCCAACACCAGCATAGCAAGACAGACACTGACATGGAATCCTCAAGGAACTAGAAAACGAGGAAGACCTAGACTTACTTGGAGAAGAGAAGTTATGACAGTGGCCAGAGACAAGGGATGCACATGGAAGGAAGCAGAGAATAATTCCAAGAACAGGGATGACTGGAGAGCCTTTATCCGTGGCCTATGCTCTCAAAGGAGTGAAAGGCGATGGTGATGAAACAAGAAACACTGTGCTGTGTCACTTTACTATGCGAAAGCCTCGTTGTTTTCTGTTTGAAAAAAAAAGTATCGCAAAAATTCTATCCGCGTGAAATTTAACCAGTTTAAAAGTCTAGTTTGTTTTTAATGAAACCGTCAAGTTTGTTTCTCCAGTGTGCATATTTAACAATTCATCGTTTCGTGTTATCTGGTTTTACTTTGAATTTTAAGTTTATTTATCTCAGTGTACAAGCACCCGTCGCAGTCAACATTAGCGCCCTCTAACGTCGTCTCCATACCACGATTTGAATGCTCTGGCCATTCTTCTGCAACAGCTTATTATGGTACACAACGAGCTCTGCATCCTCGCTCGACATGGCGGTAATGACTGTCACGTGCAATGTCAATTGTTCCGTGTCTGGGGCGCTCCATAAAACCAAGGCTTTTCAAAGCGTGGCTTGGGTGTCAGTGCTGGTTCGCAAGCAATGGTTTCCATGTCTCTATAGGTTCTCTAAGAAAACCACTTAGAGACCGGAGAATATAAAGCAAATTAATTTCATGCAGTTATTTCGTTTGTGGTTGATGGTAAAGCGGTTACTGTTTTGACAAAATTGCCAACGGATTCATCAAGCACACTTATCGGGAAGTCATTTTTTACAGTATCCTATTTGTGAATATTCAAAAGAGCTAAAAGAAATATTCACTTATTTAAAGTCAGTTTTCCACTATATTTTTAGTTTTGCTATTCATTTATATTTCTTAATTTCACTTCCCAGACGATATATACTAGGTGATCAGTGTATATATATATATATATATATATATATATATATATATATATATATATATATATATATATAGGGATGTAATCAGTAAAATCTGTAAAAATACATGAAAAGACTTTTTGACTCATCCTCTTTGATTTACTCTTTATATATGTATATAATTTTTTTTCGTTCATTGATTGCGTTCCTTGATCTGCGATTACCTTAGGCTCGCCCTTCTCGTATTTCATAATATTAAAATCAGTTCCAACGTATAATCTTTAAAAACATTCTATATTCTGTATTTCATATCCGGCAAGTCGAAAACATTTTAAACGTAACTATTTCACTTCTGAATTAATTTCCATTTTGATAATAAATTTTGATAAAAAGAAACTGGAAAGAGACTGCTCCATAATTCTTTTTTAAAAAAATGTGATGGGTTGGAAATGTGCTGAAACTTTGCCTAAATATCGCTCTGAGAGATAGATTTGCCCTAGGTGTGCAAGATCTGCCAGCATTGTCAGTGCTGTCTTGGTAAAAGGGTTAAGTTTACTCTCTAGTTTTGTTAGGTGTTTCTGGAATGTTCGTCTCCATCTTGGAAGTACTTAATTTGCTTGGTCTCATTTTTGTTTTTGTTTTGACAACACTGATTTCTTTCAGCCAGACACAGATAACCGTAAAAGACGGCACCTATAGTTTTTCGAAAAACGGTTAAGTGCCAATTATCAAAACTTCAGGCACTGTATTTTTAATATTATAATTTTATATATCTTTGTTCACCTATTCAAGCTATTTCGTTTTTCTTGTTAAAATTACTGTGTCTTTTGTGTCTATGAAATAAGAGGCATGTGAGGCACTTTTTATACATGTATGTAAGGCATACGAACAGCGAACAAAAGGGTTGCAAGTTCAATCTTAAACAAGAGTTGTTTTTTTTTAAGCTGTTCTGTTTTATGTAAAACTTTTATCTAGGAAGTGTAGGAGCAGAGTGCAGACTCCAGGATGTGCACCTCAAGAGCGCCAAACTGTTACACACGTGCACAACCGGACATAGAGACAGGGCTCTGGCCTAAGGCGGAAGATGTGGGGCTGCCAGGAGGACCTGGAGAAGACTGGCCTTCAATCTGGCTACTGGGCTTCTGATTTAGCATGACCAAGAACTTGAACGGCGAAGAAGAAGAAGAAGAAGCATCTATCATCATCATCATCATCATCATCATCATCATCATCATCGCCTTTCACTCCCTTGTGAGTAAAGGCCACGGATAAAGGCTCTCCAGTCATCCCTGTTCTTGGAATTATTCTCTGCTTCTTTCCATGTGTATCCCTTGTCTCTGAGCGCTGTCACAATTTCTCTTCTCCAAGTAAGTCTGGACCTTCCTTGTTTTCTAGTTTCTTGAGGATTCCATGTCAGTGCCTGTCTTGCTATGCTGGTGTCGGGTTTCCTCAAAGTGTGGCCAATCCACCTCTGTTTCCTAGACATGATTAGTAGCTTGTCCTGCCCTTTCCCAGACCTCCTCGTTCCTGATCTTGTCCTGCCATTTAATGTTTAAAATCTTCCTCAAGTAGTAGTTCATGAATGTTTGTATCCTTTGTTGTATTGTCTTGGTCATAACCCATGTCTCCGAACCATATAGCAGGACAGACTTTACGTTTGTAATAAAAAGCTTAAGTTTGGTTCTTGTTTTGATGTTCTTAGATGGCCATGTTTTGTTAAGTTGGATAAATGCTGTCCTGACCTTGGTTATTCTAGCTTTAACATCCTTTTCCGTTCCCCCGTATTTATCAGCTATGCTGCCTACATATGTGAAATACTCTACTTCCTCAATTGGCACTCTCTCAATTACCATGAGGCTATTGCTTGAACTATTACTTTTCATTTTTTTTTTGTGCCTGTTAATAAATATATAGTCCCAGTTTAGCTGAATTGTTGCTTAAGATCTGAAGTTTCTCTTGCATTTATGTGTGGCTGTGTGCCAGAAGTGCCACATCATCTGCGAAGTAAATAGTTTTATGTAAAAGTGATATTTTCTTTTCTTCTTCCATCAATTTTTGATTGTCTACAGCTTTTAAAGCAATAGTCATTTAATTCTCTTGATATACACTATCCATTCTAATTACAGAAGCACGGTTGTTTTAAGAACTCTAATGGAGCCTTCTGTCCGCATAACCATGATTAACTAAAATCTTCCTAGATATGCTCTTCTGGATGTTTCCTCGGACAAGAATGAGCTTAATTAATGGCGACAGTTACTTTTTGTGGCTGCCGTCGGGACAAGATCTTATAAAGCACAATTCACTATCCCCTTTTACACGTCCGCGTTTCAGGAAGGGCAACTGTGTTTCTCTTTGTTCATTTATTGCGTCCCTTTTGTTTACTTGGAGACCAGAAACTGAGTGAACTTGTCTGTGCTGGACATGCTGTCTAATAAATGTACGCTCTTTGTACATCGGATGTTTTGTGTAAAGCCGGAAGTGGTACCTATACTCAGGGGCGTTTATAAGGTGAGGGCAGATAGGGCACATGCCCAGAACGCCAGATTTGAGTGGGATGCCTTTTTTTTTAAATTTCGGTTAAAATTTGAAAAATTGAACGTAAAGGGGATATTTTCTATTTTCTGCGCTTTCTTTTCAGAGGAAATCATGTTTCTCTCTCTCTCTCTCTCTCTCTCTCTCTCTCTGTCTCTTCCCCCCCCCCCCTCCGAATCATTCCTCCTCGCCCACAAGTAGATTCTTTTCGTTTTCTTCGCTTGTAAGCTGTCATTGATTCTTGTAGCAGCCTCTGATTGTCACCGTAAACTTGAAGCTGTTGGCTTTGAATGAAAGACATTGTAAGAAAACATCAAACTGGAGTGAGTTATATGGTTTTCACCATTTTCCCTAACCTACTTAGTAGAATGGTTCTGATGAGGCTCCACCTCTGTGGACAAGCCGTGGATTACTCTCCATTGGTCAGTTTTGTTTTAACAACAAACAGTTGCCTGGATCACGAGGGGCGAGAGAGAGAGAGAGAGAGAGAGGCAGTGCTTTTACCAGTTCTGTGTTTCTTGTTCATGTGTGGGTAGCATCGTTTTGATTAAGGCCATGATAGTAGTGAACGGAAGGCTGGATGAAAGTAATGAAGCTGATTTGATTTATAAGTTGCAGACCCTTTAGAAGGTTATCATATTTCTCCCAAGATCTAGCCACTGTAGACTAATGGGTCATGTGTACAGACTCCAGATATGCCCTTATAAACGGATATCCTCATGGGGGTGGATTGCACTCAAAATATATCCCACAAAGAGGGATATGCGTGCAGGAGTGGAATACACTCAAGATATCCCGCAGTAAACGGATATCATTGTGTGAGTGAAATACACTCAAGATATCCCGCATAAACGGAGTGGAATACGCTTAAGATATCCCGCATAAACGGAGTGGAATACGCTTAAGATATCCCGCATAAACGGAGTGAAATACACTCAAGATATCCCGCATAAACGGAGTGGAATACGCTCAAGGCGTCACGCATAAACGGATATTCTTGTTGGAGTGGAGTACACTCTTCAGAGAATATTCTCTGGACATATTTAACGTTTGTAGATTTACGCAACCAGACATGGCCACGTGAGTTAGATCTGGGATAGAAGCTACGAGATTCCCGACATAGTGATAGATAGATAGATAGATAGATAGATAGATAGATAGATAGATAGATAGATAGATAGATAGATAGATAGATAGATAGATAGATAGATAGATAGATAGACAGATAAGGAGGGAGGGGGGAAAAGAGAGAAAGAGAGAGAGAGAGAAACTGGATTTCATCCAGGCAACTGGGTTCCACATTTAGCGTGACCTTGCATTTGAATGTTGAAGCAGAAATAGGTGTCTTATTCATTATTTAAGAAGATGATTTGAGTTCGTAAGATGGGCACAGAGGATAGACCCGAGGCAGAAGCTGTGGGGCTGCCGCGAGGATCATTTCATCCTGGTGACTCGGCATCCAATTTAGCACGACCCGGCACATGACGAAGAAGAAGAAGAAGAAGAAGAAATATTAAACAAACGAAAAGTGGAATTTATTCTTTGCTGTGATCTACGACACAAGTCTCTATGATCTACGACACAAGTCTCTATGATCTACGACACAAGTCTCTATGATCTACGACACAAGTCTCTATGATCTACGACACAAGTCTCTATGATCTACGACACAAGTCTCTATGATCTACGACACAAGTCTCTATGATCTACGACACAAGTCTCTATGATCTACGACACAAGTCTCTATGATCTACGACACAAGTCTCTATGATCTACGACACAAGTCTCTATGATCTACGACACAAGTCTCTATGATCTAGACACAAGTCTCTATGATCTACGACACAAGTCTCTGTGATCTACGACATAAGTCTCTGTGATCTAGACACAAGTCTCTATGATCTACGACACAAGTCTCTATGATCTACGACACAAGTCTCTGTGATCTACGACATAAGTCTCTATGATCTAGACACAAGTCTCTATGATCTAGACACAAGTCTCTATGATCTACGACACAAGTCTCTGTGATCTACGACACAAGTCTCTATGATCTAGACACAAGTCTCTATGATCTACGACACAAGTCTCTGTGATCTACGACATAAGTCTCAAGAAAACTATCTTGATTTAGCCAGTTGATGGCTTTGCTTGGGTATACTGTGTGTAAAACTGAAAGTGAAATACAAATGTCGAATGTCAAAAGTGTAATCACAAATATGTCAGTCAAGTCTGCGACATGGCAGTTAATTCTGGCACCCATCCTTTTGTAACCTCAGGTCGTGAAGCCACTGTAGGACCCGCCATTGTTTAAATCTGGCTCTCTCCAAGACCACGCTCTGGAAGATGGGGAGCGGGCAATTAGCTTTTCAATGGAGGCCAATTGTTCCACCATGTTCCCCTTTACACGTCATCGCTCTCGTAATGAGCGCCCTGTGCCGTACCCAAGGGAGAGTAGCCAGGCCGACCAGCAAGACGACATCTGTCGAGTTTGGTGTGAAATCAGGATTAAATATTTACGGTTTTGGGCGCGTGTGCTCTAGCGTGAGCTGTTATGCTCAGTTATTCGTTAAATACAAGCAGAGTCCAGCTTTGACGGAGAGCCGAGGAAGGCAGGAAGATAGGGGACAGCCAGGGAGGAGGAGGAGGGGGGGGGGGAATTTATACACGCATGCTCTCTGGTGTTTGTGCCAAAATGACGTGATCGTATGTTAACTGTTGTGTGTTACTGTGTTCAGTAAGATGGCAGCCACAGCGGGTGCTCAAGTTACTTGTCATGGCAGAGGGGAAAAAAAAACCAAACATACAAGATGACCGTATGATTGAGTGAGAAGTTAAAATGGGGACTTTATGTCTGATGAGGAGATAAACTGTGGAATAAATGATGAGAAGAAGAGAGAGGAAGAAATTACGCCTACTTTCCACAAAAAAAAAAAAATTTCCATTCTAGAGCTTCTGGTGAGAGTCAGTCCATCAGAAAGTGGATTCTGTAAATTAGTGCAAAACTATCCTTCCCCCAACCCCGCCCACTCTTTTGATTAACCATTCTGTTTTCACTCACTAAAGCTACACAGAAGCCCTCTGTACCCTCCCTTCTGACCCCGAAGAAATGTCCCCCTCCTACACATACACACATGCACACACACACACGCACGCACGCACGCACACACGCACGCACACTTGGGCCTAGTGAGAGTTCGGCTACTATATCGCTCATGTACTAAATGTGAAGAAAATGTGCCCCTACGATTTGGCATCTATATATATATATATATATATCATGACATCATTCTTTACATACCTGGTCGGGCTGACATGAAAATTTCTCCAAAAGATACCGTGGCCTCTCTTCATGTAGGAAAGAGATTCAACAAAAGGATACATTTTACCCCTGTACCCTTAATTTTTGTGTACGACCGTTCCTTTGCTGTTGTTTTTTTTTTTTTTTCTCGGCTGGGCCAGAAACAGGAAAAGTGGAATGGGGAATTAGAATTGTCACTGTTCTTCGTGCAGATTTTCATGTACCGAGGGTCATGGAAATACGGGACTAACAACGTATCCTCAATATGCCTTAATGGCATGGAAACGAGGATTTTTTAAAAAATTGTTTTTCGTGAACGTTTTTAAAAGTAATCTAACAGCTGATATTCAAGCGCTGTGTTTCTTAACCAGGGGTATTCATGCACCCTGCAGGTATGGGATCAAATGCTCGGAGTATGGGACCAAATAATGGGGGCAGGGGACCAGATGATGGGAGTATGGGACCAAATAGTGGGGGCAGGGGACCAGATGATGGGAGTATGGAACCAAATGATGGGGGTATGGGACCGAGTAATGGGAGCATTAGACCAAATGGTCGGAATATGGGAACAAATGATGGGTGTAGGGGACCAAATGATGAGAGCTTAGGATGGTGATGGTATGGGACTCATTGTCTGTAAGCAATTTAAAAAATTGTTGCTAGATTAGAATCTCTTTTCTGTTCCTGGCTTTCCATACGTAAAGTAAAACCGAAGTATTGACATCTGTGGAAGTGATACTGGTGCCCAATAAGACTCGTATTGATGATGATGATTCATTGAATAATTGATTTCGACTGTTTGGTGAAGGGGGTTATGAAGATATACTGAGCAGTCTATTAAGTGTTTATAATTGTAAAAAAAAAAAAGAAAAGATTATTGATCTGTGCTCAGGCAGAAGTATCGCTAGATAATTTTCTATGTTTGTGTGTCGCCGGGCATTGAGCGTTGACTTTATTTTGGCACCAAAAGACTTCTGAAGCAGATATTTTGTTTGAATGCATGAAATGAAATGTTATGAACTTTAATTTTTTAGAAGATTAGAATATGCAAAGTGTATGTAAACTTTCTTAAACGGTATTAGTATTATTTTCTTTGTGAAATGTTTTTGTACTTGTCCTATGTTATAAAATATTTGTTTGTTCTTCTCTCTGGTACAAAGATAACGTGAATGTGTGAATGAAAAGTTAAAATGTTAACTCTGTGTCTTATAAGAGTATAATCTGTAACGGATGAGAAAAATAAGAGAAAGAAATTACACTTACTTTCCAAATTACAGGAAGTCTTATATAATTCCCAGTCAAGCACTTAAGATGGGAGTAAAAGTCTCCGACATGATTTATGTAAACTAGTACAAAACTTTTTACAGATTTTCCTTATTGATGCCGGCAACTGTGAATTATTGTCCCTGGATTTAGTTGATAACTTTATCATTACAGAAATCACATGAAGGGAAAATTGCAGCCATTTCAAGTTAAAGATTAGGTTAATTACAGTGAGCAAGGTCCTTGGTATAAAGACAGCCTCAGCTTTTCAACAAACAAGCTATAACTAAGCTTTAAGAATAGGGCCTCTATGTGTAACCGGGGTCCATGGCATGACTTTGGGGCAATTTAGATTCTCGAGAAAGCATGATGAGCCCCCTTTAAAACTTAAGACTGTGAGGAGGAATATCAGACTGTTTCGAGGAACTGAGATAATAATTTGGCTCACTTGGCTCCATAAATGTATTAACTGACATACAGTTAATAGAGATGTAGGCTCGAATCGATCGACTTGGTTCGACTTGAAAATGAAGAATAACGACTCCGACTCGACTTGCAAGTTGACTTTTTTTTTTTTAGCCAATCAACTCGACGAGCATACCTCAGAGCAGTAGAGTAACACAACACAACCTTCACTGACATCATCAGCAGTATGTTGTTGAACACATCTTATTTAAATCTGCGTTTTGTTTAGCTTTGCCTCGTGACGCGTAGTTATTACACAATAGTATGTTTACTGTAAACAGTCTAATAACGGTAATGACAAGAAATGTACACACAAAAAAGACTTATTGTGCACAGTGATTGTGAAGTACATGAACAAGTGTTTATTTTTAACTAAAATAAACGTTGAGAAAGTCTTATTTTTATAAAGAGACAAAGTGAGACCTACACTCTAGGATGTGGAAACAAAATGTAAACGTGTGTATATATCTGAACTTTAAGTGCCCAGACCAAATGAGGCTTCCAAAAGGGTTTTCCACAAATGCTTGTCTTTTGCCTTTTTTTTCTTGCTCTTTCCCAGGTGAGCCCTCTATTACTCAACATCCTCTCTGTTCTTCTTCTCCATGTCTCCTTTTGGTCTACCCTTACTTCTGTTCCCCTGTGGTGTCCATCTTAGTGATATTTTTGGTAGTGAGTTGTCAGTCATTCGGAGCACATGTCCTAACCATCGCCAGCGTCTTTCCTCAACAATTGGTGTCAGTGGCTTCATCTGTATTTCTGCCAACAAGATATATATATATATATAATATATATATATTATATATATATATATATATATATATTATATATATATATATATATATAATATCCTTCCCGTGCCGTTAAACGTCACATAGGGCTCGCATGGTAGTTCTCCAAGATTTCCTGTCTTCGGCGAGCTTTTTAATCTCATCAAGAGAAGTTATGCCCACTAAACTGACTTCTCTTAACAATGTCCTCTTTAGAATTTCACGTGGTCGATCTCTTTTTCTTCGGCCTGTTGTGTTCCATTTGATAGCTTGTTTGGGGATTCTCTGATTGTTTCTTCTCATAACATGACCGACATATGTCCATCTTCTTTTTCTGATCAACCATGAGACAGGTTTTTGTTTGCTCATCTGTCTGATCTCTGCATTGTTCTTGAATTCATTCCACTTTATACCGAGTATTTTCCGTAGGCATTTGTTTTCGAAAGAGTCTAATTTCTTATCTATTTCTTTAGTTGTTTTCCAGCTTTCACGTGCATAAATGAGTGTGGATATTACATTGCAATTGAATAATCTTAACTTGATTTTTGTGCTTATAACTTTTCAGTGCCATATGTTCTCAAGATTCTTGAAGATCAATGCTGTTTTGGCAATTCGAATTCTAACTTCTTTTCTGGTGTCACCACTGTGGTCTATATAGCTGCCGATATATGCAAAATGGTTTATTTCTTCAACAGCTGCTCCTTCTACATCTTTTTGTCCTTCGTCGTTAATTGAGAACCTTCATTATTTTTGTTTTATTCTCGTTAATTTCAAGTCCTATTTTACTAGCCATTGAAGACAGGGTATCTGTTTTTACTTGAATTGATTTCATATTGTCGCTGATAAAAATTATGTCATCTGCAAAATCAAGATATTCCAGTTGGGTCTCACGTACCCAATCAATGCCCGTTTTACCTTTGCAGCATTTTTTCATTACGAAGTCTAAGGCAATTCTAAAAAGCAAGGGAGATAATATACATCCTTGTTTCACGCAAGTTTCAATCTGGAACCATTCACTCATTCCTTCGTCTGTATTGACTACACAAACATATCCATTGTAAAAGTCACTATTGGTGTTGACAATTTTAGATGGTATTCCATATATTCTTAAAATTCTCCATAATGATTCTCTGTGTATGGTATCAAATGACTTTTTAAAGTCTATGGAGTTCAGGATTAACGGTCTTTGCTTTTCAATATTTCTTAAAATATTATTCTTAGAGTAAAGATCTGGTCGAGACAGCTTCTCCCTTTTCGAAATCCTGACTGTTCTTCTCTCACTGAATCATCCACTATATCTTGAATTCTATTCAGAATAACTTTGCAAAATACTTTTGACACAACTAATAGTAAGGTTACTCCTCTCCAGTTGTTGCAATCGCTAAGGTTGCCTTTTGTCGATATTTTAACAATGATTCCTTTTTTCTATTTAGGAGGGACTTTTTCTTCTTTCCAAACTTTACTGGACATTCTCTGTAGTTGTTTCATGTTTTCTATGTTAATAGCTTTTAAAATTTCGGCTGTTATTTCATCTTCACCAGCAGCTTTGTTGTTAGCCATTATATTCACTGCTATTTCAATTTCATGTAATGTAATTTCATCCAGGTTTACATTTAGTTGTGGGAATGGTAAATCAGTTCCAAGGTCTATTAGTTCTTTTGGATATGGTCGATTAAGTAATTCTTGGAAGTGTTCGGCCCATCCTTGCTTTTGGTCTTTACTTGATGTTAAAAGTATGCCAGTTTTGCCAATGATTGGTCTTTCTCTGGATGCAATAGTACCTGTTAGACTCTTTTGTATGTTATATAAAGTTTTACTGTCTCTTGTTTTTGCTGCGTTCTCCGCTTCTTTCGCCATTTTGTCCATGTATTCTCTTTTATCCCTTCTAGCTGAACTTTTTACTTTATTGTCTAGTTCTTTGTATGTTGCTTTTGCCAAATCTCTTTCAAGATCTGTTTTTACATTCAACATAGCTAATTTGCTTGCCTGTCTTTCATGTGTGGATTTCCATGTGTTATCTGATATCCATGCTTTTCTGCTTGTTGTTTGCAGTCCAGCACTTGTTTTAGCTACTGTAATTATAGCTGTGCTGTAAGAATGCCATAAATCATCTATACCTGTCTCCTCTACTTCACTGAATGCTGTGAACTGTTGGTAAGTTCCAGATTAAAATTACTCTTAGTATTTTCATCCTGTAGACTTTGACTGTTTATCTTTCTAAGTATTGCTTTCTTGTGTTGTATGTATGTATGTATGTATGTATGTATGTATGTATATATATGACTATAAATGTCTGCGCTGACAATGAAAGAAGCTGTGATTCTTCTTCTTCTTCTTCTCTAGGAATCATTCCATTGCATACAGAATATTTTCTTTAGACATTTGTTTTCAAATGTGCCCCATTGTTTTGTATTTCTTTAGTTGTTTTCCAGCATTTTGCATGCATAAAAAAGTGTGGGGAGGGGAGGAGTATTACATTTGAGTACCAACATTTGAAATATGAAAGTCACACTTAAATGCATTGCTTTGCATATGTTTTCATTTCTTTTCTTGATTCTGTAGATGGATTTACTATATATATATATATATATATATATATATATATATATATCTTCATAAAAAAATAAGAAAGAATGGGTGAGAAATGGGGGTATTTTAGAGAGATGAATGACACATGATGATGATATCTCAGCTATTAATACGAAAAAAGTTTCTAGCGCAAGAAAGATAATTATTCGTGAATATTTTGTTCAGTTCTTCCAGAGCTACCACAGAAATAATGCGTGACACACGGCATAACACTTGTCCCCGCCCTGTAACCCTTGACCTTCTATTCGCACTTGCATCTGAAGGGTCAAACTCCCGAACCTGTAATTAGCGACGAAGACTGGCTCACTTCATGAATTGGCTCTTGTGTTTCTGCTTCCATCTGAATGCAAATTTCACCTTCAGTTTTTCTTATTGAAACCACTAGGAGTCCAAATGGTTATATTTTTGCGCAACTTTTCTTTGCTGTCGAACTCGAGAACCGCTTCCCTGGAGAATTGCTTTTGAAGAGCTGCGACAAGGGCCGGCAATCCGCGTCACAAATCCTCTCTCAAGCTCTCCCGGCGGTAATCTAGCAGAATGATACTTCTGCTCGGCACGGGACGCGTGCTGATAGATTTTTAATACTTTTAGCATTCTAAGAGAAATTCTAACCCGAAAGGGCGAAGCTGTCATTTCTTTTGAAGGAAAAAAAAATCTGTCAGAAGACATTCTTCACAGCCCACTCTTCTATGAATCGCAGCAACAACGTCTCACTGCATTTGACGAGGAATAACAACAGCTTAACAGCAGCTCATCATTCTTCTGTTAAAAAAAAAAAAAAACAGTTATACCGGATATTGAAACTAAGAATAGGTAAGAGAGGCTTTTGCATAGAAGCAATACAAAAGAAGGAAATTATAACGCTAACCAATATTTCAACTTCAAAGCCATCATCGGGACAGGCACGATACAACTACACAAAAAGAGGCATTCTTTGGTATACCCGCTAATATCTCACAAGTTAGAGTTTATTTACCACGCCTGTTCAATATATAGAAGAAAAATTGTTCATGGAGTTCTTTTATCATCCTAAAAAAATAACACTACTACTACTACTACTACTACTACTACTACTATTACTACTACTACTACTACTACTACTAATACTACTACTACTACTATTATTATTACTACTACTACTGGTACCGCTGCTAATACAACTACCACTCTCTCTCTCTCTCTCTCTCTCTCTCTCTCTCTCTCTGAACCTTAAGTGCCTAGGGCACATGGGGCTTCCGCAAGGGTTTTCCACAAATGCCTGCCCTTCGCCTTTTTTTCTGCTCTTGTCCAGGTGAGCCCTCTATTGCTCAACATCCTTTCTGTTGTTCTTCTCCATGTCTCTTGGTCTACCCTTACTTCTGTTCCCCTGTGGTGTCCATCTTAGTGCTATTTTTGGTAGTGAGTTGTCAGTCATTCGGAGCACATGTCCCAACCATCGCCAGCGTCTTTCTTCAATAATTGATGTCAGTGGCTTCATCTGCTTTTATGCCAACAAGATGTTATTTCGTAAGGTGTTTGGCCAAAATATGTTGCTAATTCTTCGTAAACATTTGGTCTGGAAAGAATTCAACTTGTTTTCTATTGTTTTGGTGATTTTCCAGCATTCACTTCCATAGAGTAGTACACTTAGAACATTACTCTTAAATATCCTGATTTTCGTCTTCACTCTGTTTTTTATATTTCCATATAGTCTTCAGCATAGCAAAAGCCTGGTTTGCTCTAGTACTTCTGGTGTTGATGTCCTCTGTGCTGTCTCTATTTTCTACTACTCTACTGCCAAGGTATACAAGTTCATTGACCTCCTCCACTAACTTGCTATCTACTGTGAGTACATTTCTATTGTTCACATTTTGCTTCATTAACTTTGTCTTTCCTACGTTGATCTTTAGTCCTATGTCGTTTGCATTCTGAGTTAGCTTGTTTATTTTATCTTGCATATCTTTGTGGGTGCTTGATAGTAGACAAATGTCGTCTGCAAAATCAGGGTCCTCCAGCACTGTGTCAAGGGTCCATTGTAATTCTCTGCGTTTGTCTGATGTTGTCTCCTTCATTAACCAGTCCAATGCTAAGATAAATAATGTTGGTGATATTCCTGCTTCACTTATGTTTGTACCCTAGTAAAGCTGCTGGAGGTATATTCTCCACAGATCACTTTGCACTGAAAACCCCTGTATAGGGCTTTGATTACATTCACTGTCTTATGGGGGAAGCCATGCCATCTTAGGATTTTCCACAGTGCATCTCTGTCGACACTGTCAAAGGCTTTCTCAAAATCTATAAACAATGCATGTGCTGTGCTATGCCACTCATTTACAAGTTCTAATATTGGTCTAAGTACAAATATGTGGTCTATGCATGATCTTCCTTTCACAACTATCACTACTACTGCTAGAATTACTACTACTACTACTAGTACAACTATTACCACTACTACTATGCTGCTGCTACTACGACTGCTGCTACTACTATTACTGCTGCTGCTGATATTACTACTATAACTACTGCGTTTGCTGCTGCTACTACTACTACTTTTACCGCTACCACTAATGTTGCTGCTGCTAATTTACTCTTACCACTATTACTACTATTACTACCACTATTGCTACTGCTGCTACCACTATCGCTGCAACTGTTGCTACTACTATTGTTACCACTACTGTTACTGCTACAACAACTACTACTGCTACTATTACTACTACTGCTATTACTACTACTATTACTACTACTATTATCACTACTGCTGTTGCTACTGCTACATTTACTACTACTTCTGCTGCTGCTAGAACTACTACTACATTTACCACTACTGGTGCTGCTGCTAATATTACTACTACATTTACCACTGCTACTGCTCCTGCTACTACTACTGTTACCATTACTACTACTGCTGTTACTCTTACTATTACCACTACTGCTGCTGCTACTACTACCACTACTGGTGCCGCTGCAACTTGTACACTACTACCACATTATTACTGCTACCAATAATAATAATAATAATAATAATAATAATGTTATCGTGTTGATGAAAGTTTGGGAAACAAAGTTGACAATGGCAGATGATGGTAAAGCTATCAAGAATAGTGAACCAGAACTGGCACTTATCCTGTCCCTCCTCTCTGCTGGTGCTCCTAGTAACAGGCTCAGCCCGGATAATGGCCCAGGGCTCTCTGTGGTCCACGTGGTTGTGACGTATGCTGAGATGGAAAGGCCCAGTTCGATTTGGTAGTCAAAAGTCCATTGCCGACATGCTAGAGTCAAAGTTGGCTAACCCCTGCTGACCAAGACCCCTGTTCCACCTGTCCGTTGGCGCTTCTGGTATCAGGGCTATCGTGGCTAATGGAGCAGGGGTCACCATAGTCCCCGTGGTGATGGAGTCTGCTAAAGAAGTATTGCACATCACCCCTGCTTTTTTTTAGCTGCATTTGGGGAGTGAAAATATAGCTACCATGACCTTCATCCAAGCTGAGACGATAGTGTGCCTCAAAATTTAGACCGCATCGGTTGCAAATAACACCAGCTCAAAATGCCAGGAAGATAGAAGAAGAAGAAGAATTCCAAGATATTTATGTGTGTTGTGCTGTTTTTGTTTTTTGTTTCTGTTTTTATTTATTTTTTAGTCTATCCAAGCCAGTCACAAGTAATCCACCCTCGCCCCAACATCATGCTTGTGTTTTCCAAGTCTTCAAGCCACAAGTAATCCACCCTCACTCCAACATCAAGCTTGTGTTTTCCAAGTCTTCAAGCCACAAGTAATCCACCCTCACTCCAACATCAAGCTTGTGTTTTCCAAGTCTTCAAGCCACAAGTAATCCACCCTCACTCCAATATCAAGCTTGTGTTTTCCAAGTCTTCAAGCCACAAGTAATCCACCCTCACTCCAACATCAAGCTTGTGTTTTCCAAATCTTCAAGCCACAACTAATCCACCCTCAGTCCGACATCTTCACGGCGTGGGCTGCTAAGAACATCCTGCTCACAATTTCAGAGATATTTAAACAACAGCTAAAGGTTTACGCTTGGTCTACAGCTTGTGTCTTATTTGCTATATGGGACACAGAGAGCCTGTCTGTTTTAGCTTGATCTGCTGTGCTAACAAAACAGCTGAGAAACACATAAATACCTTTGAATGTATATGCTACAGTAGAGTCCTTCAAATATCATGGACACAGAAAAAAAAAAATATATCCATACTACAAGAACCTAATTTTGAAGAAGGTTGGCTAGTAAAGAGGATTAAACTGAGAAAACATAAATATTTTGAACATATTAAACGTTATGATAATTTAGAGAAGACAGACTTTGAAGGGTGCATAATGGGAAAAAGAAAGAGAGGAAGACCAAGGTGAAGATGGCTGCAAGACATCGTTGATGATCTGCGAATGGACACATCAGCAGCAATTTTTTTTTATGAATAGGAAACAACGTGGTAAATTAAGAGAACACAGTTTTGTAGGATTAGAACTAGAGAAAATCATATACAAAGCACTTTAGTGAGACGCGAGAGAAAGAAAAATCACAAAAGAATTTACTGGGATTCGAACACGGACTTCCAGCATACCTTTATGTTTCTTGTAATAGACATGGATTCAACATCATGAAGGATTTGACTCCAACTCTACCTAGTGAAACGCCATGGATCATAACCAGTAATGTTCTCATACAAGAGGTGCAGCGTATACGAGTATATACATCAACACTGGATAGTCTCTCTCTCTCTCTCTCTCTCTCTCTCTCTCTCTCTCTCTCTCTCTCTCTCTCTGAACCTTAAGTGCCCAAGGCACATGGGGCTTCCGCAAGGGTTTTTTTACAAACGCCTGTCCTTTGCCTTTTTTCTGCTCTTGCCCAGGTGAGCCCTCTATTGCTCAGCATCCTCTCTGTTCTTCTTCTCCATATCTTTTTTGGTCTACCCTTACTTCTGTTCCCCTGTGGTGCCCATCTTAGTGTTGTTTTTGGTAGTGAGTTGTCAGTCATTCGGAGCACATGTCCCAACCATCGCCATCGTCTTTCCTCAACAACTGGTGCCAGCGGCTTTGTCTGCATTTCTGCCAACAAGATGTTATTTATTATGGTGTTTATTATGATATTTTTCACTTTAGCCTTCCTGTTTTGCAATATTTCGGCGCCACAGGTGAACCAGCGAGTGGAATTCCTGTAAGAAACCTTTGTCGTGACTTCTCTGCTATCAAGCACCGAGTCTTGGCACCTCCGTTTTAGTTCAGAACTTTTTACCAACTAAGATGATGTTTCAGGAGACAAAAGAGATGAAAGCCGCGTGAGTGTGGACAAATACAAGGAATAAGGGGGAGTGCAGGAAGACTCCGACATGGCGTCTTTCCGAAACAGGTTTGGTGGCCTGCGTTGTGTGATGCCGGGCATTGTCTTGGCAGACCAGGTACGCTACCACGAGAGCATCCAACGCTGTTTGGACACTGTCGTCGGCTTTAAGTTTTGCTCCAGCACGCCACCGTAGGCAGGACAATAGCTCCCGGCTGTATGTAATGTGCTAACAGAATTCTTCTATAATTCCAGTCAACATGACTTTACCAGATGACGGAGTGTAGAATCTTCCTGGCGTCGTGGGAACTGGAGTGCCACAACTCGTGGCTGGATCTTTTTGCACTCTGGTGTAAAGTGACGTACCCATGATTCCTATGGTGTAAAGTAATGTACCCATGATTCCTATGGTGTAAAGTAATGTACCCATGATTCCTATGGTGTAAAGTAATGTACCCATGATTCCTATGGTGTAAAGTAATGTACCCATGATTCCTATGGTGTAAAGTGATGTACCCATGCTTACTACTTAACTGACCTTGCTGCTAACAGATAATGTTATCTGCTTACTACTTCACTGACCTTGCTGCTAACAGATAAGGGTTATCTGCTTACTTCTTCACTGACCTTGCTGCTAACAGATAGCGTTATCTGCTTAATACTTCACTGACCTTGCTGCTAACAGCTGGCTCTCTGTTCCTCAAGAAATTCTTTCGCATTTTCAAACTTTCTTTTGATTAATCCCTCGAAGGATTATTGTATTTTGAAAAGTGTATACAGTGCACCGAGAACTAAACTTATGGGGAAAGCTGCAAGGACAAAATAAAGAGCGACAGTAGTAAAAACAGATAAACATCTACAGAATGGACAAGACATTTTGTCCAGGGTTACCATTAGCACGATAGGGTGGGGTGGTGGAATTCTGACATCTCGGTTTAATTTCTTCTCAACAATTTTTTCTTTTCCTCAAGTGTTTTAATCCATTACCTGGGCTTTGCTGTGGTCCCGTGAGAGCTGCTAGATTACCAAATAACTTCTCGTGAGGAAGAATCAGCGTGAGCCACATTTAGGAATTGATTTTTACCATAAAGGCAGCACTCGTTATAGCAGATCTTCACAAGATGTTGTTGAACTGGGACATGGACATACAGGACTGGGACATGGACATACAGGACTGGGACATGGACATACAGGACTGGGACATGGATATACAGGATCAACTAGATCTGATGTCACGATTTCTTAACAGGAACTCGTTTCAGTCTATAATGGTTTATTGGAACTGTTAAAATTTTCAAAATTTTATTGCATTGAATGAGAAACGTGTTTGAGAAAAAAAAAATATAGCGTTACTCTCGAAAAATAGCAGATAAAGCAGTTTAGTCTTGAGAGAAAGAAAAATGATAAAAGCCTGTGTGCATGCCCCGTTGTAGAGGATGATGATGGTGTTGTATAAGATAATGAATTTGATGACGAGGATGACGATTTAGTCTAATTTCACCTTCCTTTTCTGTAGTCGGAATTGGCAATCAACGGAAAACCTGCCACACTGCCAAAGTCGTCACAATTCACCATTTCCTCCATATTAACATCTGAGCAATGGTTTCTAAGTTGGAGTCTTCAATTCTAGAACAGGTATTCGGCACTACGGGATGTCGCAATCTCACGTGCGAGTTCATTAGTTCATCCACTAGCCATTGTCCTGCTTCTGCCGGCAATCTCGCTACACTCCAGGACACTCGAAGCTCACCCCTCATTGCGCTAGGGGCGTGTCTCTAGTTTGTACAACTTGCGACCTTTCTCTTGTCTGGACAGTCCAGCAGCAGGTATGGCATTGACTTCATAACTCTGATCGCGTTTCTGAAGTTCCACTTCGGCTATTTAAATGCCAGATGACCTCATTCAAGCACCAGCTTGTCATTCAGGCCAAAATGGCTCATTTAATTGGCAGACTGATTTCAAGCAAATGAACAAATTACGAACATGAACAGACCATTGCATTCTAACACTGAGCAAGCTGTATTTCAAAACTGATCATGGAAGAGATTGTATTCTAACACAGTTCAGACTTCATCATTCTAGCACTGGTACTTGTACTTGTGCTATCTCCCTGTAACTGCGAGCTGGTGCTCTTTGTAGCCGATGCTGTGAAGATGTTGAGGCACAACATCGTATCGGCGTGGGAACTGGTTATGGCAGCTATTTTTTTTTTCAATCCCGAAGTACAGCTAAAAAGCAGAAGGTGTGCAAATGCTTCTTTAGCAGACTCCACCACCATGGGGACTATGGCGATCCCTGCCCCGTTAACCGGGCTAGGCCTGTTACTGTGGGTACCAACGGAGAGATGGGACAGGGTCTTGATCAGCTATAGTTGGCTAACCCTGACGCTAGCATATCAGCTATGGGTCGCTGATTGCCTCATCGGACAACTTGCACTGGTCAAATCACATTCAAAGCTGAGGGGACTATGTCACACACACAGAGCAGACTCTGATCAAGCAACGAAGTGTATTCTAACTTAACTCTTTCACTCCGGAGTTATTTTCCATGCTGGGATAAAACAAATTTTGTTGAGAAGTTTCTGTAGAAAGAAACAAGAAGAAAGTTATTTACTTAGAAAACATAGGCTTGGTTAGAAATGTGCCATTTTTCCATTTTGTTTAGTTATTACCTAAACATCGCTCTGAGCATTGGCTCGCATAGGCATACAAGACCTACCAGCCCTGCTCTATCTCTCTCTCTCTCTCTCTGAACCTTAAGTGCCCAGGGCACATGGGGCTTCCACAAGGGTTTTCCACAAATGCCTGTCCTTCGCCTTTTTTTCTGCTCTTGCCCAGGTGAGCCCTCTATTGCTCAACATCCTTTCTATTGTCCTTCTCCATGTCTCTTTTGGTCTACCCTTACTTCTGTTCACATGTGGTGTCCATCTTAGTGCTATTTTTGGTAGTGAGTTGTCAGTCATTCGGAGCCCATGTCCCAACCATCGCCAGCGTCTTTCCTCAATAATTGTTGTCAGTGGTTTCATCTGCATTTCTGCTAATAAGATGTTATTTCTTATGGTGTTTGGCCAAAATATTTTTCTAATTCTTCGTAAACATTTAGTCTGGAAAGAATTCAACTTGTTTTCTATGGATTTGGTGATTTTCCAGCATTCACTCCCATAGAGTAGTACACTTAGAACATTACTCTTAAATATCCTGATTTTCATATTTATGCTTAGTTTTTTTATTTCCATATAGTCTGCAGCATTGCAAAAGCCTGGTTTGCTCTAGTAAGTCTGCTGTTGATGTCCTCTGTGCTGTCTCCATTTTCTACTACTCTGCTGCCAAGGTATACAAATTCGTTGACCTCCTCCACTAACTTGTTATCTACTCTGAGTACATTTCTGTTGTTCACATTTTGCTTCATTAACTTTGTCTTTCCTACGTTGATCTTTAGTCCTATGTTGTTTGCATTCTGAGTTAGCTTGTTTATTTTATCTTGCATATCTTTGTGACTGCTTGATAATAGACAAATGTCGTCTGCAAAGTCAAGGTCCACCAACACTGTGTCAAGGGTCCATTGTAATCCTCTGCGTTTGTCTGATGTTGCCTCCTTCATTAACCAGTCTACTGCCAAGATAAATAATGTTGGTGATAGTACACATCCCTGTTTCACTCCTGTTTGTACCCTAAAGCTGCTGGAGGTATGTTCTCCACAGATAACTTTGCACTGAAAACCCTCGTATAGGGCTTTGATTACATTAACTATTTTATGGGGGAGGCCATGCCATCTTAGGATTTTCCACAGTGCATCTCTGTTGACACTGTCAAAGGCTTTCTCAAAATCTATAAATATGTTGTGCTATGCCACTCATTTGCCTGTTCTAATATTTGTCTAAGTACAAATATGTGGTCTATGCATGATCTTACTTTCCTAAATCCTGCCTGCTCTTTCCGAAGTTTTTCCTCAAGTGCTGGTACAATTCTGTTGATGATTATTCTGCAAAATACTTTACTGGTGAGTGGCAGTAGGGTAATGCCTCTCCAGTTCCCGCAATCTCTGAGGTCACCTTCTTTGGTAGTTTTACTATAAGCCCAGTTTTCCACTCCTCTGGGGCTTTTTCTAGATCCCAAATTTGTTGTAATATCCGGCAAAGTTGTTTTGGTGTTTCTGTTTCTTCTGCTTTCAACATCTCCGCAGTCACTTCATCTTCACCTGGTGCCCTGTCTGATTTTAGCTTCTTTATCGCCTCCTTTACTTCATTTATTGTTATTGGTCCTGTATTGATGTTTAGTTCCGTTTTTGCTTCAGGTATGTCTATTGTTTGTGCTGTTTGTGTTCTGTTTAGTAGGGTGTTAAAGTGTTCCCTCCATCTTTCAATTTTTTCTCTTTCTCCACTGACCAGTTGTCCATTTTGTGTTCTTACTGTACTTTCACATCTTGTGTTGAAGTTACCTGTCATCTGCTTTGTGGTTTTATATATGGTTTTCATGTCATTTGTATATGCTGCTTTCTCTGCTGTTTCTGCTAAGTTGTCATAATATTGACGTTTATCTTGGCGGCATGATTCCTTCACTTCTTTGTCTTTTTGTGCATAATTACTTAAAACTCGTTCTTTAAGCCGTTGTGATTTGGTGTTCAGTAATGTTTTCTTGATTTCTTTTCTTTGCTCTATCTTTTCCCATTGTGGTCTCGCTTAACCATTCCTCTTTTCTCCTTTTCCGATATCTCAATACCTCTTTTGCTGTTTCCTGTAGTGTTTCATTGAACTCTACTATGTACATTTCTGCTTTGTCTTGTAGGACACTGAAGCGGTTCTTAATAAGCACTATTGAGAATTCATTTCTTGTTTGCTGGTCTTTCAGTTTTGTTGTATCAAAACGTGCCTTTCTGTGTTCTCCGATTTTGGCTTTCCTTAATTTTAGTCTTATTTTCGATAGCAGAAGGTTCTGATCGCCTCCTACATCTGCTCCTTTCCTTGCTCGCACATCTTGTAGTGACCGTTTCCACTTGTTGTTTATCAGTATGTGACCAATCTGGTTTTCTGTTGTTATGTCTGGGGACCTCCAAGTCACTTTATGAATGTTTTTATGTTGGAAAATTGTCCCTCCAATGGTAATCATGTTTTATTCACAGAAATTGCAGTCTTTCTACATTTTCATTTATTTCTCCGATTCCTTCTCTTCCCATGATTCTTCTTCTATCTTCATTTCCTTCACCTACTTTTGCATTGAAGTCGCCCAAGATGAGTAGCATATCATGCTTGGGTATTGTTTCTACTGTTGCTTGGAGGCTGTTGTAAAAATCTTCTTTTAATTCCTCTTCAGCTGCTTCTGTTGGTGCATAACAAACTATAATAGACAGCTTCGTGAATCTTGAGTTGAACCGTGCATATAATAATCTCTCATTTATGGGGGTCCATTTCAGCAATGCTCTTGATGCTTCTTTTGTTATAATCAATGCTACTCCTCCTTCATGATGATCTTCTTTACCTGATCATATTATTGTATCTTCTGTGTGCTGTGTTGTTAATTTCCTTCTGCCTTGTCCTGTTCATCTTGCTTCTTGTATTCCTAGTATGTCTAGTTTGTATCTGTGCATTTCCTTGATGGTTTGTGCCAGTTTTCCAGTCTGGTTTAGAGTTCTTACATTCCAGCTGCCTATTTGCATTTTGTGTTTAGGTTCCAGGAGGTCTGCAGTCGGGCTGGGGACTTCCAGTGGCTGGCTTTCATCCACAACCTTCATGGGCTCAGTTTCCTGATACGCATTTCTCCTTCCACCTGCATTTGTTTTTTCCCCTTGCTTCCGTTTCTGTAGCAGTCTGATAGTTTTTTTACCAGATAGGGTTGCTGGCCCTAAGCTGAACCCTCCGTAGTCGCCTTTTACGATCATGCGTGGTAGGGTACAGTGGTCCTATTCTTTGCAGATCCCGGGTACCACACGGGGCCCTGCTAGGTTTTTTTTTTCTAGAGCAAAAAACTCTTCTAACACTGAAAAAGATTTTATTCTAAAAAAATTTCATGTAAAGACCGCATTATTGCTCTGGCCATTCCCTGGCAAGTCCCAGACAAGGCCTGCGCTACCGTTAGGCCAATATAGGCAGCCGCTTAGGTCACAGACATCAGAGCGCTGACCTACTGATATTTCACAAGGACAGTAACCTTTATTTTGTGCAGACTGACTTTGAAAAAAAAAAAAACTCTTTTAAGTTCAAAGCAACACTGACAGAGCTCATGGATCTTGCATATCTATGCGAATCAATACCCAGAGAGATACTTAGACTAAATAGAATTAAGAGTAGCACATTTCTAACCCGACACATATTTTTAAATTATAGGGTAATTTCCAGAACTAGACATATTAGGGGTACAAGAGGCAAGACGGACAGGACACAATAGAAGGAAATTAATAACATACCTCACAGAAGATGCAATAATATGATCTGTAAAGAAGATAATCACGAAAGAGGAGGTGCATTGATTATAACGAAAGAAGCATCAAGAGCATTGAATAAATGGACCCCTATAAATGAGAGATTATTATATGCACGGTTCAACTCAAGATTCACGAAGCTGTCTATTATAGTTTGTTATGCACCAACAGAAACAGCTGAAGAGGAATTAAAAGAAGATTTTTACAACAGCCTCCAAGCAACAGTAGAAACAATACCCAAGCATGATATGCTACTCATATTGGGCGACTTCAATGCAAAAGTAGGTGAAGGAAATGAAGATAGAAGAAGAATCATGGGAAGAGAAGGAATCGGAGAAATAAATGAAAATGTAGAAAGACTGCAATTTCTGTGAATAAAACATGATTACCATTGGAGGGACAATTTTCCAACATAAAAACATTCATAAAGTGACTTGGAGGTCCCCAGACATAACAACAGAAAACCAGATTGGTCACATACTGATAAACAACAAGTGGAAACGGTCACTACAAGATGTGCGAGCAAGGAAAGGAGCAGATGTAGGAGGCGATCAGAACCTTCTGCTATCGAAAATAAGACTAAAATTAAAGAAAGCCAAAATTGGAGAACACAGAAAGGCACGTTTTGATACAACAAAACTGAAAGACCAGCAAACAAGAAATGAATTCTCAATAGTGCTTATTAAGAACCGCTTCAGTGTCCTACAAGACAAAGCAGAAATGTACATAGTAGAGTTCAATGAAACACTACAGGAAACAGCAAAAGAGGTATTGAGATATCGGAAAAGGAGAAAAGAGGAATGTATAAGCAAGACCACATGGGAAAAGATAAAGGAAATCAAGTAAAAATTACTGAGCACCAAATCACAAAGACTGAAAGAACAAGTCTTAAAAACTATGCACAAAAAGACAAAGAAGTGAAGGAATCACACCGTCAAGATAAACGTCACTGCTAGGACAACTTAGTAGGAGCAGCAGAGAAAGCAGCATATGTGAATGATATGAAAACCATATTCAAAATCACAAAGCAGATGACAGGTAACTTCAGCACAAGATGTGAGAGTGCCGTAATTACACATAAGGGACAACTGATCAGTGAAGAAAGAGAAAAAAAAATTGGAAGATGGAGGGAACACTTTAACAACCTACTAAACTGAACACAAGTAGCACAAACAATAGACATACCTGAAGTCAAACGGAACTAAATATAATAAGTTATTAACAGGACTAATAACAATAAGTTACCAAGAGGCAATAAAGAAGCTAAAATTAGGCAGTGCACCAGGTGAAGATGACGTGACTGCTGAGATGTTGAACGCAGAAGAGATAGAAACACCAAAACAACTCTGCCGGATACAACAACAAATTTGAGATCTAGAAAAAGCTCCAGAAGAGTGGAAAATTGGCCTTATAGTAAAACTACTAAAGAAGGGTGACTTCAGAGATTTCGGGAACTAGAAAGGCATTACCCTCCTGGCACTCAAATCATCAACAGAATTGTACCAGCACTTGAGGGAAAACTTCGGAAAGAGTAGGCAGCATTTAGGAAAGGAAGATCATGTATAGGCCACATATTTGTAGTTAGACAAATATAAGAACAGGCATATGAGTGGCATAACACAACATATGCACTGTTTATAGATTTTGAAAAAGCCGTCGACAGTGCCAAAAGAGATGTACTGTGGAAAATTCTAAGATGACATGGCTTCCCTCATAAGATAGTGAATGTCATCATAGCAAAGTGATCTGTGGAGAACATACCTCTAAGAGCTTTAGGGTACAAACAGAAGTAAAGCAGGAATGTGTACTATCAGCAACATTATTTATTTTAACAGTAGACTGGTTAATGAAGGAGCCAACATCAGATAAATAATAGACACTCCATACAGTGCTGGAGGACCTTGACTTTGCGGACGACATTTGTCTACTATCAAGCAGGTACAAAGATATGCAAGATAAAATGATCAAGCTAACTCAGAATGCAAACAACATAGGATTAAAGATCAATGCAGGAAAGACAAAGTTAATGAAGAAACTGTGAACAACAGAAATGTACTGAGAGTACAAGTTAGTGGAGGAGGCCAAAGAATGTATTTAAATATCTTTACAGTAGAGTAGTAGAAAATGGAGACAGCACAGAGAATATCAACAGCAGACTTACTAGAGCAAACCAGTCTTTTGCAATGCTACAGATTATATAGAAATATAAAAAACTAAGCATGAATACGAAAATCAGGATATTTAAGAGTAATGTTCTAAGTGTACTACTCTATGGAAGTGAATGCTGGAAAATCACCAAAACTATAGAAAACAAGTTGAATTCTTTCCAGACTAAATGTTTACGAAGAATTAGAAAAATATTTTGGCCAAACACTATAAGAAATAACATCTTGTCGGCAGAAATGCAGATGAAGCCACTGACAGCAATTATTGAGGAAAGACACTGGCGATGATCGTGTGGTCCTGATGACTGACAACTCACCACCAAAGATAGCACTAAGATGGCACCACAGGGGAACGGAAGTAAGGGTAGACTAAAGGAGATATGGAGAAGAACAGCAGAGAGTACGTTGAGTAATATGGGGCTCACTTGGATAAGAGCGGAAACGAATTCAAAGGACAGGCGTTTGTGGAAAACCCTTGCGGAAGCCCCATGTGCCCTAGGCACTTAAGGTTCAGAGAGAGAGAGAGAGAGAGAGAGGGAGAGAGAGAGAGTTTCTTTCTACCAAAATGTCTCATCAACAATTGATTCTGACAGAGTATACAGGAGTGAAAGAGGATTTTGCCCATGTAAAATATACATCTGATATTTCATTCTTTTCATTCTTTTAAAATGCACGTCTTCAGTTTTGACTTTGAAAATTTTAAATTGTGGAAGGTAAAAAAAAATAATAATAATAAAACAAGCACGCGTTATATTACGGAAGAAACAATTTTGCTGTGTTTTATTTTGAAGTTTTTATGATGTCTTGAAAGTAAACAGCTGGAAATGTAATTTAATCTGAAACAAAATTACATGTCGTCAACAACAACAACAGAAAAAAAAAGAAGTAACCTATAAAGCTATTGCACCCTTTTTGCACTCCGACTGTCATAACAAGAGTTACGATAACGAGAACAAGTGAGAAAATAATTTGGCCTTTACTTCTGCAATTGGTTACTAAAATTGACCAGACTCGTGAGAAACTATCTGGACACGCCATAAATAAATTATAAAGGGTGCAAGTGCTTAAGTCTGATTTCTTTCATTGATTGGATTAATCCACTGCTGAATGGATATATTCCTTCTAGTCATAAGCCTATGTATTTTCTGCCAATGATGTCTTAGGGAAACTGATGGGGATTTCTTATTTACTTCTGTCGGTGGACGCCCATGGCTCGGCCACGTGAATGTTAATAGTTATGTAGTTTGTATTATTTTTTAAACTCTTACTAGTACACTAACTATTATTCTGATTGTTCTTGTAACTAAATAGTTCTTCTATTCCTCTCTCAGCTAATCTTGGAACAGTATTGTGGATCAGCAGCACATCATGTGACAGACAGCAGCTTATCATGTTTCAGACACGCAGCAGTCCTTCACGAGACAGACAGCAACTTATCCTGTGATAGACAGACCGCAGCTTATCATGTGACAGACACACAGCACCCTATCAGACAGCAGCTTATCATGTTATAGACAGACAGCAGCGTATCATGTGGCAGACAGCAGCTTATCATGTGACAGACAGAGAGACAGATAGCAACTTATCATGCCACACAGAGAGACAGACAGCAGCTTATCATATGACAGACAACAGCTTATCATGTAACAGAGAGATAGCAGTTTATCACGTGACAGCCAGAGAGACAGACAGCAGCTTATCATGTGACAGACAGAGAGACAGATAGCAGCTTATCATGTCACACAGAGAGACAGACAGCAGCTTATCATATGACAGACGGACAGACAGCAGACTATCATGTGACAAACAGACACGCAGACAGCAGCTTGTCATGCGAGGGACTGTCGCAACAGTCTGATGAACGAGGTAACAGTTTTCGTAATACTCTTCGTTGTGGACCGCACGGAGAAGCCCAATGTTGCAGCACCGGGGGTCACAATCACCCGTTCTTCCTGCAGACGCCCAAAGAAAGACACGATAATCTAATCTAGAAAATGACGTTTCTTTTTTTTTTTGCAAAACAACGGTTTACAACCTGCGCACTAGCGACACTGCTTATAATTATGGTTTATTATAATTTAGACAACTAGGCAGAAAACTAGGATGAGAACATTATTGTTGTCCAAGTGCCAAGAGATGGGGCTAAGAACTGATTTTCTCCTGTCCAGAGACCACATTGATACTGGCTGACATGACTCACGCCCAAAAGAGGACATAGATCTACACAACAAATGAGGTTCCCAGCCTCAAGTTCTCAGAAAGTTCCACAGTAACATGGACTACACTGTTTCTGTTAAGCTGCGGGTGTTCTCGGATGGTCTTCGTACAGACAGTACATGAGGTAAGATAAGGTACTGGCCAGTGGTGAGATAAAGTACTGACCAGCGGTGAGGTACTGTACTGGCCAGTGGTGAGATAAGGTACTGGCCAGCGGTTATTGAAAGTTTCTGATGCCAGAGTGATGCTTCAGATTATCTGCCCTATCAACAAACTACATAATAATAAACTACATAGCAATAAACTACAATAACAACTACATTAATGGCTTTTATGCCGTAATAGTTGGCATTTTTTAAAAAAATGCGTTGTTTTTATCTTTTGTGAGTTTTGATTTCTAAATGAAGATAACGCTATCGTAAGCTTATATTCCTTCCTGCCATCGACAATGTACGTTCATGTCCAGATCCACACTTTCTATTCTTTGAAATGAACTTCATGTCTTCATATAATCCTACAGATTCCGCAATAGGCCGGTGATTCTGCCGCAGGCAATCGTAAGTCTGATAGTTTTTTTTACCAGATAGGGTTGCTGGCCCTATGCTGAACCCTCCGTAGTCGCCTTTTACGATCATGCGTGGTAAGGTACAGTGGTCATATTCTTTGCAGATCCCGGGTACCACACGGGGCCCTGCTAGTTTTTTTTTTTTTCTAGAGCAAAAAACTCTTCTAACACCGAAAAAGATTTTATTCTAAAAAAAATTTCATGTAAAGACCGCATTATTGCTCTGGCCATTCCCTGGCAAGTCCCAGCCAGTTCCAGACAAGGCCTGCGCTACCGTTAGGCCAATATAGGCAGCCGCTTAGGTCACAGACATCAGAGCCGTGACCTACTGATATTTCACAAGGACAGTAACCTTTATTTTGTGCAGACTGACTTTGAAAAAAAAAACTCTTTAAGTTCAAAGCAACACTGACAGAGCTCATGGATCTTGCTGAACCCTCCATAAGTCTCTTAATGCAGCGGTTCTTAACCTGGGTCCACGGACCCTCCAGTGGGTCCACGGAAGAATTTTTTTTAACCAACAAGTAGACTGGCTCGATTAAAAAAAGATAGCATCAACTGGGTTCTATTTGTTGCTTTATTTTCTTTAATGGTGGGTCCACTGATTTTTTTTTTCAGATCCGAAAGCAGGTCCACTGGCTTCATACAATAAAATAAATATTTTATAATGGTGTTCCAGTTTATTCTAGTTCAGTGAGGTCTTACTGTTGATCATGTAATATTCTTAACAAAAACTGTTAATACATATTCTAGTTTCCTGATTTTGGAATTCTGCATTTTCCATGATCGTGATCTGTCAATTATCGTTGGTTCAGTACTGATTTAATACCGAACAGTGTTGCATTATTAACACAGAAGAACAGTAGACTTCTTCCTCATCTTCAATCTCCCTAGAACTGTGAGCTCGTGTTCTTTGAAACCGATGCAGTGAAAATGGTGAGGAGCAGGATCGAGTCGGCTGGGAGCGGGTCATCGCAGTTATTTTTTTTTTCAGTTCCTGGGAGCAGCTAAAAGGCAGGGGGTGTGCAGTACTTCTTTAGCAGACTCCACCACCATGGAGACTACGACGATCCCTGCTCTGTTTGCCAGGCTAGGGCTGTTACTGGGGGAGGGGTACCAACGGAGAAGTGGAACAGGGTCTTGGTCAGCTATGGTTCATCAACCCTGACGCCGGCATATCAGCTGTGGGTATGTGACAAAAGAAGAGAACCGGAGAGTTTGGGCTCTAGGTCTCTGTAGAGAAAACAGTATACAAAGTTTGGACTCTTAGATCTCTGTAGAGAAAACATTATACAAAGTTTGGACTCTTATATCTCTGTAGAGAAAACAGTATACAAAGTTTGCACTTTTAGATCTCTGTAGAGAAAACAGCATACAGATTTTGGGCTCTTAGATCTCTGTAGAGAAAACAGCATATAAAGTGTGGACTCTGTAGAGAAAACAGCATACAAAGCACTTCAGACGCCGAGAGAAACAACAAGACAGTAAGATAGAATGTCCATGACTTAATCACGCACTCCGGTAAGACGGGCAAATACTGAGACCCGTAATGGCAATGTGCCACTTTCAGTGGATCCCTCAGTCACCCCGCTGTTTGTACCTAGTTCAGCATTGAGCTCACTGATCTTCATCTGTGAAGCAAAACAGAAATAAAAGCACTGAATTAAGATGAATGTGAAGTTAAACTATTATGAAAACGTTCCGTTCTTAAGTCTTTGCGTAAGTCAAATTCGTGCGTAATTTCAGAACAGCTAGGTACAGTTCGCATCTAACATTAGTTAGTCACATGTCTGTCTTAGTATACAACGTATATTGTTTCTTTCTAGGCATAAAAAAAAAACGTTAAACAAATCAACGAATTGCTGTAGACGCGCAGCTTTTTGATGCGCCCCGCAAGGTAGCGTCCATTTGTTATCATGAATAACTGGAATTTTAAATATAATACGCTTTAAGGGGGTTGTTCGTAACTACAGATTGGCCGTAAGCTGAATCTTCGTAATCCGGGGACTGCCTGTACAGCGCAAAATATCAGTCAAATAAGAAATGAAAAGAACACTGAATTTACAAAGCGAAAAAAAAAGAAAGAAAGGGAAAAGAAAGGAAGGAAGGGAAAAGAAAAAGTCACGATCAAAGTTGATTCTGAAAGTATGAAAGGACAAATGACACAAGAAAAGAACAATACAAAGCAATTCCTTAAAAAGTAAGGGGAAAAAAACAATTTAGGGCACATGACAGGCTGGGGATAAATAAATTAAACGAAATAATGGCCATTTGATAGCCGTGAAGTAAAATAACTGGACCAAATAAGAGTTCAGTACGGTGGAAATATTCAAGAAATGTTGAGAAACAGAAAAGACAAGAAGATTCACGAAACAAAACGGTCTTGAAGTACAGAAGCGAACTAAAACACAAAGCTGGACATAATCTTGAAAATGGCCAGGATGAACATGGAAGGAGACGGAAAAGTTGAACGTTTCCTGGCAAAGAAAAGAGCGCGTGTGCTGTTGCAGAAGATTTGAGGGCTACAAATATCCCAGTGTCCCGGCACTCACGTTCTTGTCCGCGTCCGTTGAGACACTGAGACATAGCGGGGTTCCCGGAATCCTGAGACGAACGGAGAGTGTCGTCTATCCAATACTGGGGGGAGAGTTGGCTTTCCCGGGTCCAAATCCCTACACACGAAACAATTAGTCCACATTTACGAGATCAGGTTCCTGCATCGATCCTTTGGACTGGTATAGTAGCAGACGGGAATAGGGCGCTCACTGTGGCAAACCACTCCCCCTACTACTGCTTTTTTCGTCACCACCGTCCCCTGTAAAAGGGACATCCACGCCCATTTCGTTATCAGACGACAAGGACACTACTACAGGCAGCCAATGAAATCTTCCCGCGGTCTTTGATCACAGGCCGGCGGATCGATATCGGCTCGAGACGTGTCCAGCCTCTGTGATTGGCTCCTGACTATCACTGAACATACAAGCGGAACCAGGACGATATAAATGTGCAACGGGAGTCAAATTTCATTACTCATTTTAATTTTGAACAGTCAAACCATTTCATGCTGACATTTTGCCTGCTATCTTTCCTTCAATAGCTGAAAATTTTAGCCATTTGAAACAATTCATACACGTTGTCATTGTTTTTTTGACGTGGTTATAGATGCTGTATAGTTTCAGATTGTTTGTGTCTGCTAATGACACTTCGGACAAAAATTGTTGCTTCTAATGCAACACTGGAACTAGAAGATTTGTATACGTGTATGTTGGAGATAAAGGATCATCTCAACTGAAAAAAAAATATCGATTTCAAAGATTTATTTTTGACAGTTTTGAAGGGGAAAAGATTCATCTTTCTATAAAATTGGAGATTAAGGAGTATCTAAAGTAGTGGTGACATCTTGTTTCTTTAGCCGGAAGATTTTTTTTTCTTTTTAGAGAATAACTGGGGATTTGTTGTATTTTTTTGTGGTGATGATTACTGTATGAGGAACGCAGGACGTTAGAGTCTACGGCTCACCTGCTAATAAACGCAGCAACAGAATATCATCTGATGACTATACGTTTCCAAAGAGTTTTCCTGCACGTTCCGAATTGGTGATTAAGTGTTTCAGACAAAAAAAATACTTCGGTGATTAACTATAATCATAGAAATCGCTTGTTGATCATACGATAGGAATCACCTAATGACCGCAGAGTCGTAGATAGAAATCACTCGGCGACCAACAAAAAAAATCGTCAAGAGAAATCAATTTGTAATTAAGCGAAAGATTTAACATCCGACGACAGTATATAAGACACACAGGCGCTAATAGATATCAGAATCAATCACCCTTCCTCAGTTCTCGTATTTTCACCTGTTCCACCCCCTCCCCCCTTAAACTATTACTTATTAAGTCTCATATAAGTGATAAGAAAGTGACAAGTTATTACCCACAACCTACCGCGCTGAAAAGGTCATATTTGCCCACCCCTGTCGGGGCATACGACACAATTCTTTTCTCAAGAATGATGGACGAGCAAAGGGTGCCGGGTGATGATAGAGACAAACGAAAATGTGAAGACTTTGTCGGTCTGTATTCTCTGGACACCGGCCACGGAGGGATAGGCACGCAAAGGCCACTCAATGAACACACAGGTAGGTGAAGTTCTGTTTTATATAGCACATAAAAAAGTCCGCATCAAATTGTAGTATTTCAGTTTTCAGGCTCTCCTTATAAGAAAAGTGATATGTCAGCTTGGTGAGTTACTAGTGCTTTTCATAAAAGAGCTATCTACGGTGTGTAAAGTAAAATGTGCGTTGTAAAATATTTACATTTTTTAACTCTTATCTTAGCAGATGAAAGAAAAAAAAAACGACACAAAATAAACTAAACCATTTGAACTCTTCCACTTCTGAATTAATTTCCACGTTCTGCCAGAATATGTTTTGGTGAGAAATTTTAAGTAGAAGGAAACTAGAAGGAAGTTAATCTATAACTTAAAAGTATGGCCTGGGTTAGAAATGTGCAAAGTTGTTTTTTTTTCCTTTGCTTTAAAATATCGCTCTGAGCATTGCTTTGTATAAGCGTGCAAGATCTACCAAGTCTACCGGTGTTGTCTTGGAGTAAGAGAGTTAATAAACACATCGGACAAGGTTTTGGCCGGAAGTGACAAGAGTTCCACTTTAGCTTATAAGGTAATTAAAATTAGAATTTTCAAAAGCCTTTATTAACCCTTGCACTCCTAAACAGCACTGACAGGGTTCGTTGTATCTTGCACACACCTACTAGAATCAGCGCTGAGAGCGATGTTTAGACAAAGTCTAAATAAAATGGCAAGTAGCACATTTCTAACTCAACTCATATTTGTAAATTATGGAGTAATTTTCTTCTAGTTTCTTTCTACCATAATTTCTCACCAAATTAGTTCTAGCAGAGAATGGAAGTTAATTGAAAGAGTTTAAATGACTAGTTATAAGAAGTATGTTTTTTTTTTAATCTTAAAAACTCTGTTTAAATTAGAAATTATCCTGCTTAAATTCAGAAACAAAACGAAATTTATTAAAACAAAATGTTCTTTCCACCCACATAAACAGTTCAGTAAACGCATTTTCCAAATTTTTCTAAACTTGAAAATGACACTAAACATTGCACTGTAATTGTAACAACGAAATGTAGTCTTACAGTGCCACAGAGGCCCGTATTTTCCGGCGAGAGGTAGTTTTTGAGGAAAAAAAAAAGTTGTTTCAACTACAGTACACAGCGGGGGGGGGGGGGGGGGGGGGGGACGACGACCCCAAAAGAAACAAGAAAGTCTAGGAAGAAGTGATAAAGACCACAAGAAAAGAGATAAAACTCCTTGCAATGCCATGAGAAGATAGAAGTTAAAGAACGCGGAAACTATCACAGGAAAAAGGAGGAGTGGAAGACCAGCCGAAAATGGCACGGGAAAAGAAGATTGTGTGAACGGGAAAAGAAGAGTGTGTGAAATTATTAGAAACGCCACGGGCAACACAAAGTCTAAGATCTTACTCAGCAATGCTATTCGGGATGGAGTCATTTTCTCCATCTTCTACGTCTCGATAAGAGAGGCATATAAAAAATAGGAAATAACATACTCGAAAATGAGTATACTTTATATTATCTGAAAATATATAGCAAATAAGTGCACTGCCATTATCTGAAATATATGTACTGCCATTTCATGAAATAATTGTTCCGCGTATTTAAGTTGAATGTGTGGTTAAAATAAGCGAAATGTTACTGAAATGAATACGTGCTTTTTCAGCGTAAGATGTGTACTGTGAGAGTGTGCATTCAGTTTAAAATATGTGTACAGTAAGTGTCCTTTCAGTGTAATATATGTAAACAGTAAGGGGCTGTTTTTCAGTTTAAGATATATGTATAATAAGAGTGTGATTTCCGTGTAAGATATGTGTACAAAATGAGTGTGATTTCCGTGTAAGATATGTGTACAAAATGAGTGTGATTTCAGTGTAAGATATGTGTACAAAAGGAGTTGATTTCGGTGTAATATATGTGTACAAAAAGAGTTGATTTCGGTGTAATATATGTGTACAAAAGGAGTTGATTTCGCTGTAATATATGTGTACAAAAAGAGTCTGATTTCAATGTTAGATATGCACACAGCATGCGTGTTCTTTCAATGCATGAAAATGTGTACTGTTACAGAAAGGAATATGTGTAATATAACTGAACGGAACAGAATATATGTGAGGTGAAGGTAAAACCCATATTTCCATGCCATTAAGGCATTTTGGGGATATGGTACTGGGCCCGCATTTCCAAGATTATGGACACTTGAAAATGTGAAGTGGTCAGTATCACGCCTGGCCGCATTTACCCCCCCCCCCCCCCCCGATTTTTCTGGTGCTCTTTTTAGAGGCTGGGTGGACCCCCAGAGTCTTTTTGGAGTGGTGATACCAGAAGAGATTAAATTCCGTTGTTGGGACTTGAACCCGGTACCACCTGATTAGTAAACCGAACGTCTAACCACTCTGCCAACCAGACCGTCAGCAATATATACCGCCATTACATGAATTATACCAGCTGAAAGAATTATACTTTCGCTATTTTATTCGGCCCAAAAAAAGTGCTAGAAGTCTGAGGTTTATAGTGCGGTGGAGCAAAGGCTTGTTTAGGCGCGTATTTAATAGAAGAAGAGGAAGAAGGGCATTAAAGAAAAAAAAATTAAATAATCATTTAACATCTTGCTTTTCTTGTAAGATTTTAGTGTGGAGGTTTCCAGAATGCTGCAAACCCAAGATAATTTTTTTAAAGCTCAAGACAGACTTCATATCGTCAGAAATTAGATATAACAGAACTATAGAAAGATTTTTAAAAATATGAAGGCACTGAAACAATGGGAAACAATAGACAGCGATAATTGTTCCTCGCTATGACGAAGTCAAACGGTGATGCTAGACAAGTAGTTAATTTTTTTTTTTTTCAATGATGACTCGCTCGGGTACAAAACAAATTCCCGAATTTCAACGAAAAACAGGATCCATGTTACTGAAGTAGTCGATTTTCTACGCTAAGCTTCAACGAAGGAGGCATGAGAAGTTTTACAACTTGTAAAATGAGAAGCCAAGGAAAAAAGAGAAAAGGCAACAGAAATTTCGGCGTAAAAAGGTCTTGTTTAGGGACCACCACAAAGTACGGGCAGTACCCGAATTAAGAGCGAGTTCCGTTCTTAACTCTAATTTGTGAGCAAATTGGAACAGTTGGGTATGGTTCGCATCCAAAGTCAGTTAGTCAAAAGTTTGTTTAGTATGTAGTATATATAGCGTACCTTTCTATGCGTAAAAAAAAAAAAACGTGACAAGAAACGCTTCCAGATATACTAAAATATCTTTAACATAATAATACAGAAATAACAATAATGATAAATATAACTACAGTAGAGCACACGTGTTATTTAGGGGTTACTGTATGCAGCTGGAATTTTAAAAAAAAATATAGTAGACATTACGGGAACTGGTCCTGTCTACCGGTTGTACGTAAGTCGGAGGTTAGTAACTCGGAGCAACCATACGATACAATGCAAGTGGTAAAGTTAATCTAACTGTTAAACAGCCTTATATATATATATAATATTACAGGACGAATAATTTTATTGATAAGTGACAATTCCTTTACTTTGGTTTCTCTTTTTTTTTTGTTGTGGTCTCTCCAAGACATTGAAGTTTTTGGGGTTTTTTTTTTTGTTTTTTTGTTTTTTTGCTGATATTATTTTAAAATATCTACATGCGAAATGAGACACCTAAGAAAAGCAACAAACGTCACTAAGAGGGATAAGTTAAGAAATGTCGACATAAGACAACTAGTAGGAAGTACACCATGTCTACAATATATAGAGAAACAAAGAATTAATTGGTATGACCACTTAATGAGAATGGCACATACACAGTCAGCCACGGGGTTCACTCCTACAGGACACAGATCAAGAGGAAGGCCCCGGGGAAGATGGATAGATCGAGTTATAGAAACATACACGAATTGCAACATGAACATCACTGAGGCCACTTAATTGGCCCAAAAAACACCAACCGAATCTCCCCTCAGGGCCTCACGGTCCGAGAGGAAGGTCTGTCTTGTCTTGTGCTATCTCCATGTAACTGCGAGCTGTTGTTCTTTGTAGCCGATGCTATGAAGGTGTTGAGGCATAACATCGTATCGGCGTGGGAGCGGGTTATGCCAGGTATTTTTTTGGTCATGGAGTGTAACTAAAAAGCAGGGTGTATGCAATACTTCTTTAGCAGGCTCCACCACCATGGGGACTATGGCGATTCCTGCCCCGTTAGCCAGGGTAGTCCTGTTACTGGGGATACCAACGGAAAGGTGGGACAGGATCTTGGTCAGCTGTGGGCCCCTAACCCTGAGGCTAGCATATCAGTTATGGGTCCCTAACCCTGAGGCTAGCATATCAGTTATGGCTCCCTAACCCTGAGGCTAGCATATCAGCTATGGGTCGCTGATTGCCAGATCGGACAGCGTCCTCACAAGAGGAAGGATAGAGTAAGGTAAAGTCGTTTCTTACGGATCCAGCCTTCTAAGTGCTTTTGTTCTTCATTCACTTCATTTCTATAGCAATCTTACCCTGGCCACTGTCTTATTCATGCCCTAGATAGTCAGGTACTGGTGGAAGAACGTACGTTGCTTGTGGTTCATGCATGATAACGGTTCTCAGACCTTTTTCCCTAAGTACCCTTTACACCATATATCAGCCCATCCACTCCCACCCCCTACCCCCCTTTCAGCCTGAGATTAACTCAAAAGTTGCATTCTAAATGAACTCAAACTATTGAATATTATATGTACGCTAATGTTCCAGTAGTTTGAGTCTGTGAGTCTGTGGTCACGATTTCTTTCCTTGAAATTCTTAAGTCCTCACCACCCTCCCCCCCCCCCCGCCCCGAATTTAAAATTCCCCAAGAAAGCATAATGTTTGAGTTCATGTAATAGATATTGTTTACCGGTTTCTCCTCCTCCTCCTTCTTCCTCTTCTTAGAAATGTGAACTGATATTCTTTCCAGCCGAAGATGAAGATGTTGAGGCGCAACATCGTATCGTCTAGGGAGCTGATTACGACAGTTATTATTATTATTTAGTCTCTGAGTGGAAGTAAAAAAAAAAGGCAGCAAAAAAAAAACAAAAAAAATGAGGTGCAACGCTTCTTTACCAGACTCCACCACTACGAGAACTGTGGCGATCTCTGCCCCTTTTGTCAGGCTAGGCTTGTTACTATGGATACCAACGGAAGGATGAGACAGGGTCTTGATCAGCTATGATTCGCCAGTCCTGTCGCTAGCATGTCGGCTATGGATCGCTGGCTGCCACATGGGACGTTTTCGCTCCTACGCCTGTCTGCAGTACTAACCACGTGAGATTTATATCACGTTGAATTGCAATGCCCATCTCGCTCATTTTGTTCCATCTATGACTTTCGTGGAAGTTTGATCAACTGTAATGTTAGGCAAAGTTCAGAGCTTCATATATATATATATTAGTATGTTTCATTAAACGTCATGATAATTTAGAGAAGATCGTATTGGAAGGATACATAATGGGAAAAAGAAAAAGAGGAAGACCAAGACGAAGATGGCTGCAAGACATCGTTGACGATCTGGAAATGGATGCAACAGCAGCAGGCCATCTTGCTCACAACCGAGAGGCCTACAGGAGTGCTGTTTGGGAGGCAAAGTTCCGCAAGGGACATGCAAATGAATGAATGAATGAATGTTTCAAAGACATTTGAGACTTCGTCTCAATCTTCATATCAATTAGTCGAACTCATATTTTCACTTTTCAACCCCAGTAACTTTATATATCATGTGAAATTACTTCCAGCCAAGTGAAATGTATTTCTAACTTGCTTTAGCAAGGCAAAGATCGATTCTAGTTCGATTCACCAAATGCTGAAACTGATTCATCCGCGGTTTAAAATATTGTCCCACTTTTATTACTGTAAAAGGTTTAACTCAACAGAGCATGCGACTTTAAAAATTGGATATTCTAAAGTTTAGAAATCTAACTTAATACTTATAATCTTAGGGAGAGCGTGGATTACTACGTACCATATACTCTCTTTGAAAATCCTCTAGTCTCGAACGGTTCCAAGTCTGGGGGGTCGGAAGTCTCAGGAAGGTCTTGGGGGATTTCGCCTAGAAGGTCCAGATTTAAAAAAAAAATTATAAATCTGAAGGAGTCCAAGCCAACAAATTCTCAAAATGTAAAATACTTGGAAGATTTATAAAGTTAAATATGGCCTTTCGGGGGCGATGTATGTAGGTCGCACTAAATAATTGTTGTCTTCAGTGATCCGTGGCATGAAAAGGCTGGGGACCACTTTCCTAGTATCTTATTTTGAGAGTATAATTCCTTAGTAATTTTAATATTAATATGGTGTAATTGAGGACAAAGAATATTACGATGCCATAACAATTGGAGTTTTTGAAATACCAGAGATTAGATATGCTGATGACACAGTATTACTGTCCACAACACAAAAAGGAATCGGAAAACTAATTATGTCAGTCCATACGAACAGCGAAGACCAAAACCTCTATCTTAATGCAAAGAAAACTAAATTGATGACAACTGACAAAACAACTAAGGCAGCTGAAATATGTGTCAATGAGGACAAATTTGAAGAAGTGGAGAGTTTTGAATATCTTGGATCACTACTAACTAATAATGGAGATACAATGAGGAAAATTAAAAGTAGGACATCTGTCGCTCTTCAGAAAGTAAAAGAACTAAAGAATCTGTGGAGAGGAACAGACAGAACTACAAAAATAAGATTTTTAAAGTTACGCATCTTTCCCATCGCAACATATGCCTGTGAGACCTGGACGCTTAACAGAACAGCCGAGAAACACATAAATGCCTTTGAATGTAAATGCTACAGAAGAGTTCTTCAAATATCATGCACACAAAAAAGAACAAATATATCCATACTACAAGAACTTAATATTGAAGAAGGTTGCCTAGTAAAGAGGATTAAAGAGAGAAAACGTAAATATTTTGGACACATTGAACATTATGATAATCTAGAGAAGACTGTCTTGGAAGGGTACATAATGGGAAAAAGAAAGAGAGGAAGACCAAAACGAAGATGGCTGCAAGACAACGTTGATGATCAGCAAATGGATGCATCAGCAGCAGGCCATCTTGCTCACAACCGATAGGCCTACAGGAGTGCTGTTAGGGAGGCAAAGTTCCGCAAGGGATATGCAAATGAATGAATGAATGCTGTAATTTGTCTATTGGTCTCGTCTGTAGCTGCTCACAAAATTTTGAGTGAATAAATGAACAAAATTTGGAATGTACTTCACGTTCCTAGAGGGTCTTGTTTTTACTAAGCTAGCAATAAGCTTTATTAGCCTTTTCGGGGTGACATACAACGTTCAGAAGAAATTCTACAAGCGTGTCCAAGCATGGCATGGAAGTCCCACTTGTCATGAACTGGCCGGCAACGTTTATTCTGTGTTGAAGACACAGAACTGGCGCCACAAAGTGGATAAAGCCAAGGTAACAAGGTCCGTACAAAGAAGGCTGTAGTCAGCTGAAATGTCCTCAAGAAGAATATTGAAGGTACCATGGACAGTGAGAAGATCGAACGAGAAAGTTCTGAAAGAGACACAAGAAACAAGGAAAATTATAACGAAGATCAATTATGATCCAAATAATCCAGATTTGTGGGGCAATTTTGTAGGAAAGGCGGGCTAGAGCACCACTTAATGGCTGCAGGAAAGAATGAAGGTAGAAGAGACAAGAGGTAGACAAAGTTTGACATCCCTGGCGCGGGAAATGCTCAGTGATAAGCTGTTGAGATGCACAAGGGATCAAGGGTTATGGAAGGACATGACATCCTACGCTTGTCAGCATGGACCTTGAGAGAGAAAGGGATAGATAGATAGATAGATAGATAGATAGATAGATAGATAGATAGATAGATAGATAGATAGATAGATAGATAGATAGATAGATAGATAAAGAACATTTGACTAAATATAGTTTGACAGTAAAGTTTAACACTGAAAAATCTCCAATAATAAACGAGAAGACACCATCAGAGTTACACACTTTGAATAAAAACAACCAGACTCCACCCCCCACCCCACGCCTTGAAAACATACACAGAAATTCTTTATTCATGGATGCAGTTCATCTCTCAACTGAGTTCCGCTGATCTCTGAAGTTCCTTAAGAGGCGCAATGGGTTCCGCGAGAAATCGTGATTAAAAATCATTTACGTTTAGATTCACAGAAAAGAAACAACTTTTCCAAAAGGAAACAACATTGGCAGATATTGCTGAATTATTTTATAGTATTTGCAATTTACAGATCATTTATAACGGAACAGGAACTGCTATGATGATTTGTTTTATATGCAGGGACTTCCTGAAACTTTAAAATTAGTTGAAGAATGTCTTCAGGGTAGGGGGAAAAAAAGTTCAAGGAATGGCTGCAGTAACCGGATATTGCCAATACTGAACAAGGAATAGGATATTAAGACTAGAACTTATCAACGAATATCAGCGGCGTTTCCCACTGAAAGATGTCCGCCCTGCTCATTAATATAAATGACACTGCTGGCGAGATTCTTCGGATGCCGCGCAATTGAAACTCCTCCCGGCCAATGAAGAAAATGCGAAAAAGATATTAGGGTTGTCGTGCGGCGCCGATGTGAAAAGGTGATGGAAAGGATAAACTGAAGCTTTGTCGGTATGTCCGGTGGTTTCGCGGCGAGAGCTACTCATACCACGGCATCTCTGCTCTAGAGGCCGGCCACGTCCGATATACATCCATACTGGTGAAATATGCCTAAACTGGCGTAAAACAGGGGTGAAACGTGATGGCTACGCATGTCACGGTATCTCCGCTCTAGGGGTCGGTCACGTCCTAAACACGCCCATACTGTAATAATATGCCTAACCCGGCTCAACCCAGGGGTGAAACTTACTAGTGGCGAGGATTCGTCCTCCTGGACAAAAGCTCCGTCCTAGTCACAACTAGGAAGGGTAGCGGCCACGACCACAAAATGCTGAAGTCGGAGACACTAGACCAGTGTATTCTAGATAGGCAACCACCTCTCACTCGGCGGGGATGTATTGCGTATCGCAAAACACTCGAGGTTTTCCGGTGAGAAAGTCCAACGCTGGACTGGATGGGGATGGGCTACCACCTCTCACCCAGCGGGGATATACTGATATCCAAAACACGTCGAGGTTTTCCGGTGAGAGAAGTCCAACCCTAGATTAAACTGATGCAACGAAAACTACGGTGTCACGCAGTCCCGCTTCTGAGACCCACAAAGAATACAGGCTAAAGCCCTGCGATACTCTGAACCTCTTGTGGTCCTTTCGTGGATCTCGTGTGGTCCTTTCGGGGACCACAGGGGGACCACGGGACCTATCGAGGACCACAGGAGTAAATTCAGGAGGATCACATGGCGGTCTTGGTGGTAAAAGCGAACGAAGAAGAAGAAGATTAATATAAATGATGACAGAATTTTATTTGACTTAATAACCCTTTGTATTTGACAGTGGTTAATCATTTAGTGTAATTTGACTGTTTTTTACTATAGGGTCCATACGTTTTGTTTTGAGATGATCGAACGTGTGCTGCAAAAGTTCATCAATTGTTGTACTTAACGAAAAAATAATTTTATGTAATCAACAATTGTGCAATATTCAGTTCCATATATATTCATTATTTTAAAAAAGCAGTGATATGTACCTCTATTCTCAATAAGTTTTGCATTTCTCACAGTAATACTTCGCAGATTATGTAGCAGACAGTTTTTAAACTCACGAAAGTTTTTCGCTAGGCACAGCAAGGCACAAGTTACGATGTGCTCTCACAGAAGAACAACACCGGGTATACACACAAAACGTGCCACTGTAACAAAACATGGAAGATTTCTCCGGTGGACGAGAGCTAACGTCTATATTCTCAGTGTCTTCATTTAAGCCATTGTGTCGTTTTCAAAGCCTATTATATTATTATTATTATTATTATCTTTATTATTGCTATCCCTATTGCTGCTGATGGAATATAGAATAAATGTCACAGAATGGTTCACGTTTCATGTAGTTTGTGGGGAAAGGTTAAAAATAAAGCAGGGAGATTTTGACGACAGTTTGTAGTCAGTTAAAACACATGGAGAAATTCAAGTATTTAGGAACAATAACAACACAAGACGGAAGATGTGGACCCGAAATAAGGAGCAGAATAGCCCAGGTCAAGTCAGTACTTGTGAAACTGAAAAACATAATATGCAACAAAGCTCTGTCGATGAAAAAGGCATGACGATGTCATGTTTTGTTTCATCGTCGACAAGACGATGTGTTCATCGACAGAGCTTTATTGTACAGTATGTTTTTCGTTTTCATAAATGCTGACTTGACCTGGGCTATTCTGCTCCTTATTTCAGTTTCGCACCTTCCATCTTGTGTATTATTGTTCATTCATTCATTCATTTATTTGCATGTCCCTTGTGGAACTTTGCCTCCCTAACAGCACTCCTGTAGGCCTCTCGGTTGTGAGCAAGATGGCCTGCTGCTGATGCATCTATTTGCAGATCATCAACGATGTCTTGCAGCCATTTTCGCCTTGGTCTTCCTCTCTTTCTTTTTCCCATTATGTACCCTTCCAAGACGGTTTTCTCTAGATTATCATGACGTTTAATGTGTCCAAAATAATTAAGTTTTCTCTGTTTAATACTCTTTACTGGCCAGCCTTCTTCAATATTACGTTCTTGTAGTACGGACATATTTGTTCTTTTTTGTGTCCATGATAATATGATTGCCGTCATCATGCAAACCGCCGTCATCATGCAAATCGCCGTCATCATGCAAACCGCCGTCAGTCTATTGTTTCATGCTTCCATAGAATACCTACAGACGTCAAATAAAATTATTGTTCATAAAAACTTGAATATAACCATTTGTTTTAGCTGACTACAAACTGTCGTCAAAATGTAATTGCTTTATTTTTAACCTCTCCCCACAAACTACACGAAACTTGAACCATTCTGTGACATTTATTATCTATTCAGTGGTACACCGAAATTAGACTGTTATGTAGATGCGAAACATGAACAGTAACCAAGACCACTCAGAATCTACTGGAAGCAGCGGAGTTGTGGTTCCTAAGAAGAGTGATGAGAATACCAGGGACAGCCAAGAAAATAAATGAACAGGCACTAAACGAGGCTGGGCAAAAGAGAGAAATTATAGCACAATTCAAAGCATGAAAGTCTAGATTTGTAGGACATGTTTACAGAAGAGGCAAATTTAGTGACAACAGGAAAACTGGAAGCACAAAGGGACAGAAAAAAGACAAAGAAACAAGATACCTGACGGACTAAGAGAGTGGCACAGAGCTCGGGTCCAGGACACATGTATTAGAAAGAACGAAGAATAGATGGTTGTAAAAATCAATGACAACCAAAGTCTGACTGGTATGGACCAGAGAGAGAGAGAGAGAGAGAGAGAGAGAGAGAGGGGGGGGGTAGTCAATGGACGCGCAAGAAACCAGAGACGGATGGCAGTTTTGGATGCCCACGGTAAATATAAAGGACAATAGGTTGTTTTTATTTACCAATAGCGAATTCGATGGGCGGTAAGGGGCAGGACACTTGTACTCCCTCCCTGTAACTGCGAGCTGGTGTTTTTTGCAGCCGATGCTGTGGAGGTACTGAACCACTGCATCGTGTCCGCTTGGGGGAGGGTTATGGTAGCTACTTTTTTCAGTCCCGGAGTACAGCTAAACAGCAGGGGGTGTGTAGTGGTTCTTTAGCAGACTCCACCACCATGGGGACTATGGCGATCCTTGCTCCGTTAGCCAGGCTAGGCCTGTTACTAGAGATACCAACAGAGAGGTGGGACAGGGTCAGCTATGGTTCGCTAGCCCTGACGCTGGCATATCAGCCATGGGTCAGTGGTTGCCTCATCTGACAGCGTCTTCACCCCCACGGGGCAGGGCAATCTTTCCTCTGTTTCATAGCCGTCCATCACGATCGCCATCATCATGCAAATCACTATCATCATGCAAACCACCATCATTATGCAAAGCGTCATCGTCATGCAAACCACCAACATCATCCAGCCGCCGTCATCATGCAAATCGCTGTCATCATGCAAGCGGCCATCAGTCTTTCGTTTCGTGCTTCCATAGAATACCTGCGGACGTCAAAATCTTCTTGAAATCGTCTTCAAAGGCGACTAATGGTGCTTCTAACCACATTAAATTGTCTGGCCACTACACTTTGTGACTGCCCAGTCTGTAAACGTCCAATGATGATGAGTCGTTGTTCTGTAGCGAGATAAGCCATACCTGCGCATTGAATTTTCAAATGAATTGATTCGAGGAACGTCAATCTTTTATAGGCATTCAATAACATGGTCAGTGAGTTTTGTGTTCAGTAAGTTTCACGGGATTCTCGTGAACCTGTCACGAGTTATTGTCAAAAAATGCTGTTTTGACTAATGTCGCTTTTCTTTGCTCATCTGCTGAGTATAATTCAGATCAGCAGGTGAAGTTGATGTCCAAGTGAACGTTTCAGGCAATTTGCCCTTGTCTGACAGCAAACTTCAGTTTAAAACGCAACATCACATTTGTTTATGGAGGGTACACCATTCTGTGACAACAAACATATATTTAAGGAAAGAAAATTGACAGAAGTACTTCTGCCCTGTACATGGATCTGCATCGAGCATGTTTTTTCTCTTCCTCGCGCCGTTTGTTTGTTTGTCAATGCCCGGGTTATATAACTGTAAACACAGAAAAATTACCCTGCAACGCGATGAGCTATAGACATGGGACTGCTTTGTACATGAATATTTAATTTGCTTTAATACACCGTCAACTGAGAGAGCTATGAAGTATAGTGTGCCTTGTCTTGCAGATAGAGTTATTTTATGTACAGAGATTAGCAGCAACATTCAAACACTCAGGAGATCAAGGGAGGTAATTAAACCGGTATTGAAAATACCTTCTTCTTCTGCATTCGAGGTTGTTGGTCACTTCAGATCCTGATCCCTGTCGACATGGCAAATCCCGCAGTCCTCTCCAGATCCTGATAGGAGCCCCAAAGCTTTTACCCCACAAGTTATTACCAATTTGCCTGCAGCAGCTCAATGGCATGCCGCAAAGGGTTCGCAGGTGTGCCGTGGAAGTTTGGCAGAAATGGCCGAACAGAAGTGATTTTACTCTCTTTTAAATAATTAATTTTGACATTTAAAAATTATGTAAAAATTTGTGGTGTGTCCTGGCAATTTTCTCAACTTGTTCATTGTGTCATGACAAGTTTCTCATCTTGTTCATTGTGCCGTGACAAGTTTATCATTTTGTTCATTGTGTCATGACAAGTTTCTCATCTTGTTCATTGTGTCATGACAAGTTCTTCATCTTGTTCATTGTGCCGTGACAAGTGTCTCGTCTTGTTCATTGTGTCGTGACAAGTTTCTCATCTTTTTCATTGTGTCATGACAATTTTCTCATCTTTTTCAGTGTGTCGTGACAATTTTCTCATCTTTTTCAGTGTGTCGTGACAATTTTCTCATCTTTTTCAGTGTGTCGTGACAATTTTCCCATCTTGTTCATTGTGCAGTGACAATTTTCCCATCTTGTTCATTGTGCAGTGACAATTTTCCCTTCTTGTTCCTTGTGTCGTGACAATTTTCTCGTCGTGTTAATTGTGTCGTGACAATTTTCTAAATATGGACCCTAACACCATAATCCTATGTGCCTCTAAGGCCTGACAGGATTACCTTTACCTTTTTTTTTTTACACATTTTACATCAGAGCTATACAACTTTCAGAGCTATAGATGAAGACTGATTTCATATGTTAAACTACTCCTGAGAGCAGACTTAACAAAGTTAATCGCTGATAAGACACATACAGACGTATGAAAATAAGAAAATTGTTAATTATATTGTTGCAAGATTTTTTTTAAACATATAGAAGTGTTAGGAACGGAGTTACACATTTTTAATACCTCGTTTTCTGCAATTTTCTTAACTGGTCCTGTCTCTGTTTGCTTTCTTTCGATTCTTTTTTTTTTTCATTTCTTGTTCCAATTCAGCACTGAGATCGATAAATGTCTGCCTCTAAATTGAGCTGCTCTGAAAGTCAATCAGTTGCATCTCTAAATCATCCAGATCGATCAAGTGAAACATGTCAAGGTTCAGTTAGGCTAGTTCTGCACTGCCGCAAGCTTAATGAATTTTGTAGGCTCTTCTTTGAGGATTGTGACATCCCTTCTGGTTTGTCAGAGAAAGTGACATGCGCTGGGCCGATGTTGCGTAAATCTATAGCTCCCGTGGCGGCTCTTATTTTGTTAACGGTGACAAAAATTATAAATAAGTTACATTTCAGACACAGTATTTTTTTTATGAATTTGAAAGATAAAAACGTTCTCTCTCTCTCTCTCTCTCTCTCTCTCTCTCTCCTCTCTCTCTCTCTCTCTCTCTCTCTCTCTATCTCTATCTCTCTCTCTCAAGGTCCCCTGCCGACAAGCGTAGGATATCATGTCCTTCCATAACTCTTGATCCATTGTGAATCTCAACTGGGTTATCACTATTTCTCGCTTCAGGATGCCAAACCATCAAACGTCTTTTCTCTCTGTTTACCTCTGTCTCTTATTACCGCCGATTTTCTCTGTTGTCATTAGATGGGTGCTCTATCCCTCTTCTCCTCCAAACTTGCCATCACAAATTTGGATTGTCGTTTTCTGATCTTATCAGTTTTCTTATAAATTTTCTTATACATTTCCTAGTTTCTTGTGCCTCTTTCAGAACCTTCCCCGTTCGATTTTCTCGCTGTTCATGCTTACTTCAATACTCTTTTAGAACAATCCTTAAGAGTATGTTTTAAGCTATATAGTTTTGTTCAGATCAAAACTGAAAGTTGAGTTAAAGTATATTCTAAAGTGTATTCTAAAGTGCATTCTACAATGTATTCTGTAATATATACTAAAGTGTGCTTTAAAGTGTTTTCTAAAGTGCATTCTGCAATATATTCTAAAGTGTGATCTAAAGTGTATCATGTAATATATTCTAAAGTGTGATCTAAAGTGTATCCTGTAATATATTCTAAAGTGTGATCTAAAGTGTATCCTGTAATATATTCTAAAGTGTGATCTAAAGTGTATCCTGTAATATATTCTAAAGTGTGATCTAAAGCATATTCTGTAATATATTCTAAAGTGTGATCTAAAGTGTATCCTGTAATATATTCTAAAGTGTGATCTAAAGTGTATCCTGTAATATATTCTAAAGTGTGATCTAAAGTGTATCATGTAATATATTCTAAAGTGTGATCTAAAGTGTATCATGTAATATATTCTAAAGTGTGATCTAAAGTGTATCATGTAATATATTCTAAAGTGTGATCTAAAGTGTATCATGTAATATATTCTAAAGTGTGATCTAAAGTGTATCATGTAATATATTCTAAAATGTGATGTAAAGTGTATCATGTAATATATTCTAAAATGTATCCTGTAATATATTCTAAAGTGTGAAATGTTTCTGGCGTCCAGAAAATTTTCTTCTTGCTACTTTAGGCACGCGAGCCTAATCCTACTAACATGCTGACGTGCTTCCTAGAACAGGCTAACGATTTAGGGCTCACAGACATTCCCCCCCCCCCCTCCCAATTTTTGTCTCTCCCCGCCCTCCAAGATGGTTGAATCTGCCGGGAACCTCATATCATCCACTCAAGGTCTTCATGCTAGTCACTGTAACATACTCCCCATCCGGCACGATAACTGTGCTTTAACATCGTCACGTCGTGGGGTGTAAGGAGCAAGAGTTCTCAGCTATACAGGGATGAGAACAACAACAACATCGGAATTTCGGAAATAGGAGGCGTTCAGTAGATAGGCACACTTACAATAGGGTTATAGTTTGTTTTGTTTTTTTGTATCACAAACACATGAATCTATTTGCTGGGATATACGTGCTATATTGCTGCATATCTACAGCACGGTAGGTTGTCTGTCTGTCACATGGTAGACCGCTGTCTGTTACATGATACGCTGCTCTTTGTCTGTCACATGATAAGCTGGTGCATGTATGTCACTTGATAGGCTTTTCTCTGCCTGTCGGATGATACGCTGTTGTTTGTCACAAGAAATACTGCTCTCTATCTCATGATAGGCTGCTGCCTGTCACGTGATAAGCTGCTGCTGTTTGTCACATTATGGACTGCTATCTGTCTATCACATGATAGGCTGCTGTCTGTCACGTGATGGGCTGCTGTCTGTCACAAGAAGTGCTACTCTCTGACTGTTACATGACATACTCTTGCCTGTCTGTTTGTTGTTTTCTGTCTTTTCACGAAAAAAAAAATGCAGAAAACTAATTTTAAAAAAAAAAATCTCTCCCAGATCTGAAATGACCTGTCAGTGAAAGAACTTCCTCTTGAGTTGAAGTTCTTGCCAGTTCTGTGGACCCTCGAAAAAAAAATTAATAAATGAACTGTTCTCGGCCACAGCTGGAGTGCGCCTTCACGCGGGGAAACCGTCTTGAAGAAGACGTCGTGGTGACAGTTATAGCACATCCTGGGAGACGATTTGGCTGCGCAGGAGATGCACAGCCTTTCAGGAGCCAGTGAAGCAAAGATGGTGAAGACTTAGTCCTGCATCCAGGCGCCCTCGAGAGAAGAGGCTGTTGTATCAAATTCAGCGTAGTCAGTGGAGCAGAGCTCTGATTAGTCTTCGCAGTGGTCTTCCGAGTCTTACTAGGAGCTTTAAGGGGAAGTTAAGCAGCCATAGTACTCTATGACCTGGTGTCGGCTCTACTTTGGTGTCATCTGCCACCGACTTTTTTTTTTGTTTTGTTTTTTTGACGGCTATGAAAATCACTACAAGACCTGTCAACACAGCAACATAGCAAATGTATTAAACAGCTTCTAGTGATACTACTATCACTGGTAAATTGTGAACTGTCCTTGTTACTGGTAAATTATGAACTGCTCTCATGTGAAAGCGAAAGGCGCATTAATTACAGCATATGTGTATTAACTACTTCAATGTAATGCCTGTGAGACCTGGACACTTAACAAAACACCTGACAAACACATAAATGCCTTTGAAGGTAAATGTTACAGAAGAGTTCTTCACATATCATGGACACAACAAACAAATAAAAAACAAAAAAAAAACAACAACAAATATATCCATACTACAAGAACGTAATATTGAAGAAGGCTGGCTAGTAAAGAGGATTAAACAGAGAAAACTTGAATATTATGGACATATTAAACCTCATGATAATTTAGAGAAGACAGTCTTGGAAGCGTACATAGTGGGAAAAAAGAAAGAGAGGAAGACCAAGGCGAAGATAACTGCAAAACATCGTTGATAATCTGCAAATGGGTGCATCAGCAGCAGGCCATCTTGCTCACAACCGAGAGGCCTACAGGAGAGCTGTTAGGAAGGCAAAGTTCCGCAAGGAACATGCAAATGACTGACTGACTGACTGACTGAATGCACGACTGAAGCTCAAAGTAATAGTGACGGGTCAGGACTCCGAAGATCAAGATACCCGCAGTACCCTTCCGTTTCAAGTTGTCAGGGCTATTTTAGAAAGTAAGTTTGGCCTTCGCCAAGTTTCATCCTTGCCTAGCGCCTCTGTTATGACCTATTTACTGGCGGCACTTCTGATGCGCATGTACGACATATGCTATCCTATGTTGACCATCTGTGTTGAGTACTAAATATTTTTTTTTTTAATAAAAAAGGACAGGCTACTATGTCTGTAGAAGTACCCAGAGGATGTGGTGTTAGTGCCTAAATTTTCCTTCCTTGGAAGGGTGATTGGGCCAGCCTATATATGCCTCCATAGAATAACCAGCACTCTCTCAACCCATGACTCGTCAGCCATCAAGTACTAAAACGACATAGTTCGAAAAGTAACTTGTTAGATATTGTTAGAAATTATTTTAATGTTTGTTAAATATATGTTAAAAGATCTGTACTGAAAATGTATTTTTTAAAAATCCATTTGTCTGTGTGTGTATGAGTGTTTGAGAGCTATTTTATTGGGTTAATTACTTCTTCTCTTTTACTTTGAATGTAATAGTTTAATCTTACACTCTTTTGATATGTTTTTCCCTAATGTAATTTGTATACTTGTATTAAATCGAGTGTGTGGGAAGAATGAAGGATGGAGTGATGAAGGGCAGAATGTAAGAGGGGCCTGCGTGCACAATTCTTTAACCTTTAAAAAAATAAAGATCATTCATTCATTCATTCATTCATTCATTCTTTCCCATTTTTCGAAAGAAGCTGTGCAGCCATATCTACATTTGGGAGAAAAGAGCATATCTTTGCCGGGACTTGAACCATGAACTTCGCCGTTACAACGAACGCGTTACCCTCTACCCCATTTAGACGCCTAAATGGCATTTGGCAGATTAAAGATAGACAGAGGAATATGGTTTAGTTTGACAAACAAACAAACAAAAAATGGAAAGAGTGAGAAAAGTGGGCAAGAACGAGAGTGGTAGAAAATAAGATGAGAACATATAAATGAATAATATACAACAATCCAATATTTGGGCTGATACCTTTTTCAAGGTCTACATACAAAAACATAAAAACACGAAAAGTGGATGAAAATATTAAATACTGCTTTACTGGTATCCTCCTTGTAAGACACACGGGTACAAAACGCTTGTTTTGTGTTTGTATATTACTCTTACATTATATCTTTAAGGAGCGCATGTAATACTTGGTACTTTATAGTAACATTTTGTAAAATGTTACATTGATATGCGATGTATGTAAAAACGACATTTTATGAAACTGGCTGAATTATATCAATGTAAACCACCATTAATACATTATATGCACCAGTGATACAGTATGTGTTTGTATGTGATATATAAGTACTGTGTGTTTTATATGATAAATGTACTGTGTGTGACATGTATATATATGTGTGTGTGACATATGTAAGTGTACTGTGGGTGTTTGTAGTGACATATGTAATTGTACTATGTGTGTTTGTATGTGACATATGTAAGTGTACTAAATATGTCTGTATGTGACATAATAAGTGTACGATGTGTGTTTGCATGTGACATATGTAAGTATGCTATGTGTGTTTGACATACGTATGTGTATTATTTGTGTTTGAATGTGACACACGTACTATGTGTGTTTCTTTGTGATATGTTTAAGTGTACTATATGTGTTTATATGTGACATAGGTAAGTTTACTATGTGTGTTTCTATGTGACATATGTAGTATGTGTGTTTCTGACATATAAGTGTACTATGCATGTTTGTATCTGCCAGTGTCATGTGTCTGAATTTTGATTATCTGCCAGTGTCATGTGTCTGGATTTTGATTATCTGCCAGTGTCATGTGTCTGAATTTTGATTATCTGCCAGTGTCATGTGTCTGAATTTTGATTATCTGCCAGTGTCATGTGTCTGAATTTTGATTATCTGCCAGTGTCATGTGTCTGAATTTTGATTATCTGCCAGTGCTATGTGTCTGACTTTTGATCATCTGGCAGTGTCATATCTGAACTTTTATCATCTGCTAGTGTCATGTCTGAGCTTTTATCATCTGCCAGTGTCATGTCTGAGCTTTTATCATCTGCCAGTGTCATGTCTGAATTTTTATCATCTGCCAGTGTCATGTCTGAACTTTTATCATCTGTCCAATGCCATGAGACGGAGTTTTCTTCTTCTGTTAAATTTTGTTTGTTTGTTTTGAAACCAGACCAAGCTTTCCTGTACGTTCCATATTCCGGACTGTCTGTCTTCACTCGCATGCGGGACGTTCTATTCTTTGTTTCTGAGTTGATCACTCGAGATCAGTTTCTTCTTAATGTTCATTAGACCAGCCAGCAACTTGGTTTTTAAGAGATATTGTTCTGTATAAAGCAACTTCACGTCTTGTTCCCACGCAATCTTCTAAGTTTAACCCTCTGATGACAGTTGTCCTTGACGCATATCTGTAGAGATACGTCTGTTTTCTATTCGACTGACATGGTCAAACTTATACTAAAGTCTGATCTGATCTGAGTAGAAAATGTTATACATTAAAACCGTCCAGTTCTTCAACCAGTACTAAAGTCAGGAACCAGTGAAAAAGACCGTGAAAATGAGCGGTTGTTGTGAGCAGATCTATGCGAGAGATGTTCACTAAGTTCCGGGGCTAAAATTTTTTTTTCCGGAATACTATAATATGCATCGAAGTAGCGCAAGGGCATGAGTTGTAGTATATTTCTAAATATAAGCTGTGAAAATACTTGCTGCTGAAGCTAATGTTGAAGTGTATAATGATAATGAGGTAATTTAATATTGAATGAACTGATATCTTAATGACAGTTACGGTCAGTATAATGTACTGGTGGTGTCGCTGATGGTGTTCTCGTTGTTGACCGTTGCAGGAACAGCTAAGAGAGCTGGAGGCGGCCTTTGCCAAATCTCACTACCCAGACATTTACTGCAGAGAAGAACTGGCGCGGATTACGAAGCTGAACGAAGCCCGGATACAGGTCAGTGCCTCCTGGTCGCTTCCGTTCTGTTCTCAGCTCTTGCAACACACAGGTGCGTTAATCTACCTGTCCGCAGACATCCATGAAGCTCTTCTTGTCCTAACTGCTGTGGTACCCAACGTTTTGTTCTTCTTCTTGTTCGACACATCTGGCACCCTTTTTTGTTTTGTTTCTGTTTTCTTTGTTTTGTTTTTTTTTTAAGCTTTCCAAGTATTACACAAGTCTATTACCTGTTTGCGAGACGCATTTAGACTTCATATTAAGTTCCATACCTCCTTCGACAGCCTGTTGTGGTAAAGGATGATCCCCTCTTCTCCCTTCCCCCAACACACACGCACACACAAACGGAAAGACATTTGTAATATAGGTTCTGAGCAGACTGTGCTTCGCCAGCTCTGAGACTGGGTGGCAGATTCTTTCCATAAGGATGCGCTTGTTAACCTGCATGATACGTATGAAGGTACCAAGTAACGGCAAAGATAACGCTATCGTAACTTAGTGGCATATATGGATCTGGTATCAGCGCCCATGTTTTCCATGACCTGTCAGTACACCAGAGGCCGATGTGAGTCAGCATCACACCTGGCCGCCTTTCCTTCCCCAGCTCCAGAAGAAGTCGGGTGCCCATTTCTACAGCTGGGTGACTGGGGCACCTCCGGCCGGATTCGAACCCTCCCCCCCCCCCGACCTTCGCCAGGAGAGACTAGTTCACTAACTGCTTTCCCACCCCGAACCCCATGATATATAGGGGAAAGAACTTTTTCTGGAACGAAAATAATAGAGCCAATGTCGACTTTTTGTCTTATTTTGGAACGAAAATAATTGAGCCAACGTCGACTTTTGGTCTTGCTCTGGAACGAAAATAATAGAGCCAATGTCGACTTTTGGTCTTGCTCTGGAACGAAAATAATAGAGCCATTGTCGACTTTTGGTCTTGCTCTGGAACGAAAATAATAGAGCCATTGTCGACTTTTGGTCTTGCTCTGGAACGAAAATAATAGAGCCAATGTCGACTTTTGGTCTTGCTCTGGAACGAAAATAATATAGCCAATGTCGACTTTTGGTCTTGCTCTGGAACGAAAATAATAGAGCCATTGTCGACTTTTGGACCTATCATCATTGGCATCTGAAAAAAAAACCAAAAAACAAAGCTTTATTCTTATAGCAATGAAGACTGTCCAGGACGCGAACTTCCCCTCCGAGCCATTAAGTAGCGTTCAGGTTCCACGCTTGTACTGGGATGAAGCCCGAGGCCATATCTCAGGTTTTTGTAAGGCAGAAAAAAAAAGAAGAATATATCCGATCAATTTGTATTCCCCCCCCCCTTTTTTTGTTTCTGTTTCTGTAGCAGTCTGGTGGATTGATTTTTTTTTAACCAGATAGGGTTGGTGGATATATGCCGTACCCTCCTTTATCGCCTTTTATTATCGTATGTAGTAGGGTACAGTGGTCCTATTCTTTGTTTTCACCAAAACCATAGAAAAAAAAACTGAGTTCTTTCCAGACTAAATGTTTATGAAGAATTAGAAGAAGAATACTTTGGCCAAACACCATAAGAAATAACATCTTGTTGGAAGAAATGCAGATGAAGCTACTGACAGTAATTATTGAGGAAAGACGCTGGCGATGGCTGGGACATGTGCTCCAGATGATTGACAACTCACTACCAAAAACAGCACTAAGATGGACACCACAGGGGAACAGAAGTAGAGGTAGACCAAAAGAGACATAGAGAAGAACAAGAGAGAGGATGTTGAGCAGTAGAGGGCTCACTTGGGCAAGAGCGGAAAGAAAAGACAAAGTACAGGCGTTTGTGGAAATCCCTTGCGGAAGTCTCATGTGCCTTGGGCACTTAAGGTTGAGAGGGAGAGAGAGAGAGAGAGAAAGAGATAGAGAGAGAGAGGAGAGATCTGATCAATGGTTGTATGGATATAACACTGACTGTATAGATATAACACTGAATTGTCTTGTATTGTCTAGTCTTCTGTCTCCCTGTAACTGCGTGCTGGCTTTCTTTGCGGCCGAAGCTGTGAAGGTGTTGAGGCAAAGCATTGTATCAAGCGAAAAGGAACTGATCAAGTTCCTTTTCCAGCTCTGTCTTGGAGACTTAGTACGAGGCCCAGCTTGGCTGACTGGACACAGCCCGCTGCGGTCCTTGTGGTTGTCTGCCAAAAAGGCTGCTCCTTTATGATCCACGCAGGGTCAGTTCGATGTTGAAAGGGGTTGCGCAACATCATCGCAACATCGGTAGCTAAGAGTGCTCTTCTCATAGTTCTAGGGAGATATAACAACACAGAAAGTGTGAGAGAGAGAGAGAGAGAGAGAGAGAGAGTGAGAGTAAGAGAGGGAGGGTTAGTAAGAAAGAGAAAGAGAGAGAGAGAATGAGAAAGAGAGGGAGGGTTAGAAGAAAAAGAGAGAGAGTGATTAAGAGAGGGAGGGTTAGTAAGAAAGAGAAAGAGAGAGAGAGAGAGAGTGAGTAAGAGAGGGAGGGTTAGTAAAAAAGAGAAAGAGAGAGAATGAGTGAGAAAGAGAGATAGAAAGTGAGGGGGAGAAAGAAAGAGAGAGAGAATGAGAGAAAAAGAGTATAAGAGAGAAAGAGAAAATATTTAGATAGATAGATAGATAGATAGATAGATAGATAGATAGATATATAGATAGATAGATAGATAGATAGATAGATAGATGTTAACGAAAATGAAGGCGTACATTGTGAAGGTACCAGATTGGTGTTTAAGTGCAGAAAAACTAGCACAAAAAATAGACCAGCGGTATTGCACTATGAAGAAGCTGATAAACATGACCATTTTTTGGGTGGGTAGTGGGTGGTTTGGGGGGGGGGAATCTGATGAAAGTGTATTATTTCTAGCATACCCCTCTCTTTTCTCGACGCAGTAAGGGTGACACCTGATTGAAGTGAGATGTTTGATTTCCCATCATGCCAAGTCCTCAATGGCGTCGCAGGAAGTGATATAAATACATAGGACAGTTTCTAGTAAAATTATGTTACATTGCTGTGGAATGTAAATTTTGTGTAACAATTATATATAAACACAAGAGATTTTTTAAGGCATCTAATCTTCACCAATGGAGTACTCTAGCCATCGTCAGTTATATCTAACATCTGTAACTTTTATTCTTCTTAAATGTTCATCATCATCAGGTGCCGTGCCGACTGGCGCTGGCTGTTATGCTTCATGCAGGCCATTAGGTCAGTTGGTGATCCTCTCTCACACCATCTCATCAGACTGTCCAGTATCTTAAATAGTAGCACTCAATTAAAGCTGCACTTACGTTCAATGTCTTACGACGTAGTTTAAGCTGTTGTATTATAAAAAAAAAAATCTTAGCGACTTTACAAATGTGTCATCATGCCAGCAAAGAATTATGGCCACATTAACAACAAACATGTAATGCGCGTTACCGATTCTGATATTTCGTAAAAAAAAAAGAGAAAAAGATCTAAGTTAATCCGTCTAAGAAAACGCGCCAAAAAAAGTAATGAAAACTCGCAAAAAAAAACAGGTAAACTATAGCATGTTATTATTGTATTTCAGTCTCTCTTGTTGAAGATGAAAACAGCGTCCGATTTGGCAATCAGGTAGCGATAGGGTTGAGGAACTATAGCTGGCCAAGACCCTGTCCCACTTCGAAGGAATAATATTAAACCAAGTACAAACATTCAAACATATAAAGCGGTCCATTTGTGTAGTCCGCCTTTGTCAATAGTTACTAGGAAAAGAGTCTTGAAATGCTACACTGAGACATTATTACTACATTGGAGCGAACCATTGTCATTAACAAAAACAACAATGACAGCATTAGAGGCAACTGAAATGTGGTTCATACGAGTAATGTTAAGAATACCACTGACAGCAACAATAACAATCCTTAGACAAGACAACGAGAAGCGAACCTTAATAAACACAATACAAGGGAGACAATCTGGGTTTGTAGGCCATATAGCGAACAGAGGTAAGATAAATGCAAAATTCCCGTTTCCATGCCATTAAGGCATATTGGGTGTTAGGGCCCGTCTTTCCAAGACCTTAGGCGTATGAAAATCTGATGTAGTCCCTGGTACTCATTTTTAGAGGCTGGGTCGACCTAGGGACCTTTCAGGTGTGTACCATTAAAAAAAAAAAAATCCCACTGCTGGGACTGAACCCGGTACCACCAGATTAGTAAACCGAGGGCCTAACAACTCAGCTAACCAGGCCGTCAATGAAAAGAGAAGGAATCGAAAATATCATGACAACATGGCAAATGGGATGAAGAAAAGGAAGACGTAGATCAAGGGAGGAGATCTTAGACAAAATGGTATGGGAAAAGCACAACTGAACTGATAGGAAACAAGAAAGATCGGACGCTACCAGACATGGCCTATGATGATGATGATGATGATGATGATGATTAGAAGTATTTGTAGTTGTCCGTGGAAGATTTCCTTACAGGAAGAGCATTTAAGTACAAACTGTATGGAAGAGAACTCATTACAGTAACTCTACTACAGATTTCAACATTCTAGAAAGTACAACAGATACTCCCTCTCTCTCACTCTCTTTCTCTTTCTCTTCTCTCTTTCTCTATCTTTCTCTCTCCCTCTTTCTCTATCTTTCTCTCTCCCTCTTTCTCTCTCTCTTTCTCTCTCCCTCTTTCTCTCTCTCTCTCTTTCTCTCTCTCCTTCTCTCTCTCTTTCTCTCTCTCTCTCTCTTTCTCTCTCTCTCTCTGATGAACCACGCATGCGCAAGGCCACCTAACTTGCAATCTGCCAGCGGACCCTTGTTTGCAGTAGTCCACATATTAATTAGCCGGCACCAGCAAATCCCTGGTGATCGTCCCGTTTATTTCGTCGCCGGCTTTGCCGGGACCGGTCTTCACCTTCTTAGCCCAGCGACCACGCCCCGCTCATCAAGGCCTACCATGTATTCATACGCTGGTCTCAGAGGCTGCCATCTGTTAGGAAACATGCGCTTGACAAACCGTATCCCCGCCCTCCCTGGAAAGTATCCCTTCGCCTCTGTTCGCGCATGTTTTCTTCATGCACTCTCCCACAGACCCTCAGATCCAATCATTAATCATTCACCATATTTTTATGTGCGTCTTTTAGTCACATATTCATGACAGGAGAACGTAGAGAGATATTAGGAAGTATATATATATCTATGACTATATCGATGAGTGGATTAATGTAAAGGATAAGTTGGTTTTTTTTTCTCCCTTTCTTGTTGTCGGGTAGGGTTCCAAGTTTATTTGTGTCACCAATCGATGCGCGCGCGCGGCAGGCGAAAATAATTAAAGGGTTCCGGTTCATTCAACTCGCCTGAGGGAACTGCGCCAAAAAGTCGCCTCTGATCATCGGGACTGTCCAAACGAGAAGTCCCCAAATTGCCTCTCATAGCTACTGGGCCAGAAAGCTTTCGGATCAACGTAGACTGCTTCATTCCCAAGTCAGAACAATCGACACCGCCTCAGTTAGACTCGCCAACATGGCTGCATCAACAGCGCGGGGGTTTTTTGTTTTCATTTTTTGGCCTTAGGTTTTTTTTGTGTGTCCTGCCTGTATTGTACAGCAACTGATTTCATGGGTCTATATTTCTTCATGTTTGTTTTACAAGATATTCGAAGTTGAGTGTTTTTTGTGTGTGTGTAAAGTTTTCTGTTTCTGTTTACAAAATGGGAATTATCTAACACCATAGCTTTCTTTGTCACACAGTTGGTATACGTGAGATGGATTCCGGTTAAAGAAAATAAGTTGAAATTACTATATTTTACTGTCTGGTTTCTTTCTTCTGATTATAGAATGAAGTTGTCTCTCTCTCTCTCTCCCTTCTCCCTCTCCTTTTCTATTTCTCTCTTCTCTCTCTGTCTCTATCTATTTCTCTTTCTCTTTCCATCTCTCTCTCTCACTTGTATATCTGCATGCAAAATCCCTGATCGTCATTTAACAGATACTTGTCATGCTACCCCTAAAATTCGCTAATGATTCTTTTCTGTTGATAATCTTACGATAATGAAAAGTATAATGATAAGGGAAATAGCATTGCTCAAAATTTGTTGCTGATGAGATTGACCTAGTGGGAGAAACTGTGGAAGAAGTCATCAATACCTGTGTAGCATGGCCTTGTAAGTAATGATTATTGTTGTTGTTATTATTATTAATGAATATGATTATGAAAATATACTGTAAAGAAAACAGTAACATCGAATAGCGACAGAGAAAAGTAGGCAGAAAAAGGAAGAGAAAGGTATAAAACTTCCATGACACTAGAACAAGACGCGGACAAAAGTAAACAGTGGAAACAGTGAATAGAAAAAGAAAAGACTCATTGACTATATAGGTAATACAAAGGACGGACACCAGAAAGTAGGATGGTCCAGTGATAACAAAGCGGTGACTGGACGTTGACACGTGTAAACAAAATAGAAAAGACGAATAGAAAAGGCAGACACAATGAAAAAGCCAGGACACAATAAAACCTTCGATAAAAAAGAGCAAGATAATGACTTAGGTGAATAACAATTGTATAGACGAAACTAACACAGACTGACACGCGTTAGGACTCGATTGCACAGGGTTTTTAAATAAAGAAGTGACCAACTCGGCCAGCTGACCAATTAAATATTTAGAGGCGTGGCCTATTAGACAACTGACTTACGAGAGTTAAGTCACGGGGCAGTTTGAATGACGGACAATCAGAACGCTCATGGGAACCAGTGGACATCTGAAGGCTGGAGCCAAAATATTTATTGGTTAATCCGTAAAGCTGGACTTGAAGATAAAATGGCGAGCGGAGAGACAGGAGAGGACTAAGAAGTACGGAAATAGAGGAGAGAGGAGACAGAGGAGGGGGGGGGGGGCTGAAGACAGAAGAACAGACAATCAGAAAACTAAGTAGGACGAAGAACTACGGGAATACAAGAGAAAGAAATAAGATCCGACCAGAACAACCGAGAAGCCATCAGATGAGAGATATGAACAGAAGTCCAGAGAAGAGGCAAGCGGACTTTGCTCGTTGGTACACTGCGATTGAGAGACGGCCGAGGAAGACCGTTAGAAGAAATCAGAGAAGAACAGCAGAAGGAGAACACACACCAGAAAAGAGGTAAGTAGACTTTGCTCGTTAGTACACTGCATTTGAGAGACGGCAAAGGAAGACCGTCAGAAGAAATCAGAAGACAGACAAGAGAATAAAGAGGACGAGACGCTATAAAATCCGAAGTAGTGTTAGATGGAAGATGGTTTTCAAGTGATTCAAGTGATTAAGAAGAACTGACACTTTTGAAACTTTGAGTACAGAGATTTTAGACGAGAAACTAGTTGACCACGTGTTGCAGATGTGATATAATACCGAGATAGGAAATTTTCTCGTATCAAGTGTAGAATATTATGAATTTGAAAAATTGAGAAATGCTGCATGTAGAATATGATAGAGTTTGATACTGTGAACAAATTATTGAGTGTTTCAATCCAAGTGACGTAATCGATAATACATCTTGAACTTATTTGTCAGAATTAAATAAATAATGTAGAGGACATTTTCATCGGACTTGCTCTAGATTTAGTGAAGCGATAATGTTTTGCGAAACCTGTGAGATGTTAATCAAAGAGCATCTTTAAGCTTCAGTTCTATAATATGGAACTATTCAGAAATATATGATTCACAGACTACAATATTATACCTGCATACACCTGAGAGATGTAGCACTAAAAGTGGGCTTGACCATTAACCGAGATAAGACAGAGTATATGAAAATATCAAGAGACCAGAGACAGAATGATCCAGATTATATCAATTATCAGGAAAGCAGAAACATACAAATACCTAGGCGCAACCTTAAACAGAAGCAACATAGTAAGCGAGGAGATTAAAAGCAGAGTACAGATAGGGAATAAAATATACTTGCTTTGAGACACCTTTTAAAATCCAAAATGATGTCCCAAAAAACAATAAAATAACCATCTACAGCTCTATAATAAGTCCAGCTGTCACATATGGGTCAGAAATGTGGAGTACAACAAAGAAAGATGAACAACAAATGCAGATTTCTTAGAACAAGATCCTAAGATGAATCTTTGGGCCGATAAAGGATACCAACAGTGGAGAATGGAGAGCTAGAAAGAACACTGAACTGAAAATCTTATTTAAATACCAAGGAATTATAAATATCTTGAAACTGAACAGACTATGCTGGCTGGGGCATATAGAAGGAATGGAAGAGAACAGACAAACGAAAATTATGTACGCACAAGAGATGAGGGAAACAAGACCAAGGGGCAGACCAAGACAGAGATGGAAAGACAACATATAAAAGAAATTGCTGTCACCAGCTGGAGAGAGAAGATTAGGAATAGAGAGGAATGGGGCGAACTTTATCTACAGCAATGAGCCTTAATGCCTCGGAAAGCTGAAGAAGAAGAAGAAGAAGAAGAAGAAGAAGAAAGAAGAAGAAGAAGAAGACACTATCATTTGTTTAGTTTTAAGTTCAAAACCATTATGATTTCTTCTCCTGTTATTTTTAACAAGTATCTACTAGAGATAAACATATATTTCCCGCCTACAATTTACACCCACGATAAAACTCAATTATTCCTATAATACAAAGAATTTGTTGTTCCGTCATTTCTTAATCTCGTTAGATTTTCACCAGCGAAGGGACATAACCTACAAAAAAAGCTACAACGACCTAATCTGTTCTAAATACTCGTCTAATAGTCCTTTACACTTAACAAACACCTGATGTAAGCGTGTGAAACTGCAGTAAGTTCGGTGCACTATTTTTTAAAAAGCGTTTTGCTTACCCATTCCGTCTTTGAAATCAGATGCATTTCCATTATACACATGGAATCGATTTTTCTATATAATAAACAGGTTACCTACAGTATACTAACAGCCACGTCTATGATATATTCTGGTGCGACTCGGAGATATTACGAGACATTTTCCTCACAAAAGTATCAGGTACCAGTTTTTTTTTAACCGCAAGATTGATTGGAGAGACATGGAAGCTGGTATTTAAATCAGTGGATAAAGCTATTTTCCTAAAAATACAGAGCTCATGCATGAGTAAAATATTTTAGGAAATACTTGTAAACAATTGTTTAAATATTTACCATGTATTTCAAAAGACAATATTTAGACTAAGGAGACTATAGAATAAACGCCAATGTTTTTTTTTCTAGAGGAATGATTTTTGTTCGAGAGGAATGATTTTTTTGTTTAATAGAGGAATGGTTTTTGTTCCAGAGGAATGATTTTTTCTAGAGGGATTATTTTTGTTCCAGAGGAATGATTTTTTTCTAGAGGGATTATTTTTGTTCCAGAGGAATGATTTTTTCTAGAGAATTTTTTTTTTCCTGGAGGAATGTTTTTTTTTTCTTGAGTAATGATTTTTTTTCTTGAAGAATGAATGAATGAATGATCTTTATTTTTAAAGGGTAAAGAATTGGGAACGCAGGCCCGTCTTACATTCTGCCTTTCATCTCTCCATCTTTCATTTTCCCCACACACTTGATTTAATATACGTATACAAATCACATCAGGAAAAAAAACATATCAAAAGAGTGTAAGATTTAACTATTACATTCAAAGTAAAACAGAATACGTAATTAACCTAATAAAATGGCTCTCACACACCCATACACACAGACAAATGGATTTTTTAAAAAAATACATTTTTTTTAACAAACATTAAAATAATTTCTAACAATGTCTATGATTTTTTTTCTAGAGGAATGATTTTTTTTTTGAGGAATCCTTTTTTCTAGAGGAATAATTTTTTCTAGAGGAATCCTTTTTTCTAGAGGAATGATTTTCATGAACGAAGACGCTCTTAGCTTTGACAATTAGCGACCCATAGCTGACATGCCAGAGTTAGGGTTGGCAAACCACAGCTGACATGCCGGAGTTAGGGTTGGCAAACCACAGCTGACATGCCGGAGTTAGGGTTGGCAAACCACAGCTGACATGCCGGCGTCAGGTTTGGCGAACCATAGCTGACCAAGACCCTGTTTCATCTCTCCTTTCACACCCCCAGTAAGATACCTGGCCTGGCTAACAAGGCAGGGATCGCCATATTCCTCATGGTGGTGGAGCCTGCTAAGAAGTTTTGCACAATCCCTGCTTTTTAGCTGCACCCTGAGATTGAAAAAATAGTTGCCGTAACCAGACATTCCCAGCCCGACACGATGTTGTGCATCAACACCTTCACAGTATTGTCTGTGTAGAACATCAGGTCGCAGTTCCAGGGAGACTGAAGAAGAAGATGCAAAAACATCTAGAAGAAGCTGGACTATAAGCTTAATTATGTACTGAATTAAGTTGCCAGTTTGACAGAATACTTCAAAAACTCATTTGACTCAGTCTGCAGTGTTTTGCTGACCTTGGCTCTGCTGCACTGAGTGGGTATGGTGGTGAATGGGAATTTGATAGACAGTGATGTGACGTGACGAATGGGAAGGTGATAGATGGTGGGCGTCATGTGACATGGTGAGTGGGAAGTTGATATACGGTGGCTGTCATGTGACATGGTGTATTTGAAGTTGATAGAAGGGGGGGGGGGAACGTGACATGGTGAATGTGAAGTTGATAGAAGGGGGTCGTCATGTGACACGGTGAATGTGAAGTTGATAGACGGTAGCCGTCATGTGACATGGTGAATGTGAAGTTGATAGACGGTAGCCGTCATGTGACATGGTGAGTGGGAAGTTGATAGACGGTAGCCGTCATGTGACATAGTGAGTGGGAAGTTGATAGACGGTAACCGTCATGTGACATGGTGAGTGGGAAGTTGATAGACGGTAACCGTCATGTGACATGGTGAGTGGGAAGTTGATAGACGGTAACCGTCATGTGACATGGTGAGTGGGAAGTTGATAGACGGTAGCCGTCATGTGACATGGTGAGTGGGAAGTTCATAGCCGGTAGCCGTCATGTGACATGGTGAGTGGGAAATTGATAGAAGTTGCCGTCATGTGACATGGGATCTATGTACACGTAGCAAAGAGTTCCCGCTTACAACGTGGTCTTCTGTTCAACCCAGTCCATTTTTTTTCTTCACTCGAAAGACCATGCTGCATCTAGTCACCAGTGTTATCTTTGAGTAGATCTTCTTCTTCTTCTTCTTTTTTTTCTTCTTCTTCTTCTTCTTCTTCTTTCTCCCCAGAACTGCGAGCTGATGTTCTTTGCAGCCGATGCCTTTAAGATGTTGGAAGCGGCTGGTTATTTCTTCAGCCCCCGAGTGAAGCTACTTTTTAACAGGGGGCGGGGGGGGGGGTGTCCAGTGCTTCTATAACGGACTCCACCACCATGAGGACTACAGCGATCCCTGCCCTTTCAGCCAGGCTAGGACTGTTAATGGGGGCACCAACGGAGAGGCGGGACAGGGTCGTCACCTTCACACGATATAAACTTAACGACATAAAGAGAAAAATTGTGACAGAAATATAGTTACATAAAGAGAAAAATTGTGACAGAAATATAGTTACATAAAGAGAAAAATTGTGACAGAAATATAGTTACATAAAGAGAAAAATTGTGACAGAAATATAGTTACATAAAGAGAAAAATTGTGACAGAAATATAGTTACATAAAGAGAAAAATTGTGACATAAATATAGTTACATAAAGAGACAGACAGTTACGGCTGAAGCAAGTTGTATGAAAAGACAAGGTGGGATATACACAGAGGCACAAAACATGTTGAAAGTACATGTATATACATAGAAATAAAACGAATTAGACAGATAGATAGATAGATAGATAGATAGATAGATAGATAGATAGATAGATAGATAGATAGATAGAGAAGGCATATAGATAGATAGATAGATAGATAGATAGATAGATAGATAGATAGATAGATAGATAGATAGATAGATAGATAAGGCATATAGATAGATAGATAGATAGATAGATAGATAGATAGATAGATAGATAGATAGATAGATAGATAGAGAAGGCATATAGACATAGATAGATAGATAGATAGATAGATAGCTGACGAAAATAATCTCTGATAGAACGGGAGGAAAAAAAAAGGGGGGGGGGGGGAACCCGGCAAAAGAAAAGAGCGCGGTATTTGGACGCTGCCTCGCCATGTCCGTAGTCTAAGATGGCTCCATTAGCGACTTTGTCAATTTTCATTACGGCGACGCTCCTCCTGAGACGAGGGCTAGAAGTGAGTAGAATATTTGAGAACGCCTGGGTCGCCTCGCCGACAAGAGCTCTCACACTGGTTGAAACTACTTCTTATTCAGTCCAAGGCCCGCTACTGATGGAAATTGCAAATTCCCCTCCGCGGGCGAGACAGGCCAGTGCAGACGCGAGGTCCCGCGCTGGTCATGCCACTCGTCTGGTTCGCCTCGAGCCCTGACAGGCCTCAGTGGTCTTAGTTAGAGTCCCTGACCGTTTGCTACAGAATTCCACATCTCATCTGAACGTGTCTTTCACTGCGCGTTATGTTCCAAACAGAACAAATCTAGTACCTGCAGAAATATTTCACCGCCTTACAGAAATATCTTGATTATACCCTTTTATAGGATTTTTTAAAAAACAGACTGTGTTGTTTACCGTTATATTCCCTGCCGTTATGTTGTAAGCTGTTATGTTGTTTTTGAAATTTTCTATCGTATCTGCATTACATTTCTTTTTCATTTCATAAAACTGTATGTATATATATATATATATATTATATATATATATATATAATATATATATATATATATATATATATATATATATATAAAGAAGATCCTCAAGAGTTCTAGTTTCGGGGGCTCCCTCAAGAGTCTTAGCTTCAGGGTGCTCGCAAGAGTTCTAGTTTCAAGTACCCCTCAAGAGTCTTAGCTTCAGGGGCCCCCCAAATTTCTTGCGTTAGAGGTCTCTCATGAGTTTCAATTTTCAGTGTCCCCACAAGGACGCAAGGTCTTTTCAAGAATTCTAGCTTCAGGGGCTCCCCAACAGTTCATGTGTCAGGGGTCTCTTAAGAGTTGACACTTTAGAGGCCCCCACAAGAGTTCAAGCTCTAGGGGCCCCAAGATATAGATAGATTCCCGGCTGCACCCAGGCAATATGCCGAACTTAAACTACTTGAATTCACAAGACGCATGGAAAAACTAACATTTTCATCTTCTGTAAGGACGTCTATAAAAATCATCCGTCTCATTCTCCCTTTCAATCACTCTCAAAACTCCTCCCAAAGCACGTAAGTTTCCGCTCCCAGCCCACTCCCACCCCCGTCTCACCGGGTGTAGAGCAAATATGTGTTGACAGGAGCGAGACTCTCTTGAAAGGGGAGCTAACAGGAAGTGCTGCGTTAAGAGTGCAATGGCGTCATTAGCAACGGTTGTTAGCCGCCATCTCTGCCCGAATGGAGGCTGTTTTGTTAATAAGATAAGGCAGCAGAAATATTACTTCTCTTCCGTCTTTTTTTCCTCCTTAAAAACACGACATCTTTTCTATTTTTTTTTTTTTTGCTTTCGTATTCTCATTGATGTTGATGTATATATATATATATATATATATATATATATATATACACACACACGAAGGCGTTCAGAAAGTAATGCACCACATCGTTTTTTTTCCAGCTAATAATGAAGATAGAAACATGAAATTTTGCACACTTTAAATATAGCATGTGCCGATTGTATGACCCAAATTGCACCACAACCGGCCAAAGAATATGGATGCCCGAACCGTTGAAATAGAGCGTGTTAGCAACTTGCGTTATAAGCAGCGAATTGTGATAGAATTTCTCATTGTAGAGATGGAAATTGTTGTGAACATTCACAAGTGTGTATGTGATGTGTATGGAAGTTTTGCAGTCGACAGGAGTACAGTTAGTCGCTTTGGTTCAAAGAATCAAAGAATCAATAAGTAGAGATAAGGAATTGCATGATCGGCCGCGCTGTGGACGTCCTGCCAAAGCCACCAAGGCAGAAATATTGAAATGCGCTGAGGGCATTATTCTTACTGATAGGCGTATCACTACTCAACAATCGGCCTTAAAGCTGTCAGTCAGCAATGGTAGTGCAAATGCAGTTATAAAACTCTTGGATTTTCTAAGGTTTGCGCAAGATGGGGTCCTCGAAGTCTCACAAATGACCATCCATTGAAAAGGAAAGGAATTTCTTCTGAATTGTTGGAGCTTTTCAGTGCTGAGGGAAATAACTTTCTGGCTAAGATCGTAACCGGTGACGAAACCTGGGCACATCATTTTGAACCTGAGATAAAAAGACAGTCAATGGAGTGGCATCATCAGCAATCACCACGAAGAAAGAAATACAAGACAACTCCTTCAGCTGGAAAGGTCATGATCACTGTCTTTTGGGATATTGAAGGTGTGATTGTTGTGGATGGTATGCCAAGAGGAGAGATAATCAATTCACAAGCTTACATTAAGACATTGACAAAAACTCAATCAACGTTTTCGCAGAGTTCGGTCGCACAAGAATCCAGCAAACCTGCATCTCCTTCACGACAATGCGCACCCTCACACAAGTCTGGCAACACGAGAAGCAGTCACCAAATTGGGTTGGACTGTACTACCTCATCCACACTATAGTCTCGATTTGGCACCCTCTGATTTCCATCTGTTTGGTCTACTTAAAGATGCACTCCGAGGAGTAAGATCTGAAGATGACGAAGGAGTGATTCGAAGAAATGGCTACATACTCAAGAGAAAATCTGGTACGGGCTAGGAATACATGCACTTATTTCGCGCTGGCGTAAAGCCGTACTAGTTGATGCGGATTATGTTGAATAATACTGATGTTTACATGACATATCCATGTATATCGTGTATAAATTTCATGCTTTTTAAATAAACAAATCCTGAAAAAAACGATGTGGTGTATTACTTTCTGAAAGCCCCTCGTGTGTGTATATATATATATACACGTAGACAGAGGAACAACACAACTCCGTAGATCATCAGAGGAAGTAACTATCAACCCCCTCCCTCTCAGACAAGTGTTTCGGCCCTATTAAACTCCTGACACTCAAAAGAGGGGAGGGGGTGGGGGGGGGTGGGGTGGTGTAGGCTTTTCGTGAACGCAGTCTAACGAGGTCTCTGTTGTTTACAGAGATGATGATGCCAGTACTAGATGCAATGCCTGGGGCGTCTGAATTCTGACTTCTGTCAATCCTAGTTTCACCTTTATCTCTAGTACTTTTTAATGCCCACCCGTCAGTTACTGTGGGCAAACTAAGTGCTGGGACGCCTTGGCAACATTGGCGGAGGGCTAATTGTGTTTCTGGTGGACAGAGATAGGGTTCATGTTCTCTACAGAGTTACAGAAAAAAGGTGGTTAGCATAGCTGGTTACAGGAACAAATTTGGCAAATAGGAAACAAGTTTGCCCACAGCCAAGTAATAGAGCGCAGTCAAGTAGGGTTAGCCTTGGGAAAAATGGTACACAAAGACCTTTGACACGGGAGCAAGAAAAATAGTACATAAGGACCTTTAATACGGGAGGAAGAAAAATAGCAGACAAATATCTTTGACAAAGGAGTAATAAATATAGTAGACAAATACCTTTGACAAAGGAGTAATAAAAATAGTAGACAAATACCTTTGACAAAAGAGTAATAAAAATAGTAGACAAATACCTTTGATAAAGAAGTAATAAAAATAGTAGACAAATACCTTTGACAAGGGAGTAATAAAAATAGTAGACAAATACCTTTGATAAAGGAGTAATAAAAATAGTAGACAAATACCTTTGACAAAAGAGTAATAAAAATAGTAGACAAATACCTTTGATAAAGAAGTAATAAAAATAGTAGACAAATACCTTTGACAAGGGAGTAATAAAAATAGTAGACAAATACCTTTGATAAAGGAGTAATAAAAATAGGAGACAAATACCTTTGACCAGGAAGTAATAAAAATAGTAGACAAATACCTTTGACAGGGGAGTAATAAAAATAGTAGACAAATACCTTTGACAAGGGAGTAATAAAAAAATAGTAGACAAATACCTTTGACACGACACTTAGAAAAATAATAGACAAAGATCTTCGACCAGAAATTAAGAAAGATAGTAGGTGAATGTCTATGGCTCGAACCAAGGACTCCAAAAGGACAAGAAGACGCCTTGTCAGGCAAGGACAGAATGTTATCCAGTCAACCATCTAACATGTCCAAGAGGACATAGGAAGTCAGTTGGTTTATATTCATTAAATCACAGTATAAACACATCATAACCCAAGCTTGTGGAAGCGCCACTGAAAGAAAGGAGACCCCCCCCCCCAAAAAAAAAATGCTATAGTTCGGTTGACCGTCTTCTTAGTTTCAAGATCCGTTTATTTTCATAGCTAGAACCGTGAGAGCTGTGAGCTGCAGGTATATATACAACTGGTGATTACAATACCCCACTAGTAGGGTCTCGCATTAAAGTCCCCACGGAAGATGATGATATTCTTCTCCAGTGTAAACAGACTGCGATGATAGGTTGGCTGCCTCTGACGTCATCGCAGATGGACAATCACTGGACCGAGCCCAGTGCTCTTAGAGAGACCTGCCTGAGTGGCGAAGTGGTTAGTGCACTGGTCTCTCATGGCGTAGGTCGGGGGTTCGAATCTGGCCGGGGGCACCTCCCAGTCACCCAGCTGTAGAAATGGGTACCCGACTTCTTCTGGAGTTGGGGAAGGAAAGGCGGCCAGGCGTGACACTGAACACATCACCCTCTAGTGTGTCGACAGGTCAAAGAAAATATGGGCATTAACACCATATCTCTATGGGCCTACAAGGCATGACTGGATTACCTTTAGAGAGACAGGCAGAGTGGGCGTTGGACTTCGAGAGAAGAGAATCTACATCGCTGCTTAGACTGAGAGAACGAGAACTGGGATTACAGACTGGCACTGACAGGAATGAAAGACAGACTAGCACTGACAGGAATGAAAGACAGACTAGCACTGACAGGAATGAAAGACAGACTGGCACTGACAGGAATGAAAGACAGACTAGCACTGACAGGAATGAAAGACAGACTGGCACTGACAGGAATGAAAGACAGGCTGGCACTGACAGGAATGAAAGACAGACTGGCACTGACAGGAATGAAAGACAGACTAGCACTGACAGGAATGAAAGACAGACTAGCACTGACAGGAATGAAAGAGACATGGAGCGCGTGGGAGGACTTGTAAACCAACACAGACCGGGCACTAGCAGCCGCAGGATACTGAATGATATATTGAAAGGGGCGAGGAATCTGAGCACCTGTGGACATGCACAATGATGATAATCTAAACCATAAACCGTATGAACAGTTATACTAAATGTATAAAGTGTTGTTACTAAAGTATTTTTTCCTGCGATGGCATTGGCAATACTTGTCTTCTTTCAGTGATATGGAGTTTGGAGCGGGGGGGGGGGGGAGTGAAATGAGAGGGTGAGAGAGAGAGAGAGAGAGACAGAGACAGAAGAGAGACAGAGAGAGAGAGAAAGTGAGAGAGAGAATTGACTTCCTGATAAGATTCGGCTGTTAGCCGTGTGTAAGGGGGATATTTAAACTTTCTGCTACTTCCTCCACCTCTTCGTGTGTGACCTCTCTCTCTCTCTCTCTCTGTTACTTATCATTCTTAGAAAAGTTAAAACTGGCCGTCTTGCCAACGGAAAACACCTAGGGGGGGGGGGTACGGTGTTAAGTGTTTTCATGATCTGTCTGCACTCTAGAGGGGTGGATGTGGTCAGTATCACACCTGGCAGCCTTTCCTTCCTAACTCTAGGACAGGATGGGTACCCATTTCTACACTTGGGTAACTGGGGCGCCTCCGGCCGGATTCGAACCATATATCCTTTCCATGAGAGACTAATGCACTAACCACTTCGCGACTCAGACGCCCTTACCAGTCTTATCATGAGTATTTTTTGTGGGATATTGTCTGGTTGTAGTAGTTAGCAATGTATAAAGTAGCAACCAGTGTATCTAGTGGTAGTAGTTAGCAATATATAAAGTAGCAACCAATGTATCTAGTGGTAGTAGTTAGCAATATATAAAGTAGCAGCCAGTGTATTTAATTGTATTTGTTGGCAACATATCTTCTTCTTCTTCTTCGTTCGCAAGCAATATATAAAGTAGCAATCAGTGTATCTAGTAGTATTAGTTGGCAACATATAAAGTAGCAACCAGTGTATCTGGTGGTAGTAGTAAGCAATGTATCAAGTAGCAACCAGTGTATCTGGTGGCAGTAGTAGGTAATATATAAAGTAGCAACCAGTGCATCTGGTGGTTGTAGTAGCAATATATAAAGTAGCAACTAGTATATTTGGTGATTGTAGTGACAACATATATAGAGTAACAACCACCGTATTATCATTCAGAACATGTAAATGGCAGCTAAAAGATTTTTTCTCACAGTGGGACATGCTGAATGTCTGACTTTACATCCGAAGACAAGACAGAATCAAACGAAGCTTCATACACTACTCATACAAAGTCTGGAGACATCCACATCAACTTCACAGTTGGGGCACGTTGAGCGCCTGACTCTACATCCTAGACAATATAAAAGTCAAACTAAGCTTCTGGTGACATCCATATCAGCTTCAGGTATTCTGATGATAGAGAAACCGAAGAACATTCTCGATCTATTCATAGAACACGAAGCTGTTTCAGCAAATAATTCATGTGTCAGTTTAGCACTGACTGCAGATTGGCCATCAGAGTCAAGAGTCTTCATCAGCAGCGACAACGGTGCCTGTGCAGACAAGTAGTCCACTGGTTGTAGAATCCTAGTGCTGTGCGCCAAGAGAGGTCCTTATGAAAATTTCAGCGGGGACTTTTAGCTTCTTTAGCCCGCAGGAAGTCAAAATGGTCCGGGCAGAAAGCATTCTTTCTCCGGACAAGGAAGTTGTGCAGATGGGATTCACAGCTTGAGTACTCAGCCTAGACTTTTTTGTTTGTTTTTGTTTCGTTTTGTTTTGTTTTTTGTTAGATATGAACAAAGTTGTGGATATTTTGTGTTGTCTTGTCTCCCTCCTCACTACAAGAACTTAATATTGAAGAAGGCTGGCTAGTAAAGAGGATTAAACAGAGAAAACTTAAATATTTTGGACACATTAAACGTCATGATAATCTAGAGAAGACCGTCTTGGAAAGGTACATAAAGAGAAAAAAGAAAGAGAGGAAGACCAAGGCGAAGATGGCTGCAAGACATCGTTGATAATCTGCAAATGGATGCATCAGCAGCAGAGTATCTTACTTACAACCGAGAGGTCTACAAGAGAGCTGTTATGGAGGCAAAGTTTCGCAAGGGACATGCAAATGACTGACTGACTGTCTCCTTCCTCGTGTAACTTTCAATGTTGAGAGAACAAACAGACGTCTTGTTAGGTTTGTTTTATACAAAGGCTCAACAAACCTCTTGCGTGGGTTACCTCAACCTCTGTTTCCAACAAGTTCTCAGCGTGAATGTTTTCTGTAGTATACTGTCTAACTGTAGCTGTGTAAGATGGCCCATCTATTTGGCTAGATGTTTCTGGATGTGGTGTAAGGTGGCCCATCTATTTGGCTAGATGTTTCTGGATGTGGTGTAAGGTGGTCCATCTATTTGGCCAGTTGTTTCTGGATGTGATGCGATACTGGTGTTAGCCCAGCCTTGCGCCCATAGTGCCATTTGTGATATGATCTCATAATTTTGAGTTTAATATTCTCCTCAAACATTTCTCTTCTGTCGCGATTTTCCTTATATGTGTAGATTAACATTAACGTTAATAATGATAATAATAAAAAATAATAATTAATAATAATAATAATAAATAATAATAATAAGCCCATGTTCTGCCAGTATGATTACATTTTTTTCCCTTTAGGTCTCTTTTTTCGACAATACCTGTTTTTCATTTCATTTCGCAAAATTTTCTATCACACCATCCGGTGTTCCGTTATGTCTTCTCGTGGCACTCTTTTGACTCTCTTTCCAGTTGTAGGGAATAGATAAACAAATAGTTACCTGAGTTAGTTGGCAACGCTAAGAGTAGAAATAATGGATCAGCAGCTGGGCAGCTTAGGAGTGCGCAATTCTGAGAGAGTCCAGTTCGCGGATCCAGTATATAAAGATAACATGATAGAATTTAACAGGTAGGGATTTTGTGCGCTGAGCGGATCGGGGGGAGGTAATGTCGTTCGAGAGCGCATGAGAGTGCATTTCGTCTGTGGATAAATATGTAAGTGTTAGGTTAATGTTGGGGTTTACATTTCTGTGATGTGGACGCGTGCAAGGCTGTGCTGTCGTCTCTTCCGATCAACTCCCGACCCAAAAGGTATGATTAGGATAACTGAAGGGTACATGAATAATTATAATTCTAGTGTAACATATTTGTCTGTCTATGTAAGATTTAGAGTTTTTTGGTAGTGTGCAATGATGGCTCATGTGTGCACATAGATATGTATCACTGAAATTTATGATATGTATGTTCAATTATTGCCAGTTAGTTATACAAATATATTTGTATATACAAATGGTATGATTATGTACAAAGGGTTAAAATTTGATTCCGTAGAAGTTCCATTGTCGATCAAGATAATCTGGAAATCTGAATATTTAAGGAAATCATTTTAATGATTATGATGTTAACAATATAGCTGATGAGTAACAAATATAAATTGATGATTCATTTCGTTGAAATTGTACCTTGTAAATTGATAATTAATAACAATATAAGTTCATGATTATTTGAAGTAGTAGCACTGGTTGTTTGTTCTTCTTTCATTGGTGTAAAGTGTGAATATGTAGTAAGAGTTATAGTTTATCGTCATGTAGCTATAAAGATAAGATACTGACTAATACAAATACAGTATAATATTATATAAATTACAGATTATTATCACCCCATGTAAAAGCTTAATAAATCCCAGACATTCATCTTTTCTGTTGTCATGCTTTCTAATCCTGATTACGTACTCTTTGAAATTCAAAATGTTTTCTTTGTATAGTGTTAACAAAATAATCTTTTCTCCGTTAGAAGGTCATAGAAACATTAGAAGCCTCGAATTTCACCTCTGGTATTACACACTCGTATCTCCTAACGCAGCCAAAGAGATTTTTACAAAGCGTGTTTTTCTTTTCTCTCTTGTTTTTATTTTGGGAAACCTTGAAGAAAAATCGCGTTTTTTTTAAAAAAAAAAGGAATAACATTTTTATATAAGAAATAAGAAGCGAAAAACTTTCAGTACAAAAATTAATATAAATTCATACTATAGAAAGAAAGAAAGAAAGAAAGAAGGAAAGAAAAGCATACATTTCATTGAAACTTAGACGGTCTTACATTTTGTTGAAACTTAGACGGTCTTACACTACACAAAGATTGGAAAAGTTTCTTATCTCTTTGCTGTTCTCCAGTGTCGAGGGGAGGGGAGGAATAGTGGTGGTTCTAATTGTCTTCCAAATGTTAAAAATGCACGTTATAGAGATTTTCGTATTACATTACAGTATAGTTATTAGAGACTTGCATTACATTATAATTATTATAGACTCACATTGCATTATAGTTATTAGAGACTTACATTACATTATAGTTATCAGAGAATCGCATTATATTATATTTATTAGAGATTCATATTACATTATAGTTTTTAGAGACTCACATTACATTATATTTACTAGAGACTCACATTACATTATAGTTATCAGATAGGCACATTGCATTATAGTTATCGGAGACTTACATTACATTATAGTTATTAGAGACTCACATTACATTATAGTTATTGGAGACTCACATTATATTATAATTATCAGAGACTCACATTACATTATAGTTATTAGAGACTCACATTACACTATAGCTATTAGAGGATCACATTACATTATAGTTATCAGAGACTCACATTACATTATAGTTATTAGAAACTCACATTACATTATAGCTATTAGAAAAGCACATTACATTATAGTTATTAGAGACTCACATTACATTATAGCTATTAGAAAAGCACATTACATTATAGTTATTAGAGACGCATATTACATTATAGTGTGATTAGACTCTTCTTCTTCTTCTTCTTCTGATGTTCTTTCCAGCCGATGCGGTGAAGATGCCTAGGTACAGGATCGAGCTGGCTGGTTATGGGAACTGTTTGTCTCCAGTCACAGAGTGGAGCGAAGCAGTAAGGGATGTGTACTACTTCTTTAGCAGACTCCACCAACCTGGGGACTATGGTGATCCCTGTCTCGTTAGCAAGGTTAAGCCTGTTGCCGAGGGTTCCAATGGAAAGGTGGAATAGGGTCTTGTTCAGCTATGGTTCAGCAATAATGATGCTAGGATGTCAGCTATGGGTCGAGGATTGTCAAATCAGACAGCGTCTTCGCTCATAGAATCGCGTGTGGAAGTCAAGCGTGGTTAGATACAGTGACTAAGATTAAAGCTTCAGCATTTGATAGCTTTGGTCAGGTTTAAAGTCTGAAGCAAACACATTCAGATCATTAATCTCAGCTGAATGTCATACAATCCCGCCGACATGGCTGTGAAGTGGCAGACAGACTTGCTGGACAGGCTAAAATAAATGACAGGCTGAGAATGGACAAGAGCGACATTGCTAAAGCCGTATTTGAAAGACTTCGGGAAAATGAAGAGCGGGGAGTGAGAGAACAATGTAGTTGTGAAACGATGGCTGGAGTTGAGACAAATTGAGGGTGCTGGTAGGAAATCTGAACTGTGTGGCAGAACAAGTGCTGTAAAGGAACCAACACTTGATGGGAGCTATTAGCAAACAACATGTTCTTGGGTGTAAGCTGCGGTATGTTTCAGTGCATATATGGGGCTGTCCCGAATGCAATGACGTCGGAGTCTGATTTTGAACCTTTGAGCCTTTCCAGAATGAATAAGAGTAAAGAGTATGGTTTTTTTTTCTTTTTTTCTTGTTCTTCAAGTGATACTACCACATTAGAACACTGACTTCAGTCGGAATAAAAAGCTGTTTCTTCGAACAATTCAGATGACAATCCGTGCTAGTTTTCATTCATCCTGTGCCGTGTCCGTCCCCCCCCCCCCCCGCCCCGTTATGTTTGCTGCAGCGTATCTTGAGCTTAGTTTGTCCCTAGTTTTCACAGTGCACCCCGCCAGCCCGAGTCCTCTCTTTATGTTGTCTGTCCTTCTGTATCCTTGCCATCCTCCTGCTTTTTTTTTCCCACTTCAACTTTCATCAGTGTATTATCACTCTTCATGTTAGTCGAAATATTTATTATTTGGTTCTTATGTTTGTCAATATTTTCCCTTTCAGTTCAAATGTATCTACTTAGTTTTTTTTCTTTTCTGTACATAAATTATTCGCCTTATTCTTTCCAAACATTAACAGGCCAAGGACCCCATTTTTTTTAATTTTCTGTTTTCTTTTTTAATGTCCACGCTTTTATCCCATAGAGGAGTGTTGGGGTATACATGATATTTAATGATTATCGGCTCTAGTTGCTGTGATTATATCAGTTATGATGGCTTATTATTATATATGCATATCTTTTCTTTCCTCGCATTCTTTACCCCTGTTTGGGGCATAGACCATCAACAAAGGCTCTAAATTTATTTATATCCTGGGCTGTTTCTTCTTGTTGAATTCTTGATGTTTTCGTAGGTGAAGTTTTTTTTTTAACAGAACTGGGTAGCTGGTCCTATGTCCAACCCTTCTCCTTTCTCATCTGAGCTTGAGACCAGCTTTGGCGGAGTTACATATGGTTTTATTATATATATATATATATATATATATATATATATATATATATATATATATATATATATATATTATATATATATATAAACACTTATATATGGTTTTCATATATATATACTTGTATATGGTTTTCTGGTATATATACTTGTATATGGTTTTCTGATACATATGTGTGGTTTTTTGATAGTCAACTGCACAGGAACTGGACATAATGAAGTGGTTATTTGAATGAAAATATAACTTTCTAACTTTATTAACTTTAAGAACCGCCATGCTCTGCTGCTGGCCTAGAGATGGGGGCCTCCTTGCAGCCAAGACACTCCCATATGTGCTCAGCCGTTAACCTCATTGTTGTTCACAGTGTGTGTCGGATGATAGTGCCAATGACGCATTGGTTGTACACAGCTTCGGATCTTTCCCGCACAGCTCTCGTTGTCTGCCACTGCCTTGCCCTATACCTCTTTGGCATAATCTTTGGTGCTAAGTTCTGCATTGCTCCTCTCTGTGTAATTTTGATAGGATGGCTGTCACGAGATCTGCTTTGTCCATGTGCGGGATGCCCAGGATTGTTGCTTTGTTTGCTGGAGATTAGCATGTGATTTCTCACACTCTTTCGTGAATCTCATTGACTCATTTGTCTCTTTGAACTGAATCTGAATGACACCTTTCGTCAGTGTTAAAATTAATACAGATTTTCTGTAACCGTTATCCAGGCACAAGACCGTACACGCCCTGGGCCCTACTTCAAAACAACAACAGCAACAACAATAACAACAACAACAAATTATGACTTACTTTTTAAAATGCCCAATATCCTCTAACGAACTGTGAGCTTTGCTTGGTGGCACAGTGTGTTGTGTTGTACGTATGCTAATGCTGTGCGGACAGAATTGTTAGCTGTATGTAAACGTTGGCATAGCTGACTTTCCTGACACCGTTGTTTGTATGCGAATGTGACCTGCCAACAACGATATTGATGAGTAAATAATACAAAGTTATCATCGTTATATGTGTGTGAATTTCTCACACTGCCACGGAAAGTTATGTGTATGAGAATTTGTTACTCTGCCACCAAAAGTTATGTGTATGAGAATTTGTCAGCCTGCCACGGAAAGTTATGTGTATGTGAATTTGTCACACTGCCATCGAAAGTTATTTTTAATTATGACATTGCTGCACATTTTTAATGTGTGAGTATGACATCGCTCTTCAGAAAGTAAAACAAATAAAGAATCTGTGGAGAGGAGCAGACAGAACTACAAAAATAAGATTTTTAAGGGCATGCATCTTTCCCATCTCAACATATACCTGTGAGACCTGGACACTTAACAAAACAACTGAGAAACACATAAATACCTTTGAATGTAAATGCTACAGAAGAGTTCTTCAAATATCATGGACACAACAAAGAACAAATATATCTATTCTACAAGAGCTTAATATTGAAGAAGGCTGGCTAGTAAAGAGGATTAAAAAGAGAAAACTGAAATATTTTGGACACATTAAATGTCATGATAATTTAGAGAAGACCGTATTGGAAGGATACATAATGGGAAAAAGAAAAAGAGGAAGACCAAAATGAAGATGGCTGCAAGACATCGTTGACGATCTGCAAATGGATGCATCAGCAGCAGGCCATCCTGCCTACAACCGAGAGGCCTACAGGAGTGCTGTTTGGGAGGCAAAGTTCCGCAAGGGACATGCAAATGAATGAATGAATGAATATGACATGATTTACTGCTATTTGTATTACAAATATGACATGATGTGACATATATGAATGTGACATTTTTTTTAATATAGCACGATTACCGTTACTTGTACATGAATATCACATTTTTACGGTTTTTTTTTTCAATGTGACATATAGTGCTGTCCTTCATGAATGTGACATTTTGTACTGTTCTTTTTAAAAATAACTATGACATGATTGCCGTTATTTGCATATGAATATAACATGTACGGTTATTTGTGTATGAATATAATATGTACCGTTATATTTTATATGAATGTGACATATTGTACCGTTATTTATACTTGAAAGTGACATGTTGTACCGTTACTAGTGTGCGAATGTGACTAAGGAGCGTTACTGTGTCAGTTATGTGACAGGTGTGGACACGAACAGGGCTAGGGGCGGTAATAGAGCTATTTACAAGGGCCTTAATTGAAACTCTGAATGGACATCCAAATGACTAGGAAACATCAATTATCGAACCTAACTCAATTACCGAAGACGTTTCTCGAGTTCTGAGCAGCTGAAAGAGAAGTCATGGTCTCTCCCTCCATCGTTCTCCGAGACTGGCCGCTCTCTCGTGCATGCGAGATCAGTTGAGCACCAAACCCAGGCTGTTTGATTTCTTCTTTCTTCCCTTTCTTTTTTGTCCGCCGTCAGTCGATCCAGCGATTTCTTTCTTTCTTTCTTTTACACTTTCAATCACTCCCGTGTCTCCTTCTTGTCTTATATCAACATAAGTCACTCACTGTTTCCTTCCTTCTTTCCTCTTTTGACTATAAGCCACTCCACTGTTATCTTTCTGTAGCTTCCTCAGTGTAATAAGCCAATTTATTGTTATCATCTTATTTCTAACTACTACTACTACTACTACTACTACTACTACTACTACTACTACTAAGCCATTTTATTGTTCTCTTCTTATTTATACTACTACTACTACTATTACTACTACTACTAATACTATTACTACTACTACTAATACTACTACTACTACTACTACTACTACTACTACTATTTTAAACTGTAATCATCAACATAATCTTTATTTTGTTATTTTATATTATCATCATCAACTATTCCACTTTCTATATATCCATGCCAACAACAACAACAACAACAACAAGATCTTCCCTTTTGTCCGTCACCCTCAGTTGTTCCGCTGTTTTCTTTGTTTTAATTCTATCTCAAACAGTTTTCTGATTGTTTTCTTCCTCTATTCTTTCTGTCTTAATTTTATCAAGGAGTTTTCTGATTGTTTTCTTCTTCTATTCTTTCTGTCTTAATTCTATCTCAAACAGTTTTCTGATTGTTTTCTTCCTCTATTCTTTCTGTCTTAATTTTATCAAGGAGTTTTCTGATTGTTTTCTTCTTCTATTCTTTCTGTCTTAATTCTATCTCAAACAGTTTTCTGATTGTTTTCTTCCTCTATTCTTTCTGTCTTAATTTTATCAAGGAGTTTTCTGATTGTTTTCTTCCTCTATTCTTTCTGTCTTAATTTTATCAAGGAGTTTTCTGATTGTTTTCTTCCTCTATTCTTTCTGTCTTAATTCTATCTCAAGGAGTTTTCTGATTCTTTTGTTCCTCTATTCTTTCTGTCTTAATTCTAACTCAAGGAGTTTTCTGATTGTTTTCTTCTTCTATTCTTTCTGTCTTAATTCTATCTCAAGGAGTTTTCTGATTGTTTTCTTTCTCTATTCTTTCTGTCTTAATTCTATCTCAAGGAGTTTTCTGATTGTTTTCTTCTTCTATTCTTTCTGTCTTAATTCTATCTCAAACAGTTTTCTGATTGTTTTCTTCCTCTATTCTTTCTGTCTTAATTCTAACTCAAGGAGTTTTCTGATTGTTTTTCTTCCTCTATTCTTTATGTCTTAATTCTATCTCAAGGAGTTTTCTGATTGTTTTCTTTCTCTATTCTTTCTGTCTTAATTCTATCTCAAAGAGTTTTCTGATTGTTTTCTTCCTCATTCTTTCTGTCTCAATTCTATCTCAAACAGTTTTCTGATTGTTTTCTTCCTCTATTCTTTCTGTCTTAATTCTATCTCAAGGAGTTTTCTGATTCTTTTCTCCCTCTATTCTTTTTGTCTTAATTCCATCACAAGCAGTTCCTGGTTGCTTTCTTCCTCTGTCCTTTCTGTCACCATTAAGTCACGTAAGTGCTTTTGCGTTTTTTTCCTTTAGGGCCCGTTACTTCAGCACGGACAGTTGCTTCCCCTTGTTTCCACTCAGACTACAAAATCCTCCAGTTTTTATTCCTCCCGTAGTTCCCCCCCCCCACTCCCCTCCCCACCCCAACCCCCGCCCTTGGTCCCTTCCTTTCACTTTTTTTTTGTCCCAGGTTCTCCTTCAGTGTCTCCTTTCAGAAGTCGAGGTCGGTGTCCCCTTTTATTCTCGTCGATTTGTTTCCCCCTCGCGCGTGCGTGTAGATGCCGACCTCACGCGAGCGCTAGCACTACCCAGTCCGACCTCCTGGGTGACCCACTCACCGCCCCGCCCCCCTGTAGCCATCGCCCGAGAAATTGTGACAGGAAAGGGAGGGGAAGGTACACCCTGGCAAGAAGAAAGTGCAAAGGGCACCTTCTGCTTTCTTTACCCACACCACAAAAAAAAAAAAAAATCTTCGGTCTTGATAACTAAATATTATAGCGCCTGAAAAGAATATAATCAAAGTGGCGACAGGAAGATTTTGTGTGTTGTGTACACTTCCGTTGTGTTATTTGAAATGGTCGTTTAATAACACTTACCAGTCGTTCCTGGCTTTCATCCTGCCTTACAAAAGTATTAGTCACTTCTGTATCTTCAACCTGTCTTACAATAACACTATTATTTCCTCTTGGGTCCTTATCGTGTCTTACAACACTATCAGTCGTTCCTGTGTCTTCATGCTGTAATGTAACACTATCATTCACTCCCGTGTCTTCATCCTTTTTATAATGCTATCAGTAATATATATATATATATATATATATATATATATATATATATATATATATATGCAGGAAACTCTCTACCATAGAGAGCGGAACAACAACACAACTCCTTCAGACCATCAGAGGAAGTACCCCCCCCCCCCAGACAAGTGTTTCCGCCCTATTAAACTCCTGACACTCTAAGGGGGGGTTGGCCCCTCTGGGTCATGACTCCCAGAGGTCTTGTGAGTTGTTGCTTTTTTTTTTTCCAGTTCCGGGATTGAACCCATGATCTTCCAGTTGCCATATATATATGGTATATGTTCTTTGATGAGACAGATAAATGTTTGAAGGTAGTAGGTGAAGAACGCTTGGTAGTCTAGTTCAGATTTTAGAGGATAAAGGAAATTTGTGTTTGGTAAAGGTCGTCCTACCCCCTCCCCACCCCCACCCCACCCCTCCACCTTTGTGCGGATATTCAGAATTTGTGTGCAAGAGATTTTTTCTCTTTCAGGCAAGAGATCAAGTTTTTGTTGTGAGCATGCTATCATGTTTCTGTTTGCAAAAGAAAAAAAAAGATCACATTTTTATTATGTGCAAGAGATCAAGTTTTTTTTGTGTGTGACGAAGATGAAGTTTGTTGTTGTTGTCGTTATTGTTGTTGTGAGAAAGAGATCAAATTTTTGTTGCGAGCATGCTATCAGTTTTCTGTTGTGCGGAAGATATCAAGTTTTTGTTATGTGCAAGCTTTTGTTGTGAGAAAAAGATCCATGTTTGTTTGTTTGTTTTTTTTTTTAAACTGTGAACAAGAGATCAAGTCTATATATTGTGTGCAAGAGACGAAATTATTGTTCTGTGCAATAGGTCAAGTTTTTTTTGTTGCGAGTAACAGATTCTGTTGTGTTTGAAAGCTACGATAAAGCTATAAAGATATATACATGGATACGAAATCTGTGAAGTCAAGCCAGTCTCCTGGTCAGGGGCCGCTACTCGCATGTAACACGATAAGAAGAATGGGGGCGATGTTCATGGCTAGCAGAGCATGTAAACAACAGCAAAGAAAGATCACGTTCTGAAATCTCGTATATAACATATGTGTGGAGATATCGCTGTCTGGTTTTGCGTGTAGCAGTGGTTCCCACCTGGTGGTCCACGGACCTCGCCGTGCGGGTCCGAGATAAATAAGAGGCAGGGGCTTCGCAGGTAAGCTTCTATAACACGATTCACAGTTTCTTCGCTTGGTCCTGGACGTCCCTACCAAGGAGCTGCGTACCATTTCCTGATATTGTTGAAAACGGGTGCTGCCTTCTGGAATTCCGCTCGAAATCGTCGCTGCACAGTCACTTCGGACGAGGTTCTTGCGTATTCCAAGATACAAAATAAAAATGACTGTTCACGTTTACTGAACGCCATATTTGCTACTGCTGCCTCCTAGCGGCAAACCACGCGAGCCATGATATTATATTTTGTAATATTACAAGTATATATTTCATTGACATATTGTCAATCTTTTTCTTTTTTTTTTTAATTTTGCATCTTCAGGTCTGGTTCCAGAACAGACGGGCTAAATACCGGAAACAGGAGAAGCAGCTGGCCAAATCCTTGAGTCCCGTTATACCCAGCTGTAACGCTATGATGAGAAACATATATCCCACAAACACCCGCGGCTACCCCTACCCGCACACAGCCAACATGAACATGAATAACATGGCCGCCAGGTAAGGCATTACCTAGATTTCATTACAGCATGAAAACCAGAAACGATGGATAGTGTTATTAGACACGATGAAGACCCAAGAGGAATTAATAGTGTTATAAGACAGGCTGAAGATACAGAAGTGACTAATACTTTTATAAGGTAAAGGTAAAGGTAATCCTGTCATGCCTTAGAGGCACATAGGGATATGGTGTTAGTGCCCATATTTTCCTCGACCTGTCAGCACACTAGAGGGAGATATGGTCAGTATCACGCCTGGCCGCCTTTCCTTCCCCAACTCCAGAAGAAGTCGGGTACCCATTTCTACAGCTGGGTGACTGGAGTGCCTCCGGCCGGATTCGAACCCCCGACCTTTGCCATGAGAGATCAGTGCACTAACCACTGAAAACCAGGAGCGACTGATAGTGTTATAAGACACGATGAAGACCCAAGAGGAATTAATAGTGTTATAAGACAGGTTGAAAATACAGGAGTGGCTGATACTTTTGTAAGGCAGGATGAAAACCAAGAACGACTGATAGTGTTATAAGACACGATGAAGACAGGGGAATGACTGATATTCTTCTTCTTCTTCTTCTTCTTCTTCACCTTTCCGAGCCATTAAGGCTCATTGCTGCAGACAAAGTTCGCCCCATTCCTCTCTATTCCTAATCTCCTCTCTCCAGTTGGTGACAGCAATTTCTTTTATATGTTGTTTCTCCACCTCTACCTTGATCTGCCCCTTGGTCTTGTTTCCCTCATCTCTTGTGCGTACATAATTTTCGTTTGTCTGTTCTCTTCCATTCCTTCTATATGACCCAGCCAGCGTAGTCTGTTCAGTTTCAAGATATTTATAATTCCTTGGTATTTAAATAAGATTTTCAGTTCAGTGTTCTTTCTAGCTCTCCATTCTCCACTGTTGGTATCCTTTACCGGCCCAAAGATTCTTCTTATGATCTTGTTCTCAAATATCTGCAATTGTTGTTCATCTTTCTTTGTTGTACTCCACGTTTCTGATCCATACATGACAGCTGGTCTTATTATAGTTTTGTAGATTGTTATTTTGGTACAGGATTTAGGATTTTAACAGGTGTTGCAAGGCGAAGTATATATTATATAATCTGTACTCTACTTTCATTTTCCTCGCTTACTATGTTGCTTCTGTTGAAGGTTGTGCCTAGATATTTGTATGTTCCTGCTTTCCTAATAATCTTATCTCTAACATTTATATAATCTGGATCATTCTGCCTCATGTCTCTTGATATCTTCATATACTCTTTCTTATCTTGGTTAATGATCAAGCCCACTTTCAGTGCTACATCTCTCAGGTGTATGCAGGTACTGACGACTTCTTGCACCAGGTCAATGTCATCAGCGTATCCTAGTATTTTAGCTTGTTCTTCTGTACTGCTTTCTTCTTTCACTTTTCTGATTACATTTTCTAGTACTAGGTTGAATAGTAATGGAGATAATGTATCGCCTTGTTTTAAGCCAGTTCTTATATAACAAGGTTCATATGAGGTCGGAAAAAAAATCGATGACCCTTTACGAAGTACTGAACTAAATATATATAGGAAAGTGGTTTTCTTTAATTCTTGGCAGCTCATCCAAAAAAAAAAAAAAGCAGGCAACGACGAAGGCTCCACCATCATGTCAAACTTGTGCCATTAGGCAGCCTGAAGCAAAACAAAGCCCTGTATTGGCCCGAGTTAAGATAGTTCTTGGCCAGCCGTAGCTCTGATAACTCCGTCAAAGTTATATTAGGTTTAGTTCTTAGCCAGCCGTAGCTCTGATAACTCCGTCAAAGTTATGTTAGGTTTAGTTCTTAGCCAGTCGTAGCTCTGATAACTCCGTCAAAGTTATGTTAGGTTTAGTTCTTAGCCAGTCGTAGCTCTGATAACTCCGTCAAAGTTATGTTAGGTTTGATGTCCCACTATGTATATGCTGATAGTGAGGAAGAAATATCGTAAAGTACATATACATGGCTTATGTAAGACTTTATAGGAAGTATATACATACAGCCTGTGTAGGACTTTGTAGGAAGTATATATGTACAGCTTATGTAGGACTTTGTAGGAAATATATACATACAGCTCATGCAGGACTTTGTAGGAAGTATATACATACAGTTTATGTATGACTTTGTAGGAAGTATATACATACAGATTATGTAGGACTTTGTAGGAAGTATATACATACAGTTTATGCAGGACTTTGTAGGAAGTATAAACATACAGCTTATGTATAAGATAACAGGGTGATGAGAAATCAGATATGGCACACCATAAGATAACAGGGTGATGAGAAATCAGATATGACACACCGTAAGATAACAGGGTGATGAGAAATCAGATATGACACACCGTAAGATAACAGGGTGATGAGAAATCAGATATGACACACCGTAAGATAACAGGGTGATGAGAAATCAGATATCACACACCGTAAGATATCAGGGTGATGAGAATCAGATATGACGCACCGTAAGATATCAGGGTGATGAGAAATCAGATATCACACACACACAGTAAGATATGAGAGTGATGAGAAACGATATATTACACACACTGCAAGATATAACAGCGAGAAATCATATATAAAACACCGTAAGACATCATAGCATTGACAAATCAGATATAACATATTATAATTAACTGATGTAATTCATCCACAGGCGTTCTCAGTTTTGTGTGTGTGTGGGGGGGGGGGGGGGGCTGGGTATTGGGTTGGGTCCCACGGCCAAAACAGTTTAAGAATCATCGATCTAAAACAAGCACATAAACGTATTTGGAGTCTTGTTTTTTTTTTTTATTTGTAGACACAATTCACGCTCTTTCACTGTGATCGTGATTGTAAAACACAATCAATCATCATCTTTCTCTCAATCATTTTTTTTTTACATCTTGTAACTCGGGCTAGCATATGTACTCATGGAACTGAACAGCACTTTTTATTGTGTTTCTGTGTTCGTCCGCTGTTAGTCATATCCGCCACTATTTAGTGTGCTTCGTCAGACAGGCAGATTTTTCTAACTTTTCTGATGCAGCGTTTCTCAACAAAACATGCCACGTAACCAGTTTTTAACAGCTGGGTTTGATTGGAAGGTGACGGCTGCAGAAAGAAGTTCTTTTTTTTCTTCAGCCGGAAAAAAAGGAGCGTTGCTGTGGATTTTGCTAATCTAACCCTCGCCAGTCTGTCGGTCTCTTCTCTACTCTCTTTCTCTGACTCCAGCGCTTGCTGTAAATACACGTGGCTCTGACAATCAGTTCATCAACGTATACAATTTTATGATGGTTGTAGGTGGCGTTTGATCATTTCATGGTCTCAAGCGACACTTCGATCGTTCTGATATTCGATGTGGAGCTGGATTTCTGCGCTACCTGCTGATAGCACTTGTGTCCTGTGGTGGCTTTTCGCATCTTGATTGAATGTGGCGCAGACAGGAACACGCGAACGTGTCAAATGAGCAACAGTTTCGTCATGGGTTTCAAGATGGAGGTCGGTTCTGTGCGCCGAGCTACTGAGTTTAGGTGCTGTGGCACCATTGTAAGCTGTGAACTTCGCATAGACAGCATGGGCGGTTCTTAGTTATGTCTACCCGGCCAATGGTGAATGAACTATGGTGGTCTTTTGTGTGTCCTGGTTCGGCTTGGCGCCTTTGATGACAGAGTTCGTGCAGAGAGTGACCATGACTAGTTCTGCATTTGGATTTTTGTGGTTCCTAAAATGGCATCCTCACTGGGAGGTTCATCATCAAGGACTGATGCGAAGGACCATCGATGAACATTTTGTGCGATAATCACTGGCGCAGGCAGTGAAATGATTATGGGAATGTATCTTTCGTTGTAATACCGAGAACCTAAAACTCAGTAGATTTTTATGCTTTCATAATCACTTTCAGAACTCTCTCTCTCTTAGCAAAATATTTCTCTCTGTTATTTTTATTTGTTTGTTTGTTTACTCCATCTTCTCTCTGCCAAGCCCTTCTCTTAAACATTCACACTGACCTGTTTCACACGCAGGTATCCACAGATGAACCCCACCTACGCTCCGTCCATGGGAGGTATGCACCAGTTTTCTCCCATGGGAGGGATGCCCGGATCCAATATGGCGGCAACAATGAGCATGCCCAGACAAGTGCAACAGTTTCCCATGGCAACAGACTATGGACTCGTAAGTTTAATATTGTGTGTGTGTGTATGTTCATACAAGAAAAGTCTGTAACATTCCAACTGAGCTTTTCAAAGGAGTTTTGTAAAGCGGTGTAAAACTATTTTCGGACCACTTAACCCAATTCTGTTTGTGTGTGTGTGCGCGCGCGCGCCTCTGTGAAGTTTGTAGGCCCCTCTTTAACTGACATCTGCGTCCTTTTTTTTGTACTCTGGGCCCCAGAACAATGCACTGGCTACATCCCCTTGTCACGTGACCTGTCCTTCTCTTCATACATGTCAAAAATTATTTTTCACGTGTCCAGATTTAATATTTGTCCCACAAGTTTCAAGAGATTTGTTCCATATGTTCAGATCTGTCAAGATTTGTCACACATGTGTCAAGAGATTTGTTCCATATGTTCAGATCTGTCAAGATTTGTCACACATGTGTCAAGAGATTTGTTCCATATGTTTAGATCTGTCAAGAGAGAAGCTCTGTTTGTTCAGTTTGTAAAACATTTGAAACTTCGTCTGACTGATCAAAGAATCTGTGTGGTTGTTACGCTCTAAAGTTAGAAAGTCTTCTTAAATATGACATTCTGGAATTCCGGTGCGTACACTCCCGAGTTCGGCCGTACTCATGGTGTCCAAGTGAGTGACTGGGAACTGTGATCGACAAGTGTCTTCACCCGGGCCAGAGGTCGCCTGGAGCAGAATATTCAATCTAGTCCTCGGCTGAGTCGATGTAGCACGGTTTGGATTTCCTAATTAGGCACTTCTAGCCCCCCCCCCCCCCCCCGAATTCATCGTCGTGGCATGCATCGCATGTGGCAGGCGTAGAATTTTAGTAATGTTTGCTTGTATAAGCATACTCAAGCAATTCTTTGTCGTTTCATCATCATCATCATCATCTTTTTCATCATCATCTTCCTTTTCTTCTTCTTCTTTTCATCATCATCATCATCTTCTTCTTCATATGTTCACCCATCTAGCCAAGAAGACTTGCTGCCTCATGAATCCCACTGCTAGCAGGACTCCTTCGTTGTGCCTCGCATCTTTTTCCCCATCGTTATCATTTTTTCTGGGGCCCAGATTTGGGCCCCCTAGACCTCTGTGTAGAGAGCGTAGGTTCGCTGAACATGTTCTGGAATCAGTCTGCGTAGATGGACATGATCACAACCTCCGATATCATGCAGGCGATGTTTGGATCATCATTAACTTGGAAAAGAAGACGCCACAACTTGCCATTCTGAAGACTCGCCTGTCTGACAACAGAAATAGGACATGTACGCAGATGTACAGATAATGGTCGGCGTTTAGTAGTTAGCAGGCCAGGTCAATCTTTGTCAACGTTTAGTAGTTAGCAGGCCAGGTCAATCTTTGTCAACGTTTAGTAGTTAGCAGGCCAGGTCAATCTTTGTCAACGTTTAGTAGTTAGCAGGCCAGGTCAATCTTTGTCAATGTTTAGTAGTTAGCAGGCCAGGTCAATCTTTGTCAACGTTTAGTAGTTAGCAGGCCAGGTCAATCTTTGTCAATGTTTAGTAGTTAGCAGGCCAGGTCAATCTTTGTCAACGTTTAGTAGTTAGCAGGCCAGGTCAATCTTTGTCAATGTTTAGTAGTTAGCAGGCCAGGAACAATCTTTGTCAATGTTTAGTAGTTAGCAGGCCAGGAACAATCTTTGTCAATGTTTAGTAGTTAGCGGGCCAGGAACAATCTTTGTCAAAGTTTAGTAGTTAGCAGGCCAGGTACAATCTTTGTCAACGTTTAGTAGTTAGCAGGCCAGGAACAATCTTTGTCAACGTTTAGTAGTTAGCAGGTCAGGTCAGTCTTTGTCAAGATTCCTCTGTTCATTTTTTTTCCCTTGTAAAATGTTATTGCTGGCCTTCATTGACAGAAGTACTCACGTAGATTTATAATTCTGTTTACCTGGAAGTAATGTTTTCACTTTGTAATGTAGGCAGTATCAACAGCATCGCGTGCGTATCAACTTGACCACGGACAGGTTAACAACCACCCTGGTCATTAGGCTAAACTTAAAAAGGGGGCACCCTCTGATATATATATCTGAACCTTAAGTGCCCAGGGCACATGGGGCTTCCGCAAGGGTTTTCCACAAATGCCTGTCCTTCGCCTTTTTTTCTGCTCTTGCCCAGGTGAGCCCTCTATTGCTCAACATCCTTTCTGTTGTTCTTCTCCATGTCTCTTTTGGTCTACCCTTACTTCTGCTCCCCTGTGGTGTCCATCTTAGTGCTATTTTTGGTAGTGAGTTGTCAGTCATTCGGAGCACATGTCCCAACCATATTATATATATTATATATATTGCTCATCCCATGACGTATAATTCATCTATACTCGCATCTTTTCCATATGCCGGGCCCCCTGCCTTTATGGGCCCCTAGGCTTAAGCCTGTTCGGCCTCATCGGTATTTTGCCCGTGACACACTAATGAACTTCGCATTCTTTTTTTTTTCAGAGGCCTTTCTATTGGCCAACGCCGTTTTTGCTATATCTGTAACTGTGTTCACAGCGGCAGCCTAAGAAAATGATCAGAACAGATAGCTCGCAGACCAGTTTTAGAGATGAGGTTCGCTTTAGAGATTGAGGTTCGTTTTAGAAATGAGGTTCGCTTTAGAGATGAGCTTCACGGACAGGTGACTGACCCGAGATAACTGAAGATGTATGCAGGAAACTCTCTACTGTAGAGAGCGGTAAACAACAGCACAACTCCTTCAGATCATCAGGGGAGGTAACCCCCCCAGACAAGTGTTTCAGCCCTATTAAACTCCTGACACTCTAAGGGGGGTGGGCCCCTCTGGATCATGACTCCCAGAGGTCTTGTGAGTTGTTGCTTGTTTTCGTCCCGGGACTGAGTTGGCACTGTACTCTGAAGTGCATCTTTAGCTATTTAGATACGGAGGACTGGTATTGGTTGTGACAAACGAAATTATTTATGTTCTCAATGCTTGTTTCGCATACTCCGCAGCCTTTTCTGCTGTTTCTGAAAACATTTCAATGCCCTTGCTCTTGCTTGTCCCTTTATGCCCAGTTGCTTACATAAGATGGCACAACCAAGAGCGCGGAAAACCAGATTGGGCTCTGGGACCAGTTGTCATTGGGCCCCACGTTTCTAATAAGAAGAGATAGGTCAGAATCCCTCAACATCTGCGCCCCAGTGGTACAGATCGGGCTCTCACCCCACCCCCACCCCCCATCTTCTCTTCTCTCTGTGCCCCCCTACCCACCCCACCCACAAAAAAATCACTGTTCTCGGTCTGAAAGGCAGATGGTGATAATAAACGTTACTTTTTTTTCCCTCTCTTCTTATTTCATCTTGCAAACACTCAGAGCCGCCCATTAAGTATCAGACAACCAATGCCATGTGAGAAAGATAGGACGTGACTTATGGGCTATAAACTGATTGGTTATTTTCCTTCTCTGTTCTAGGAACCGGCAGAAGACGATTGGTACAACAAGAGTCTGACAGCGTTACGAATGAACAACTCCCACACCGGACCTTTATCCAATCAGATTCTACCTTACCAAACGCAAGTCTAGTCCAGCCAATCATGGATGTCGTTGCAAAGCAGCTACGGTGGTTTTTTTGGGTTTTTTTTTTTTTTGGTCCTTAGTGCCAGGATTATTAAGCCTGTTAAAGGAAGGTTGTCCTATCAGCAGATTTGACTTTTATGATTCAATAACTGATGTACAAAGCAGGTTACAAGGCAGTCATGGATATATTTCATCATGTTTTGATGAACAATTGTCTAGAATAAACATCATTGGTGTATAACTGGAGGGAAATATGGAATGATCACGTGGTTGAAATGTACATACGTCACATGAAACATGCATTTAATTAGCGGTATTAAGGCAGTCAGTGAAACCAGGCGATCATGACTATATTTTAAAAAAAATCACTTACAGACGACAATCATGACTCTTACACGGACAGAAGCGAGTGCAACAATCATGAAAAAGAAACAGTAATTGACTGTGCAATAATCAAAATTTAAGAAAAATAGGAAGGCATGATACCAGAAAATCAGTGATTATTTCAGAAGACAATCACTGATAGGGAAAAGCCATGACTGGATTAAACAGAGATGATTAAAATGTAAATAATCTCGATTAGTGATAAAAAAAATTATCACAGACAGTGGAAAGAAGTGGACGCGCGACATAACTGATATCAGAAAGTCAGGGATTATTATCAGCAGACGATCTCCACATCGAATAATCATGAATGATTTCATGGCATTCATTTGACAGCCGACAGTCATGCATTATAATCACTGACAGCAGACAGTCATGATTAGATAACACGAAATAACTCATGACAGCTGATAAGCTTATGACTGAATGAAGAGAATTAACTACGTCGTGAATTTTGTCACAGTCAGATGGCATGAGGCAGAGTTGATCTGACAACAGATAACGTCGCCGACTGCATGAGATAGGGTGACTTTGACACCATATACTGTTGTAGATGGTTAATAGTCATAAATATACAAGGCAAGGCGAGGGTTAGAAATGTTGAGTGACTGTATGAGGTGGGCGCTGGACACAGAACAGAATACATAATATATCTCACAGACAACGACCAGGGTCTCTTCGAACGATCTTCATACGACAAGATCGCTAACAAGTCCACAGTTATTAAGCACTGTCGTTGATTTTGTATGAGCCAGTCTTTCTGCGATCTGGCGACTCTTTGAGCAGAAGAGCCGGCTTCTTACAACCTGGCAAGTCTTTGAACGGAGAAACCGGCCTCTTACAACTTGGGCAAGTCTTTGAAGGGAAGCGCATGCCTTTCACAACCTGGGAACTCTTTGAACGGAAGAGCCAGCCTTTTACAGCTTGACAACTTGAATGGACTTCAGTCTTTAAATACGACACTGCTCTTGGGGGCATCCATTTAAACATTCATCATCATCATCATCATCATCATGTTGAAGGTACTTAGCAACTAACAAGCCTGCGTGTACCTGTACCATAAATACTGCCAACAGAGTACGGTCGCTTGTACAGCTCTAGCTTGCTGTGTACAGTTGCAAAAAATGTATGTCCTTAAATGTCTCTTTTATTCTATAAAATGGTCGAAATGGTTGGTTAACTGTTATATTATATTTGTATTTATAAAAAAAAAACAACACGCGTGCTGTATGTCGTATGATGTATCTATGATGTGGTTGTATTTCATGTGATTTTGTCTGTTAGAACTAAAGCAATAACCAAACGGATGAAACGGGAAACAAAATCAGTCGAGATGTCGTTCTGAACAAAAGTTCAACAAATACCCTAGATGGCCAGAAAAATAACTGAACAAACTCTAATAGGAAGTTTGTACCGGCTACTCTTGGCGAAGGTAGGTGGTTCGATTCCGGCTGCAGGCGTCCCCAGTCTGTAGAAATAGGTACCTGGCTTCTAGGTAAGACAGTATGGGCACTAACACCATATCCTTATGTGCCTCCAACGCATGACAGGGATACCTTCTTTTGTTGTTGTAACCTCCTTTATCTTCAACCGGAGCTGGGGAGGGAAAGGCGGCCAGGCGTGATACTGACCACATCACCCTCTAGTGTGCTGACAGGTCAAGGAAAATATGGGCACTAACACCATATCCCTATGTGCCTTCAAGGCATGACACCTTAGGAGAAGTTGCACAACAAAAAAAAAAAAAACAACAACAACAATAGCGAAAGCTATTTAAAAGTACAATGTGTACGACACGAACAACATTTTTTAAAATGGTAACATGATGAATAAAAGACATGATACACACTGATGGACATATTGAAAATACTTTCTAACATAAATTACTTCACCAGCAGGATTGTGGTCCGTTTTTTTTTGGCAACCAGCACCCCATAGCCAACATGCAAGCCTTAGGTTTGGCGAACCAGAGGTGACCAAGACACTATCTCACCTGACCGTTGGTTCCCCCTCCTCCCCCCCCCCCCCCAGTGGTCGGCTTAGCTTGGGTAACGAGGCAGGCAGGCATCGCCATAGTTGTCCCATGGCAAAGTAGCTAAAGTAGCACTGCACGCCATGTTTGACCCAAAACGAAGTTTCCAGAGTTCTTGCACACAATTAGAAAGTCAAGTACAACCAAGACAGAAAAAAAAGACAAACAAAAATTCCTTCGGACTTGTCATAAAAAACATGAAAACATGTTAGAAAACCTGACAATCACTGGAAAACTAAAGAGAAGAAAGAGAGAGAGAGAGAGAGAGAGAGAGAGAGAGAGAGAGAGGAGGGAGAAGCAGACAGAAATAAACATATATCTAAACGAGACAGACAATGTGACACAGGAAAAGACTTACACTGGTTGCTGAAAGTAAGACAAGATGTAGTTTCTGGTTACTGAAGGTAATATATAATGTAGTTCTTGGTTCTTGAAGGTAACATAAGATGTAGTTCTTGGTTGCTGAAGGTAACATAAGATGTAGTTCTTGGTTGCTGAAGGTAACATAAGATGTAGTTCATGCCTGTAGAAGGTGCGATATGATGTAATCTTTACGTGTAAAAGGTATGATGTGATGTTATTCCTGTGTTTAAAAGGTATGGTATGATGTAATTCCTGTTACGATATGATCTAACTCCTGGATGTAGAAGTTACAATATGATGTACTTCCTGCATGTAGAAGATGCAAAATGAAATAACTGATGCATGCAGAAGGTCCGATAAAATATACATCTTGTATACGTGTGCTAAAAGTAGACTGATTGTGTATCTATACGCAGCTACTTCACACAGATAATACCATAAACAATTGTTTCTGTTTACGCGCAGTTAAAAAAAGAACAACTCTGATACAGAGAGCGAAAGAAAACTAAACTATACAGCTCTACAGATCATAATAATGTATCTCTCCTCAAACCAACATTAGACTTCAAAAGTCTTTCAGGCCTTTTATAACAAAATACATTTGAATAATAAAACATGTATAATATATATAATATAATAACAAGGCACATTTTACTGAGAGAAAAGTATGCAATAAGTTCAGTGTGAAACCTGTGACTTTGCACAAATTCCCCTTAAACGACATAATTCGACTGTTAGCATCCGCGAAATACTTTTCGTGCAAGTTAAATAATATTAAAATGGTTGACAGAAAGAGAGATTATTTCGCCTAAGAGAGATAACTAGAATAAATATTAACAGAGTTAACATAAATGTCAGCTAGTTATCCAGTAAAACATTTTAACACATCATACGTAAAAGCCAACACCCCCTAATGTATTCAATGATTTCAGATAAATGACCAATAAGTGGACTAAATTAAATGGAAGATTCCTACTGAATGATTTACAATTAAGCAAAAAAAAAAAAAAAACGCTAAAATAAGCCTGTTAACTGTGGCATCCGTCTTGTGCCACTTAGTCAGGGAAAGTTGGCTGTTATATTGCAGATCTCTTAACTTGTTCTGGCCTGTGTTCTCACGACGCAACCTGCCAGGATGGCCCCTGTCCGTCACCTGATATTGTCCAGTCATCTACACCAATGTCGTGCCATCGCTGTTTTCCCTCCATATTTATACCCTCAAGCAGGTCTGCGACTGGGGTGTGTGTGTTTGGGGGGGGGGGGGGTCTCCAGCCGGTATTTTCCTTCGGGGCCCAAAAGGTTTTCCCTGTTCTAAGGGTGGGGCTACAAGATTCATGAGGACCATAGTAGATAAAAACAGTTAATCGGGGTGGAGGTAACTTCTCTCGGAGACACCCCCCCCCCCCCCGCCATACTTAAGTACGGAGTTCATTACAATGTATGGTCAGAATATTATAACCGAAGAGTTATATAAAGTTAATATACCTTTTAAAAAAATTCCTGCAATAAAGTTAAGTACACATAAAATAGTGGGTTAATATCGATTGCATTCAATTAATAATACGAGAAAAAAATAATAAAATGTAATGCCCGTAAATACACATAAGTACACATCAAGTTACCTTAACCCTATGTTACCAAAACATAAAGGCTCAACAAAGGCGCATGTGGAGATAAGACAGGCGGAAGAGAGTGTTTGGACATGAGAGAAATCTATAAAAAAATTAACAGTTATCATGGGCCACACAGGCACCTGCTTTGCTGTAATCAAGATGATGATAATGGCTTTGTGAAAAAGAGACAACTGAGAAGGTAAGGTGGGTGGATGGGATAAAAGGGTTTTTGTTTGTTTAGATAGAAAGAAATAGCCAGCAAAGACGAGCAGGAATAGGAGATATGACATATAAAAAGTGATGGAAAACAAAAGTGGACAACATAGCTACGGCATAAACTCAACGCCCTGGGTGTAGCGCCAGGACACTAAATACAAGGTGGCGCACGAAAAAGACGCCCGCCTCGATTCGTCTGTCTTACTAGACGGAAATCGCCTGCTTGGAGGCGGGCGTCTTCTTCCTAGAATGAATCTATCTATCTATCGATCTGTCTGTCTTTGTATGTCATTCGCTTCTCAGCTGCCTGAATCAGCAGACGTGTGGACTCCTTCTCGCCATCTTGTTTTCATCTTTCGCTATACTTCCTGTCATCTGACAAACACTGGCAGTGCTCAGAGAGTACAGTGTGCTATATTTTCTCGTGGCTGGGCACTTTGTTTATTCTATTGAATTCGAGGTTCAGTTCTCATGTATTCACTATCGTCTTTTCTTCTTTTCACCTCTGTATACTTCATCTGAGATTTGTCGAAGCGCCATCAATCTGTTTAGTTTCCATACTTAGTCCTTAGACAACAACTAAGGTATTCTTATTCTGGTGCCCTTCTTCCCCCCCCCCCCCAGTCTCTCCTACCCCTCCCGCTTTCAGTTACCTACATCTGTAACTTGAGACAGACTTCTATAGTCTAATTCACACACAGCTTTCACAGGACTACAAACAGTGTGACACTCTTAACATTTCAAATTAGCATTAAAAGCCAGGAGGTCTGGCAAAATCTTGCTCTTGGTGTCCTGGAGGTCTGGCCACGTCTTCTTGCTGGTATCCGGGCGGCATCCCCTCTACTGGATCCACTTCGTATCGCCTGGCCTGGGCCGTCATGAATTCTGGGTACTCTATGTAGCCATCGCCGTCCAGGTCGTCCAACATAGCGGCGTCAACGACTTCGGCTATCTCATTATCGTTGTACGGACGTGGGTGTGGCACATCATCTGTAGGTCTTTCCCTCTCTGTCAGAGACAAGTTACACGACCAACATCATATACAAGTCACATTAGAGACAAGTTACACGACCAACATCATATACAAGTCACATTAGAGATAACTTACACGACCAACATCATATACAAGTCACATTAGAGACAAGTTACACGACCAACATCATATACAAGTCACATTAGAGACAAGTTACACGACCAACATCATATACAAGTCACATTAGAGACAACTTACACGACCAACATCACATAAAAGTCACATTAGAGACAACTTACACGATCAACATCACATACAAGTCACATTAGAGACAAGTTACACGACCAACATCATATACGAGTCACATTAGAGACAAGTTACACGACCAACATCATATACGAGTCACATTAGAGACAAGTTACACGACTAACATCATATACAAGTCATATTAGAGACAACTTACACGATCAACATCATATACTAGCCAGGATGAAAACATTAGAGACAAGTTACACGATCAACATCATATACAAGTCACATTAGAGACAACTTACACGATCAACATCATATACTAGCCAGGATGAAAACAGAGACAAGTTACACGATCAACATCATATACTAGCCAGGATGAAAACATTAGAGACAAGTTACACGATCAACATCATATACTAGCCAGGATGAAAACATTAGAGACAAGTTACACGACCAACATCATATACTAGCCAGGATGAAAACATTAGAGACAACTTACACGATCAACATCATATTCTAGTCTAGATGAAAACATCAGAGACAAGTTACACGATAAACATTATACACAACTCTGGATGAAAACATCATATACAAGTTTGTACGAAAACATCACAGACAAGTTATACTATCAGCATGATGTTGCGAAAACATCACAGGCAAGTTATACCATCAACATGATGTTGCGAAAACATCAAAGACAAGTCACGTGACGTATAAAAGAAAACTTAACACGATCACCATCTTCTACAAATTCTTCTGAAACCACAAGATACAACAAGAAAAGTGATTTCTAAGCTGGAATGTCATAACACGTCATCTGAAACTTTCTTTTTAATATCTCACTGATGGATGGACTATAGATAGAAAGCAGCAGATAAATGACGGAGAAGGACAGGAAGTTGATAAACCATACAGGATCAGTCTGAACGGAATACATACTCTTCTGTCTTGTACGGTGATTACCAACCCGTGCTCGCTGATGTACCTCGGAAGTTTGAAACATGTCGAAGTTTTAAAGCGGTTTTACTAGATTTTAAATATAAAATCACCCCTTTAATAATGATAGCTTGCTTTGGCAAACATCTTCTCGTTGTTCAGTGGTGCCATAAGCTAAGCAAGGTTTTTAATCATTGGTCTAATGCAGGTAGTTTCTAACCTCAAATCGCGGTCCAAATTAGGATCGTGAATTATAATTTCTATTGAATTTTAATTAACACTGTTATCCCCCCTTATTACGGGTCGAAGGTCACGTACCATTGCTGGTTCAAGAAAGGTTGAGAACGACATATCTAGTGTATTTATGTAATTTTTTTGAGAGAGTCACGTAGGGAGATCTAAAGGTTAAAATGATGATGTTACATACCTCATTTGTGTTTATACCCGTTTTGTAAACGACAGCGCCTGAACGTGGTTACCATGGTGACGTGTCTTTACAGTCGTAAAAATTTAAGGAGGGAAAAAAATTAAGCCACTTTACAGAAGCCATCTCTTTATTATGACCGCTTTTGTGAGAGAACACTTCATTCGACATATATGAATGAGGGTTGTTATAGTGCTATATACGTATAGTTCATCTGACAAGTGTTATAGTACTATATGCGTATAGTTCATCTGGCAAGTGTTATACTTGTAGTGCTATGTGTGTATAGTTCATCTGACAAGTGTTATACTTGTAGTGCTATGTGCGTATAGTTCATCTAACAAGTGTTACAGTGCTATATGCATATATTTAATCTGGCAAGTGTTACAGTGCTATATTCATATAGTTCATCTGACAAGTGTTACATTGCTATATGCGTATAGCTCTTCTGACAAGTGTTACACTGCTATATGCGTATAGTTCATCTGACAAGTGTTACACTGCTATATGCGTATAGTTCATCTTACAAGTGTTACACTGCTATATGCATATAGTTCATCTGACAAGTATTACACTGCTATATGCATATAGTTCATCTGACAAGTATTACACTGCTATATGCGTATAGTTCATCTGACAAGTGTTACACTGCTATATGCATATAGTTCATCTGACAAGTGTTACACTGCTATATGCGTACAGTTCATCTGACAAGTGTTACACTGCTATATGCGTACAGTTCATCTGACAAGTGTTACACTGCTATATGCATATAGCTCATCTGACAAGTGTTACACTGCTATGTGCGTATAGTTCATCTGACAAGTGTTACACTGCTATATGCGTATAGTTCATCTGACAAGTGTTACACTGCTATATGCGTATAGTTCATCTGACAAGTGTTACACTGCTATATGCGTATAGTTCATCTGACAAGTGTTACACTGCTATATGCGTATAGTTCATCTGACAAGTGTTACACTGCTATATGCATATAGCTCATCTGACAAGTATTACACTGCTATATTCATATAGTTCATCTGACAAGATAACAGTTTACTTCCATGAACAAGCAGCCACTATCCACCGGAAGAAAAGGGGGGGGGGGGGGAGGTCCAGCGGGTGCACCAGGCTGGGACCCAGATGGCTTCTTTTGCTTAAAGCTTTTCTGTTTTACAAAAAGCCCGCGCAAGATGAAAAGAGAATTGTCTAATCAATATGGTACAAGTGGGGGGGGGGGGGGAATATGGAGAGAGAGTCTTGCACCTCTTCACGGAATTCCACTACGAGCCTTGCCCGCTGTCACGCAGGGTTGGGATATACAAGACGACGGCCAAGTAAAAGTCGCGCTGATTGTGGTCAGAGTTGTGACTCTTGTTGATGCGGTGCATTGCATGCGTTGACCTGGTGCTTGCACACTGTAGCCTCATCTTCTAATACCCAAAAGCTATCCAGTGTATTGGCGTCTAAACGTAAATTAGAAGCAGATAGAGGAGAAATGTTCTTGTAACCTTTTCAGTCCATGACAACCACTGGAAGTGACAGTAGATCTTGTATACCTATGTCAATCAATGCTCACTGCGACATATATTTTTTAAAAAGACAGAAAGAAAGAATGAGTGGGCGGTGGGGGGTGAGAAAGGGAATGAGTAACTGAGAGACAGAAGAGAGGCAGAGGAAGAAAGAGATTGAGGGAGGGAGGTAGAGAAACCGTGGGTGAAAGAGACGGGGAGAGAAAGAGAGAATGAGTGAGTGAAGGACAGTGCGCGTGGAAGAGAATATGTAAGAAAAAAAGAGTGAGAAAGTGTGTGTGTGAGATAAAGAAGAAAGAAAGAAGAGAGAGAGAGAGAGAGAAAAAGTAAAATGCTTTTCATTTTCCACCCATTTGGTCAGTCCACTTGAGATATTTTTTTCTTGGTCTTCCTCTCTTTCTTTAACCTGATATTATATACTTCAGATATTATTACTGCATAACTTTCAGATATTATTACTGCATAACTCTCAGATCACAAGATCAGGTTTCTGCATACCTCTCAGAACACAAGATCAGGTTTATTGCATACCTCTCAGAACACAAGATCAGGTTACTGCATACCTCTCAGAACACAAGATCAGGTTACTGCATACCTCTCAGAACACAAGATCAGGTTATTGCATACCTGAGATAACAAGATCAGGTTACTGCATACCTCTCAGAACACAAGATCAGGTTATTGCATACCTGAGATAACAAGATCAGGTTACTGCATACCTCTCAGAACACAAGATCAGGTTATTGCATACCTCTCAGAACACAAGATCAGGTTACTGCATACCTCTCAGAACACAAGATCAGGTTTCTGCATACCTGAGATAACAAGATCAGGTTACTGCATACCTCAGATATTGTAATTACACATCTCAGATGTTATTATATACACTGGATATCGTTATTCTATACTTTGGATACTGTTATTACACAACTCAGATATCTTTATTACATACTTCAGATATTGTTAACGTATACTTCAGATACTTCAGATACATAACATGATCAAATGCCTCGGAACTGTTAATTCATACTTCAGATACATTACTAAAGATATTGTTATCACTTGCCTCAGATATTATCACAAGTTTCAAATACTGTTGTCACATGCCTCAGATATTGTTATCACATGCCTCAGATAATGTTATCACATGCCTCAGATAGTTATCACATGCCTCAGATACTGTTATCACATGCCTCAGATACTACATGCCGGTATCAAGCACAAGTCAAACAATAAAGTACAACTCGTTTTATTTCTTTTGAAAAATTAACCTCCGGCTCCATAACCACACAGATATAACATTTGAGCAACTGAACGATTGAGCAACCATGTCTGCCACATGAACTATGACCCACATCAGCCACACACCTGACTTACCAAGACAGCTAAACGAATGGTTTCACAACACAGCTACATAAAAGGTTGTTCAGATGTTGTTACATGAAAGACTGACTGCCCTGGCCACATAAGCCAACCCAATGCCTGGCAAAAACTGCCCCGGGCCACATAAGCCAACCCAATGCCTGGCAGAGACTGCCCCGGCCACATAAGCCAACCCAATGCCTAGCAGAGGCTGCCCCGGCCACATAAGTCAGCCCAATTCCTAGCAGAGACTGCCCCAGCCACATAAGTCAACCCAATGCCTGGCTAAAACAGTCTGGTTATCTCATTTACTTGACTGCCTATTGAGATAAACTATACTGCAACTGTTACACGTATCAATACACCAAGTAAACATACTTCTTGCAACATCCACTCCTATGGGTTCTTAAGATTCAGGATTTCTCAACAGGACTACAACCTACACCAGAGGTCACTAGAGATTCAGTAGCAGATCCTGATTTATGTGTATATATATATATACACACACACGTAAGTATGTTTATAATGAGATCCACAGAAAAAAAATATCATTCCTTTAACCTCAAAGTGCTTTGCCAAGCAGAACGTACCAGAGCCGTAGAAGATTTAAAACGTAGGTTTTTGGGCCTTCTCCTCGTAATAAAGTCAGGCACAAAATGTAAGAAAGATGGGTCACAAGAAAGACGGGTCATAAAATATAAGAAAGACGGGGCACATAATATAAGAAAGACGGGGCATATAATATAAGAAAGACGGGCCACAAAATATAAGAAAGACGGGTCACAAAATGTAAGAAAGATGAGCCACAAAAGATTCTCTTGCAAGGACAGTAAAGAGGTAAGCGTTTAATAATTTTTTTCATTTATTTTTCATGTTTTCATTTGTTCTGTTTTCTTTTTCTTTCTCTGTTTGTATGTAGCCCTTGACAAAGGCATCTGCCAAAATATTGGATTGCTGTATGCTCTTTATTTATACGTACCCATCCTAATTTCTCAACTTACCACAGCGTATATGCAGTGGGTAACCTTTATCAAGAAATACATCTATGTATTAGTGTCACAATCCAATCAATCAGAAACATGAATTTTAGTTGTGTTTTTAACCTTTCTATCCTCCTCCATCCACAGTGTACCTGGAATGGTCTTACTGTGAGTCTGTATTCACATCGGAGACTTCTCCTCCCTGAACAAATGCATGGATTTTACGACACTGGCTGAACACCGATTTTCCGGCATCCGTTTCAAAAACTATTTCCTTAAGTCCAGTAAGAGACACAATGGTCTGGAGGGTTGACACCAGAAGGCATAGTGCCCGGAAAAAAAAGGGACGACCTCGCAGAAGGTGGACTCGGGACATCACAGAAAGTCTGAATGTGTCATTCGGACACGTTGGTTAACTCGCTCAAGACAGCACTGCATTCAGGGAGGCTGTGAGAGGGACAATGTTCTGGAAAGGGGCATGTCATATGACATACAGACATTAGTTCCGTAAGCTGAAATAATTACAGCATACTGGAAACAGCCACCAAGAAATCCAACTAAAATACACGTGGCATGTCTTTGTCAAAACTATTCTTGCACGCGACGGTGCCGCATGTGTAAGCACACACGGCCACTTGGTGGCCTCCTGTGTTTCTGCAATATGTAACTTCATCTGGATTAAGTGAAAGCCTGACCTTAGTGTCTGGAAAATCGATGCTCAGTACGTAGTTGGGCTACTGTAACTCTTTACTTCTAGCAGTAGCACATGTTACTAAATGCTGCTAACTGTCAATACCACAGAACTATATTGCTGTCAAGACACGATTCTAAAACTGTCCGCTACTTACTGTTACAAAAATGTTACTATAACTGTTAGCTTCATAAATGTTACAAAAGTTCTAGGCATCAAACATGCTACAATAACTGCAGCTATCAAAACTGCTACAGTAGCTGCAGCTGTAAAAAATATGGCTGTTAATCAGACTGTGTCAAACATGCTACAATATAACCGTTAGGAATCAAACATGCTACAATATAACTGTTAGGAATCAAACATGCTACAGTATAACTGTTAGGAATCAAACAAGCTACAATATAACTGTTAGGAATCAAACAGGCTACAATATATAACTGTTAGAAGTCTGACATGCTTCAAAGAGCGTTTACATCTGAACAAATGCTAGTAAATGCTAGCATGAGATTCGCCCCACTGACTCAGCTATCAGTCATGCTTTTAAATTTTGATATAAACTCAGTGACCCAGTCAACTATTTCTCACACCCTCACCGACTCAACTATTAAACACACCCTCAGATTCCAGACAACCTCACTGACTCAAACTTCCATTCTTGACAAGAGTTTCATGACACACCCACATGATATGACACATTTTTTTCCCAAGCCACTCCCACTAATGCTCCAGTTTGCTGAAATGTCTACAAAATACCCCCAATCACTTTGTTCAATCATCTACAAAATACCCCATCAACAAAATGTTCTACAACGAAACGAACATCAACAAAACAAACTTCCAGCGCGGATCGCATTTAAGCACTGCCATGCTGTTGTTGTTGTTGCTGCTGCTGATGGTGCTGTTGCTGCTGATGCTGTTGTTGCTGCTGATGCTGTTGCTGGGCATCATGACGGTTGGCACTCTGCCGGCGCTTGAACTCAAAATACTCGATGTATCCATCGCCGTTTTCATCATTTTCCAGGATAACAGAATCTACGATGTTGGAAATTTCCGAGTCAGCGAAAATTTTCTGACTTTCCTTCTCCGTTGGGGCATCCACTTCTGAAAAATTGATGAAGAATATAGTGGGGGCATTGGGGGAGGGGGGGGGGGGGTAGAGAGTAAAGTGGTTTGGGAAGGGAAAGGTGGATTAGTCAACAAAGCACAAGCAACATTCAAGAAAATGACTATGTAGGTAAGAGCATGTGCGACTTCTGAGTGTAGATCGGGCAAGAGAATGTCACTGCAGTAAAACCTCGTTAATCCGGCTATCGCCTTACAGGGACAGCTTTCCAATTAATCGAACGCGTTACAATCAGTTAATCCGGCTCGGTGACGCGTCACTTTTTTTTTTGTTTTTTCGTTTTACGGGTGTCTTAGGTGCCACCGGCTGCTAGCCTTCTTATGTCACTTTTTCTACCTCACTTGTGTCCACGATATTTCTAGAAGAACCATCATCATCATCATCATTCATCATAAGACAAAACAATCGCTGGCCATCAAGTTTTATGCACTGATTTTATTTTATATTTTTTTCTTCTTGCCAAAGTTTTAACTTTTTATAAAAGGGAAGGCAGGAAAGAAATTTTTGACAGAAATAAGATAACGATGTAATATTTCGGGTTATTTTTTTTTTCAAACTTCATTCGGTAAAATAAAACACAACTGGGGATCAAACACAAAGTGCGAGGAAAAGGAAATGTTAGAGAATTTTAAAACAATAACTTCGAATGAAGCTGAGCAGTAAGTTATAAGAAGCGAAGCTGAAACATTAAAAAGTAAAGATAGTCCCATAGCATTTCAAATGCCGTAGGGGGTGAAGCGTTAGAGACCTCATTATGCTGGGTCATCAGCGTATGAGGTAGGGTGACCAGTTCCTTTCCTCGCTGCCTTTGCTTCCAGATTTTCTCTGGTACCCATTTTACGAGGCTGGGTCGACCTCAGGGCCGTATTGGTCGGAAAAAAAATCCCGCTCAGCTGGGGATTCGAACCCTCGACCATTTGGTTGCTAGACGAGTGCTCTAACCACTACGCTAGCCGGCCCACATTACATTATTATTTTGTTACTACTACAAACTTCTTCCTACTTAAAAAAATAAATAAACGACTCTCAAGATATCTGCATAATCTTCCCGCACCGAGCTAATATTCTCTTATGTTAGCCACTAGTACGGGATTATCATCTCTCCAGTCCGGGCACGATCATATATGCCCCGATCTCCCTATCGCTCGGCTTTCAGCAGCCTATATGTTGATTCATATTTTATCCTTGACATCTGCAACTGGCTTCACCAGTTCACATTACTCATGTACGCCATTACAAATATATACATTCTGCCTCCAAAGGTCTCCAATTAAACTACCAGGATTGGGGGGGGGGGGGGGGAAGAAAGAATATTTGGCTGTATAGGAAACGTTCGGCTTTTGACGTTCAAACTGAATGATCCATTCTGTCAATAGGTATTACCCGCATTACGAATCAGCAATCAGGCATGTAAGTTCCAGATAAACGAGGCTTTACTGCGATGCTTCGCTACCTGTGTTACACATGCGTTTAACCAATGGCATACTATCTAAAACGCATGCTTAACTACAAGTGCAAAAACTAATACACATGCGTAACTGAGTATATTACCAAATGCGCATGCGTAACCACAAGTCTAGTATCTAACGCACATGCGTAACTATAAGTGTAGTATCTAAAACGTATGTGTAACTGCAAACTGTATTATCCAATGCACATGTGTTGTAGTATCTAAAAGCATGCGTAACTGCACATTGTATTTTCTAATATGCATGTGTAACTACAAGTGTAGTATCTAAAAGCGTGCGTAACTGCAAAACTGTATTATCTAATACGCTTGTGCAATTATGAGTACATTATATTATCTAATATAAATGAGTAACTATGATTATACTATCTAATGTGCATGCGTAACTACAAGTATGTTATCTCACATTCATGTCTAAAACAAGTATTTGATCTAATATTCATGTGTAACAACAAGTATTTTATCTAATATTAATGTGTAACAAGTATTTTACCTAATATTCATGTGTAACAACAAATATTTGATCTAATATTCATGTGTAACAACAAATATTTGATCTAACATTCATGTGTAACAACAAGTATGTTATCTAATATCCATGTGTAACTACAAATATGTTAATTACCACAAATGCGTAAGGAATAACTTTTAAAGTCATGCACAAAACGTAACAAACCGACATTTATAACTGTAAAGCATGCGTGAAGGGTGAAATGGTGAGCTACAGATAAAAAAACGGATAGACTGAATGAATGAGCAGTTGAAGGAAAAAAAAACTGAAGTTATTTCCCTTGGCCTGGATGTCACGAACTCAACAGCCAGGTATTCTCCAACCACATGCTATCGCCGTAGTAACAACTGACTCTCTCTCTCTATATATATATATATATATAAAATAACACTCTACTTGCATTCGAGACAGTCAAAGAGCCCGGTTGGATGCACTGACGATCCTTACAATTTCCGCCTATGCTCCTGGAAACAGAATGTTTATTTTCTGCCCAGTCCGTCCCCCCCCCCCCCCCGGGGGGCCAACCTATAGATAAACTTCCCGGTTGGGTGCCACTTCAGAGCACACTCTCTAATGACATGATTCACTTTCTCCTCCGTGGCACAAGAGCTGAAGAGGGCTTCTAGACCAGAGCTGGACGGTGAGCGCACGCGACAAACCAGAGCTTCCAACCTGAAATGTCCGTACAGCGTTTCCCAACCTCGGGAACTTCTCTCAATGCCTTCAACGACAGCTGCAGCCCTTCTCGTGTCGTGGAAATGTATGATGCGGTCTAATGTCCGGCACTTAACTCTAATAACAGCACTATGTTAGTCTGCTGGTTAGTTGTATACGTAATGTCTGCCTGTTTAGTGTAACAAAAGCTAAAAGTTAACCGAGCTGTTGCCATCTGATTAAGCTCGCTGTTAACAACTGTTCTACACAGAAGCAGAAGCTATTACATTTATTACAGATTTTTATCACAATCTTTCTTTCTTTCGTTCGTTCTTTCCTCCCTCCTTGCTTTCTTCCTTTTTTCCTTTCTTTCTTTTTTTTTATCCATATAATCTGTACGTACGGGGGGGGGGGGGGGGCGGTGTACGAGGGGTGATTGATAAGTTCTTGGCAAAAGGTACAATTACTTGAAACACACAGTTGATATTAGGTGCACTTGTAAATCAGGTTAATGTAAGATCAGACACCAAGTTTCAAGAAATTAACTGCAACCAATTTTTTTTTAACAGGCTACTGAAGTGGTAAGGGGTGGCAGAAATTAAGAAAATGGATAAAATTTCTCATCGAGCAGTCATTCGCTACTTCTGCATCAAGGGCTTATCATCGAAGGAGATCCATGAGGATATGGTAGAGACTCTAGGGGAGAGTGCCCCTTCTTACAGCACAGTGAAGAAATTGGCAGCTCAATTCAAACATGGAAGGGAGAGTCTGGAAGATGATCCCCGTCCAGAAAGACCAAGAAAGGTAACTACCGATGAAACCACCGGCAGAATCCATGACATGATAATGGAGGATCGATCGACGACTAACTGTGCAGTACATTGCTACTGAGTTGGGCATCTCCCAGGAACGTACTGATGCCATAATTCACAATGATCTTTAAATGACAACGGTCTCTGCTCTATGGGTCCCGAAACTTCTTGGAGCTGATCACAAACGACAGCATCTCAACATGTCAAGAGACAATCTTGGCCAGTTTTATGCAGATCCTGAAAAGTTTCTTCAGCAATTTGTGACTATGGATGAGACTTGGGTTCATAGTTTTCAACCAGAAACCAAAAAACAATCAAAGCAGCGGAAACATCATGGATCCCCACCTCCAAAGAAAGCAAGGGTGGTTCTGTCTGCAGGCAAAGTGATGGCTTCCACCTTTTGGGATTCAGAAGGTGTGCTATTGGTAGACTGTCTTCAAAAGGGCAGAACTGTCACTGGGGCTTATTACGCTAATCTTGTGAAGCAACTGTGGGTCAAACTGAAGGAAAAGCGTTGAGGGAAATTGACGAGAGGAGTCATCTTTCAGTAAGACAATGCTCCAGTTCACAAATCGGCGGTGGCAATGGCTGTCATTCATGAATGCGGCTTCCAGCCTCTTGAACATCCTCCTTATTCCCCAGATTTGGCCCCTTCAGACTATTAGCTGTTTACCAAACTCAAAAGGAGCTCAGTGTTCGCAAATTTGCTTCAGATGATGACGTCATTCATGCTGTAGACCACTTTCTACTGGCACAAGATGCTGACTTTTACAAAGAAGGGATCCGCATGCTCCAGGATCGCTGGACTAAGTGCATAAACGTACAAGGGGACTATGTTGAGAAATGACCCAAAAAAGTTGTCCACAAATAATCCGTTGTACCTTAGGCCGAGAAATTATCAATCACCCCTCGAAAGTGTGCACATATCACAGCCTATAAAGGTAAATTATAGCAAAAAAAAAAAACCAGAGGGAGACAATCGAGATTTATAGAGCATTTCCTGAGAAGGGGGAAACTGAACACAATGTGCAAATGGAAAAATTGAGGGAAGAAGAGGCAGAGGAAGACAGCGAGAGAGAAGTTACTGGATGGGCTGTCAGTGTGGCTAGGAAGAAAGTCACCAGCGGAGCTTATAATCAACTCAAAAGACAGGAAACTGTGGAGAGAAATGATCGTCTACGCCACACGGCACGGCACTTGATTGATTGACTGATACATATAAACAAAGGCATACAGTATACATTATGTACATGATGCAACCAACTCAACTACTCCTGGGGCTGCACTTATGGGATGGGTATGAGGCCAGTATTTTGTTCCTATGGAGACTCCGGATTAGGGAAAAAAAACTTGAATTTATGTTGGTTTATGTACAAGACCATGACCTTGTCCTGCCTCTCCGTTGCTCCCCCCCCCCCCCGGTTTCAAACTCAGTTATACAATTTAATTAGATGGAGAAGAAACAACAGTATGATTATAAATACCTATAAAACAAAATCAGTGCTCATAACAAGACAGAACTACAAAACGCAACAAAAACAACACTTCGGCTAAGCACGGAAATATCACAGATAGAAAACGTTAGCGAGCACAAAACACTAGGTCTTATTACTGACCAACATCTGACCTGGAACTCTCATGTGCAAGGTCTAACAAAACTCATCGCACAAAAAGTATACCAGTTAGCCAAAATTAAGCACTTCATCGATCAAGACACAAGGAAGACATACTACATATCACATATACAAACACATTTAGACTATTGCTCAACAGTCTGGGATGGTTGCTCAGTGTCAAATACAAAGAGGCTTTGCTCACTTCAAAAGCGAGCAGTAAAGCTTATTAGTGACAAAGATCAAGCACAAACAACTAACCAGCACAAACGTATCAAAATACTGCTCTTATGAACAGGTTCCTCTTCAACAAAGCTATGTCAGTACATCAAATTCTTTCAAGGCATGCCCCTCCTTATCTATGGAACCTGTTTAAATTTAGCCCAAAGTGCAGCCAACGCTTGAACAACATATGTCTTCCAAAACTTAGACTTGATCTTTACAAGAAAAGCTTTAGTTATTCTGCTGCTCATCTTTGGAATACCCTACAATCCTGTATAAAAAATATAAATTATACTCCTTCCTACAACTACAAACTTTCCCAATATCTATTTGATATCGACTACATGCCTCCATGAATCATAAACTGAAAAGTTATTTTAGACTGCTCTTACAGACACCAAATACAAACAATTGTTTATTCTGAATAGTCCCGAAATTGTTGTTTAGTAGATAGTCATTTATATATGTATGTAGTTACTTCTGTACTGAGTGAATGTTTAAGAGCGAAATGTAAATGTTATATTTTATTTTATGTCTCTCAGCTTCAATGTTAATTATGTTTGTTACATGAACAGCATATTTGTAGAATGTCTGGAATAGAGTGAAAGATGTATAATGAAGGACAGAATGTCAGACGGGCCTGCGTGCCCAATTCTTAACCCTTTTGAAATAAAGATCAATCAATCAATCACTCAATCAGTCTGACTAACGGGACCACAGGATCGCCTTAGTCCACCCATGGTGGTGGAGCCTGCTGAAGAAGCTCTGTACATTTCCCTGCTTTTTTTTTAAACTTCCGTCCCGAGTCTGCAAAAAAAAAAAAGGTGCTGTAACCCACTCCCCATCCGACATTACACTTATGGTTCAACACAATCACTGCATGTGCTGCAAAGAACATCTGGTCAACCTCAGTTTCAGGTGACAACCAACAAAGCGGAAGACGTCCTACTATTAATAGTGCTTTTGTTGAAGACGGAACACAAAATCAAACAAAAAAAAAAAAAAACCTTAGCACTTCCCTCAGCGAAGAACTTTCAGACAAAATATGGCGTTTCTCACAAGTCAGGGCAGACCCACACCTCCAGCAAACAGAAAGATCGTGCTCGCGATAAGGTGCCGCCCCTGGCTTAGCCATTAGATTAAACAGAAAAGTTAGTTAGTCAACAGTCGCCGGCGGTTTCTGAACGCATTCCTGACCAAAGCGCCACAGGAAAAGACAACCAGGTACAGCATATCGTACCAGAAGAGAATGTGAGTGGGGGGGGGGGGGGGGGGTTAGTTCAGTGATTCTCAAACTTTTACAGATTTTGGCACACCTGATAATGCAGATCTCTGTACGGCGCATGTGCTTTCATATATTTTAAGCTCGTATGAAGCGTACATTTATGGAATTTTACTGTTTAAATTACACAGAGAGATGTGTAATATGAATTAAAATATTTATACAACCAAAACAGAGACAGTCGACACAAGAAAAGAAGTTTTATCAAACAAAAAATATAAGACATCTTTATACTAAGAAATACCACTTATTTACACTAAATAAACATATGTTCCTACACAGATAAAAATGTATACACACAGAAATAAAATACAAAAGCAAAACTCAACATCTTGCAGAAGCAAAATATGCTATCGTGTACAAATAAAATACATCATCACACAAGCACACACCAACAAAATACACTATCACATAAAGATAGCACGCACCATCACACACCAACATACTGTCTACCAAATAAAACACAGACATCACACACAGACACACCGTCAACTTAATAAAACACAGACATCACACACAGACACACCGTCAACTTAATAAAACATGAACATTACACACAGACACACCGTCAACTTAATAAAACATGAACATTACACACAGACACACCGTCAACTTAATAAAACATGAACATTACACACAGACACACCGTCAACTTAATAAAACATGAACATTACACACAGACACACCGTCAACTTAATAAAACATGAACATTACACACAGACACACCGTCAACTTAATAAAACATGAACATTACACACAGACACACCGTCAACTTAATAAAACATGAACATTACACACAGACACACCGTCAACTTAATAAAACACGGACATCACACATCAACACACCGTCTACCCAATAAAACACGGACATCACACACTATCACACCGTCTACCCAATAAAACACGGACATCATACACCATCACACCGTCAGGTTAATAAAACACGGACATCACACACAGACACACCGTCTACCTAATAAAACACGAACATCACATACAGACACACCGTCTACCTAATAAAATACGAACATCACATACAGACACACAGTCAACTTAATAAAACACGAACATCACATACAGACACACTGTCAACTTAATAAAACACGAACATCAAATACAGACACACCGTCTACCTAATAAAACACGAACATCACATACAGACACACCGTCTACCTAATAAAACACGAACATCACATACAGACACACCGTCTACCTAATAAAACACGAACATCACATACAGACACACTGTCAACTTAATAAAACACGAACATCACATACAGACACACTGTCTACCTAATAAAACACGAACATCACATACAGACACACTGTCTACCTAATAAAACACGAACATCACATACAGACACACCGTCTACCTAATAAAACACGAACATCACATACAGACACACCGTCTACCTAATAAAACACGAACATCACATACAGACACACTGTCAACTTAATAAAACACGAACATCAAATACAGACACACCGTCTACCTAATAAAACACGAACATCACATACAGACACACCGTCTACCTAATAAAACACGAACATCACATACAGACACACCGTCTACCTAATAAAACACGAACATCACATACAGACACACTGTCAACTTAATAAAACACGAACATCACATACAGACACACTGTCTACCTAATAAAACACGAACATCACATACAGACACACCGTCTACCTAATAAAACACGAACATCACATACAGACACACCGTCTACCTAATAAAACACGAACATCACATACAGACACACTGTCAACTTAATAAAACACGAACATCACATACAGACACACTGTCAACTTAATAAAACACGAACATCACATACAGACACACCGTCTACCTAATAAAACACGAACATCACATACAGACACACTGTCTACCTAATAAAACACGAACATCACATACAGACACACTGTCAACTTAATAAAACACGAACATCACATACAGACACACCGTCTACCTAATAAAACACGAACATCACATACAGACACACTGTCAACTTAATAAAACACGAACATCACATACAGACACACCGTCTACCTAATAAAACACGAACATCACATACAGACACACTGTCTACCTAATAAAACACGAACATCACATACAGACACACCGTCAACTTAATAAAACATGAACATTACACACAGACACACTGTCAACTTAATAAAACACGAACATTACACACAGACACACCGTCAACTTAATAAAACACGAACATCACACACAGACACACTGTCAACTTAATAAAACACGAACATCGCACACAGACACACTGTCAACTTAATAAAACATGAACATTACATACAGACACACTGTCAACTTAATAAAACACGAACATTACACACAGACACACTGTCAACTTAATAAAACACGAACATTACATACAGACATACCGTCAACTTAATAAAACATGAACATTATACACAGACACACTGTCAACTTAATAAAACATGAACATTACACACAGACATACCGTCAACTTAAAAAACATGAACATTACACACAGACACACCGTCAACTTAATAAAACACGAACATTACACACAGACACACCGTCAACTTAATAAAACATGAACATTACACACAGACACACCGTCTACCTAATAAAACACGAACATCACACACAGACACACCGTCAACTTAATAAAACACGGACATCACACATCAACACACCGTCAACTTAATAAAACACGGACATCACACACTATCACACCGTCTACCCAATAAAACACGGACATCATACACCATCACACCGTCAGGTTAATAAAACACGGACATCACACACAGACACACCGTCTACCTAATAAAACACGAACATCACATACAGACACACCGTCTACCTAATAAAATACGAACATCACATACAGACACACAGTCAACTTAATAAAACACGAACATCACATACAGACACACTGTCAACTTAATAAAACACGAACATCAAATACAGACACACCGTCTACCTAATAAAACACGAACATCACATACAGACACACCGTCTACCTAATAAAACACGAACATCACATACAGACACACCGTCTACCTAATAAAACACGAACATCACATACAGACACACTGTCAACTTAATAAAACACGAACATCACATACAGACACACTGTCTACCTAATAAAACACGAACATCACATACAGACACACTGTCTACCTAATAAAACACGAACATCACATACAGACACCGTCTACCTAATAAAACACGAACATCACATACAGACACACCGTCTACCTAATAAAACACGAACATCACATACAGACACACTGTCAACTTAATAAAACACGAACATCAAATACAGACACACCGTCTACCTAATAAAACACGAACATCACATACAGACACACCGTCTACCTAATAAAACACGAACATCACATACAGACACACCGTCTACCTAATAAAACACGAACATCACATACAGACACACTGTCAACTTAATAAAACACGAACATCACATACAGACACACTGTCTACCTAATAAAACACGAACATCACATACAGACACACCGTCTACCTAATAAAACACGAACATCACATACAGACACACCGTCTACCTAATAAAACACGAACATCACATACAGACACACTGTCAACTTAATAAAACACGAACATCACATACAGACACACTGTCAACTTAATAAAACACGAACATCACATACAGACACACCGTCTACCTAATAAAACACGAACATCACATACAGACACACTGTCTACCTAATAAAACACGAACATCACATACAGACACACTGTCAACTTAATAAAACACGAACATCACATACAGACACACCGTCTACCTAATAAAACACGAACATCACATACAGACACACTGTCAACTTAATAAAACACGAACATCACATACAGACACACCGTCTACCTAATAAAACACGAACATCACATACAGACACACTGTCTACCTAATAAAACACGAACATCACATACAGACACACCGTCAACTTAATAAAACATGAACATTACACACAGACACACTGTCAACTTAATAAAACACGAACATTACACACAGACACACCGTCAACTTAATAAAACACGAACATCACACACAGACACACTGTCAACTTAATAAAACACGAACATCGCACACAGACACACTGTCAACTTAATAAAACATGAACATTACATACAGACACACTGTCAACTTAATAAAACACGAACATTACACACAGACACACTGTCAACTTAATAAAACACGAACATTACATACAGACATACCGTCAACTTAATAAAACATGAACATTATACACAGACACACTGTCAACTTAATAAAACATGAACATTACACACAGACATACCGTCAACTTAATAAAACATGAACATTACACACAGACACACCGTCAACTTAATAAAACACGAACATTACACACAGACACACCGTCAACTTAATAAAACATGAACATTACACACAGACACACCGTCAACTTAATAAAACACGAACATCACACACAGACACACCGTCAACTTAATAAAACACGGACATCACACATCAACACACCGTCTACCCAATAAAACACGGACATCACACACCATCACACCGTCTACCTAATAAAACACGGACATCACACACCATCACACCGTCAGGTTAATAAAACACGGACATCACATACAGACACACCGTCTACCTAATAAAACACGGACATCACATACAGACACACCGTCTACCTAATAAAATACGAACATCACATACAGACACACCGTCTACCTAATAAAACACGAACATCACATACAGACACACCGTCTACCTAATAAAACACGGACATCACACACCATCACACCGTCAGGTTAATAAAACACGGACATCACATACAGACACACCGTCTACCTAATAAAATACGAACATCACATACAGACACACCGTCTACCTAATAAAATACGAACATCACATACAGGCACACCGTCTACCTAATAAAACACGAACATCACATACAGACACACCGTCTACCTAATAAAATACGAACATCACATACAGACACACTGTCAACTTAATAAAACACGAACATCACATACAGACACACTGTCAACTTAATAAAACACGAACATCACATACAGACACACTGTCAACTTAATAAAACACGAACATCACATACAGACACACCGTCTACCTAATAAAATACGATCATCACATACAGACACACTGTCAACTTAATAAAACACGAACATCACATACAGACACACTGTCAACTTAATAAAACACGAACATCACATACAGACACACTGTCAACTTAATAAAACACGAACATCACATACAGACACACCGTCTACCTAATAAAACACGAACATCACATACAGACACCGTCTACCTAATAAAATACGAACATCACATACAGAAACACCGTCTACCTAATAAAACACGAACATCACATACAGACACACTGTCAACTTAATAAAACACGAACATCACATACAGACACACTGTCAACTTAATAAAACACGAACATCACATACAGACACACTGTCAACTTAATAAAACACGAACATCACATACAGACACACCGTCTACCTAATAAAACACGAACATCACATACAGACACACCGTCTACCTAATAAAATACGAACATCACATACAGACACACCGTCTACCTAATAAAACACGAACATCACATACAGACACACTGTCAACTTAATAAAACACGAACATCACATACAGACACACTGTCAACTTAATAAAACACGAACATCACATACAGACACACCGTCTACCTAATAAAATACGAACATCACATACAGACACACTGTCAACTTAATAAAACACGAACATCACATACAGACACACTGTCAACTTAATAAAACACGGACACCACACACCAACACACCGTCTACCCAATAAAACACGGACACCACACACCAACACATCGTCTACCCAATAAAACAAGGACATCACACACCAACACACCGTCTACCCAATAAAACAAGGACATCACACACCAACACACCGTCTACCCAATAAAACAAGGACATCACACACCAACACACCGTCTACCCAATAAAACAAGGACATCACACACCAACACACCGTCTACCCAATAAAACAAGGACATCACACACCAACACACCGTCTACCCAATAAAACAAGGACATCACACACCAACACACCGTCTACCCAATAAAACACGGACATCACACACCAACACACCGTCTACGCAATAATCACCTAAATCACAGACGAGAATAAATGTGACACCTTTTTTTTACTAGTCTCTATCGAAAGTTGAAGAACCCTAACAAGAAACACATCATCCCTTACATCTCTCTCCTCTCTCTCTATCTCCATCTCCCCCAAATCATCGGCCCCTTCTCCCAGATCCAGACCTGACATTTAGGTTAATAAAATTACCGCGCGAGGTTGTAAGAGACAAGCAGAGAAAGGCATGCAAGAAGAGGAGGGGGGGAGGCCCGGCGTCTCACTTCCAGACAGTCACGCTAATGCACGCTACGTCGGCCGGCGCCATGGCCCGCTCGGGATTCAATTTAAATACAAATGCATGCACTTTCACATTTTGCGATATCATGCGTGCACAAGCGTGTTGGCCAGCATGTACGACTTGTTTCCCAGCATCAACTTCAATATCCACGCTGATCATCCCATTTCCCATGCGAGAAGCTCTAGGAGATGGGAAGTGTTTCAGCCGGCGATCTGCTCCGAAGGATCTTTCCATGTGCTAAGGATGAACCCGATGGGCTTTGCGGGGCCCCTACTGGATGAAAACAGATAAGTAGGAGAGCAGGTCTGCCCCAGACTGCCGAAATTTCTTTCCGAGGCCCCTGCCCAAATGTCTCCGTTTCAGAAATTTCATCAAACGTATAGTTCTGTTTCATCACTTCCGGCCATTATTTCAAAACAAAATCGGGACACACAAACGTATACCGCAATCAACAGACACACTGTCAACTTAATAAAACACGAACATCACATACAGACACACTGTCAACTTAATAAAACACGGACACCACACACCAACACACCGTCTACCCAATAAAACACGGACACCACACACCAACACATCGTCTACCCAATAAAACAAGGACATCACACACCAACACACCGTCTACCCAATAAAACAAGGACATCACACACCAACACACCGTCTACCCAATAAAACAAGGACATCACACACCAACACACCGTCTACCCAATAAAACAAGGACATCACACACCAACACACCGTCTACCCAATAAAACAAGGACATCACACACCAACACACCGTCTACCCAATAAAACAAGGACATCACACACCAACACACCGTCTACCCAATAAAACACGGACATCACACACCAACACACCGTCTACGCAATAATCACCTAAATCACAGACGAGAATAAATGTGACACCTTTTTTTTACTAGTCTCTATCGAAAGTTGAAGAACCCTAACAAGAAACACATCATCCCTTACATCTCTCTCTCTCTCTATCTCCATCTCCCCCAAATCATCGGCCCCTTCTCCCAGATCCAGACCTGACATTTAGGTTAATAAAATTACCGCGCGAGGTTGTAAGAGACAAGCAGAGAAAGGCATGCAAGAAGAGGAGGGGGGGAGGCCCGGCGTCTCACTTCCAGACAGTCACGCTAATGCACGCTACGTCGGCCGGCGCCATGGCCCGCTCGGGATTCAATTTAAATACAAATGCATGCACTTTCACATTTTGCGATATCATGCGTGCACAAGCGTGTTGGCCAGCATGTACGACTTGTTTCCCAGCATCAACTTCAATATCCACGCTGATCATCCCATTTCCCATGCGAGAAGCTCTAGGAGATGGGAAGTGTTTCAGCCGGCGATCTGCTCCGAAGGATCTTTCCATGTGCTAAGGATGAACCCGATGGGCTTTGCGGGGCCCCTACTGGATGAAAACAGATAAGTAGGAGAGCAGGTCTGCCCCAGACTGCCGAAATTTCTTTCCGAGGCCCCTGCCCAAATGTCTCCGTTTCAGAAATTTCATCAAACGTATAGTTCTGTTTCATCACTTCCGGCCATTATTTCAAAACAAAATCGGGACACACAAACGTATACCGCAATCAACATACACGCTCTACACGAACATATACCGCAACCAACATACACGCTCTACACGAACATATACCGCAACCAACACACGCTCTACACAAACGTATATCGCAATCAACAAACACGCTCTACACGAACGTATACCGCAATCAACAAACACGCTCTACACGAATATATACCGCAACCAACACACGCTCTACACAAACGTATATCGCAATCAACAAACACGCTCTACACGAACATATACCGCAATCAACACGCGCTCTACATGAACGTATACCGCAATCAACACACGCTCTACACGAACATATACCGCAACCAACACACGCTCTACACAAACGTATACCGCAATCAACAAACACGCTCTACACGAACGTATACCGCAATCAACAAACACGCTCTACACGAACATATACCGCAACCAACACACGCTCTACACAAACGTATATCGCAATCAACATACACGCTCTACACGAATATATACCGCAACCAACACACGCTCTACACAAACGTATATCGCAATCAACATACACGCTCTACACGAATATATACCGCAACCAACACACGCTCTACACAAAAGTATATCGCAATCAACATACACGCTCTACACGAATATATACTGCAACCAACACACGCTCTACACAAACGTATACCGCAACCAACATACACGCTCTACACAAACGTATACCGCAACCAACACACGCTCTACACAAACGTATACCGCAATCAACATACACGCTCTACACGAACATATACCGCAACCAACACGCGCTCTACACGAACATATACCGCAACCAACATACACGCTCTACACAAACGGACACCACACACCAACACATCGTCTACCCAATAAAACAAGGACATCACACACCAACACACCGTCTACCCAATAAAACAAGGACATCACACACCAACACACCGTCTACCCAATAAAACAAGGACATCACACACCAACACACCGTCTACCCAATAAAACAAGGACATCACACACCAACACACCGTCTACCCAATAAAACAAGGACATCACACACCAACACACCGTCTACCCAATAAAACAAGGACATCACACACCAACACACCGTCTACCCAATAAAACACGGACATCACACACCAACACACCGTCTACGCAATAATCACCTAAATCACAGACGAGAATAAATGTGACACCTTTTTTTTACTAGTCTCTATCGAAAGTTGAAGAACCCTAACAAGAAACACATCATCCCTTACATCTCTCTCCTCTCTCTCTATCTCCATCTCCCCCAAATCATCGGCCCCTTCTCCCAGATCCAGACCTGACATTTAGGTTAATAAAATTACCGCGCGAGGTTGTAAGAGACAAGCAGAGAAAGGCATGCAAGAAGAGGAGGGGGGGAGGCCCGGCGTCTCACTTCCAGACAGTCACGCTAATGCACGCTACGTCGGCCGGCGCCATGGCCCGCTCGGGATTCAATTTAAATACAAATGCATGCACTTTCACATTTTGCGATATCATGCGTGCACAAGCGTGTTGGCCAGCATGTACGACTTGTTTCCCAGCATCAACTTCAATATCCACGCTGATCATCCCATTTCCCATGCGAGAAGCTCTAGGAGATGGGAAGTGTTTCAGCCGGCGATCTGCTCCGAAGGATCTTTCCATGTGCTAAGGATGAACCCGATGGGCTTTGCGGGGCCCCTACTGGATGAAAACAGATAAGTAGGAGAGCAGGTCTGCCCCAGACTGCCGAAATTTCTTTCCGAGGCCCCTGCCCAAATGTCTCCGTTTCAGAAATTTCATCAAACGTATAGTTCTGTTTCATCACTTCCGGCCATTATTTCAAAACAAAATCGGGACACACAAACGTATACCGCAATCAACATACACGCTCTACACGAACATATACCGCAACCAACATACACGCTCTACACGAACATATACCGCAACCAACACACGCTCTACACAAACGTATATCGCAATCAACAAACACGCTCTACACGAACGTATACCGCAATCAACAAACACGCTCTACACGAATATATACCGCAACCAACACACGCTCTACACAAACGTATATCGCAATCAACAAACACGCTCTACACGAACATATACCGCAACCAACACACGCTCTACACAAACGTATATCGCAATCAACATACACGCTCTACACGAACGTATACCGCAACCAACACACGCTCTACACAAACGTATACCGCAATCAACATACACGCTCTACACGAACATATACAGCAATCAACAAACACGCTCTACACGAACATATACCGCAACCAACACACGCTCTACACAAACGTATACCGCAATCAACATACACGCTCTACACGAATATATACCGCAACCAACACACGCTCTACACAAACGTATATCGCAATCAACATACACGCTCTACACGAATATATACCGCAACCAACACACGCTCTACACAAAAGTATATCGCAATCAACATACACGCTCTACACGAATATATACTGCAACCAACACACGCTCTACACAAACGTATACCGCAACCAACATACACGCTCTACACAAACGTATACCGCAACCAACATACACGCTCTACACAAACGTATACCGCAATCAACATACGCGCTCTACACGAACGTATACCGCAATCAACACACCCACGCTACACGAACATATAATCAACACGCGCTCTACACGAACGTATACCGCAATCAACACACCCACGCTACACGAACATATAATCAACACACCCACGCTACACGAACATATAATCAACACGCGCTCTACACGAACGTATACCGCAATCAACACACCCACGCTACACGAACATATAATCAACACACCCACGCTACACGAACATATAATCAACACGCGCTCTACACGAACGTATACCGCAATCAACACACCCACGCTACACGAACATATAATCAACACGCGCTCTACACGAACGTATACCGCAATCAACACACCCACGCTACACGAACATATAATCAACACGCGCGCTAATTTAATGTGAAACATAACGGGCCGAGGTAGACGGCCGCACTTCTTTGATACAAAATTAAATCAGCATCCCCTAAATCAAACACAAATTTACTGAACAACCATAAACAGCCGGGAATCGCTGGACAGAACGAAATACTTGTCAGCTTCCTACACAAACACATGGGCCTACATTTATTATAGTTACAGTTTCTAGATGTAAAACCATAATCATTATACACAGGTAACCCCCGACTTATAAGGACTCGTAACTAAACGCTTAGTTTTTTTTTTTTTTATTCTCTTTCAAAAAGGATGGGCACAAATTATGTTTAATTTTTAAAATCTATTTGTGTGTGTTTTTATCTGTTGTGCTGTTTTTGTATGCGATTCTTGAAAAAGGCTTTAGTAGAAATATTGGACTGTTGTTATATTCTTTTGTACATATTCATCTTACTTTCTGAAACTTTTGTTCTTATCTACTTTCTATTGTAAAACTGAACCATTTATTACTAGAACCAGACACCTATGTCTACCTTTATTACTAGAACCATACACCTCTGTCTGCCTTTATTACTAGAACCAGACACCTCTGTCTACCTTTATTACTAGAACCATACACCTCTGTCTACTTTTATTACTAGAACCAGACACCTCTGTCTACCTTTATTACTAGAACCAGACACCTCTGTCTACCTTTATTACTAGAACCAGACACCTCTGTCTACCTTTATTACTAGAACCAGACACCTCTGTCTACCTTTATTACTAGAACCAGACACCTCTGTCTACCTTTATTACTTGAACCAATTTTACTGCAGTAGTCATCCTCTCCCCCCTCCTTTTTTTTTTCAGAAGCGTAGGAACAGACATGATCCTTGTGCTGGTGAAGATTTCTTCTTTGCTCCATGAAGTAAGAAACAAACTAATGAATGAACAAACTTCTATTTTCTTTCTTCTTCTTCTTTTTCTTCCCCTTTGAACATACCTTCATGTCCACTTTGATGTCCATGAATGACACACCAGTCTTGCCTTACGTCGTCAACATTGCCACACAAGGTCTGGACTGGCAAGGTCTGGACTGGCAGGGTCTGGATTGGCAGGGTCTGGATTGGCAGGGCCTGGATTGGCAGGGCCTGGATTGGCAGGGCCTGGATTGGCAGGGTCTGGACTGGCAGGGTCTGGACTGGCAAGGTCTGGACTGGCAAGGTCTGGATTGGCAGGGTCTGGATTGGCAGGGCCTGGATTGGCAGGGCCTGGATTGGCAGGGTCTGGACTGGCAGGGTCTGGACTGGCAGGGTCTGGACTGGCAAGGTCTGGACTGGCAGGGCCTGGATTGGCAGGGCCTGGATTGGCAGGGTCTGGACTGGCAGGGTCTGGACTGGCAAGGTCTGGACTGGCAGGGTCTGGATTGGCAGGGTCTGGATTGGCAGGGCCTGGATTGGCAGGGTCTGGACTGGCAAGGTCTGGACTGGCAAGGTCTGGACTGGCAAGGTCTGGACTGGCAGGGTCTGGATTGGCAGGGTCTGGATTGGCAGGGTCTGGACTGGCAAGGTCTGGACTGGCAAGGTCTGGACTGGCAAGGTCTGGACTGGCAAGGTCTGGACTGGCAAGGTCTGGACTGGCAGGGTCTGGACTGGCAAGGTCTGGACTGGCAAGGTCTGGACTGGCAAGGTCTGGACTGGCAAGGTCTGGACTGGCAAGGTCTGGACTGGTGTAAGTGACGGCCATGTTGGTGATCTTTCTTCCTCCATGGAAAACCAACCCAGCAGCAGGTGCTATTTTATTTTCAGAGAGTGAAGTATCCATGTGCACCTACCATGATGTTTATTAGATGTTCCAGAGAAACGTGGGGGGGGGGGGGGAAGGTAAATATACCCAGGCATGATAACTGACCACATCACACTTTCATGTGGGAAAAACTAACCTAACACCGTATCCCCAGTATGCCCTAATATGCCCAAATGGCACAGAAATGGGGATTTTACCTTTATTAGAAATTCACTGCCCTGCTTATTACAGCTCACAGCTACAGGGTGATCTTACAAGCAAAGTAACTAAACACACAAAACTACTCACCAACCTTTTGCTAGACCAACAAGATAAGCATACGACAAATTATTAACCACTGTCATAAACTGTTATTAACAAACATGCATACACGGCTACTCACCAGTCAAACATGTAACAGTGTTCTAATAATGACCTGTAAAATTAATCTGTAACAGTTGTGTGTATGACTTACACATCTGAGACATACAACTGCTCATTAATATAACATTTGAGATACCACATCTACTCATTACTATAACACTACTCATTAATACAACACCAAAGACAAATACCTACTCATTAATATAACACCTAAGATATAAATATAACACTCAAGACACAAACCTACTCATTAACATAACACCTGACACACACAGCTACTCATTAATATAACACCTGACTGACTGACTGACTCACACAAACAGACAGAACCTAAGCCACAGAGTTACACAACCATAATAATAAGCCCCCCTCCACCCCACGTATCTATTCAAAAACTTCCAGGCAAATTGAAAATGTCAGTGAGATATTGAATATAATATATAACCATAATCCGCTTACTAAAAATAATAGTGCACATATTAACCTAGGTGAGCTTTTGACTGATGCTGAAGGTCTTATGTGAATATCTTACACTGGAGTGAGAAAAACGATCAAGTAATCAGTGATTTCTTTTTTCTCTTGTTCAGCCACCTTTGTGCTCCAGTGTGGCATCACTTTCACAGGAAAAACTTTCACTTGATATCCTACTTTTCTCTTAATGCACTGACAGCCACTGTTTACAGCGCAATCTGGTATGCTTCACCCTTCTGGTAGCTTTCCCTAACACTAGGTATCAGATTTTTACAGGTGGATCAAACTTAGAACATCCCCCGTGGCAGATGTTCATCCCTCAATTTTCATGTGGAAAAAAATATAATACACCAATGATTGAACTACTCATATCAATCAACCACTCAATCAATCATACTCACATGAACAATCACAGAACTTTATATACGAGCACATCAGTCAAAGAAGCAAGGATAAAAATGTGCAGATGAGACTGAACTGACCATCATGAAAGTGGGTCAAGGCTTTCCCAATCTCCACTCCATCCAGCTTGTTGTTGCCATCATAGTCATGCTGCTTGAAGTAGTGGAACTCCAGCTCCTCCTCTGTCATCTGATCCTTGGTCTTTGTGGCGATGACATTCTGCAAGTGCTCCAGAATGTGGCTGGGGGTGGCAAGCAGAGACACAGACGTCAGATTCCACTGACTTGATTCATTTCCACGATTCACCAAAACCCGGTTTGTTTAATGTGAAAATGATACTAATATCAGATCTTTTTTTTTTTTTAATGTCAGTGCCTAAAAAAAATCAGATCTTTCTAATCTCAATGACTTACTAACAAAAGACATCTCCAATCTCACTGTATGTTAAACTTCTCATGCCAGGAAAGGCATATCATATGCAAATTTTCCTTGACCAGTCAGCAACTAGAGGGTGTGGTGGTCAGTATCATGCCTGGCCATCTTTCCTTCCATACCTCCAAGAGGAGCCAGGTACACATTTCTACAGCTGGGTAAATGGGACACCTCTTGGCAGAACTAAATCACTGACCCTGCCATGAGAGATAGGTGCACTACCTATTTCACCACTGACACCATATCTCACTGTGTTAACACAATAAGATCTGTTTACTATCAATGTCCCACCAATACTAGAATCTCCTAATATCAACATCTTACCAATACTAGAATCTCCTAATATCAATGTCTTACCAATATTAGAATCTCCTACTATCAATATATTACCAATATTAGAATCTCCTAATATCAATATCTTACCAATATTAGAATCTCCTAATATCAATATCTTACCAATATTAGAATCTCCCAGCGTCAATGTCTTATCCACGCTGGATCCACTTAACCTTATATATTACCAACACTAGAATTGTTGAAATCAAATACTTCACCAACTTTAATCTCTTAACATATCACCTAAACCAGACCTGTGACTGTTGTGCGTTAGACACACTGATCTTGTTTAATCCTTTCCTACTTTTTAAAAAAAAATTAGGACAAGCAAATTTCAGTTTATTTACACTTTGGGTGGATGTCTGGCCTTCTTTAATTCTTAACTTATAAAAAAAAAACATTCAGGACACACAGAGATTGTTCTGTAGTTAAAAGTCACTGACCCATTGTTTGATCGAGAAATTATAAGATGCCCATATTTAACATTTGCAGCAGTTTAAAATTATATTGTAGTTATTTAACTTTTAACTTTTTTTAAGAAGCCATTTAAACTTTTCTTGTCCTGAGTAATTATAGTTTATTTACAGCTTTGTATACTTATTATTTTTTTTAACTGGATGAAAAACATCCCGCTTTTGTGACAACAAAGTTAAATTTATGAAGAAAATTTATCAATGAACATGTCAACTAATTTGAATAAATTATACCTTTTCTACTTAGTCAGTAACAAAATTTGTACAGATGTTAGTGGTTTGTCTAATATATCTTTGACAAATGATAGGAAATGGTTAAAACAGCATTTGGTAGGTAAAGAGTTAATGGGGATTTTTTTTTCCCCCCTTCACTTTCTTGGTATTCTGATAAACAGTTCATGACAGACATTGTTCTTCATAGTTCTACCTGCGATGTTTTTAAATGTCTGAGTTAGTCTTCTATCACTTACAATGAGTTGCTGGGACACATTTGCTCTTTCGAGTTCTATTTTTACTAATTCTCTCCCCTTCCCCCTTGATCTTACTGTTATTCATACTCCCTTGTTCTTTGCAGACGCCCAGACTGATTCTCTAGTGAAGTTAACCCACGCATAATGAAAGACATTTATAACACATAAACAAATGAACACTGACTCAGCATTGTGAATCTCAGAGGCAAACTGCAGTGGTTTCTCATGACCATGCCCTCCTTGTGGGTGTTGTTGCTGCTGCTGCTGGCCATAGGGGGACGGCTGCTGGTTATGCTGAGATGTTGTTGTCACAAGTGACAGCAATAAGACGAGAGGAACCGACTGCATCATGGACACTGATACTTATAATCTGCCAATAGATTATAACACATTTGACTTCAGACTGTTTTGAGTGATGGCCAGAATATCACATTATTTGGTTTCCACTCTAGACTGTCTGCTTCTTCCTTTTCAGGGCTGCCAATAAGAGATTATATCCACCATGTGCATATTCTGTATTTTCTCAAATAACTTAGTACTTTATTCCTTTAAGCAATGCAGTGGTGTAGTGGTTAGTGTACTAGCCTGCTGTTCAGATCTCTGATGTGCTTTTCTCACTGGCTAGGAATTTTTTTTGGATCATCTGGCACCAAGCCTAAAAAAAAAATGGGTACCCGGGGTTTCTCCAGGCAAACAGGTGCTGGCATCCTGACCTACAATGCTGTAGTGGCCTAGAATGTAAAGCCACTAACACTTCACACCCATGCAGCATGCAAATGCCATGGGACATAGATTTTTGTTAGATTTTTATTCCTATAGCTACAGAGGACTGATATGCTGGCAACACTTGACTGATTGCTCAATAACTACTACTATAACATAACAAGTTGTGAATTTTTGTACTGCAAGTCACAGCTTCTGGAATTCTCCATACATTAATATCCAGCACAGCCCTTTTACCCCACAGAAACCACTGAAATACATTTGCAAGACTTAGGGATCCCTTAAACAAAAACTGCTTCAAAAGCTCATAGTAAATTAGCTTAATGAGTAAATTATTGATGCAATAACTTGACTGCTGCCAATGGTCTTGTGAGCAAAGAATGCTACATACTGGAAGCAAATGATAATCAACAACTTGTAAATACAAATACTAAAAATAAAAAAACAGAACCAGACAATAGTGATTGTTTTGGGGTGGGGTGGGGGGGGGGTTTATTTTGGGTGTATTAAAATAAAACAGTTTATGGAAACCTGTTTCTGGACATAATAAGAGACATAAAACAGTTTGATTGAAAAGTGTTTTCTGACATAAAAAAAGAGACATAAAACAGTATAAAACAGAGAGTTCACAAAGTCAGTGTGCATTATCCCAGTATCAATTCCAGTATCACTGTGGTATCTTAGTGACTGTGATATCTAGGCATATCTACGTGCCATATGGTAGCGTGACTGGAGTTGCTGATCAAGTGCGCTGACAAAAAGTATTACGTAATATAAGTTAATCAGTTTGATCTCTTTTAACAAATGTTGGAAATGTCCTTATGTATCTATGCAAGTTTGAACATGTTTAGTTTTTACTTTATTCGCAAACACTTTTCTTAGATATGCTTGTGAAATGTTTCTTATGTATGTGTATTTTGTGTGTTAACATAAGCCAAGAAGTGAAACCAGGTCTCATCTGTAAAAAAAAAAAAGGTGACATCAAGAATATCAGAAGTTTTAGTCTGAATGAAATTTGTAAACCATTCACAGTAACAGAGTTGTTTCTCACGATCCGCTGGCAGCAACTGTTGGACCGCTGTTACTTTATATGGGAAGAGTTTCAAATTTTTTCTGACCACTATATGAAGTGTTGCAAGCCTGATACCTTCCTGCTGTGCCAACTTCTTTATTTTGATGGACTCTGAAGAACAAAGTCGGAAATGTTTGATAACTTCTCCTCGTTAAGTTTAGATGGTCTCCCGCTATGGTGTGCATCTAACACTGAGCCTGTTTCATGAAATTTCTCAGTAAGTTTATAAACTGCATTTCGATGAGGTATGGGTGTTCCCGGGAATTTTTCAGCAAACTGCTCCCACAATAAATCAGTGTATGTATTGCCTTCTTGAAATACGTACTCAACAAGAAAAATATGTTCCTCCAGTGAAAGAACCACAGCGAATAAACTGATTTAAACAATTCACCCACTGTGCACTTCAAATGCTGCTTAACAACTGTATACACAAACACAGAAGACAGACTGAATATGCTGAATGTTACACAACAGCAGACTTAAACACACTAACATATGTAGGTAGATGTGCCTAGATATTGCAGCCACTAAGATACCACTATGCTACCAGAATAAATACTGGGACACTGCACACTGACTTTGCAAACTCCCTATAGAAACATGTTTTCTCACATATTAAGAGACATAAAATAGTATAACAGAAACCTGTTTTCTCACATATTAAGAGACAGAACATAGCATAAAAAGTGTATGGAAGTTGGGAGGGTCATTGAGTTTCATTTCAAAACTATTTTTCACAAGAAATAGGATGACAAGGTGCTATATGGAAGGGACATAACTGCATAATTAAAACTCCGCCATTTTCCTCCAGTTGTTTCTCTTGGATATTCAACTTTGATTACAGTTGATTCTTCACAAGACGTTTCTTAGCTGGTACATTGCCCTGTGATGTCCATCTTTGTTTTAAGAGTGGGTTCAGACAATTACTCCTGCTTTAAGAGAGGGCTTAGGGGGGTAGAGAATGAAAAACAGAATGGCTAATCAATGTTGAAATCAGAAGGGAAACAGATTTGCACCAACTTAACAAAATTCCTCTTGGAGGCCTTTGCCAATAATGCATACTGTGCAGCACTGCACCTCTATAATTCTGCTGCTCTGAGATCCTCTATCAGCACAACATCTGTGTAGGCCCATCTATCCAGTACGATGTACAGTGGAGGTCTTTACTAAAACTTTGTAAAACCTGCTTCTTTTACAGGCTCAGAAGTGTAATGGGCTGAAACATACACTTGAAAGAGGGTATATCCTCTAATGGTCTCAAGAGTTGTGTATTTGTTTCATTCTCTGAGACAATAACTTTCTATAAAACTGCAGGATAAGGCTTATTTTATCCAGCTGCTTACCTTTGCTTTTTTTTTTTAACTCATGGTTCTGGAGTTTTGATGATAAAGCCCTCCAATTAAAAAAAACGAACAAAAAAAAAAAAAACTCCCAAAGAAACTGAACTTGGTTAGTACTATATGCACCCCAATGCTGTAATCTAATGTTTTTCTTCTTTTGATACAGGGTGGGGCTTTAGAAAACTGGCCCGGTTCATGTTTTCTGTGACACTACTGTCATGTGACGGAGGGGTTTTCAGTACGTTGTGGCAAGTTACTCCAGCTGGTTTTTTTTTTTTTTGCGGCCTAACAGTTCATAAAGTTATTTTAATATTATTTATCTCTGACTTCATCTCTAATGTGTACACATTGATCTAAAAACCTCTGAAGTAATGCGTACACATTGATCTCAAAATCTCTGAAGCAATGCGTACACATTGATCTCACAACTGAAAATCTATGTCCTGCAGCATCTTCATGCCGCAGGCAGGGAAGTGCAGTGTTAACGCCTTCACATTTCTAGGCCATTCCAGCATCTGAGGTAAGGCAGCACCTGTCCTAGCTGCCTTTGCTTTCATAAGGAAGTCCCAGGTACATATTTTTTTTTTTTAGGATGGGTTAACCCTAGTGCTGATCAGTGGTGGAAAAATTCTGCCTGACTGAGAAATCACACCAGGGACCTTCTGATCAGCGAGCAAGTGTATTAACTACATCACCGCAACACCACTAAACTCAAAAGTAACTTTAAAAAAACAGAAAATTCCTGTTTCCATTGCACTAAGGCTTATTGGGGAATACGGTGTTAGGCCCATATTTCTATGATCTTTGGCACATGAAAGTGTGATGTGGTTAGTATCACGCCTGGCCGCTTTACCTTCCCAGACTTCTCTGGTATCCATTTTTAGAGGCTGAGTGAACCCTGGAGCCTTTTTTTATGTGTGCCAGAAAAAAAAAGATCCCACTGCTGGGACTGAACCCAGTACCACCAGATTAGTAAACCAAGCCCCTAACCACTCAAGCTAACCAAGCCATAAAAGCCGCTTAATTCTTGTCCATCTGCCACACAGATTTCATCTCATAAGTACAAGGTTACACTTTATTATGCTCTGTAACTTATATTTTGGAGGTTAAGCTCAGTGACTATGTCTATGCAACTTATGCTCTGTAGCTTATATTTTGGAGGTTAAGCTCAGAGACTATGTCTATGCAACTTATGCTCTGTAACTTATATTTTGGAGGTTAAGCTCAGAGACTATGTCTATGCAACTTATGCTCTGTAACTTATATTTTGGAGGTTAAGCTCAGAGACTATGTCTATGCAACTTTGATAATCTTGTCATTCGGGGGGTGGGGCTTTAACTGTTGGCTTAACTGTAGTTGCTACAAATATAGAAATAACTTACATTTTACAAACATGTCTAAGATTGTCAAATATACCTTGATTCATTCTGATGAGGATTAAGCAGATAACATCACATTCAAAATTTTGCACAGAGAAATTAACAACTTCTGACTATCTGAATGTGAGAGGGCTATATCTGGTGTGCTGCTCAAGATAAATGGCTATCTATGACATGTTGCACAAATGAAAGTGGCTATATCTGAAGTGATAAACAGGATAAAGTGGCTATATCTGATGTGTTGGTCAAGATAAATGGCTATCTATGACATGCTGCTCAAGAGAAAGTGGCTATATCTGATGTGCTGCTCAAGATAAATGGCTATATCTGATGTGCTGCACAAGAGAAAGTGGCTATATCTGATGTGCTGCACAAGAGAAAGTGGCTATATCTGATGTGTTGCTCAAGAGAAAGTGGCTATATCTGATGTGCTGCTCAAGAGAAATGGCTGTCTGATAAGATGCATAAGAGAATTCAGTAAAATACTAAAAGATCTTTGGTCTCCTCTTCGCTTGTATGGCAGAAAAATGATATCAGTAGGACAGAATAACGAGACCTATACTCAAATATAAAAAAATTAAGCAGGTGCTCAAATGACTGAAATATTTCATAAAAAGTGAATTCACTTCTTGTTTTAGCTTTGAAAAGGTAAATAATGGGAGAAAGAAAAAGGAAGACCAAGGTGAAGATGGCAACAGGACATTGTGGATGATCTACAAATGGATGCATCATCAGCAGCAGCTAGCCATTTTGCTTACAACCAAGAGGCCTTCAGAAGAGATGTTAGAGAGGCAAAAATTCCACAAGGGACAAGCAAATGAATGAATGAATGAATGAAAGCCAACAATAATATATTTCCACATTTTAAAAAATAAAATGCTCTTACAAACTTTACAAGAGTTGGTATTCAGACACTGGCTGTTTGCTGATGAATGAAGAATTAATACTTCTAACAATTTATCCACTGCTGTATTAATTGAGGTTTTTCATGCCTGACAGGTGAAGCCACCAGTCCTTCAATTCTTTGTCTTTGCCTGCCTGGCAGGTTATGTAGGCTGGGTTAACCCTGGTGCTTAATTAATGGGGGTGAAGACACCCGATATGGTGATCAACGACCCATAGCTGATATGCCAGCGTCAGGGTAGCGACCCATAGCTGATATGCCAGTGTCAGGGTAGCGACCCATAGCTGATATGCCAGTGTCAGGGTAGAGACCCATAGCTGATATGCCAGTGTCAGGGTAGCGACCCATAGCTGATATGCCAGTGTCAGGGTAGAGACCCATAGCTGATATGCCAGTGTCAGGGTAGAGACCCATAGCTGATATGCCAGTGTCAGGGTAGAGACCCATAGCTGATATGCCAGTGTCAGGGTAGCGACCCATAGCTAACCAAGACCCTGTCCCATCTCTCCATGGTACCCCCAGTAACAGGCGTAACCTGGCTAACGAGGCAGAGATCACCATAGTCCCCATGGCGGTGGTGTCTGCTAAAGAAGTACTGCACACCCCCCTGCTTTTTAGCTGTACTCCAGGACTGAAAAAGTAGCCACCATAACCTGCTCCCACGCCGATACGATGCTGTGTCTCAACATCTATACAGCATCGGCTGCAAAGAACACCAGCTCGCAGTTACAGGGAGTTCGTACATGTACAAGTAATTAATTAACGGTGACAGCTGACAGCCCCTTCTAACGTCAAGAAACTCTTCCTAATCAGTTTCATACATTCCACGTCACCTACAATCAGTCACTATTTCCGTTTTAATTAATGTCTCAAACGACAGAAAGTCTACATTATCTTATGGCTGCGACAGAAAGTCTACATTATCCCACAAACGAAGACGGAAAGTTTTCATTATCTCACACAACAAAAGAAAGTCTGCATTATCTCAAAGCACATACAAGCAGTAGCGAAAAAGGCAGAACAAAAAACAAAAAAAAACTGAGCATGAAACGCAATGAGACACACAAGTAAACATTCAGTACTAATAATAAATTCATCCTCACGATAAAATCTGTTGGGCTTATAAATATAACTACGTTACCAAGTTATACGAGCAGAGCTCGTGTAAATCAGTCACTTATCTCCGACTACGACAGACCAAGCCAGTATGTTGTGTACGTGTGCTTACCGCGAAATCAACTGAACCTATTGTTGTCATCAACTTAGTAAACACTCTGCTTCCAACCCGACATGTCTCACAGATGGTGTGAAATTTACCTGTGGTCACAAATTATTTTATTTATAAATTAAACAGATTCACACCCTACGGGTAGTGTATAGTTTTATGAGCGAAAAAAGAAAACTAGATCGACATCGATATCAATTAAGAATTAGCCAATTAAATATTAATTATTCATTCATTCATTCGCACGTCCGTTGCGGAACTTTGCCTCCCTAACAGCACTCCTGTAGGCCTCTCGTTTGTGAGCAAGATGGCCTGCTGCCGATGCATCCATTTGCAGATCGTCAACGATGTCTTGCAGCCATCTTCGTTTTGGTCTTCCACTTTTTCTTGTTCCCATTATGTATCCGAAGAAATTAGACTCTTTTGAAAACAAATGCCTAAGGAAAATACTCGGCATCAAGTGGAATGAATTCAAGAACAATACAGAGATAAGACAGATGATTGAACAACAACCAGTCTCATGGTGATCAGGAAAAGGAGATGGACATATGTTGGTCACTTGATGAGAAGAAATGATCAGAGAATCCCAAAACAAGCTATCAAGTGGAACAGAACAGGCCGAAGAAAAAGAGGCAGACCGCGTGAAACTTTGAAGAGGACATTATTAAGAGAGGCCAAATTAACAGGCATAAAATCCTTTGATGAGGTTGAAAGACTCTCCGAAGACAGGAAAAATTGGTGAACTACTTTGCGAGCCCTATGTGACGTTTAACGGCACGGGAAGGATGTAAGATATAAGATATAAGAATACGGTCTTCTCTAAATTATCATGACGTTTAATGTGTCCAAAATATTTAAGTGTTCTCTCTTTAATCATCTTTACTAGCCAGCCTTCTTCAATATTAAGTTCTTGTAGTATAGATATGTTTGTTCTTTTTGTGTCCACGATATTTGGAGAACTCTTCTGTAGCATTTACATTCAAAGGCATTTATGTGTTTCTCAGCTGTTTTGTTAAGTGTCCAGGTCTCACAGGCATATGTTGCGATGGGAAAGATGCATGCCCTTAAAAATCTTATTTTTGTAGTTCTGTCTGCTCCTCTTCGCAGATTCTTTATTTGTTTTACTTTCTGAAGAGCAATAGATGTCCTCCTTAATTAATTATTCACGGTGAATAAATTAATCATTTATTCATGAATAATTCAACATGTTTTTTTTTCCTTTTGGATTAGTGAGGTCACTACAACACGTCTCGCAAACTTGTGACCGCTTAACCCACGTAGAGACAACACTTGAGCCACGTACACATTTGGTCCGTACATGTTTTGAAGCCCATAGACAAGCTAGGTAGTGTCAAACTGTAATTAGCTGGAAACGTTAACAAGATTGATTTTACATTGTAGAGTTACTATAGCTTGGTTTGCTAGTTAAAAATCATTCGTCTGTCTGTCTGTCTATCTCAAAACCATCAAATTTAAGTAAGTACGTCTTGCCACTCTGACGTTTTCGTAAAACTGACATTTCAAAGTGTCTCTGTCTCGTGTGAAGGTCTGCAGAACAAACAAAGTGTCTCTGTCTCGTGTGAAGGTCTGCAGAACAAACAAAGTGTCTCTGTCTCGTGTGAAGGTCTGCAGAACAAAAAAAAAAAAAAAGAACTTGCCCATACCTGACTTATGTGCCAACATGTTTTTGTTTAAATCATACATCATATGTAAGAGTTAATTTAATTTTATTCCACTTTAATTTATATCAGTAGTATTGTATTTTTAGATTTATCATCATCATCATGCGCAGTGCCGACTGGCGTTGGCTGTTATGCTTCTTCAGAGTACACGATCCTTCATGCAGGCCATCAGCTCAGTTGGTGATCTCCTCTCACACCGTCTCGTCAGACTGTCCAGTATCATTTCTCTCGGTCTTCCCTTGGCTCTTCTTCCCTCTATTTTTCCTGTTGTTACAATATTTTCAACGTTCCCCCCCCCCCCCTTTTCATTGCATGTCCTATGAAAGTACATTGTCTCTCTCGTATTTTTTTTTTTACAAGATTTTTCTTTGTTTGTCTCTCCAGCTCTTTTCATATATTCTTCATTAGTTATTTTTGCTGTCCAGGGAATTCACACCTTCTAACAAACCACATTTCTGGTGATTCTGATTTTACTGATTTTTAAATTGCGTGGGATGCATTATCCCAACTGTGTATTTTAGCGGGACCATCTGAGTGACGAAGGTCGGGGGTTCGAATCCGGCCGGCGGCACCCCAGTCACCCAACTGTAGAAATGGGTACCGGACTTCTTCTGGAGTTGGGGAAAGAAAAGGCAGCCAGGCGTGATACTGACCATATCACCCTCTAGTGTGCTGACAGGTCAAGGAAAATATGGGCACTAACACCATATCCCTATGTGCCTCTAAGGCATGACAGAGTTACCTTTACTTTTTTTTTTATATGTTTCAATGGTACTACACAGCGAGTTCTTACATCTGATCTTAAAATAGCAATAAATAGAAAACTCACTACGAGGATGAGTCGAGTACGAAACAGGCGCATATGAGACGAACAAGTAAATGTTCAATCGACGATGGCCCCTAACAAACAAACAAGCAAACAAACAAACAAATAAGTAAATAAACAAACACAAACACGCACAAAGCATCATTAATAAATTCATCCTCAGTATAAAATCTTTACGATTAATGAATGTAACCAGAAAGCACAGCTTCTGTCATTGACTTGTAAAATTCAGTCAGTCAGTCATTTGCATGTGCCTTGCGGAACTTTGCCTCCCAACAGCTCTTCTGTAGGCCTCTTGGCTGCAAGCTCAAGTTGATTAACGTACGAACTACACAAAATAAACTTCACCCGTATAGTTAGAGGGAGATAATCATGAAATAAACGCGGACGCGTTGATTAGCAATTGTTACTTCCCACGGGAACTCTACCCGAAGGTCACGTTTGGTACAAAATCAGACGAAAAAAAAGTAAACTATAAACTAGCAGACGATAAACTAGCAGACGATAAACTAACAGACGTGAAGAGATGATATAAAAAGATACGCCTGAAGAGCACCCGAGGACTGGACCAGACTGAGTTGAGACCAGGCAGAACGCAGACACGACAAGACAAGAAAGACAGGCTGTCTGAAAGACGAGAAGCCCAAAAAAAAACCAAGGTCGATGCGGTCTCAAGATCAGGGAGGTGATTAACTGAACCCGACAAACCAGTGGATCAGATTGGTCGCCATCGTTCATGATCAGTTTGAAGTGAGTAACGCTCAAGTATACTTTAGTTATACACCTGGCCACGTGATACATCGAGAGTGTTGTTGTTATCACTAAAAAATAATAATGCAGGTAAGACTTTTCCCTTTGAGAAACTTATGAAGGTTTATCTTCTTCTTCTTCTTCTTTCGCATTGTCTGTCTATACTCCTGTCTCTTGGATAAATTTCACTGTTTTTTGTAATTCATGTATGGAACCGTAGAGCTTATTTTCTTTAGTGGTTTCACTGGGCCAGTAATTATTTCTCAGTGTTTCATAGTTGGTGCAGTTCTGGAGGATATGTTCCACAGTTTGGGGCACCTGGGCACATGTACATAGATTAGTAGTACCAACCTTAAACTTTTTATACATATGACTTCGGAGTCGGGTGTGTCCTGTTCGGAGACGGAAAATGGTGACTTGTTCCTTTCTGTTTAGCATATGATAGTCATCATGTAGTGGTGTTTGTGGCTTCCTGTAGGTTTTTATCATGCTTTTCTTCTGATTATAGGTGATTGGTATGTCTGGTTGCTCCATTTCAGTGCCCTCTTTGGCAAGATGGTCAGCTTTCTCATTGCCTGGTATCCATAGTGGGAGGGAATCCATTGCAAAGTGACTCCATGTTGTAAGCCAATTTTTGACAAGGCATCCTTAAGGTCTAGTAGTTTGTTGCACTGAAGAGCTTCCAGTACTGATCTTGCATCTGTGAGAATTACTACAGGACATGTATCAATTCTGGAGTCTGATAGTTTTTCAACTGCAGCAATAATTGCCCTAACTTCTGCATCAAAGTTGTTGCAGTATTTTCCAGTGAGTATGGAAATCTTGTCAGAGGTGTTGTTTGAATATTCAATATGTGCTCCTGCCCCTCCATTCTTTATGGCGTTGTGAGCGGATCCGTCTGTATACACACGTATCCAGGTGTCACATAGATATTTGTCATCTAGCACACTAAGTGTGGCTGTTGATCTTACAAGGCTGCTTTGGATCTCACCATTCTGCACACCTTTCACTTCAGTCTGAATAGTTATTTGTGTATAATCTGCTTCTTTCCATGGTGTATGTTCTGGTACAGATGATAATGGAGTGACTACAGTTGGAAAGTCAGGTATCAGCTTACGCATACACTTGGCCTGATGAATGAAACTACTTCTTTTAAGCCGGCTTAATGCCAAGTTATTGAATCTCTCCTTCAGGGGATGGCTTACAGAGCTAAGGAATTTCTCTCCCATGGTCATGACCTTTGTGTCTCTACGTTCCTTTAGCGCTTGAACACCAACTATTTTCTGCATTTCTACTATTGGTGTGGACCTCATGGCACCTGTGATAATCCGTAGTGACTGATTTTGAACCTTGTCTAGATTATGCAGTGTAGTGTTTGATGCTGTGCACCAAGATGTTGAGCCATATTCTAAATGTGGTAGAATACTTTGCTGATATACATTCTTGAGGATTCTTTCACTAGCTCCCCATGTGGTTATACTTAATTTTCTTAATATGGCTAGTTTTCTTCTGGCTTTTGCTTCTGCACTGTTGATGTTTTGCTTCCAAGTCAGTTTTGAGTCAAAAGTCACTCCTAAGTAAGTGGGTTGGTTGTCCATCCTTAAGGATATTTCATTTACAAAGGTCTTACCTGCTTTCTGTTTAGATGAGAGAGTGAACAGAGTGGTACTTGATTTCTCTGTGTTGATACTTACACACCATTTGTTTGTCCATAATGTCAAGATGTCGGCTGCTCTTTGGAGTTTCTGTGTAGCAACTGTCGCATATTCATCTGTACACCACATGACCAGATCATCTGCATACAGTGCCGCTTTGATTCCATAGGGAAGTTCCTTGACCAGGTCATTAATGAATACAAGGTATAGTGTAGGCGAAAGGACTCCTCCTTGTGGTACACCGTGTCGCAGAAGTACTTTCTGGCTTTTGTGTCCATCCATTACTACTCTAGCTCTTCTATTGTGTAAATAGGACTTTATCCAGTTGTACAGTCTTCCATTCACATTGCAGTTTCCACAGCAGACCTTTTTTCCATACTTTATCAAAGACTTTCTTTAGGTCTATCCACGCTGCTAGTACAAGGTTTTTCTCTTGGAATGCATCCTCAGTTTCTTGAGAGAGATAGGTCACTTGATCTTCTGTACTGTAGTACTGCCTAAATCCTGCTTGTTGTGGAACGAGAAGGTTTTCACTTTCTAGGTACCATTTTAGCCTCAGGTCAGTGATGCGTTCCATCGTTTTGCATAGGCAGCTAGTGAGACTGATTGGCCTGTAGCTGGAGGCAGTATCACTGTTTTTCCCTGGCTTTAGCAGTGGTACCATGCTTGCTTCCTTCCAGATTTGAGGTAACTTACCTGTGCTCCAGCACATGTTGAAAATATCCAACAGCTTTCCCATTGCTGCCATTCCCAGGTTCTTGATCATTTCGTTGGACACTCCATCTGGTCCTGGTGATTTCCTTGGTTTCAGTTTACTGACTGCTAGGTCTAACTCGCTGCGTGTAATTGGTGCATCCATGACCTCCACTTTTCTGACTTGTTCCTCTTCTTTCTGTGGGTCAATGCGCACTGCACGCTCTTTCTCTGGATGGATATCAATGTTGCAGTCCTGTGCAAACATGCGAGCAAAGTGATCTGCTACTTGCTTACCTGCTTGAGTTTTCCCATCCTCTATTAGTGTAATCTTTGTACTTCTTCCAGTACTCTCATCATTTAACTGTTTGATTAGTTTCCACAGTTTCCTTCCATCCTTTTCAAAGTTTAGGGACTCTGTTTTCTCTCTCCAACTTTCCCGTCTGGCTTGCAGCTTGGCTCTCTGAAATTTGGCCTTAGAATGTTGGTAATTATTGTGGTGTTCTTGGCATGGTCTATTTTCTGCTCGCTTTCGAGCTGCTTCCACATCATCATGGAATGAAGGTTTATGAAGTGAATTATGTTCGCTGACAGTTCAACTGACAGTATTAACGGGGTTTGTGTCTCATACTGGCTGTTGGAACATGTGAAACAAGCATTGAGAACTTAAATAATCTAATACCTCTGATGATCTGAAAGAGTTTCATTCTGCTGTCTACATTAGAGAGCTTTTATATACATACATAAACATATATTTTGCTGTTTATATGATTTGAGAAATCTTGTTGATTTATTATCCTTGATTCTTCGAAAAATTACCATCATTAAAGTTCACTTATTCTTGAAAGGTCGGACTTTGACTGGAATGTTTAATACCAATGATTAGTGTATAAGTATATAACTATACACGAATCTGACTTTCTGGTTACAGCCATCAAACAATGTCACGCAGATGACACAAGCCGCCTGGCACTTGAGAACCACTGTATTCAAAATTATGGGACACTGGAACCACATGGGTTAAACTCGCTGTTTAGTTACACGTAACATTCTCTTCAATCATTACAGTACCTCTCCACAAAGTCCACCCCTTCTTACTTTTCAAACTTCCTCACAGCATCACTCTGCAACCCCTCTTCCCCAATCATCTGTTTCAACTTCTCCTAGCTAGGTCAATATTACATCACACACTCTCTCTCCCTTCCCTGGCTCCCCATCCACCACTCCCAGTTACAACCCACCGACCACATGTCACAGGTCTATTTAAAGTCTCCACGTTCTACTAAATCCATTCCTGACACACACCGCCGGACAAGCCACACCTTACAATTTACAGCTAAGTACTCTTTAGAAAAAAAATTTTTTTTAAAATTTATTTATTTATTATTATTTTTATTTTATTTTTATTATTTTTTTATTTTTTAAAAAAATTATTTAAAATAGCATTCATGTGAATCCATACTTTATCTCCTCTCTCTACTTCTTCGTCCTGTATGTTTTTGTATGATTAAGGCTCACGCCGAAACGTCACAACTTTGTAATCGTTAAGTAATAAAGCTGCTCCTACTTTTCCTGTTTTATACATGTGTAATACCAATGTGAGGTTCTGTATGTAACGCAAAGAACCTGGGAAAACCTTCTGAAATAATGAACAAAATAATTTCAGAAGAACTGTCGCCAGCCCACGAGAACTTATCGTCGCCGAGAACAAACGCAAGTCGTCTTAAATGGCTACAGGTCTGGGCGTGTACATGATCTCTATTCCTCATCATATAACTCAAACGGCTTCAGCAAGACACGAACAATGATTACACAATCTCGTCATTGTTGTTTTATGAACAATTCCTACACAATCTCGTGATTATTGTTGCATCCACATTTTTCTCCCACAAAAAAAGTTTATACTAAGAAATACATGTACGTAATTAATAGCTATTCATTAGCAGCACCGGCGAGTAAGATTACTGATTCTCCAGCACAATTCCTCTGTAATCCATGTTGCTCAGAAATTACGAGTACTTTTTTAATATACACGTCAGACTAGGTAGATCCTGAATGGCTGAGGCTGAGGATACAATGTCAGTGTGCGATCTAGATGAGGTGCTTAAAGGTGATGAGTGGTTGCGGTTATGAGGACCGACCTCAGCTAACACAGAAGGGCCGCGAATGTAGAGACTGGGCAAAAGAGGGAGTTGAACTTTGGGTTCGCGACCTCGTTGAGCGTCACTGTGGGTCTTCCGACACGGTAATGTATATACTTGGCTCATTGTCTCTAGCAGTAGAAGTAGTTGGGGTTATGTTGTCTACCACAATGAAAGAGTAGTGGTACAGGGTTCGGAAGCCTTTGAAGTCATCACATCAAGCATGCGAATGGAAATTCAGGTTGTGTCGGCGGCAATGGAATGGATAATCGCCCATCGTGTAGTTCATGACGTCATTGTGACGGGTTCACAGAGTATGTTCTGTAAGATTTAGAGAAAAAAAAAATTGCTTCGAAAAGAATGGGTTCATCTGTTAAGCCAGTCAACTGTGGTGAGCCTAACATGGCATTATTGTCCAGGGCATGCGGGAGTACATGGCAATGAAGTGGCAGACAGATTTGCTGGACTGGCTAAAATAAACGGCAGGCTGAGAATGGACAAGAGCGACATTGCTAAAGCCGTATTTAAAAGATTACGGGAAAATAAAGAGCGAGAATGGAAGAACAATGTAATTGTGAAGCGATTGCTGGAGCTAGGACAAATTAAGGGTGCTGGTAGGAAATCTGAACCGTGTGACAGAAAACGCGTCGTAAAAGAAGCAACATTTGATGGGAACTATTAGCAAACTATTAGCAAACTATTAGCAAATCAATCTTCAAGAATCTTGAAAACACATGGAATTCAAAAGGTATAAGCACAAAAACCAAGTTAAGACTATTCAATTCAAATGTAATATCCACCCTCATTTATGCATGCGAAAGCTGGAAAACAACTAAAGAAATAGAAAAGAAATTAGACTCTTTTGAAAACAAATGCCTAAGGCAAATACTCGGCATCAAGTGGAATGAATTCAAGAACAATGCAGAGATAAGACAGATGAGTGAACAACAACCAGTCTCATGGGTGATCAGGAAAAGGAGATGGACATATGTTTGTCACTTGATGAGAAGAAATGATCAGAGAATCCCAAAACAAGCTATCAAGTGGAACAGAACAGGCCGAAGAAAAAGAGGCAGACCGCGTGAAACTGTGAAGAGGACATTATTAAGAGAGGCCAAATTAACAGGCATAAAATCCTTTGATGAGGTTGAAAGACTCTCCGAAGACAGGAAAAACTGGCGAACTACTTTGCGAGCCCTATGTGACGTTTAACGGCACGGGAAGGAGATAAGATAAGATAAGCAAACATCTCTTGGATCGATGCTGCGGCATGCGGCGGAGCATATGTGGGGCTGGAGTCTCATTTTGAACCTTTGAACATTTGTACTTTAAATCCCTGACTCAAAATAGCGTTAAAATTAGCATTTAAATTCTTAGACATACTTACTCATCAGAAACATTAATCTTTCGCATTAAACCGCAGATAGACTCAGGACATCACGGAAGTCGGAATGCATCATTGCCAGACGCTGGTCACATAGAGCAAGTTACCCTATTGCATTCAGGGAGGCAGTCAGAGGGACAACCTTCTAGAAGGGACACGTCACAAAGCACACGGACTCTATGTACAAAGAGCTATAGGTGAACCTGGTATATCATAAATCATATAGGGGGTAGTGCTCATAATTTCTTGACCATTCGTCAAACTAGAGCAGCGGTTCTCGAATTTTTTCCCCTCACAGCACAATATCCTTTGTAGTGAGTCCTCGAGGCACACTAACTGCGGGAGATTCGGTCTAATCGCGGTTTGCCGATCAGTTGTTTGTAGGCTTGTATTCGTAACGTCAGTTTGTTCATAGTCTGACATGTCCTGAACATGGAAAAAAATTTTCCCTCATCAGTGTCACCAGGTATGACTGGCTGCATAATCCTTACCCCACCATGTCCCCAGAATCCACAACCGACCTCCCCCTGGTGAAAGAAGATCTTAAATGTGACCAAACACTTCCACTGAGTCATGGTGAACTGGCTCTTCTTAAGTTTTAGATGTTGGAGAAGAAAGAGCATCCAAACATAACAGTAGAAGCAGTTAATACTCTGTTACACTTCTCAACCATCTACGTGTGCTACCTGGGCTTTTCGACACTAACACGCATAAAAACAATAAACGCAAGATATTTTTTTTCAGTTAAACAGGAAATCCACCTGTGTTTGTCTCCAATTCGACCACGAATTGAACTTTTGTGTAAGTATTTGCAAATCTCTGGAATATAATCATGTTTCAAGTAAATAACTAATGAAGAATGTATGAGAAGAGCTGGAGAGACAAAAAACCTTGTCAAAAAGATAAGAAAGAGACTATGTACTTTCATAGGACATGCAATGAGAAGAGGGGGCACTGAAAATATTATAACAACAGGAAAAATAGAAGGAAGAAGATCAAGAGGAAGACCAAGAGAAATGATACTGGACAGTCTGACGGGATGGTGTGAGAGGAGATCACCAACTGAACTGATGGCCTGCATGAAGGATAGGGTACTCTGGAGAAGCATAATAGCCAACGCCAGTCGACACGGCACCTGATGATGTTGATGATGATGATGATGATTCAAGTATTTAAAACGTTGGTCTTGTTTCTCTTTCAGTATTAATACTGAATGAAATTATTTTGATACTTCTTACCAGCATTATCACACTGACTCGAAAGTTCTGCAGCACACCTAGCAAGTCTCCGGCACACTAGTGTGCCGCGGCTGAGAACCGCACTAGAGGTTATGTGATCCAGCATCACGCCTCCCCTGATCCAAGAGAAGCAAGGTATATCGTACTGCTGGGGGACTTGAACAGCCGACATGACTGAGAGAGAGAGAGAGAGAGAGAGAGAGAGAGAGAGAGAGAGAGAGAGAAAGAGAGAGAGACTGAGCTAACCATTTCGCCACTCAAGCGTCCACTGTATGTGTAGTAAGAGCCTTGAAATATATATTACAATACGAACGGACTGGTAAACGATTAGCGCTCTTTATTCATCATCAGGTGCCATGCCAAATTTATGACATCAATTTCGCAGCAAAGATTATAATAGGGTGATGGTATCAGAGATGGCGACCCTTGGCTGAGAGCAGGGTTCTGTTTTTAATGTTATCAATAAATTGCTGAATGTTTTCTTTATTAAAAAAAAAACAGAAACATGTGCGTAGAATGTGCTAGCCTCGATTATTCTAGTAAGTGTGGACGCTTCTTTCATTGTATTAAGTTTTATCATAACTTCATCTATAAGTGTCCGTCTTGTTGATGAATAGATCATTTCTTCTTCTATTTTATCTTTATTTGTACGGGTTCTGTCATTTCTGTTATCCTTAAAGTATGTGTTTTGCTAAAATATTGGTTGTTTGTTGCATATGGCTGTATTCTTCCACATTTCTGTTTCTTGTTTGTTTTTTTCACTCTTACTACGTTTCTGTAAAGTTGCTCTGTAAGTCTTTATTTACCTTTATATGCACTTTAAAGCTTATTTACCCTTATATGCACTTTAAAGCTTATTTACCTTTATATGCACTTTAAAGCTTATTTACCTTTATATGCGCTTTAAAGCTTATTTACCTTTATATGCACTTTAAAGCTTATTTACCTTTATATGCACTTTAAAGCTTATTTACCTTTATATGCGCTTTAAAGCTTATTTACCTTTATATGCACTTTAAAGCTTATTTACCTTTATATGCACTTTAAAGCTTATTTACCTTTATATGCACTTTAAAGCTTATTTACCTTTATATGCACTTCAAGCTTTTATGTACCTTTCTATACACTATAAAACTTTATTTACCATAACATGCACTGAAAAATGTTACTTTTATATGTACTATCAAACTTTTTTTAACCTGTGTACACTCTATAAGCCTTTATTTACCTTAATATGCCATGTAAGCCATTGGAGACGTGGAGACGGACAACACAGGAAGAACTAAAGGAAGCCAGAAAGACGTGCTTTGAGATGTCCTGACTTGCTCAAGAAAAGACTGGTTGGAGAACTTTTGTTGATGCCTTGTGCTCAGTTGCGAGTACAGAGGACTGATGATTATGTGTAATGTAAGTCTTTATATGCCTTTTCGTATACTGTAAGCCTTTAATTTAGCTTTATATACATTGTAAACTTTTATTTAGCTTTATATGCACGGCGAGCCTCTATTTATTTTTATTTCACAGATAGGAGAGTAAGTACTGAATGAGGCTGTGAGTGTTTTTCTCTGACAAGCCATAAGACGGCTGTGAGTATTTTTCTCTGACAAGCCATAAGACGGCTGTGAGTGTTTTTCTCTGACAAGCCATAAGACGGCTGTGAGTGATTTTCTCTGACAAGCCATAAGACGGCTGTGAGTGTTTTTCTCTGACAAGCTATGAGACGGCTGTGAGTGTTTTTATCTGACAAGCCATAAGACGGCTGTGAGTGATTTTCTCTGACAAGCCATGAGACGGCCCTGAGATTTAGATGAACAATTAGGAGTCGGGTGTCCATTTCTATGCTGAGAAACGTAATCCTGTGTTGGACACATGTCTTCATTTGTCTTTCCGGCCTTCCTCAAAAGTGATCAAAATATTTTTGTAAGCAACATAAACATGCCATTCTGGTTCAAACATTGGCACTAAAGAACAAACAAACAAAAATAGTTCTAAGCCGGTGATAAATGATGACAATTCCGAGGGATGATTGATATGTTCGCGGCCTAATGAACAATGGATTATTTGTGGGCATATTTTGGGGTTATTTCTCAACATAGTCCCCTTGTAAGTTTAATCACTTAGTCCAGCGATCATGGAACATACAGATCCCTTCTTTGTAAAAGTCAGCATCTTGTGCCAGTAGAAAATGGTCTACAGCATGAATGACATCATCTGAAGCAAATTTGCGACAACTGAGCTCCTTTTTTAGTTTGGTAAACAGGTAATAGTCCGAAGGGGCCAAATCTGGGGAATAAGAGGGATGTTCAGGAAGCTGGAAACCGCATTCATGAATGGCCGCCATTGCCACCGCCAATTTGTGAACTGGAGCATTGTCTTGATGAAAGATGACTCCTCTCGTCAATTTCCTTCTACGCCTTTTCTTCAGTTTGACCCACATTTGCTTCACAAGATTAGCTTAATAGGCCCCGGTGACCGTTCTGCCCTTTTGAAGATAGTCTACCAATAGCACACCTTCCGAATCCCAAAAGATGGAAGCCATCACTTTGTCTGCAGACAGAACCACCCTAGCTTTCTTTGGAGGTGGGGATCCATAATGTTTCTACTGTTTTGACTGTTCTTTGGTTTCTGGTTGAAAATGATGAACCCAAGTCTCATACATAGTCATAAGTTGCTGAAGAAACTTTTCAGGATCTGCAGAAAAATGGCCAAGATTGTCTCTTGAAATGTTGAGACGCTGTCGTTTGTGACCAGCTCCAAGAAGTTTCGGGACCCATCGAGCAGAGACCTTTGTCATTTGAAGATCATTGTGAATAATGGCATGGACACGTTCCTGGGAGATGCCCAACTCAGTAGCAATGTACCGCTCAGTTAGTCGTCGATCCTCCATTATCATGTCATGGATTCTGCCGGTGGTTTCATCGGTGGTTACCGTTCTTGTTCTTCCTGGACTGGGATCATCTTCCATACTCTCCCTTTCATGTTTGAACTGAGCTGCCCATTTCTTCACTGTGCCGTAAGAAGGGACAATTTCCCATAGAGTCTCTGCTATATCCTCATGGATCTCCTTCGATGATAAGCCCTTGATGTAGAGGTCGCGAATGATTGCTCGATGAGAAATGTTATCCATTTTCTCAATTTCTGCTACCCCTTACCACTTCAGTAGCCTCTGAAAAAATGGTTGCAGTTAATTTCTTGAAACTTGGTGTTTAATCTTACATTAACCTGATCTACAAATGCACCCAATATCAGCTGTGTGTTTCAAGTATTTGTACCTTAGGCCGATAATTTATCAATCAACCCTCGTATTATCAGTATTATCACATTTAGAAAACCATCTAAAAAGTTCTGAACCTCAGAGCATTGTTGTACGCTGGTGTGATTGTGGTTTAGCAAAGACGACTCAACATATGCTCCTAAACCTCACAGTCTTTTTTTTTTTTTTGGTCTTAGAAGAGACAGCATTTTAAGTACATCGCTTTCAGTCGTGTCTCAGTTTTTAGCACGTGTTCTTTTTATTCACATTACTGTACACATTTATATCATATCACATTCACTTTATATCACATTCACTTTGACGTATTTATTAGTTTGAAGCAGCTTTTTTTTAAAGTACATACAAATAAAGATATAATGTTTTAAAACACTCTTTGACGTTTAACAACCTCCTGAGGTAACTTCAGTTCCAGCAGTACCGGCATGTTCTTCCCTGTCATCTTTAATGGCATGTAATCAGTGCTGGACGCTTCCATTGTCTGTACTTTTATCTGCTCCTTTCGGGTTTCGTGTAATAATTTCTTTAATATCACGTGGATTAAGATTTTCAAAGACAGAAAATATGTTCATTCTCATCCAATGGCCAAGGTTTCACTTAGTTTTGATCTTCTCTGTATACCACGTGACACTGTGTTACTGTTTTTAGCTGTGTACAAGTAGGGATGGGCCTGGGAGAAGAGAAAGTGATACATACGTGATGGTGGTGAATGATGAGAGTTGTGATGGTGATGTATGAGGAGAATTGAAATATATAATGAGAAATGTGAAATATGGCGAGGGTTATGATGTGTGATGACTGTTGTGATGTATTATGAGAGTTTTGATGGTGGTATGTTACGAGAATTGTGATGTATGATTAGAGTTGAGATGATGGTGAATGTTGAGAACTGTTACGATGGTGCATGATGAGAGTTGTGATGGCGGTGAATGTTGAGAGTTGAGATGGTGACGGCGGTGTCTGATGTGATGATGGTGTTGCGATGAAGTGATGTTTGTCGAAGACGCTCTGTGTCGATGAAGATTACTCACCTCTGTAGGACACTCAATGGCTTCTCCAGGTGTCCATGAAACTCGTTTAGATCCCACCGGCTCCACCTGAAAAAAAAAAAACGGAAGTCGGACATGATTACACGAATGAGCATGCGCAGTTTTATTCCGTCATCTTCTTTCTGTCCTTGCTCACCTACAAACAAAAACAGGCACGTACAGGTACGCATACACTGCCACACCTGTGACTGCATTTCGGTTAAAATTACACATCTCTCTCTTTAGCATCTCAGATTTAAGGTTCTCTCGTTCTCTGCCCAGCTTGTTCACTTCGCTTGTCTGTCTATATTGTCTGTCTGTACATCTGCTTGCTATAAACATGCCTTCGATTTTGTTGTTCGTCTCGTTTATAGTCAACTGTTTTGTTTTGTTTGTGCATATCTTTTGTAATATATTTATTTTCATATCTCCTCGATCATATTCTTTTCTTCAATTCATCATACATCTCTGTATGTATTCTTTATGTCTGGATATATCATGCCACCCACGCGCGCACACACATATGACATGTGTTTTGTACTTATATACTTTTAACATATAATCTTGCTCCAGGTGCACAAGTGTATGTGTTATCTCCATTTTTCTCATACTTCATTTGTATGTCTGCTCCACCACGCAATCTCTCTCTCTCTCTCTCTCTCTCTCTCTTATCTTTTTCTGAATCTGTCTGTCTGTCTGTCTACTCGCCAGTCCGTCTGTCTGTCTGTCCATTCGTCCATCTTTCATCTATCCATCCAACTATGTCTATCCGTCCGTCCGTCCGTCCGTCCGTCTGTCTGTCCACCCGTCCATCTTTCATCTGTCCACTCATCTATGTCTGTCTGCCTACCCGCCCGCCCGTCCGTCTGTCTGTCCATCCGTCCATCTTTCATCTGTCCATCCATCTATGTCTATCTGTTTGTCTGTCGGTTTGTCTATTTCAAACGAATACGACAAAGTTTGGGCATGCGCACTAATCGTTGACCCACCAAATTGTTCCAGAGTCCTTCCGCAGCCGCTTCATGGCCTTTCCTGCTAAGATGGAAGCAGTCACTTGCAAAATACGACAAATCTACTTCCTGGTTGGCCTGCCAGAGTGGGAAATCAAGACTAAACGATAAGTTATGTCATTACCGAATGAAGTTTAGATAAGATAAAGGTGATTTTGGGCCATTGAGACAGAGAGAGAGAGAGAGAAAGAGAGAGAGAGAGAGAGAGAGTGGGTGTGTGTGTGTTAGTGCTAGTTTTCTTTTTCTTCCACTTGTTAGAACATTTGGCTGTTGTGTAGTTGTTCTTAGACTTGTTAGTACACTTGGCTGTTGTGTAGTTGTTCTTAGACTTGTTAGTACACTTGGCTGTTGTGTAGTTGTTCTTAGACTTGTTAGAACACTTGGCTGTTGTGTAGTTGTTCTTAGACTTGTCAGTACACTTGGCTGCTGTGTAGTTGTTCTTAGACTTGTCAGTACACTTGGCTGTTGTGTAGTTGTTCTTAGACTTGTCAGTACACTTGGCTGTTGTGTAGTTGTTCTTAGACTTGTCAGTACACTTGGCTGTTGTGTAGTTGTTCTTAGACTTGTCAGTACACTTGGCTGCTGTGTAGTTGTTCTTAGACTTGTCAGTACACTTGGCTGTTGTGTAGTTGTTCTTAGACTTGTCAGTACACTTGGCTGTTGTGTAGTTGTTCTTAGACTTGTCAGTACACTTGGCTGTTGTGTAGTTGTTCTTAGACTTGTCAGTACACTTGGCTGTTGTGTAGTTGTTCTTAGACTTGTCAGTACACTTGTCTGTTGTGTAGTTGTTCTTAGACTTGTCAGTACACTTGGCTGCTGTGTAGTTGTTCTTAGACTTGTCAGTACACTTGGCTGTTGTGTAGTTGTTCTTAGACTTGTCAGTACACTTGGCTGCTGTGTAGTTGTTCTTAGACTTGTCAGTACACTTGGCTGTTGTGTGGTTGTTCTTAGACTTGTCAGTACACTTGGCTGTTGTGTAGTTGTTCTTAGACTTGTCAGTACGCTTGGCTGTTGTGTAGTTATTCTTGGACTTGTCAGTACACTTGGCTGTTGTGTAGTTATTCTTCGGCTTGTCAGTACACGTGGCTGTTGTGTAGTTATTCTTCGGCTTGTCATTACACTTGGCTGTTGTGTAGTTATTCTTCGGCTTGTCAGTACACTTGGCTGTTGTGTAGATATTCCCAGTTGCCCTCGCCCTCTTGAGAAGTAAAATGCCCATGTTGAAAAATGGATTGACTGGGGCGTCTTCGAAAAGAATTGTATCACCAGCAATGCGGAGAAACCAGAAGATACGCCTTATAGACAAATCACAAGGCAAAGCAAACAGGCACGCAGACAAACACAGTCCGGACAGACAAAGTAACAGACAAGACAGACATTGAGTTCTAGTATATCACCACGTTAGCGTTCAAAACCTTCAGGCGGCTAATTCAGTACACCCAGAATAGGATGGAAAGTATACTTCTGTGACTGTCCTAAGAATATAGTTGCTCATTACAGTCCACCACCATGAAGAAAAGTCCAAGACCCTTTTACCATGTTGTGGCATAATACCATCTTTTAATCAGTAGCATATCGTGAAATAAGACAGCATTTTGACCAAGTCCTTCTCCGAATCTAACGATGATGCCATCGGCGATACTTTAACCTTATCTCCCACACAACCATAGAATCACACAGACCAACTGATCTTCCTCGGCATGGTTGTGTTTAACCTTATCTCCTACACTAACAGAGAGCCACACATACAGACTGACCTTCCTTGGCAAGGTTGTGTTTAACCTTCTCTCCCACACAAACAAAGACCCACACAGACAGATTGACCTTCCTTGGCAAGGTTGTGTTTAACCTTATCTCCCACACAAACAAAGACCCACACATACAGATTGACCTTCCTTGGCAAGGTTGTGTTTAACCTTATCTCCCACACAAACAGATAATCACACAGACCAACTGACCTTCCTTGGCCAGGTTGTGTTTAACCTTATCTCCCACACAAACAAAGACCCACACATACAGACTGACCTTCCTTGGCAAGGTTGTGTTTAACCTTCTCTCCCACACAAACAAAGACCCACACAGACAGATTGACCTTCTCTGGCAAGGTTGTGTTTAACCTTCTCTCCCACACAAACAAAGACCCACACAGACAGACTGACCTTCCTTGGCAAGGTTGTGTTCCCGAAGAAAGGCTGGAAGACGACAGTGAAGTCATCGCGCGTGTCGTAACGGCCAGAGGACGCTAAGTCAAGTGCCGCATTCTGATAGCCTTCTCTGAGCTTGATCAACTCAGCCAGTTCTTCCGGACTAGAGGGGTTGACGATGCAGTCACAGACAAAACTGTGAACATAGACTTGATGTTAGAGTGGAACGAGACGTGGATACATAGGATAATACAAGTGTAAAATACGGGCCTAACACCGTATCCCCAATATGCCTTAATGGCATGGAAACGGGAATTTTACCTTACAGGTGTAAATGCGTGTTTTAAAAGTATTAAGAGTTTAAGCGTTGTTACATTGCTCTTGGGGCAAGTCCACGAGCGACCTGATTATAACAGTATCAGTGACTATTATAAAATATATGGAAGAGAAAAACTGTTCAAAACACATGGAGAGGCACAGTATAAAAATTGTCAGGCGGCCATAGAAACTGGTTGTAAGAACAAGTCAAAGAACCAGGCGCGAAGAGTGAGTCCATATGGGGCAGAGAGTTCAGTGCGACTCTTAGGCTGAGAGGACCTGGGAAGATAGTCACCAGTTCCATGAGCTAGGAGTGAATGAAAAACCGTTAAGTGGTCTTAGGTATTTTCTGTGGTTCACTGAAGTGAATGCATTTCTATCAAGGAGCCCCATATCACTGGCATGAACTCCGAAAATTGGCAAAGTGTTGGACCTTGGCAGAGCCTACAGTCTCCAGTTTGAGAAGCCGCCTCAACATCAGTTCGGCCATTCTCACCCGAGAAAGCGTGGCCATAGACAAAACGACCAACAGATATTGATTGTAAAGCTGGAAGCGACTGAGAAATGGAATATTTAACAAACACAAGAAGCAGAGTTGCTGCAGGACGATGAGATAGAAATGAAGGCAGAAGTTCATATAGATTAGCTGTGTATAGCTCTGGAAGTTTTGGCTTCCTGTTGCGGGCTTTCTCACAAGGGGCTTTGCGAGAAATCGTTATGAAATCATCATCATCATCATCATCATCATCTTCTTCTTCTTCTTCTTCTTCCTCGTCCTCCTTCTCCTCCTCCTTCTTCTTCTTCTTTCTTCTTCTTCTTTCTTCTTCTTCTTCTTCATCTTCCTCCTCGACCTCCTCCTCCTCCTTCTTCTTCTTCTTTCTTCTTCTTTCTTCTTCTTCTTCTTCTTCTTCCTCCTCCTCCTCCTTCTTCTTCTTTCTTCTTTCTTCTTCTTCTTTCTTCTTCTTTCTTCTTCTTTCTTCTTCTTCTTCTTCTTTCTTCTTCTTCTTCTTCTTTCTTCTCCTTCTTCTCCTTCTTCTTTCTTCTCCTTCTTCTTCTTCTTTCTTCTCCTTCTTCTTCTTCTTCTTTCTTCTTCTTCTTCTTCTTCTTCTTCTTTCTTCTTCTTCTTTCTTCTTCTTCTTCTCTTCTTCTTCTTTCTTCTTCTTCTTCTTCTTCTTCTTCTTTCTTCTTCTTCTTTCTTCTCCTTCTTCTTCTTTCTTCTTCTCCTTCTTCTTCTTCTTCTTTCTTCTTCTTCTTTCTTCTTCTTCTTCTTCTTCTTAGTCTCACTGGAACTGCGAGCTAGTGTTCTCTGGGGCCGATGCGATGAGGATGTTGAGACACAGCAAGATGTCGGGTTGGGGCCGGGTTATGGCAAGCTATTTTTTTTTTCAGTCCACGGGTGCAACTAATAAGCAAGGGGTGTGGAGTGCTTCCTTAGGAGACTCCACCACCATGGGGACTATGCCATAGCGAACCATAAATGACCAAGATCTTGTCTCACCTCTCTGTTGGTACCACCAGTAACAGACTTAATCTGACTAACGAAGCAGGGATCGCCATAGTCCCCGCTGGTAGTAGAATCTGGTAAAGACATACTGTACACCCCCTGCTTTTTTAGCTGCATTCAGGGTCTGAAAAAAAATAGCTGCCATAACACGCTCCCAATCTCAGACGATGCTGTGCGCCTCAACACCTACACAGCACCTGCTGCAAAGAACACCAGCATGCAGTTACATGGAGATACAAGACAAGACAAGACTTTATAATTCACAAAATGAACACGGTAAATCTATAGTACTCGCGACAGAGGTAACTCGCAGAACAGCAGTAATGGTTTGTAATAACATGCAACATCATCTGTGTAGCCAAAAAATGCAACCTCCACGACAGACTAAATAGGACAAGAAGAGTTGTCGATACAGCAGGAGTATCACAAGACTGATGGTTCGAGATAGCATGTAAAAGAGTAATAAAAACAGCAGTGGAGCGGTTGATAGTTCCATTGACAAGAAGAGACATAACAGCAACACTTTTATAGTAGTAACAGTTACAGTAAGACAACTAAAGTGACATCAGGACAGCCATAACGATCAGGATAGTGTAAACTCTCTGTAAACCAATTTAGAAAATAAAAGGATGTCATATCTCAAAATTTAAATATAAAACTCTGCAATCTCGGACAACTTTACAACAGCAGTCAGTCAGTCATTTGCATGTCCCTTGCGGAACTTTGCCTCTCTAACAGCTTTCCTGTAGGCTTCTCGGTTGTAAGCAAGATGGCCTGCTGCTGATGCGTCCATTCACAGATCATCAACGATGTCTTGTGGCCATCCTCGCCTTGGTCTTCCTCTCTTTCTTTTTCCTATTATGTACCCCTCCAAGACTTTTAATGTGTGTCAACAATATTTAAGTTTTCTCTGTTTAATCTTCTTTATTAGCCAACCTTCTTCAATATTAACTTCTTGTAGTATGGATTTTTTTTTCATAACACCGCATGGTGCTGCTGTCCCACCTGGCTGTGGTGGGGGTTTTTAGATTAAAATCTTAGCCTGGACAGAAGGACCACCTTGTTGATCATGATACCTTCCTTGCCAGCCGTTTTGTTAAGTGTCCAAGTCTCACATGCATAGGTTGCACAGCAACATGTACTTTGATAATATCCAGTTTTAAAAAAAAGCTTTTTGACTTCAGCGACATGACAAAGACATTAAAAAATTCCTTCAGTAAGGAGAAACATAGACAACATGTGAAAAGCGAAATTCAGTATTTTTGGACAGAGGCTGTAGAGTAGACGGGGTTATCTCCATCTTTGGTCTAGTGCCAGGTCTCCGGGGGTTAACAAAACAGCTGAGAAACACATAAAAGCCTTTGAATGTAAATGGTACAGAAGAGTTCTTCAAATATCATGGACACAGAAAAAAGAACAAATATATCCATACTACAAGAACGTAATATTGAAGAAGGCTGGCTAGTAAAGAGGATTAAACAGAGAAAACTTAAATATTTTGGGCACATTAAACGTCATAAGAATTTAGAGAAGACCGTCTTGGAAGGATACATAATATGAACAAGAAAGAGGAAGACCGAGGCGAAGATGGTTGCAAGACATCACCGACAATCTGTAAATAGATGCATCGACAGCAGAGCATCTTGCTTACAACCGAGAGGTCTACAGGAGAGCTGTTAGGGAGGCAAAGTTCCGCAAGGGACATGCAAATGACTGACTGAGAGGTGATTCAACAGTTTGCAATGACCAGTCTCAACTATAGCTGCTGATGACTTTCTAAGATAATGATAAAAAAATATACACAGCAAAATCAATATTCAAGAGAGACATAGCTTCTAATCTCCATTTTAGACTTACGTTTGAACGGTCTCGCAGACGAAATTGGCGGCCAGATCTTGGACGGACTCCACATTGAGCACCCCTACCAGATTGACAAAAGCTCTGGGCACGTTTTGCAGCAGATAGTCAAGCGTGTCCTGTAAGTTTTTTTTATACTTGTCAACAGCGTACTCAGCCTGGGAGAAGAAGGGAGAATACTCACGATCAACAGCCGTACTTCTACTGTTATGTAAACACTACATACAACTACTGGCTGCTCTGAGGGAGAAGACGCTGTCCGTGTTTACAATCAGCTACCCATAGCTGACATGCTGGCGTCGGGGTTGGTGAACCATAGCTGACATGCTGGCGTCGGGGTTGGTGAACCATAGCTGACATGCTGGCGTCGGGGCTGGTGAACCATAGCTGACATGCTGGCGTCGGGGCTGGTGAACCATAGCTGACATGCTGGCGTCGGGGCTGGTGAACCATAGCTGACATGCTGGCGTCGGGGTTGGTGAACCATGGCTGACATGCTGGCGTCGGGGTTGGTGAACCATGGCTGACCAAGACCCTGTTCCACTTCTCCGTTGATAGTCCCAGAAACAGGCCTAGCCTGGCTAACGGGGCAGAGATTGCCATAGTCCCCGTGGTGGTGGAGTCTGCTAAAGAAGTATTCCATAACAACTTTTTAAAAATCTCCATTCAGGGACTGAAAAATATAATGATATGACCCGCTCCCATGCCTACACAATGCGGCTGGAAACACCAGTTCGCAGATCCAGGAAGAAGGACGGAAGGAAGGAAGGAAGGAAGGAAGGAGCTGGCTGCTCTCCTGGGCTTATCTGCTCTATTTGGTTCATTATATATATATATATATATATATATATATATATATATATATATATATATATATAAACTCAAGCTTTATTTTTATCCTCATGTGCAACCTCTCCCCACCCCTTTTTCACTTTAAAGTTCTCTCTCACCGGATTCTGGCACCAGTTGCAGAGATCATTGGCTCCAATGAAGATTGTAACCAGCTTCCAGTCGTTGGCAAAGTCCACGTTTTGGTTACTTTTGAGACTGCTGGCGAATTCTTGAGCTTGACTCAAAATATTACTGAAAATAAGGTGGATTGGAAACGCTGGAAACTTTGACCTCATTCAGTACATGGACAAAATACACTACACTACATTTGTGGAGTTATTGGTAGTACTTTAAAATAGCGTTTATCAACCGTATTTCTGGGAGTTGAATCATTGGTAGTACTTTAGAACAGCGTTTATCGACTGTATTTCTGGGAGTGGAATCATTGGTAGTACTTTATAACAGCGTTTATCGACTGTATTTCTGGGAGTGGAATCATTGGTAGTACTTTAGAACAGTGTTTATCAACCGTATTTCTGGGAGTGGAATCATTGGTAGTACTTTAGAACAGCTTTTATCAACCGTATTTCTAGGAGTGGAATCATTGGTGGTACTTTAGAACAACGTTTATCAACCGTATTTCTGGGAGTGGAATCATTGGTGATACTTTAGAACAGCGTTTATCGACTGTATTTCTGGGAGTGGAATCATTGGCAGTACTTTAGAACAGCGTTTATCAACCATATTTCTAGGAGTGGAATCGTTGGTAGTACTTCAGAACAGCGTTTATCGATCGTATTTCTGGGAGTGGAGTTATTGGCAGTACTTTAGAATATCATTTATCAACCGTATTTCTGGGAGTGGAATCATTGGTATAAAATTTTCAGGTCTTGTATTTTATTTATACCACGCTCTACTGTCACCTGGTATGAGAGACGCTGTTCTTGTCAGTGGGATGTTCTGTAACGCAAGATGTAATCTGAAAACAGTGACACAGTGTGTAACCTGAAAACAGTCCACACGATGCAGTCTGAAAACAGTGACACAATGTGTAACCTGAAAACAGTCACACAGGATGTAATCTGAAAATAGTCACATAGGATGTAATCTGAAAATAGTCACACAGGATGTAATCTGAAAATAGTCACACAGGATGTAATCTGAAAACAGCCACACAGGATGTAATCTGAAAATAGTCACACAGGATGTAATCTGAAAACAGTCACACAAGATGAAGTCTGAAAACAGTCACATAAAATGTAGTCTGAAAACAGTCACATAAGATGTAACATGAAAACAGCCACACAAGATGTAATCTGAAAACAGTCACACGAGATGTAGCATGAAAATAGTCACACAAATAAGAAGCTTGTGGACCTAAGTTATGAGATTGTAAGATAAGACAATTGCATTTAACTGAGGTAAACAAACAAAAAAACCCCAAATATTTTTTAAGTGTATTATTTTAAATTGTAAATAGGACACTACACTACACTACACTACACTACACTACACTACACACGCGATGGTCAGACAATACAGAACTCGCATAAAGTATACGCACAAATAGTACACGGTTATGCAAGACAAACTTCTGAAAACAGTCAAATAATGACCGCTACGTATCATTACAATTCACTAAACACAGATAGGTAGGGAAGGAAGAAGGGGGTTTTTTGGGGGGTGGGGTGGGGGTGGGGTACCGAACTGACCTTGACTCTGCTCCAGTCACAGCCACGTTAAACCTCTTTCTGAAAGATCCTATGCCCTGAGAGTAGCCGTAAAGTGACGGATTGTACTGACGCAAGACATCTGAAGAAGAAGAAGACATTGGTTTTGTGTGTGCGTGTGTGTTTATTCACTCATATTGTAACAGTAATATTTGATTTTGCTGCTGTCATATTTTAAGGTATTCACTCACATTGTAACAGTAATATTTAGTTTTGCTGCTGCCATATTTTAAGCTATTCACTCACATTGTAACAGTAATTTTTGATTTTGCTGCTGCCATATTTTAAGCTTTTCACTCATATTGTAACAATAATATTTGGTCTTGCTGTTGCCATATTTTAAGCTATTCACTCATATTATAACATTAATATTTGGTCTTGCTGTTCCCATATTTTAAACTATATTCCCAGAAAATGGAGACAGGTGTCAAGAGAACATTCTGGATTGATCTGAAGATGGAAACTCGCACTACCCGTGCAATAAACTCTAGAATCCACTGGATGTCGCTTGACCATTCCCCCTCGCTTCTAATGGAAGGGAGGTCAGTGCCAGATAAGTATGAATAGTTGCCTTTTTTTAGTAATAACTTCCCTTAGTTTCTTATCTTTTATCTTATATCCTTCCCGTACCGTTAAACGTCACATAGGGCTCGCAAAGTAGTTCGCCAGGTTTTCCTGTCTTCAGCGAATCTTTCAACCTCATCAAAGGATTTTATGCTTGTTAATTTGACCTGTCTTAACAATGTCCTCTTCAGAGTTTCACGCGGTCTGCCTCTTTTTCTTTGGCTTGTTGTGTTCAACTTGATAGCTTGTTTTGGGATTCTCTGATCGTTTCTTCTCATCACGTGACCAACATATGTCCATCTCCTTTTCCTGATCACCCATGAGACTGGTTGTTGTTCAGTCATCTGTCTTATCTCTGCATTGTTCTTGAATTCATTCCACTTGATGCCGAGTATTTTCCTTAGGCATTTGTTTTCAAAAGAGTCTAATTTCTTGTCTATTTCTTTAGTTGTTTTCCAGCTTTCGCATGAATAAATAAGGGTGGATATTACACTTGAATTGAATAGTCTTAACTTGGTTTTTGTGCTTATAACTTTTGAATTTCATATGTTTTCAAGATTCTTGAAGATCGATGCTGCTTTTGCAATTCTAATTCTAACTTCCTTTCTGATGTCACCATCCTAGTCTATGTAGCTGCCAAGATATGCGAATTGATTGACTTCTTCAATATCTGTCCCTTCTACGTGTATTTCTCCATACTGATTAAGGGAAATTTTCATTATTTTTGTTTTGTCCTTGTTAATTTTAAGTTCTATTTTGCTAGCCAGTGAAGGCAGGCTATCTGTTTTTTTTTCTTGCATGGAATTCACATTGCTACTGATAAGAGTTATGTCGTCAGCAAAATCAAGATCTTCTAGCTGTGTCCCATGTACCAAGTCAGTACCTGTGTTACCTGTGCAGCATTTTTTCATGATGAAGTTCCCTTAGTTTAGACCGCTTTTAATACTCAGAGGTGGCGTGTGAAACACTGGCCAGTTTCTGCGTCCTTTATCCGTTCAGTCAGTCATCTTTTTATCAAAGCGGCTGCTTTGTTGTCCCTGATAATATTTTCATTTACTCTTTTGTTAGCCTATTTATAATGTAAACTGTCTTACTGCGGATGAAAAGGGACAAGACCAAGGTAACGACCAAGGCAAATAGTGAGATCAATGAGAACTTGGACAAAACAATTGGAGAGAGACAGAGGGAGAGAGACAGAGAGATAGAGAGAGAGGGAGAGAGAAAGAGAGATAGAGAGAGATAGAGAGAGAGGGGGAGCTAGGAACAGACATGAATGGAGACAGGCAGCAGATAAGACATGAAGGCTTGGGTGTGTGTGTGTGTGTGATTCTGTGTGTGGTTGTGTACGTATACACGTGTGCATGTGCTTGCATGTGTGCGTGTGTGGGTGAGAGAGACAGAGAGAGGGAGAGAGAGAGGGACATGTAGGTAATTTTGACTGAGTAAACATTCAGATCATTTCAGGCAAATTTCGTTTTTATTTCTCCAAGCTGGACAGTGCAGTCTCTAGCATCCTGTGCTACTCTTAAGAAAACATCATCAGTCACCAGTTACTGCTTCATACTTATTTTCTCCTAACCCAGGAGTTCTTAACCAGTGGAGAGTTCCCTCTCCTACCCTTACTTCAGGGTAAATAAGTTCATTTTACTCTGGACTGATACCACAGAATGACAGATTTAAACTTTTGCACTGGGACAGAATCCACCAGCATGCAGTATTAAATTAAACGGAACTGTTCTAAAGCAGGTGCAGAAATTCAAATATCTTGGAGCAGTAATAACTTCAGATGGGAAATGCAGAACAGAAATTAGGAACAAAATAGGCCAAGCAAAGACTGCATTTCAGAGAATGAGAAACATATTGACCAACACATCCTTATCAATGAATGTTAGAAAACGAGTCCTAAAATGCTATATTGAACCTATCTTGTTATATGGAAGTGAATCATGGACAATAGGCAAGTCTGCACAAAAATCATTGGAAGCAGCAGAAATGTGGTTTATTAGAAGAATGTTGCGAATCCCCTGGACAGCAAAAATAACTAATGAAGAATGTAGGAGAAGAGCTGGAGAGACAAAAAACCTAGTCAAAAAGATAAGAGAGAGACAATGTACTTTCATAGGACATGCAATGAGAAGAGGGGGCATTGAAAATATTATAACAACAGGAAAAATAGAAGGAAGAAGATCAAGAGGAAGACCAAGAGAAATAATACTGGACAGTCTGACGGGATGGTGTGAGAGGAGATCACCAACTGAGCTGATGGCCTGCATGAAGGATCGCGTACTCTGGAGAAGCATAATAGCCAACGCCAGCCGGCACGGCACATGATGATGATGATGATGACTGGGACATTATATACCTGTTATATGGAAGACACCTTTCGAGTCAGACGGTCTTCAGAAAGGAGGGGGGGGAGAAGGGTGGGGAATTGACTTTCTAACATCTGTTGAAAGGGGATAAATGGGGAAGAAAAGGTTGAGAACCCCTACCCTAACCCAGTCTAGATAAAATATATAGCTCCTATCATTTTGCAGTCGAATACCACCAACAAAGCACATTTACCGTCAACTGTTTGTACAAACTGAAAGCCCAGCTTTCTACTATTCAAATGTTACTACTGACATTCCTTCTTGTTTTTTTTTTAAATTTGAAAATATAAATAAATGAAAGAAATGAGGTCACACTAAGTTCACATTTCTTATTTCATGGCCAAGATCTATACAGTTTCAGGTCTTTTTGACCTTTCAGTTTGTTTTTTTTTTCCGTTTAAATAAAGGTTCTTTTTTCGTCTTAAGCATTTGAGGATTTGAGATATGTTAAGTTTTTGTAGAAGTCGTTCACCATTCTCTTATGGCCGATTCTGCCAAATATTTGAGGGGCATAAAAGATCAGTCAGTCAGTCAGGCATTTGCATGTCCCTTGCAGAACTTTGCCTCCATAACAGCTCTCCTGTAGGACTTTCGTTTGTAACGATGTTATCAACGATGTCTTGCACCCATCTTCGCCTTGGTCTTCCTCTCTTTCTTTTCCCCGTTATGTTCCAAGACTGTCTTCTCTAAATTCTCATGACGTTTAATATGTCCAAAATATTTAAGTTTTCTATATTTAATCCTCTTTACTAGCCAACCTTCTACAATATTAAGTTCTTGTAGTATGTTTATCTTCTTATATCTTATATCCTTCCCGTGCCGTTAAACGTCACATAGGGCTCGCAAAGTAGTTCGCTAATTTTTCCTGTCTTCGGCGAGTCTTTCAACCTCATCAAGGGATTTTATGCCTGTTAATTTGGCCTCTCTTAACAAGCTGCCAAGGTATGGAAATTGATTGACTTCTTCAATATCTGTCTCTTCTATGTGTATTTTTCCATTGTGATATACTCGCAGAGTATGGATATATTTGTTCATAAAAATCACATAACATATTTGTTATTGCAAGATTCAACGTTTTTTTTTTCTTTCGGTTTTGATGTTGTTGTTGTTGTTGTTGTTGCTGTCATATTTCGCTCCTCTCTGCTTCTCAGATGATACAGCTTTCCTTTGTGTGAAGTCACTTAAATTTAAAATGTAAGAGCTATATTTTCAAATAGTGGAGAATTAAACATTCTACCTTTGCTCTCTCAAATTTTACTCCATCTCAAAACATTCAATATCAGTTTAACGTAAATGTTAAATACAAACAACAAACAAAATATAATTCTCAAACACAAACAAAAAAAAAGAAAACTATTACATTTAACATCTTATCCACAATTTAACGTTGTCGTGTAACAAAATACATGCAGTAAAACTATTTTACCACATTAATTACGATGCACAATAAAATTCATGCAGTGTATCTGTTTTCATGCATTAATTGCTGTATATTACAAAACTCATGCAAAGCAACTGTTTTCACGCATTAATCACGGTACATAACCAAGGTTCATGCAATGTAACTGTTTTCATGAATTAATTACGATACATTACAAAATTCACGCATTGCAACTGTTTTTACGCTATAATTACTCTCAAACTGCTGAAAAATTCTGGTGCGCTTCACATAGTTATTTTAAGCCGTTCTCTAAGCAAAAACTGATTACTAGTCCATGAGATATATGCACATAGCAGATGTCATGCGGGAAATGTATACAGAGTGGGATCATCATAGTCACACTCACTCACTCACTCACTCACTCACTCACTCACTCACTCACTCACTCACTCATATCTGATTCTGCTTGTGGTAACCGCAGTACCTGTGATACATGCAATCACTGACTGTTTTGCAGATACTAACATGTGGATATATATAATCGCTCACATTACTGCTAACAATTACCTGTGTGTATACGTAAGTACTCAAACTTTTACATGAAATAATCCGTGGATACATGTAATTACTCCCTATATTACAGACATACAGTGAAATATTCACTATATTAAAGACATACAGTGAAATATTCACTATATTACAGACAACAGTGAAATACTCATTATATTAAAGACATACAGTGAAATACTCACTATATTACAGACATGCAATGAAATTACTCACTATATTACAGACATGCAATGAAATTACTCACTATATTATAGACATACAATGAAAGTACTCACTATATTATAGACATACAATGAAATTACTCACTATATTATAGACACGCAATGAAATTACTCACTATATTATAGACATGCAATGAAATTACTCACTATATTATAGACATACAATGAAAATACTCACTATATTATAGACATACAATGAAATTACTCACTATATTATAGACATACAATGAAAATACTCACTATATTATAGACATACAATGAAAATACTCACTATATTATAGACATGTAATGAAATTACTCACTATATTACAGACATGCAATGAAATTACTCACTATATTATAGACATGCAATGAAATTACTCACTATATTATAGACATACAATGAAATTACTCACTCGGTAGAGTCAGTGTCTCCGAGTAATCATCATCTCCACCGCCGCTGTGGAAGAGAAATTTTGACACAATCTGTCACAACATTGACAATGACAATAACAAGCAAAGTAGGCAGTTTCTGCGTCCTTTCATTCATCAGTCCATTCATCCGTCCGTCCGTCCATTCGTCCATCCGTCCGTCCATCCATCCATCCATCCATCCATCCATCCATCCATCCATCCATCCATCCATCCATCCATCTTAGTGAATGATATGGTGCCTAGAGCCGTAACTAATCTTCAATTTCCTCCAACCGCCTCATCGACTGTTACCAGCCCTGTTTTCCTGTATCGCTTCTTCCACTTGAACGTTAGCGTCAGGTCTCTTATTCGCAAGTCAAGACACGATAGTCCTATCTCTTGCTGCCACATTGGCAATGTTCAGAGACATAATAGCAAATACCGTATTTTCCACCACATAGGACGCACGGATGTATAAGACGCACTTATAATTTGGCAAGTAATATTTTGGGAACAAAACTAAAAACCTCACTTTTTTTCATGAACTTCAAGGAACTGTATTAATCTTGCTTGATTTAATATTCAACAGATGATGATTCCTTACTCGGAAATGAAGAACCAAATGTTGCTTTACATAGATACAATACGTCAGGGAGTGTCTGGAAACGAATGAAGTATGGCTGTGTTTCAAAGGATGAAAAAAAAAATTGTGTAATCAATCACTAACATTGAAAAGAGCGCTCCAATGCTGTATTGAACCAATCCTGTTCTATGGATGTGAAACATGGACAGTCACCAGGTAAAGTACAGCGCCTCATAGAGGCCGCGGGAATGTGGTTCCTTAGGAGAATGCTAAAGATACCATGGACAGCGAAGAGATCAAACGAAGAGGTTATGAAAGAGGCAGAAGAAGAGAGACAAAGCAGCGTGACACAACTCAGGAAGGGATGGTCCAAATTCATAGGACACGGCATGAGAGCAGGTTGACTGGAACATTTGATAACAACAGGGCTGGTAGAGGGCAAAAGAGACTGAGACGGACAGACAGAGAAGATGATAGATGGAGTGATGAAGTGGCATGGAGACAGAACACTGTGTCCAGCTCATAATTAACACCCGGGATAACAACTGTGGAGGAGCACGACTGCTAATGGCTGTCGGCATGGCAATAGACAGACAGACAGACAGATAGATAGATAGATAGATAGATAGATAGATAAATAGATAGATAGATAGATAGATAGATAGCAATGTGTTTCTGACTATCGGCTTTTTATATGTTGATAGTATTTTTGTTTGTAATTATAAATATCATTTTTATTTGGTCATTTATGTCGCATTCTGTGGCGTTCAGAAGACTAATGTGTTAAACATGACTGTTTAAATGTTAGTCTAGTTGCGGTAACCTCCCCTCCAGGGCTTATAACCCAAGTTCAACTATCAGCGTACAAGACGCACAGGGATATATGGAGTTTCCCCCCTTGCTTCTTACGTATTAAATGGCGGGAAATGAGTTAACCCTTTTGTCACAAACGTCCACAGTTTCAAAACAGAATTGCAAAATGTAGGCAGAAGCAAGTTCTTTTCCTTTCTTCAGTTGGTAAACATAGGCGACAACTATTTTGATGTTACTGCATTTAGTAAAAACTATAGTCTGCTATGATATTACAGCATTTAGTAAAGACTATAACCTGCTTTGATGTTACAGCACTTAGTACAGACTGCACTGTTGTTTAGAAAGTTGTACCCAATAAATCAAAACTAAAAGCAAAGCGGGATATGTATTAACTCTTTCGCTCCGGAGGTAATTTCCATGCTCTGTCTGAGTAAATTTTGATGAGAAATGTTGAATTAGAAATACGCTAATGTTCATTTTATTTAGACTTTGCCTAGAGAGAGAGAGAGAGAGAGAGAGAGAGAGAGAGAGAGAGAGAGAGAAAGAGTGCAAAATCTTCCAACACAACCAGCGTTATTTTAAGAGTGAAAGAATTAATGAAATACTTAAAAATTGGGGGGGGGGGGGGGGGAGGAGGGGGGAGAAGCAAACAGATTTTAAAAACAAGCAAAAAAAAAATCTTAAGATATTAGATTTCAATGAAAAAAAAGTGCACTTGGCGAAGGAAAGTGCCAAACAGAAATAACATGTTACGTCAAATAATTAGACGTAAAACAGTTAGAATTACGTAAACAAAGGATCCTGTACTAACGAAATACACAGGATTTTAATTATTTCAAATACGTCTTATTAACCACATACTTTGTCCACTTCTTTCTGTGAATTTAAAGGACACATACACCACGATCCGAGGTGAAGACGCTTGTCCGATGAGGCAATCAGCGACCCATAGCTGGTATGTCAGCGTCAGGGTTAGCGAACCATAGCTGACCAAGACCCTGTCCCACCTCTCCGTGGTACCCCCAGTAACAGGCATAGCCTGGCTAACGGGGCAGGGATCGCCATAGTCCCCATGGTAGTGGAGTCTGCTAAAGAAGCATTGCTCACCCTTTGCTTTTTAGCTGTACACCGGGACTAAAAAAGTAGCCGCCATAACCCGCTCCAACGCCGATACGATGCTGTGCCTCAAAATCTCTACAGTATCGGTTGCAAAGAACAACAGCTCACAGTTACAGGGAGTTCGTACAAGTACACCACGATCCCGCCTAGAAGAATTCTTCTTTTAGATTTGTTAGTTTCGCAAATAATCGTTTTCGTTTTCCTGCCTTTATATAGTTCACATCCTATTTTCTTATTCAACTTTTATAATCGCTTGTCACCTTCTGTGAAATATCTCATAAGATTTTCGTATTTCCTGGTTTAAAAATAATCAAACATCATCCACACATCCTGTTTATCAAGATGTTATATTCATTCATTCATTTGCATGTTTCTTGCGGAACTTTGCCTCCCTGACAGCACTCCTGTAGGCCTCTCGGTTGTAAGCAAGATGTCCTGCTGCTGATGATGCATAAATTTGCAGATCATCAAAGATGTTTTGCAGCCATCTTCGTCTTTGTCCTCCTCTCTTTCTTTTTCCCATTATGTACACTTCCAAGACGGTCTTCTCTAGATTATCATAACGTTTAATGTGTCCAGAATATTTACGTTTTCTCTCTTTAATCCTCTTTACTAGCCTGCCTTCTTCAATATTAAGTTCTTGTAGTATGAGTATATTTGTTCTTTTTTGTGTCCATGATATTTGGAGAACTATTCTGTAGCATTTACATTCAAAGGCATTTATGTGTTTCTCAGCTGTTTTGTTAAGTGTCCAGGTCTCACAGGCATACCTTGCGATGGGAAAGATGCATGCCCTTAAACATCTTATTTTTGTTGTTCTGTCTGTTCCTCTCCACAGATTCTTTAGTTGTTTTACTTTCTGAAGAGCAATAGATGTCCTACTTTTAATTATAAATGCTATATTTCTTGGTCAAATTTTGGTCGCGGAGAAATCTGAGGTAGAGTCTCGAGAAGATATTACTAGACATGGAAAAGGGAAACAAGAAATAACAAATTAATTACATGATTTTAGGGAAGACCTCGTACATCATATTTTCAGACCTAAATAATAAAATAACAACGAACATACTCGATCCTGTTCGTTTAAATTATTTTTTTAATGCTTTTTAAAAAATTCCTAATGAGGTAGCGGGTTATGTACGACCGTACCTTTGTTAGTTTAGTGTTCCACTTAAAAGGTTGGTACCTGCTGGACTATAGTATAATTTTAATCATATTGTCTGTCTGTCTGTCTGTCTGTCTGTCTGTCCTCTCTCTCATTTAACAGAGGACGTTCAGATGAGTTCGAAGATAGAAAAAAACATTGTAATATGCAGGCGTGAAAACGTATCTGATTTAAAGGATACTATAGTTCTATTCATACTAGATATATACATTGTTATATGAACTAACGTTCAGGCTAGATGTATACATTGTTATATGAACTAACGTTCAGGCTAGATATATACATTGTTATATGAACTAACGTTCGGGCTAGATATATACATTGTTATATGAACTAACGTTCAGGCTAGATATATACATTGTTATATGAACTAACGTTCAGACTTGATAGATTATTTCATGAACTAATGTATGGAACAGAAGTTTGAAGATGTGAATAAAGATAGGTTTATCATGCATTAAAACTGTATATCTAATAACGAGAAGACAAAAAAAAATCTACCATACAATTTGATAATGAAAGGGAGAAAACCGATTGCTAAAAGAAAGAAAGAAAGAAAGAAAGAAGAGAAATACCTACCATATATCACACTTGTCACTGGTACAGTTTGCGACAAGAAAGAAGAGAAAGATCTACCATATATCATACTTGTCACTGGTACAGTTCATGGAAAGAAAGAAGAGAAAGACCTACCACATATCATAACTTGTCACTGGTACAGTTCGTGGCTAGAAACAAGAGAAAGATCTACCATATATCATACTTGTTACTGGTACAGTTCGCGGCATGAAATAAGAGAAAAATCTACCACATGTCACGCTTGTCACTGGTACAGTTCGCAGCATGAAGGAAGAGAAAAATCTACCACATGTCATACTTGTCACTGGTACAGTTCGCCGAAAATAACGAGAGAAAGGTCTACCATATGTCATACTTGTCACTGGTACATTTCGCGGCAAGAAAGAAGAGAAAGACCTACCATATATCGCATTTGTGACTAACTGTCATCAAAGATTCATCACTTGTTTCTAAAATGAAACAAGAGACCTAACATAACTTTATATTTGTGGTAGTTTGTAACAGGAAGGTAAAGTTAGATCTACCTTATATCACTCTTCTATAGATTGTGATAGAATGAGATATACATTTACTATTCATCATTATTTCATAGCTTATAACAGGACGAATGATAGACCTATCTTAAATCACTTAGTATAGTTCACGAAAAAGACACAGGGAGAGTGGTCTATCTTGCATAGAGACATAGCAATGTAGGTGAACATTATTAAGAGTGTAAAATTTGCTTACCTCCAAGATTTCCCCCTGTAATCGATGAGTAAACCAAGTAAGCCTCCTTCAGCTCCACGACCTGCCTGTAAGAAATTAGGTCACGTCAGTCATGCATTCGCTAGTAAAGAGGATTAAATAGAGACAATTAACATATTTTGGACACATTAAACGTCATGAGAATTTAGAGAAGACCGTCTTGGAAGGGTACATAGTGGGATAAAGAAAGACAGGAAGACCAAGGTGAAAATGGCTGCAAGACATCGTTGATAATCTGCAAATGGGTGCATCAGCAGCAGGGCATCTTTCTTACAACCGAGAGGCCTACAGGAGAGCAAAGTTCCGCAAGGGACATGCAAATGACTGACTGACTGATTGATTCAGGGCACTAGAAGGTCATATGATAGGCATTATATCTGCCTGCCTCCACAAGGAATCAGGTACCCATTTCTACAAAAAATCCGGCCAGTTTCGAACCACCGATCTTCGCCACGAGAGCAGAATGCACTAGCCACTTCGCTACACAGGCGCGCGGTGAATTGCAGAAAGATATCATTAACCTGTTTCTGCGTGTATACATCATACACATACACACACACCACACACACACATTACATAACATAAAAAAGCATCACAATGAAAGAGTCTGTTATAGTGTAATGGTGTGGAGCGTAGATCATTCTAGAGGACAAAGATATTGCAGAAGAGTAATACGAAGCTCTACAAAAAAGTAGACTGTTAACAAGAAAGAAAGATAAACATAAAGTAGATCGATAACATCAAAGAACTATGGGCAAAATGTGAACTGTTAACATCAAAGAACTATGGACAAAAAGTGGACTGTTAACATCAAAGAACTATGGACAAAAAGTGGACTGTTAACATCAAAGAACAATGGATAAAAGGTAGACTGTTATGAAATAAAGACGGACAAAAAATTAGATTGTTACCACCAAATAAAGATGAAAAAAAGTAGATCGTTAAAATCAAAGAACTATGGACAAAAAGTAGACCATTAGCATGAAAGAAAGACGGTCAAAAATAGATTGTTAGCATTAAAGACAGACAAAAGTAGTCTGTTAACATCAAGGAAAGATGGATAAAAAGTAGACTCTTAACATGAAAGAAAGATAGATAAAAAAGTGGACCATTAACATAGAACATGTACTGTAAATAGAAAAGAAGGAAAGATCCAGGACTGAACAAGACAGACTGAACGTAGTCGAAACACGACATAAAAACGAACCAGTTTATAGGTGCTGAATATTGTGTATAGGTATATGTAAATATCAATCAATCAATCAATCAAGTGCCGCGTGGCGTAGGCGATCATTTCTCTCTACAATTCCCTGTCTTTAGACTTGATTATGAGATCTGCCGGTGACTTTCTTCCTAGCCACACTGACAGTCCATCTAGTAACTGCTCTCTCTCTCTCTCTCTCTGTCTTCCTCTGTCTCTTCCCTCAGTTTTTCAAGTTACCACAATGTGTTCCAATTTTCCTCTTCTCAGAAAATGTCCTACAAATCTCACTTGTCTGCCTCTGATCTTTGCTGTAATTTGCCTTTTAACTCCAGCTTCTCTTAAGACTTCTTCCTTGGTTTTCTTAGGTGTCCATGGTCCTTTCAACATCCTTCTTATGAACCACATTTCCATGGCCTCCATTTCTCGCTATACTCTCTTATTTATGAACCATGCTTCACATCCATAAAACAAAATTGGCTCGATGTAACATTTAAGTACTCAGAATCTTGTTTACACTGATATGGATCTATTGCATAATATGTTTCTCATTTTCTGGAATGCTGACTTGGCCTGAGCACGTTTGCTTTTTATTTCATTGTGACATTTCCCATCAGCTGTTATAATTGTCCCTAAGTACTTGAATTTATCAACTTGTTTCAGTTCTGTGCCATTATGGTAACGCTATATTTTGGTGGTATTTTCTTTAAGATGACCATCACTTCAGTCTTCTTTTTATTCAGGCTGAGACCTTTACTTTTACTTTCAGAACCACGATGTCCAGAAGAGCCTGTAGCACCCCTTCACATTTAGCAATCAGGACTGTGTCGTCTACATATCTTAAGTTGTTAAGGTTGTACCCGCCAATTGATATTCCTGGCAAGCTCTCTATATTTCTGTTTTCTTTGTACAAGGAGAAGAGGTCAGGAGATAGAACACATCCTTGTCTCACTCCAAATTTTATGTCTTGGAATGCACCTATTTGGTTCTTAACCTTCATTGCTGCTGATTGCTGCCAGTATATGTTTTTGATGAGTTTCAGATCTTTCCCATCTATGCTGATGTCTTCCAACAGTCTTAGGTAAGTATGGATGAGTATATTTTTATGTTTGTAAGTATGTATACAAACATTCCAGCATACACGCCATACCCAAATGCTCACATCTCGAGTATCTCCACCCATTTATCATACGTTGATAATTTTATAAAAGTAAAAGATAACACAGTATCACGCCACTGAAATAAATAGAAGATATGACCTAGTACTAATTTCGTCCTTGATCTGTTGCAGATGAGCAGGGTTTCTCAACCTGGTTTCCCCGGAACCCTGGACCTCCCCGACAGACCTGCCAGAGATAGGTCATTTGCATGTCCCTTACGGAACTTTGCCTCCCTAACAGCTCTCCGGTAGGCCTCTTGGTTGTGAGCAAGATGGCCTGCTGCTGATGCATCCATTTGCAGATCCTCAACGATGTCTTGCAGCCATCTTCGTCTTGGTTTTCCTCTCTTTCTTTTCCCCTTTATGTACCCTTCCAAGACGGTCTTCTCTAAATTATCGTGACGTTTAATGTGTTACAAAATATTTAAGCTTTCTCTGTTTAATCCTCTTTACTGCCAGAGATCATGACTGAAAAATCCCTCATATGTACTTGTCTGGGAATCCTAGGGTTTAGACACATGCTTTTGTCTTTGTCCAATACGGGGTTGGTTAAAAAGTTATTTTTAGTTCTACACAATAACAAGAAAAATATTCCTGCACACGCAGTATACAACAAGCCATACCTGATTAACATGTGTTTTATAGCATACATTTTTCGCCAGAGGCCTCTACTGAATAAACTAATTTTTGTTACCTGTCTACACTAGTAGCTTTATTAGAACTGGTATATTTTAGTGTGTGTGTGTGTGTGTGTGTGTATGCGTGTGTGCTGGATATTGTTGATAATCTGCAAATGGATGCATCAGTAGCTTACAACAAAGAGGCCTACAGGAGAGCTGTTAGGGAGGCAAAGTTCAGCAAGGGACATGCAAATGACTGACTGGCTGACTGACTGTGTGCTGGAGTGAAGGGAGGTTGGGAGGGGGGGGGGAATAACGATTATAACAGGGAGAAGGGGGAGGACATATGAAGGGTTTCGGGGATGCACACAAAAAAAAAAAAGTTGAGAAAGACTGCCCTAGATAATGAGGTCAGTTGAACACCTGTCCATCTGTTCTTCTTTAGCAGCAGGTAGGACTAGGTATACATTTCCACAGTCGGATGACTCGGGCGATTATAACAAGGATATAAACATGAGAGAATAGTGCACCAGGCTGCTCGGGCGTAATTTACTACAGTTATTCCCCGCACAATTATATTATGATTAAAAAAACATAATTACGCGGATGCACACACTTACAAAGACACACTCACACACAAGTAAACTAGAGAGCGAAGTCACACACACACACACACACATGTACAAGTAAAATAGAGAGCGAGGACTCAAACACACACGTACATAGACGTAAACTAGACAAACTAGAGAACGAGGACTCACACACACACATACATAGACGTAAACTAAACAGACTAGAGAGCGAGGACTCACACACACGTACATAGACGTAAACTAGACAAACTAGAGAGCGAGGACTCACACACACGTACATAGACGTAAACTAGACAAACTAGAGAGCGAGGACTCACACACACATACATAGACGTAAACTAGACAAACTAGAGAGCGAGGACTCACACACACATACATAGACGTAAACTAGACAAACTAGAGAGCGAGGACTCACATACACACATACATAGACGTAAACTAGACAAACTAGAGAGCGAGGACTCACACACACACGCATTCATACATAGACTTAAAGAAGAAAGCGAGAACTCACTGTTAGGGAATCTCCGATAGCTGCCACCACATTGATGTCTGCAGGTCTCAGTTTGTGAACTGATGGATTGCAAAACATAGGGGGAATAAGCTGAGTGAGGTGTGAACGTGGGTGTATGAGAGAGAGAGAGAGAGAGAGAGAGAGAGAGAGAGAGAGAGAGACTCAAAGAGGGGTAGAGAGGTGGACAGGACAGCAGGAAACAGAAAGTAGGAAAATAGAGAATCACAAATCAAGAAAAAGACAAAACCACAAATCAAGAAATAACCAGAGAGAGAGAGAGAGAGAGAGAGAGACAGACAGAGAGAGAGAGAGAGAAATTTATAGAGACAAGAAGCCAAGAAAATATGAACAGAGAAAACAACAAACTGAAATATAGTTGTGTTAAGAAATTCACGTTTGTGACCTCGACGATTAGCATATTCATGGTGACCTTTATGTATCTTCAGTTGTTTGTTGTGGTCAATACAAATGGTTTGGACCAGCAGAAAAGTGATCAACTTTATATTTAACTAATTTGTTGGAGAAATGTGACCAACTTTATATTTAGGTAATTTGACTTGGAAAGAACTGACCAACTTTACTATGATAAGTAACAAGTTTTGACCACACAATCATTATTAGAACATAATGAATGACAGACTGGTATGCAAATAGGCAAGCAGATAGACTGACAGATAGACCAGGACGGACGAATAGACAAAGAGACAGACAGCCGTGCAGACAGGTAGGTAGATAAGCAGGTAAGTAGGTAGGTAGGTAGGTAAGTATGTAACAGATAGATAGATAGATAGATAGATAGATAGATAGATAGATAGATAGATAGATAGATAGATAGATAGATTGATTGATTGATTGATTGATCTTTATTTCAAAAGGATTAAGAATTGGGCACGCAGGCCCGTCTGACATTCTGCCCTTTAGATAGATAGATAGATAGGATAGATAGATAGATAGATAGATAGATAGATAGATAGATAGATAGATAGATAGATAGATAGATAGATAAATAGATAGATAGGTAGGTAGGTAGGTAGGTAGGTAGGTACATAGATAGATAGATAGATAGATAGATAGATAGATAGATAGATAGATAGATAGATAGATAGATAGATAGATAGATAGATAGATAGGCTACCTGAAGTAGGTACTGTAGGTGAGGGGCCTAAGACCGGGCAGTGGAACGTTCTCTTCAAGCGCTGAAAAAAAAGTATTTTTTGCACATATAACAACATATAAAGCATCATATCTGACACATGTATACATCAGATATACGTGTGCAGTTCAAGTTAAATAAATTTCAAAGAGATTATAAATAGGCTTATTTGTTGCGCAACAATTGCCACTGGATTGTGGTAATGTGAGACTGGAGGATATATACATTCATGCATATGTATGTGTGTTAGTGGGTTTCTCAAGTTACGCAGTTATGACTCTGTGCGAGCAATTAGAAAGTCTCGGGGGAGGGGGGGGGGACGAGAGGGAAAAGAGGAGAGAGGCAAGACCACTGATCCAAGAAAGCTTCCCAAGCTGCCAGGGATGTGGTCTGAGAAGCGGGGATGGGCAGAATTCTCTCAACAAGTTTGGGAATCTCTTCTTCTTCTTCCTTCTTTTCTTCCTCTTCCTCTTCTTCCTTATTTTTTCTCCTCCTCATCTCCTCCTCCTCCTTCTCCTCCTCCTCCTCCTTCTTCTCCTTCTTCTTCTTCTTCCTCCGGATTCGAGTATTGGCTGATCATGCTATGCCAGCAGCCCTGTAGCCCTGACGGAACCTGCTGTGTTCTCCAGGCCCTAGTGTGAGCCCCGCGGCTTTTCTTTCAGTTCCTCTCCCTCGGGCCAGATCTGTGCTCGGAGGTTTGAGTGGGGTGGAGTCGGATCAGTGATCGCATTAACCGACAAATACCGGTCAATTACCTATTTTAAAAAAGCCCCCAAACGTTTGGAGATCGTCGATTACTGTAACCGGTTTATATTATTTTTTAAAAATCTAGTAACAAGCAACCTGAGAAATCGACTGAAGAATAATCGACCCAGTAGAGTTATGTGATGATACTTAATTTGCATGGAGGAGCGTCAATCTGTCTTGACTTTGGTACATCATATCAGCATAGTAAATCTCATTTGCAAATAAGGTAAGAAGAATTCCGAGCAAGTACTTACTTCCCGCTGATCTTCGTAAAACGTGTTTAATTTTTACGTTGTAGAAGAGTATACGGTCCCGCACGTTGTTTTGGGGGAAAAAAAAACAACAATAACAGGTATTTCGGAAAGTACTTCATTCAGGGTTGAAAGACAGGTACACCTGTACCGGTCTTCTAAAAATCCTGGCGCCATCACCGGGTAGGGCGGGCCTGCAGGATACGCTCTGGCGTCCGGGCACCAAAGCCGCAAGGACGTTCGTCCGTGTGTGAATTTTTTTTTTTTTTTAAGACGACAAAGGTGGCTCAGGAATCCGCGGTATGCTGTTCTTAAACGGAAGAAGTTTGTAGTTTGCTGATAGCTGGCATCTTGTTTTGCTTCTGTATTCTCTTTTTTTTTTTGTATTCTAGCTGGTGTTTAGCTTGTGATTGATGATGATTTTTACTTCTTTATGTGTTTTTTTCTTGGTTATTGATTTGTTCCACTGGGTTATTGATTTGTTCCGTTGGATTATTGATTTGTTGCTTGGGGTTATTGATTTGTTCCTTTGGGGTTATTGATTTGTTCCATTGGGTTAGTGATTTGTTCCGTTGGATTATTGATTTGTTGCTTGGGGTTATTGATTTGTTCCATTGGGCTATTGATTTGTTCCATTGTGCTATTGATTTATTCCACTGGGTTATTAATTTGTTCCGTTGGGTTATTGATTTGTGACGTTTGGGTTATTGATTTGTTCCGTTGGATTATTGATTTTTTACATTGGGTTATTGATTTGTTACATTTTGTGCGAGGTGAGCCACCGATTTAAAGACTTATAAACACCTGGCCAAGGAGTCTTAAGCAGAGATTTAAAAAAAAAAAATCAACAACACCTGGAGACGGATAGAAGAAACAGCCCAGGACAGAAATGAATGAAGTGCCCTTGTTGATGGCCTATGCCCCAGACTGGGGGAAGGAAGGAAGGAAGGAAGGAAGGAAGGAGTTAAACAAATGAGTCGGAAAAGGGAAGAATTTACTGAATTGTTTTTCTCTGTTATTTAGGAGACTATGCTAAGTTACATACCTTTGGTCGAAACAAAAAGCTTTCACTAAAGCTTCGAGCAACTGATTCATTCCTTCTCTGCAGTGACAGAATTGTTGTTACCAAATCCAGTTCCCGTAACGCCAGACCTGGATACAAAAGCACAAACGGTTATTTCTTAGAAAGGAATTGTAACATTCCGGGAAACATATAGATTTTAGACCAGGCGGTTAAGGTTTACGGATAAGAGAAAGAAAAGTGTTTAAAACAAGTAGGGGAGAGAGAGGGGGGAGAGTGGAGGGAGAGAGCGAGAGAGAGAGGGAGAAGAGAGATGGGGGGGAGAGATGGGGAGAGAGATGGGGGAGAGAGAGAGGAAGAGAGGAAGAGAGAGAGGGTGAGAGAGTGGGAGAGAGAGGGTGGGAGAGAGTGGGAGAGAGGGGGAGAGAGAGGAAGACAGAGAGGGGGAGAGAGAGGAAGAGAGAGAGGGGGAGAGAGGAAGAGAGAGAGGGGGGAGAGAGGGGGAGAGAGAGATGGGGGAGAGAGATAACCTAAGAAAAAATTCATTCTTGCGATGCTACAAATCACGGACTCGGAAGATGTGTAAAACTTATGAAAAATTAAAACTATTTACTCCAAATGTGAAAGAAACGACTCAAACTTGGCTTAATATGATATCATTTTGAGATTAAAATATGAAGGAAAGATCAGCTTTCAGGATAAAGTCTCTTTTATATTAATATTAAACATGAGAGTCTGGATACAACAGTTTTGGAAGGGTATATAATGGAAGATAAGAAAGAGAGGAAGACCAAGACGAAGATGACAAGACATTGCTGATGATTTGCGAATGTATGCATCAGCAGCAGGTCACCTTGCTTATAACCGGGAGGCTTTCAAAAGAGCTGTTAGGGAGGCAATGAAATCCTATTCGGAGGAATGTTATGGGAAATTAGTATGTTTGTATTCGGAAAAAATCCAATAAAATATTTCTAAAATGCCTACATTTTTTCTTTCGGGAGCTAATGGGGGAAAATACTATCAATGAAGTTTACTTTCCTGGTAGTATCCCATTACCAAGACACACAATTCTCGTACAGGGCCTGGAAGAGTCTTTTGAGCTCTTTCTGACTTTGCCTGCCTGCCTGTCTGCCTGCTCGCCCGTTTGCCTGTCTGTCCGACCGCCTGCCTGTCTGTTCGTCCATCCGTCTTTTGTCCGTCCATCCATCCATCCTTCCACCCACCCACCCACCCACCCACTATCCATCCATCCATCCATCCATCCATCCATCCATCCATCCATCCATCCATCCATCCATCCATCTGTCCTTCCGTCCGTCGGTCCGTCCTTCTGTCTGTCTTAACAAGCCTTGACACCTGCAGCTAGGGTAGTTTAAATTATGTTGTATTACCTCATGTGGGATGGTCAGAATCGAAATAGTCATTTGATTGGCCAGTCTCTAATCAGACACAACGAGTAGGGAAAATTTGCCGGGAAAGGCACGCATGGCCGCATTATTAGACTGGGAATTGAAGAATAAATATAGTAGACGAAACTGGAGAATTTCAACAGAAGTTAACTACATTGCGTTAGGAAAATAACTGTGCACTAACACAGTATCGATTCCTGTGTCGTAGTGATACCTTAATGACTGCGGCAGGTTGATGTGGCAAACATTGAGATATCGCTACGATAACGGAAATGATACTGGGTTAGTGCACAGTTACTTGTGGAACACCCTGTAGAATCTCAGTCAGATCGTCCGCTTAGTTCTCACCCGGCGGTGATACACGGGTATCTCAAAACACGTCGAGGTTTTCTGGTGAGAAAGTCCAACTCTGGCCTGGGTGGGCTACCACCTCTCACCCAGCGGGGATATACTGATATCCAAAACATGTCGAGGTCTTCCGGTGAGAAAGTCCAACTCTAGACTAAACTGGTGCAATGAAAACCACGGTATCACGCAATCCCACTTCTGAGACCCACCAAGAATACAGGCTCAAGCCCTGAGATACTCTGAACCTCTTGTGGTCCTCTCGGGGATCTCGTGTGGTCCTTTCGGGGACCACACGGGGGACCACGGAACTTAACGAGGACCACAGCAGTAAATTCAGTAGGATCACAGGGCGGTCTTGGTGGTAGAAGCGAACGAAGAAGAAGAAGAAGTCCGCTTATTATCGCCAAGGTGAGTTTTTCATTGTGTTATTGCTTTGATGTGAATCATTAGTTACAAGTAAGGGATTAACCTACAACCTGTTATGTTGATTAATGTACTCGGGTGCTTGTCAGGCCAAGTTTTAAATAAGCTTTATAATTCACACTTGATCGTTCTAGCCTTATCGGTTGTCTTTGTTATCACGAAGTGAGTGAATTGAAAGAAAAAATGATATTTTTTAAATAAGTATATGTATTCATAAAACAATTACATCAACTAAACATATAAAGATGCAAGAACAATAAATCAAATAAGAGCTTATGGAATATAAATCTACTTTTGAAATGCTGTACTATAATTCCACTTTGGAAAATAGAACACACATTTGCAATGGATAATATTACAGCAGTGACGGTGTCTAAATAGTGTAAAATTAAGAGAATAAATAGAACTTAATCCTTCTGATGATTAGCTGTGACTCCCATAAATCTAGGATTTCAATCTTCTGACGGTTAGCTGTGACTCTCATGAATCTAGGACTTCAGCCTTCTGATGATTAGCTGTAACTCCTATAAATCTAAGATTTCAACCTTCTGACGGTTAGCTGTGACTCCTCATAAATCTAGGACTTCAACCTTCTGACGGTTAACTGTGACTCCCATAAATCTAGGACTTCAACCTTCTGACGGTTAGCTGTGACTCCTCATAAATCTAGGACTTCAACCTTCTGACGGTTAGCTGTGACTCCCATAAATCTAGGACTTCAACCTTCTGACGGTTAGCTGTGACTCCCATAAATCTAGGACTTCAACCTTCTGACGGTTAGCTGTGACTCCTCATAAATATAGGACTTCAACCTTCTGACGGTTAGCTGTGACTCCCATAAATCTAGGACTTCAACCTTCTGACGGTTAGCTGTGACTCCCATAAATCTAGGACTTCAACCTTCTGACGGTTAGCTGTGACTCCTCATAAATCTAGGACTTCAACCTTCTGACGGTTAGCTGTGACTCCCATAAATCTAGGACTTCAACCTTCTGACGGTTAGCTGTGACTCCTCATAAATCTAGGACTTCAACCTTCTGACGGTTAGCTGTGACTCCTCATAAATCTAGGACCTCAACCTTCTGACGGTTAACTGTGACTCCCATAAATCTGTGAAAATGGTCGTCAGCCTGAATATACGTATTAGTAGAACCCTTTGTACCTGGTGAGAATCTAATCTCTCCTTATATTCTTCTTAAAAGTTGTCCGATAGATGGATACCTCTCTGGTGGATCTGAGGGGGTTATACTTTGGGTTTTTTTTTCGCTTTCAACAAGAAAGAAAGATTCTCCTGTCTCCAGGCCCTATTGTTGTACCCACGTTCTGTCCGCATCGTGTCAGATCCCTGGTGGTTTTGCTTAGCGATAAAAAGACACAGAGAGGGTGGTACTTCAGCAGCAACACATTTGAAATCAAGCTGGAAAGTTTAGCTTTGTCCGATATACAGGGTGTTAAAAAGTCATTTGTTTGTGTGTAAAGATTCAGGCAATCAATGGTTCTAAGGACTGTTATTGCCGGAGGTGGGGTGGAGGATACGCTCTCCACTCCAGTGGCGTGCGTCTCAAATAGCCTCTGACAGTCAAGTCCAGCTCCTGGCCTTCTCGTGGCAGAACTGTTTAAACTGACAGGAGAAGGGGCGAAGGCGAATATCTGGCGCCTGAAAACTAGATGCTTTGTGTAGATGAGAGTCATGTTTGGTAGCTCATCTACCGCTGCTGGCGAGATTCTTCAGCTGCCGTGCGTGAAGTCGGCTCCTCCCGGCCAATGAAGAAAGGTGCAAATGGGGTTGCCGTGCGGCACCAATGTGGAAATGGTGAAAGAAAGGAATAAGCGAAGTAAACAGTAATCAAATCACGGCACCTCTGGTCTGGGGGTCGGTCACGTCCTAAGTGCACTCATATCGGGCGAAATGCCTGAACCAGCTTAATCCAGAGGTTAAGACTCTGCTGGCGAGATTCTTCGGCTGCCACGCGTGGAGTGAAGCTCCTCCCGGCCAAAAACGAAAATGCGGAAAAGCAATCAGGGTTGCTGTGTGGCGTCGATGTAAAAAGGTGATGGAAAGGATAAAGTGAAGCTTAATTGGTATGTCCAGTAGTATCACGGCGAGAACTACCCATACCACGGCGCCTCTGCTCTAGAGGTCTGCCACGTCCGATTTACACCCATGCTGGTGAAATATACCTAAACCGGCTTACACCAGGGGTTAAACTTGATGGCCACGCATGTCACGGTACCTCTGCTCTAGAGGTCGGTCATGTCCTAAACACGCCCATACTGGGATAATATGCCTAAACCGGCTCAACCCAGGGGTGGAAGTCACTAGCGGCGAGGATTAGTCCTCCTGGACAAAAGCTCCTTCCTGTCACAACTAGGAAGGGCAGCGGCCACGACCACAAAATGCTGAAGTCGGAGACACTGGACCAGGACAGTCTAGATAGGCAATCACCCGGCGGGGATGTATGTGTATTCTAATCACGCTGAGGTTTTCCGGTGAGAAAGTCCAACGCCGGAATGGAGGAGCAACCACCTCTTACCCGACGGTAATACACGGGTATCTCAAAACACGTCGAGGTTTTCCGGTGAAAAAGTATAACTCTAGCCCGATGGATGGGCTACCATCTCTCACCCAGCGGGGATATACTCATATCCACAACACGCCGAGGTTTTCCGGTGAGAAAGTCCAACTCTAGATCAAACTGGTACAACGAAAACCACGGTGTCACGCAATCCCGTTTCTGAGACCTACCAAGAATACAGGCTCAAGCCGTGCGATACACTGAACCTCTTGTGGTCCTCTCGTGTGGTCCTTTTGTCTCTCTTCCTTTTGGGGACCACACGGGGGACCACAGGGGTAAATTCAGTAGGAGTACAGGGTGGTCTTGGTGGTAGAAGCGAACGACGACGACGACGAAGAAGAAGAAGAAGAAGGCAATCAATGACTGTGGGCGTAGGTGACGACTAAGCCTAGTGTGTAAAGGCCGGCGGGTGGTTTTTGTATAGGCAGATTACTCATCTCGGTCAACATTACGTTAAATTATGTGCACTCCATCGTTAGTACCCTGACTGAAACTGGCCATTGTAAAATTATGGTAGGCGATAAGATCACCTCTGATAAGAACAGTTTAGGGGCATCTGAAGTGAACTGGTCATCGAGAGTGGAATTTTTTTAGTTAAACTCTGCACAGGGGAAATTAGTTTCACGTACTCCTTACTTAGTCTCTCAGCGCCTAGATCTGTCTCTCACCGCCTAGATTTATTGCTCTGGTCATTTGAAGACCATAGTTGAGACTGTTTTTACGTTCAGTGTGTTAGCAACTTTGCCCAGCTCAAGTAGCGGAATTCAGTTCAGTGTCTTATTCTGTTTAAATGACATAGTTTGCTCACTTCAGAAGCGTGTTTGTGTTGTTGAGCATGTTTTTAGAGAAGGCGGTAAGTATACCAATAGAGTAAGGGAGCTCTTTGCTGTGGAATTTCCTGAGACAACAGTGCCCAGTATTAATGCAGTGCATAGTCTTATTGAGAAATTTTGGAGGACATGATCAGTGCTAGATGCACAACGTAGTGGAAGACCATCGAAAGTTGATGAAAAAAAAACTATTGGATATTTCAGCCTCTTTGAGTCGCAGTCCATCAAAATCATTAGGAAAACTGGCACAGGAGCGAGATATAAGCATTAGAGCTGCGCATACTGAAGTCCGAAAAAGTTTGAAATTATTCCCAAACAAAAATACAGCGGAGCAACAGTTGCAACCGTTGGATCACGAGAAACGACTCCGTTATTGCGAATGGTTTCAGCTCTTCATTCACGTGAAAGGTGTCCACATTCTTGACTTTAGCTTTTCCGCCGACGAAGCCTAGTTCAATCTTTCTGGCCATGCAGACTCACAAAACTCACGTCTGTGGTCGTCGAGCAATCCTAATGTTCTGCAAGAAACTCTTCTACATGATCAGAAAGTTGGAGTGCGGGTGGCAATATCCTGTCGGCGTATTGTTGGCCCCATATTCTTTGCAGAAACGGTGGATAGTAAACGACATGGTTTAATATCCCACGATTTTATTAGCATTTTGGATACTTTTTTTTTTCGTCTCGTGTGTGATCATGAATGATGAGGTAGGTGAAGGTCGGGTTTGTTTAAATAATTAAGGCCAGGAGAAAAAAAACAGTTCAAGGACCCGTAGTCCAGGCCAGAATGATCTTAATAAACTGACAGGACATTGGGCGAGATACAGGCCACAAAAGTGTAGCTTGTTTTTTCTTATACTTACAAACTGACAGGACATTGGGCGAGATACAGGCCACAAAAGTGTATCTTGTTTTTTTTTATACTTACAAACTTTGTATTTGTCAATCCTCGTCTCCTCAGAATTCTGTCAGTAATCTCATTTCTCTGACAAGGGAAAACGGTTGATCATTTTAAACATTTCTGGAAATGCAAGATGAACTGAACTTGCCTGAATACAAATTGTTGCTAGATGTTGTTAAAAAATAGAAGTCACTATATTTTACACTTGAAGTACCAAGAGAGCAGAAAAGTTGAAAATTTTCCATACATGAGTGAAGAAAAATTGGGTTAAGAAGATATTTTAAAATGATCATTTAATCTTTGTAGTGGCAGCTAATGCAAGCTGTTACACCAGCTGTTTGTGGCCATTTGAAAAATTCACAGGGGATGTATTAAATGAAACAGCTTGCCTGGCCGCCATGGATTCAGCATGAAAAGTCTTCCCTCAGTATTTGTAACAATCACAAGCTTCTACTGATGGGGTAAAGCAAATGCTTCGAGAACGTTTTGAATATGTTCATGACTGATTCAGGAATGTAGAAAAACAGTTCACATTTCGTTGCTTCAACTGTTCTGGGCCCAAGGGGAAAGAATCATATGTTTCAACTCAAACAAACAAAAAATGACATCATATGAACCAAGAAAGTATTTCACATGTTGTTGAAAAACTTGCTATACATAAAGTTACAGATGAGAGAGAAGAATGTGAAGATGAGGCAGCCACAGAAGAACTTGTGCAGAAATTAAATAAACAAAAATCCATTTGAGAGAGTATGATCATATCTAGATCACTTAAGTGAGACATGCGCCATAACATCAGCAACATTGTCTCCCTTTGATGGACAATACTCTCAACTAGAGGACCTTGATCCTACACAGCTTTTTTTTCCAGTGATAATGTGAGTCTGATGCAGGGAAAAAACCCAACAAATACCATGTCTTCAGTGAACTAATCTCTCATGGCGAAGGTAGGTTCTAAGGACTGTTATGGCAGTAGGCGGGGTAGAGGATATTCTCTCCACTCCAATTAAATGTCTCCAAGACGTGCGTCTCAAATAGCCTTTGGCAGTCCAACTCTAGCTCCTAGCCTTCTCGCGGCGGAACTGTTTAAAATAACAGGAGAAGGTGCGAAAGGCGAATATCTGGCGCCTGACAACCGGACGTTTCTGGTAGATGAGAGTTTTGGTTGGTAGCTCATCTAGGAGAAAGAAAACTGATTTAAAACCCGCTGCTGGCGAGATTTTCCAGCTGCCGTGCGTGGGGTGAAACTCCTGCCCCCCAATGAAGAAAAATGCGATTAGGGTTGCCTCGGCGCCGTCGTGGAAAAGGTGAAGGAAAGGATTAACTGAAGTAACCAGCAGTCTCGAGGTCAGGGCTACTCAAATAACGGCACACCTGCTCTAGAGGCCAGCCATGTCCTATATACACCCATACTGGGGCAATATGCCTAAACCGGCTTAACACAGGGGTTAAACTAAAACACTGCTGACGAGATTCTTCGGCTGCCCCGCGTGGGGTGAAACTCCTCCAGGCCAATGAAGAAAATGCGATTAGGGTTGCCATACCTCGCCGCTGTGAAAAAGGTGAAGGAAAGAAATAGATTTTAATCGATATGTCCAGTAGTCTCACAGCGAGAGCTACTCATACCATGCCACCTCTGCTCTAGAGGCCAGTCACGTCCTATACACACCCATACTGGTGAAATATACCTAAACTGGCTTAACCCAGGGGTGAAACTTGATGACAACTCATGTTCCAGTACCTCCGCTCTATAGGTCGGTCACGTCCTAAATAGCCCATACTGGAATAATACTCCTAAACCGCCTCAACCCAGGGGTGAAACTTACTAGTGGGGAGGATTCGTCCTCCTGGACAAAAGCCCCGTCCTGGTCACAACTAGGAAGGGTAGCGGCCACGACCACAAAACGCTGAAGTCAGAGACTTGGGCCAGTGCAGTCAGGATAAGCAACCGCCTCTCACTCGACGGGCATATATGCGTATCCTAATCACGCTGAGGTTTTTGGTGAAAATGTCCAACGCTATACTGGATGAGCTACCACCTCTCTCCCGGCGGGGATATACTCATATCCAAAACACGCCGAGGCTTTCCGGTGAGAAAGTCCAACTCTAGATTAAACTGGTGCAACGAAAACCACGGTGTCACGCAATCCCGCTTCTGCGACCCACCAAGAATACAGGCCCAAGCCCCACGATACTCTGAACCTCTTGTAGTCCTCTCGGGGATCTCTTGTGTCCTCTCGGGGACCACAAGAGGACCATATGACCTCTTGTGGTCCTATCAAGGACTACATGAGTAAATTCAGTAGGATCACGGGGCGGTCTTGGTGTTAGAAGCGAACGAAGAAGAAGAAGAAGAAAAAGAAGAAGAAGAAAAAAAATAATAATAATAATTGCGAAGGTCGAGGGTTCGAATTCACCCAGCTGTACAAATTGGTATCCGACTTTTTCTGGAGTTGGGGAAGGAAAGGCAGCCAGGCGTGATACTGACCATATCACCCTCTAGTGTGCTGACAGGTTAAGGAAAATATGGGCACTAACACCATATCCCCTACGTGCCTCTAAGTCATGACAGGGTCATGACAGACTAGTAAAACGGAATTTGAAGTTAACAAGGGCAAAACGAAAATAATTAAATTTCCAGTTACTCAAGAAGGAAAAATATACCTATAAGGAATAGCTGTTGAAGAAGTAAACCAGTCTACAAACTTCGGCAGCTGTATAGTCCACGATGGTGATACGAGAAAAGAAGCTAGAGCTAGATTTGCATAGGCAGCGTTGGCCTTTAGAAATCTTGAGAAAATATGGCAATCAAAATTTGTGAAAACATGGCAATCAAAATTTGTAAGTACGAAAACAAGATTAAGATTTGTCGACTCTGATGTAATATCTACTTTTATTTGTGCGAGCAAAAACACTGTATACGATGGAACAAATTCAAGACCAACGCGGAGATAAGGAAGATGAGCACACAATAACAGTGATTAAAAAAAAATTTAAAAGATGGACATATATCGGCCTCGTGATGAGAAGAAACTGTCAAAACAAGCTATCAAATGAGACACAACAGGACAAAGACAATTGTTTCATGAACCTGCGTATTTGTCACGTTAAAGATAAAAAGAGATAAAAGAGTGTTGTGTACTAGGAGGAATGCCACAAAGCTAAGTTTTTAATTTTTCTTTTTCTTCTTGTTATTTATGCGTTGTGTTATTTTTGTGTGTAATCTTTGGAAAAGGTTGACGGCGAAATATTGGATGTTGTTATGTTTTTTTCATTTATACATTCTCACCTTACTTCCATGGTTTCTACCATTTGTGCTTTTTCTCACTTTCCTCACTCTCTGTGTCGCTTTGTACAACTGAACTATACACCTCTATCTACCTTTATTTGTCACGTTAGCAGATAGATTTGTTTCCAGCACTGCACTATACTTTTTTTTATATGTATATTCGACCACCTGACACTTAAAAATTTAAATTCAGTACTTTTTCAGTACTGATGAGCGGCCAGGCGTGATACTGACCACATCAGACTTTCATGTGCCGAAGGTCATGGAAAATACGGGCCTAACACCCTATCCCCCAATATGCCTTAATGGCGTGGAAACGGGAATTTTACCTTTTTTTAAAAAAACTTTTTCAGTACTTTGACACTGTCTACATATTTTGAGTGTACATTACAATGTTATTCTGCATTGTTATTTTTTAATGGTTAAATCAGTTGGGCCCAGACTTTCCAAACTGTGGCGATTATTAACTTTTATACAAGTTTTCTTTAATTTTGTTGATTATGTCTTCACATACAACAAGCTATAGCAAAAAAATACACTGGGAAAACCCTGCCCTACCTCTCCGTTGGTACCCTCAGTAACAAGTCCAGCCTGGCTGATGGGATAGGCATCGCGATAGTGCCCATGGTGGTGGAGTCTGCTAAAGAAGCATTGTACACACCCCTATTTTTTTTAAGCACCATTCAGGAACTTAAAAAAAAAACCCAGCGGCCATAACTCACTCGCATAACCCACTATAACTATATGAGGAAGGAGATAAATTCACCGTCTGGATCAAGACAGGTGTGTCACATGATTAACATCTTTGTACCTGCTTGCCGTGAACTAAGAAAAATGGAGAACCGCTGGCTTGTGGCACGGTGACATCGTGTAGCATGGCCTTGTAAGTAACGGATATTTTTGTTATTATTATTATTATTATTATTAATGAATATGATTATGAAAATCTCTCTCTCTCTCTCTGAACCTTAAGTGCCCAGGTGAGCCCTCTATTGCTCAACATCCTTTCTGTTGTTTTTCTCCATGTCTCTTTTGGTCTACCCTTACTTCTGTTCCCCTGTGGTATCCATCTTAGTGCTATTTTTGGTAGTGAGTTATCAGTCATTCGGAGCACATGTCCCAACCATCCCCAGCGTCTTTTCTCAATAATTGTTGTCAGTGGGTTCATCTGTATCTCTGCCAACAAGATGTTATTTCTTATGGTGTTTGGCCAAAATATTTTTCTAATTCTTCGTAAACATTTCCCTTGCTTCCGTTTCTGTATATGAAAATATACAGTAAAGAAAATAGTGAGATCGAATAGCGACAGAGACAAGTAGTTCGAAAAAGGGAAGAGAAAGGTATAGAACTTCCATGACACTAGAACAAGACGGGGACAGAAGTAAACAGGGAAAACAGTGAATAGAAAAAGACGAGACTCAGTGACGCTGACATATAGGTAACACAAAGGAAGGACGCCAGAAAGTAGGATGGTCCAGTGATAACATAGCAGTGACTGGACATTAACACGAGTAAACAGAATAGAAAATACGAATAGAAAAGGCAGACACAATGAAAACCGAGGACACAATAAAACCTCCGATATGAAAGAGCAAGATAATGACTTAGGTAAATAACAATTGTATAGACGAAACTGACACAGACTGACACGCATTGTGACGCGATTGCACACGGTTTTTAAAACTCGGCTAGCTGACCAATTAAATATTTAGAGGCGTGGCCTATTGGACAATTGACTTGCGACATATAAGTCACGGGGCAGTTTGAATGACGGACAATCAGAACGTTCATGGGAACCAGTGGACATCTGAAGGGTGGAGCCAAAATACTTACTGGTTAATCCATCAAGCTGCACTTGAAGATAAAAAGGAGAGAGTAGAGACAGGAAGGAGAACGAGGAAGAAGAAGAGACAGAGGAGGGAGCCCGAAGACGGAAGAACAGACAGTAAGAACAAGGAAGAAGAAGCACCTGTAAGGAAGAAGAAGTAAGGGAGAGGAGAGACAGAGGACGGGGCCCGAAGACGAAAGAACAGGGACGGTCAGTGAACTGAGACCGGTCCAGACAAGAGAAGAAAAGAAGGACAGACAATCAGAGAAGAACAGCAGAAGGAGAACACACACCAGAGAAGACACGAGGGAGAAAGAAGACGTAGATAACGACAGTTGGAATAGATGGACAATTAGAGCAATAGATACTCAGGAAAAGCAGTCTTGCAGAAGTAGTTCTAGGACAGATTGAAGATGTGTTTCAAGTGATACAATGGATTATGAAGAACTGATACGTTTTGAACTTCGAGTACAGTGATTTAATTGTGTAGTTGATTGACCACGTGTTGCAGATCGAATATAGTACAGAGTTTAGAATTGTCCTCTTATCAAACGTGTAGAATATTGTGAAATAGAGGAACATTGAGAAATGCTGCATGTAGAATATGACAGTTTGATATTGATGTGCTTCAACGACGAAATTAACGAAGATTATGTCATATTGCATCTTAATACAAGTGATATTGTGAATTCTAAAGCTGAATATCTTATTTGTCAGAATTAAATGAATTCTGTAGAGAACATTACATCGGACTTTCTCTGATTTAGTGAAGTGTAATGTTTATGAAACTTAATCTAAAACAACAGAAATCTGGATGTGTGAGAAGATAAAGTCGGTATTAATCAAGAACATCTTCTTTGTTCAGAAATATATAATCCACACCTTTATAATGTTATAATAGCTCAGCACGTCTTGACTGAAGGCACAATAGCCATGTTAGTATACATCTTAAAAGAATCGTTGAGGGCGTCTTATAAAGCAGCTGTTTAAATTCTAGTAGAGGAAGTCTCGAAAAAGGGAGAGAAAGAGAGAAAGAAAAAAAAAGGGATGAATAGAAAGGGAAAGAGAAAGAAAGAAAGAGGGAACAAGAAAGGGAGAAAGAGAAATAGAGAGAGAAAAGAGAAATCGGCCTGAATGATTCAGTAGAAAGCGAAAATTATTTGAAGCTCACCTTTGGTACTCGCTGCAACACCCAGGTAAGTGGACGCGCACAGAAGACTGATCAAGAAGACTACCTCCATGTTTCCGTCACCTGTCACAATGTGACCACAGCACAGTTTACGCCAGACTTAAAGTACGGGTTACACAAGTTGAAATGTTCTTCTGTCGAACTAGCGAATTTCAGACCTTTTATGTGCAGCATTTTGTCACGCCACGTGATCTATGATATAATACACCCACATTGAAATGTGACATCAAAACATTTTTCTACGGTTCATACAAACAGGTGATTCTAGTTTTTATGGCTTAGATCCGTCCCCCTCGTGATTTTACGCATGGCTGAGAATGAGATCAACACGTTATAAGAAATACTGGGTTTCTTCGTCTCTTTCTTAATACACCTTTTGGTCTTGAGGAGACAAATAGCCGTCTTGATAGGGCTCGACGATGTGCTTCATATAAAGGGATATTTAATGCTTCTGTAATTTCCTCTCTCCATCTCCTGTGTGGGCGGCCTCTTCCTCTGTTAGCTACAAATCTCAGTGTGAATGTTGTCTGTGATATACTGTCTGGCGGTAACTGTGTAACATGGCCAAACCATTTGACTTGCAGTTTCTGGATATAGTGTAATACTGGTGTTGTTACTCCAACCTTTGCCCTAATGGTGTCATTTCTTATTTGGTCTCTTCTTGTCACATTTAGTATTCTCCTTAAACATCTAATTTCTGTCGTGATGAGTTTACTTTTGTGCTTGGCTGTTAGTGTTCATGTTTGACATTGATAGCTTAGATTTGGGAGGAAAATTGTGTTGTACAGTGCCCTTTTTGTTTCGTTTGTGATGTATTTGTTTTTCAGTAAAGGAGTCATTTGTCCAATGACCTGATTTGCTTTATTGCATCTATTCTCACTCTCAGCGTCAGTTGTCCCTAAGGATGATACTATGCTACCTAGATATTTGAAATGTTTCACTTGTTTCAAGGGCTGGTTGTCTAGGAAGATCTGTGGTTTCTTCTCTCGCTATGGTCATGACTTCTTTTCTTTTTTCTCCAGAAAAATGGAATAATGGAGTTTCCATTCCTTTGTTTTAGTCAGACCCCATGCAGGATTACACCTTTAATCTGATACAAAAAATTATCCTATAACCGCCTACCATAATTATCATAATGGAGCAGGGTAAACTTTCTGACAAAAATAGCAAAGCAGATTAAACAGTAAAATACGTGTTTCATACAAGGGGTAGATCTTACAGTGAAACAAGATAGACAGAAAAATACGTGTTTCATACAAGTGCTAGATCTTATGGTGAAACAGGATAGACAGAAAAATACGTGTTTCATACAAGTGCTAGATCTTATGGTGAAACAGGATAGACAGAAAAATACGTGTTTCATGCAAGTGCTAGATCTTATGGTGAAACAGGATAGACAGAAAAATACGTGTTTCATACAAGTGCTAGATTTTATGGTGAAACAGGATAGACAGAATAATACGTGTTTCATACAAGTGCTAGATTTTATGGTGAAACAGGATTCTTCTTGTTGTTGTTGTTGTTATTGTTATTATTATTGTTATTGTTATTATTTGCCACATAGAGTTGGTTGTTATGTTTCTTGTGTGATCCTTGGTGTTTCACTGCATATGCTTCTTTCTTTTCATGCCACTTCTCAGTCCACTTATTTTTTCTCTTGTCCTTCCTCTCTCCTTTTTTTCCATGAATTTTCCAGCCCTTATAAACTTGTCCAACTTCTGTTCTCTCATGACGTCTCCAAGAAAATTTGATTATCTACTGTTTTTTTTTCCTTGTCATTTTAACTAATTCTCGTTGTTCTGGAAAATTCTTTCGGGAGCTATTCTGTCTGTCTAGGGTATTTGTTGCATCTTTCTCCAGATATTGCTTCCAACTTCTTTGTCATCTTTTTGTTATTTGTTCAAGTTTCACAGCCACAAAGCAATACTGGTTCTATACAGTACTGAAAGACTCATTTCCTGAAGCAAAATCTGTGCTGAAAGTATACAATGTCGTAATTTCGAAAGGATTTTACCTCCTGTAATCCGGACTATAAATATAGACTCTGGGGCTAGAACCTTGATACAAAGAAGAAGAAGAAGAAGAAAAAGAAGAAGAAGAAGATCCTGCAAGGACTCTTGGTACAGTCCAGCACACCCTCACACCAATACAACAGTGTGCTGCTGTGTGTGTGGACACAGCGACTTTGTACAGACAAGCACGTAAACCACACATTTGTGCTTACATTTCCATGCCGCCATTCACGACCACACAGTAACTGTGTACAACCGTACACACCGACTGCTTGAGGAAGTGTATGTCCACCCAGGAAATGTGTACGTCACTCACACAATAAAACTGGAGAGGTAAATAATATACAGTGCAAAATCTGATAGGGACGGGTTTGTATGTAAGAAGGGGGACGGGACGGGAAGAGAGAGAGAGAGGAAAAAAGAGCAAGATAGAGAAAGAGATAAAAAAGAGAAACCAAGAGAAAGACGAAGAGACAGAGAGATAGAAAGAAAGAGAATGAAAGAGAAGGAAAAAGAGAGAAAGAGGGGGCGGGAAAAGAGAGAGAAAAGCGGGGAGAGAAAAGACAAAAAGAAAGAGAGAAAAGAGAGAGAAAGAGAGAAAAGAGAAAGAAAGAGGGAGAGGGAGAAAAAGAGAGAAAAAGAAAGAGAGAGAAAGAGAAAGCCAGAAAGGGAGAAAGAGTGAGAGGAAAGAAAAAGAGAGAAAGAAAGAAAAAAAAAAGATAGAGAACGAGAAAGAGAGAGAGAGAAACCTTTTAAATCAAAACTCTTAAATTGCAGGAAAGACTACATAGGACCTAGCAGCAAAGGCTCAAGACCGACTCAGATTGATTCTTCTTCTTCTTCTTTCTTCTTCTTCGTTCACTTCTACCACCAAAAACCGCACTGTGAACCTACTGAATTCATGCCTGTGGTCCTCGTTAGGTCCCGTGGTCCCCTGTGTGGTCCAAAATAGACCACACGAGATCCACGAAAGGACCACAAGAGATTCAGAGTGTCACAGTGCTTTAGCCTGTATTCTTGGTGGGTCTCGGAAGCGGGATTGCGTGACACCGTGGTTTTCATTGCACCAGTTTAGTCTAGGGTTGGACTTTCTCACCGGAAGACCTCGACGTGTTTAGGATATCAGTGCATCCCCGCTGGGTGAGAGGCGGTAGCCCACCCAGGCCAGAGTTGGACTTCTCACCGGAAAACCTCGACGTGTTTTGAGATACCCGTGTATCACCGCCGGGTGAGAGGTGGTTGCCCATCCAGTCCAGGGTTGGACTTTCTCACCGGAAAACCTCAGCGTGATTAGGATACGCAAACATCCCCGCCGGGTGAGAGGTGGTTGCCTATCTAGACTTCCATGGTCCAGTGTCTCCGACTTCAGCATTTTGCGGTCGTGGCCGCTACCCTTCCTAGTTGTGACCAGGATGGAGCTTTTGTCCAGGAGGACGAATCCTCGCCACTAGTGACTTCTATCCCTGGGTTGAGCCGGTTTAGGCATTATCCCAGTATGGGCGTGTTTGGGACGGGACCGATCTCTAGAGCAGAGGTACTGTGACATGCATAGCCTTCAAGATTCACCCCTGGTATGAGCTGGTTTAGGCAAAATTCACCAGTATGGGTGTTTATCAGGCGTTACCGACCTCTAGAGCGGAGGTGGCATGACATGTCTAGCCATCAAGTTCCACCCCTGGTGTGTGCCGGTTTAGGCATATTTCACCAGTGTAGGTGTATTTCGGACGTGGGCGGCCTCTTGAGCAGAGGTGCCGTGGTATAGCTCTCGTAGCGATACTACTGGACATACCAGTTAAACTTCACTTTCCACCACCTTTTCCCATCGGCTCTGCACAGCAACCTTTATTTCTTTTCCGCATTTACTTCCTTAATCGGGAGGAGCTTCACTCCACGCACGGTATATGAAGAGTCTCGCCAGCAGTGAGACAAGCCGGTTCATGCATTTCACCCGACATGACTGCACTCAGGACGTGGCCGACCTCCAGACCAGAGGTGCCATGATTTGACTGTTTGCTGCGTTTTATCCTTTCTACCACCTTTTCCGCAGTGATGCTGCGCGGCAACCTCATTTGTACCTTTCTTCATTGGCCGGGAAGAGCACCGCTCCACGCACGGCAGCTGAAAAATCTCGCCAACAGCGGGGCTTTGAACTAATAAAAGCGCTCTTTCCTCGAGGGTCGGAGCTTGGTAAGCATGTATTAGCTCTAGAATTGCCACAGTTATCCAAGTAGGATCGTGTCATCTAAGGAACCTCGACTGATTTAATGAGCCATTCGCGGTTTCACCGTGAGACAGTGTGAACTTAGACATGCATGGCTTAATCTTTGAGACAAGCATATGACTACTGGCAGGATCAACCAGATAGCTTTCTTCACCGAACCTTTGTCGGATATCTGCCGACAGACCGACGCGGGGCAAGGGAGACAGCGCTCTGCTCAGAGCGGATCCCTTTCGACCCCGGCGGCGTTTCATTTCCTTTAACCGGCGGGGGCGGCTCTCTCTGCTCTAACGAGCGGAGAAGAAAGCCTGGCCACCCACAAACAACACACGTTACATACTGCAGACCCGATACTCTGTGCGAGAGATGGGCCAATTTCGAGACCATCGGTCGACAAAACCGTACTACATCGTTATCACGAACCTGGCTGGCTAGCCGTTTACATGCTTCGCTCGACGGACAAACCACTTGCTTCTGCATCGAAACACCTTAACTCTCGCCGTCCGGGAAGGGAGCGAAAGCCTGTCTCCCCACGCACGGAACTCGAGAGCGCTTTTTCGCCAAAAGAACGGTCGGCCTGCGCAACAGCAACCGCCCGCGCTGTGCAGTTCGGCGCAGCTCTGCGCGGCTGACACTCAGATTGATATTTGTGGCCATCGCTTTATTCATTTGAGGGTGTGACGAATATGACGATACTGTGGCTGCAAATGTTACATTTTATCCAGTAATCGATCAGATGAATAAATCAGATTGATATTTTGCTGTGTAGTATTTGTGTATCGATTGTACTGATATTCATAACTAGAGAGATTTTTAACAAACGAAATCTGAATTTTCGTATTCTGAAAGATATTCACTGGCAGAAATTCGAATTTTTTAACAGAAATACCGAGTTATTTTTTTAAATGCTGCAAATTTGCAAGAGTTTGGTATTGGTGTTTTTTTTTTTTTAAACAGTGCCATGGAATAGATGGGCTCACTTGGGCAAGAGCGGAAAAAAAGGCAAAGGACAGGCTTTTGTGGAAAACCCTTGCGGAAGCCCCATGTCCCTTGGGCACTTAAGGTTCAGAGAGAGAGAGAGAGAGAGAGAGAGAGAGAGAGAGCGAGAGAGAGGGAATTAATATGTCATTATAATATGTTATAATTATAATATGTTATTTTCTTACATCTTACGTTCTTCCCGTGCCGCTAAACGTCACATAGGGCCCGCATGGTAGCTTGCTGAGATTTCCTGTCTTCGGCGAGCTTTTCAACCTCATCAAGGGTTGTTATCCCGCTAAACCGGGCTCTCTTAACAATGTCCTCTTTAGTTTCACGTGGTCGATCTCTTTTTCTTCAGCCCTTTGTGTTCCACTCGATGGTTTGTTTTGGGATTCTCTGGTTGTTTCTTCTCAGCACATTACCTACATACGCTCGTATGTCTATCTTCTTTTTTTTCTGATCACGTATGAGACAGGTTGTTGTTTGCTCATCTGTCTCATCTCTGCGTTGATCTTGAATTCGTTCCACTTTATACCGAGTATTTTCCTGAGGCATTTGTTTTCAAGAGAGTCTAATTTCTATATAATATGTTATAATTATAATATGTGATTGGAATTCTCGGGGAAATTAGAAAACGAGGAAGGTCTAGACTTACTTGGAGAAGAGAAATTGTGACAGTGCTCAGAGACAAGGGATACACGTGGAAAGAAGCAGAGAATAATTCCAAGAACAGGGATGACTGGAGGCATAGGGCTTTATCCATCCATGGCCTATGCTCTCAAGGGAGTGAAAGGCCATGATGATGATGATGATGATGCACTTAATACAACTGCTTCAACAACCGTCCGCAGAGACTGCATTTGTGTTACATAATGTAAAGGTGGTTAATGCTAATTTCAGTCTTTTCGTATACAGACAGGTCCCCTAGTTACGCATGAGTTCAGTTCTTAAATCTGTTCGTAAATCGATTTTGTATGTAGGTCGTAACAGTTAGGTAATGTTCCTATCTAACGTCAGTTATGTAGTATATAGTACCTCATTTTATATATTTCGTTATATATAGTACCTTATTTTATTATAATTATAGTGTATTGCACCTTTCTCTGCACAGAAATATTAAAGAAATCGACTAACCGCTGTAGACGCGAAATGTGTTTTATGCGTGCCTCGAAGTAGAGCCCTGTTCTTACTACAGACCATTGTACTGTACGTAGTTAGAATTTTAAAAATATAGTAGACTTTACGGGAGATCGTTAGTAAATACGGGTTGTACGTGAATCGTACCTTCGGTATGGTGACGACACAGTACTGATAGCTGAGAACTAACAAAACCTGCAAAATCTCCTGGATAAAGTCACAAACGAAAGTGAACAGAAAGGCCTTACTTTGAACATCAAAAAGACAGAGACATGGTTATATATAAGAAACAGAATCCGCCAACATGCAGTATAAAATTAAACGGAACTATTCTAAAGCAGGTGCAGAAATTCAAATACCTTGGAGCAATAATAACTTCAGATGGGAAATGCAGAACAGAAATTAGGAACAGAATAGGCCAAGCAAAGACTGCATTTCAGAGAATGAGAAACATATTAGCCAACACATCTTTATAAATGAATGTTAGAAAACGAGTCCTAAAATGCTATATTGAACCTATCTTGTTATATGTAAGTGAATAGGGAAGTCTGCACAAAAATCATTGGAAGCAGCAGAAATGTGGTTTATTAGAAGAATGTTGCGAATCCCCTGGACAGCAAAAATAACTAATGAAGAATGTATGAGAAGAGCTGGAGAGACAAAAAAAACCTTGTCAAAAAGATAAGAGAGAGACAATGTACTTTCATAGGACATGCAATGAGAAGAGGGGGCATTGAAAATATTATAACAACAGGAAAAATAGAGGGAAGAAGATCAAGAGGAAGACCAAGAGAAATGATACTGGACAGTCTGACGGGATGGTGTGAGAGGAGATCACCAACTGAGCTGATGGCCTGCATGAAGTATCGTGTACTCTAGAGATGCATAAATAGCCAACGCCAGTCGGCACGACACCTGATGATGATGATGACGATGACGTGAACAGGACATTCGTAACACGGGGACTGCCTGTACAGAGTTTTAGCGAGCTCATACAAAATTTTCTGCTTGTATAGGAACCTGCTCAAGGCGAGAAAGAAAAATACAAAGTATTCACTGAAAATCTGGTATTCGGTATATCTCCACTTTGTGAGGATGTTATCTGCATCGGTGTTATCAGTCAAATCAGTGTTTTTTAAAATCATTTTCTTATCTGACCAACTGACTGTGGCCTTCACAGTAAGTTGAAGTGCTTCTGATAACAACATTATGTCATCCACAAAGCGAGATGGGAACAGAGGTTAGATAACATGTCAGATGACAATATGATGTCACACGTTTTTCTGTAACAATACATCAAGGATATCTCGCATCAAAAATCAAGTTTTTGTCACAAATGGTGTAAAAGTATTTCGTATTGTCATATTTTATGCACTAATATTATGTAAAGATATCACACGAAAAATGTGACAATAGAATGGGGCAAATTGGAACACAAGGCGGCTTGATTCATATTCATGTGACATGTCATTTCCAGAACGTTGTCCCTCTCACAGTCTCCCTGGATGTAATACGGTCTTGCGCAAGTTGACTGGCGTCTTGCAGTGACACATTCAGACTTTCCGTGATGTCCTGAGACCATCTGCCGCGAGGTCGTCCCTTTTCTCTTTTTTGCCGGGCACTATGCCTTCTACTATCAACCTCTCCAAGCTCGGGCACTATGCCTTCTACTATCAACCTCTCCAAGCTCGGGCACTATGACTTCTACTATCAACCTCTCCAAGCTCAGGCACTATGTCTTCTATTATCAACCTCTCCAAGATCGGGCACTATGCTTTCTACTATCAACCTCTCCAAGCTCAGGCATTATGACTTCTACTATCAACCTCTCCAAGCTCGGGCATTATGTCTTCTATTATCAACCTCTCCAAGCTCAGGCACTATGACTTCTACTATCAACCTCTCCAAGCTCAGGCACTATGACTTCTACTATCAACCTCTCCAAGCTCAGGCACTATGTCTTCTTCTATCAACCTCTCCAAGCTCAGGCAGTATGTCTTCTACTATCAACCTCTCCAAGCTCAGGCACTATGCCTTCTACTATCAACCTCTCCAAGCACAGGCAGTATGTCTTCTACTATCAACCTCTCCAAGCTCGGGCACTATGCCTTCTACTATCAACCTCTCCAAACTCGGGCACTATGTCTTCTACTATCAACCTCTTCAAGCTCAGGCACTATGCCTTCTACTATCAACCTCTCCAAGCTCGGGCACTATGCCTTCTACTATCAACCTCTCCAAGCTCGGGCACTATGTCTTCTACTATCAACCTCTCCAAGCTCAGGCAGTATGTCTTCTACTATCAACCTCTCCAAGCTGTTATGTCTCTTGATGTGGCCGAAGTATCTCAGCTTTCTAATTTGTATGGTGTTAACGAGCCAGTTTTCTACGACACCTAATCGCATCTGTATCTCTTTGTTTGATTTTCGTTCTATCCATGTTATTCTAAGTGCCCTTCTGTAACATTTCGTTTCAAATGCTGTTATCCTCCTTTCTGGTGATTTGTTAAGTTTCACGTCTGTATGTTGCTGCTAGGAATATGTAAGCTATTGTGAACATAACTTTGTTTTCTTGTTGCTACATTGCCATATACTATTCTTCTTCTTCTTCCTTCTTCTTCTTCTTCTGCGTTAGAGGTTGTTGGTCACTTCAGATCCTGATCCCTGTCGACATAGCAAAGCTAGCAGTCCTCTCCAGATCCTGATAGGAGCCCCAAAGCTTTTGCCTCAAGCTCTTCATTTGTGCTAGTTTCTGTGAGGCAAATGCAGTTCTTCTTTTGATTTCCACTGTACAGTCGCCATTGGTGGGGATGATTGAACCTAGATATTCAAATCTAATCTATTCAGGCTAATCACATATATTGTGATCTAGTGATAGAGCAGGCTAATCACATACATTGTGATCTAATGATAGAGCAAGCTAATCACATACATTGTGATCTAGTGATAGAGCAGGCCAATCACATACATTGTGATCTAGTGATAGAGCAGGCTAATCACATACATTGTGATTTAGCGATAGAGCACGCCAATCACATACATTGTGATCTAGTGATAGAGCAGGCTAATCACATACATTCTGATCTGTCAATTTATAGTACAATGTGATTCGGGAGACATCACAAAGATATCAAATTCGCTATTTAAAAAAAATATATCTCACACATCAGTCATGTTTGCATGGGAGCAGTGATGACTGTGTTAAAGTGGAAAAAAACACAGAGAAAACACAGCTGATCATGACCTTGTAGCTCCACATTGTGGGGTCTCCCAGCCAGATCAGCCTGACTAGCAGGGCAGGGATCATTACGATCCCCATGGCGATGGAGCCTGCCAAGAAGCATTACACTTCCCCCCCCCGGGCTTTTAAAGCTCTAGTCTACACAAGATAAAAGATGCGTACACAGTCCGATGCATGTGCCAAAATGGCCTCCAGATTCCTGAACACATTCTCCAGACTTGCACCATAAACAGAGACCTCAGAGCCCAGGTATGGCCCCCAACGAGAATCATCATCATGATCATCATCATGATCATCATCATCATCATGTGCCGTGCCGACTAACGTTGGCTATTATGCTTCTCCGGAGTACACGATCTTTCACACAGGCTTTTAGCTCAGTTGGTGATCTCTCACACCATCTGGTCAGACTTTCCAGCATAATTTCTCTTGGGTCTTCCTTCTCCTGGCTCTTCTTCTCTCTATTTTTCCTGTTACAACATTTTCAATGTCCCCTCTTCTCATTGCATGTCCTTTGAAAGTACATTGTCTCTCTCTCTCTCTCTCTTATTTTTTGACAAGATGTTTTTGTCTCTCCAGTTCTAGTCTCTCTCTCTCTCTTATTTTTTGACAAGATGTTTTTGTCTCTCCAGTTCTTCTCTAGGGGTCCTAAGAAGAACTGCTGACAGCAGGATTCGTGGAGGCAGCCCAACTCCCTGTTTAGAAAGATGAGAATGCGAAGAAGAAAAAGAAGAAGAAGAAGCTCCAGTATAGACCTGAAAGTCACTGCAACACCCCCATTCACCCCCCATCACCCCACCCCCCAGTTTCCCACTTCGTCACGATGTTTTTAACTTCATCATCTCCACCACCACAGCTACAGGAAACATCCTGCAGGCAATTCCTGGCCGACAGAACAGACAAAAAAAAAAAAAAAAGAGAATATTCCATGGAATTATACAGTGTCTAGACCAGGGTTTCTCAGGCAGGGTACCGCGACATCTGCATGGGTTCCACCAGGGATCTCCATTGTCCAAGACAGGTTGCTTACAGGTCATTTTTCTCAAGTCAGTTCTCCACACACACACCAACACACACATAAACACTAACACACAACACACGCCAACACACACCACCACACATAAACACTAACACACAACACACAGCAACACACAGAAACACACACAGAAACACACACATAAACACTAACACACACCAACATACACATAAACACTAACACACAACATACACATAAACACTAACACACAACACACACAAACACACACATAAACACTAACACACAACACACACACATAAACACTAACACACAACACACACAAACACACACATAAACACTAACACACAACACACACAAACACACACATAAACACTAACACACAACACACACAAACACACACATAAACACTAACACACAACACACACAAACACACACATAAACACTAACACACAACACACACAAACACACATATAAACACTAACACACAACACACACAAACACACACATAAACACTAACACACACCAACACACACATAAACACTAACACACAACACACACCAACACACATACAAACACATACAAACACAAACCTACTCTTGCAGGCGCCATATACCGCAAGCCATACCTGAGTAACATGTATTTTGTGTAGTATACAATTATTGTCTTCATGGACACAACGAAAAAAGCACAAATATATCCACACCATACGAAGTTAATATTGAAGAAGTAAAGAGGATTAAAGAGAGAAAACTTCAATATTTTGGACATCATGATAATTTAGAGAAGACGGTCTTGGAATGGTACATAGTGTGAGAAAAAAAAACAAAAACAGAGAGGAATATCAAGGCTGCAAGACATCGTTGATGATCTGCAAATGGACGCATCAGCAGCAGGGCATCTTGCTTACAACAGAGAGACCTACAGGAGAGCTGTTAGGGAGGCAAAGTTGACGGACAATTATTATTTGACTCTTCGATGGGCGGTCTCTCTAAACTACAAGGAAAAAAAATTCTGCCTACACTAATGACTTTATTAGAATTGATATATTTTATAGCGTGTGTGTGTGTGTGGGGGGGGGGTGTCGATTATGGTGATAGCATCTAGGAGAGGTGAGGGCGCTGTAGCGGTGGCAACTAGGAAAAGGGATATCATGATAGCAGTAACAGCTAGGAGAGGGGGAGTGCACGATAGCGATGACAGCTAAGAGGGGGAGGGGCGGTAATGGATAGGAGGGGGCAGGAGCTGTAACAGCTAGGAGGGAGAGTGTGCGATAGGGGTGACAGCTATGAGGGGGTAGGCACGTAGGAGGGGGCGGTAACATCTTGGAGGGGCGGTAACAGCTGTGACAGCTAAGAGGGGAAGGGTGCTATAGCAATGACAGCTAAGAGGGAGAGGGTTCGATAGCAGTGACAGGTAGGGGGAGGGTGCTATAGCAATGACAGCTAAGAGGGGGAGGTTGCGATAGCAGTAACAGGTAGAGTGGAGGTGCGATAGCAGTAACAGGTAGAGTGGGGGTGCGATAGCAGTAACAGGTAGAGTGGAGGTGCGATAGCAGTAACAGGTAGAGTGGGGGTGCGATAGCAGTAACAGATAGAGTGGAGGTGCGATAGCAGTGACAGGTAGAGTGGAGGTGCGATAGCAGTGACAGGTAGAGTGGGGGTGCGATAGCGGTGACAGGTAGAGTGGAGCTGCGATAGCAGTAACAGGTAGAGTGGAGGTGCGATAGCAGTAACAGGTAGAGTGGAGGTGCGATAGCAGTGACAGGTAGAGTGGAGGTGCATAGCAGTAACAGGTAGAGTGAAGGTGCGATAGCAGTAACAGGTAGAGTGGAGGTGCGATAGCAGTAACAGGTAGAGTGGAGGTGCGATAGCAGTAACAGGTAGAGTGGGGGTGCGATAGCAGTAACAGGTAGAGTCGAGGTGCGATAGCGGTGACAGGTAGAGTGGAGGTGCGATAGCGGTGACAGGTATAGTGGAGGTGCGATAGCGGTGACAGGTAGAGTGGGGTTGCGATAGCGGTGACAGCTGGGGCGGGTGTGTGAGGGACATTTGAAGCTAAAAATGGGAGACGGTAAATATTTTAACGCAGGGGTTCCGCGGGGATTATATACATTATATATTTCAGGGGTTCCGCGGGGATTATATACAACATATATTTCAGGGGTTCCACGCGGATTATATACAGTATGCATATCAGGGGTTCCGTGGGGATTATATACATTATATATTTCAGGGGTTCCACGCGGATTATATACAGTATGCATATCAGGGGTTCCGCGGGGATTATATACAGTATATATTTCATGGGTTCCGCGGGGATTATATACAGTATATATTCCAGGGGTTCCGCGAGAAACAAAATGCTGGTATGAACTGGCACGCAAATGGTCAAGACAGTTGGACACAAAATAGGACTCCACATACAAACACACATAAACAGTATGCACTCGCCGCACGCTATAACCCGTTAGAACACACTATGTACTCACATAAGGCGCACACGTAATCGAGGTCATACGCTTACACGCCTGCTCACTCATTACATTATAATGTGGGCATACAACATACAGAAACATATAAGCGCGCATATACACATTTGAAACATCGGAGATATATACTGTTTAAAAAAAAAAAAGAAACGCAACAAATATGATGTTGCGATTTAAACTGAAGTTTGCTGATCAGACAAGGCCAAATTGCCTGAAATGTTCACTTGGACATCAGCTTCACGTGCTGACCTGAACTGTACTCAACAGATGATTCATGAGCACAGAAAAGCGACACTAGTCAACACAGCATTTTTGACAATAACTCATGACAGGTTCACGAGAATCCCGTGAGACTTACTGAACACAAAACTCACTCATCATGTTATTGAATGCCTATAAAAGATCGACGCTCCTCGAATCAATTCATTTGAAAATTCAATGCGCAAGTATGGCTCATCTCACTACAGAACAGCGACTCATCATTATTGGACGTTTACAGACTGTCAGTCACAAAGTGTAGTGGCCAGACAATTTAATGTGGTTTAGAAGCACTAGTAGTCGCCTTTGGAGATGATTTCAAGAAACTGGCTCAGTTGCAGACCAGCCGCGCAGTGGAAGACCCATAGTCACAACTCCTGCCGAAGACCGCTTCATACAGCTGCGTCACCTCAGGAATCGATTTGCATCTGAGTCCTCAACAGTCCGGTCAATGACAGCAGCTCGTCGAATTTCATATCACACGGCCAGGAACCGGCTGCACGAGGCTAGTCTTTGGGCTAGAAGACCCTACAGAGGTCCTGTTCTTATGGACTGGCATCGCCAAAACCGACTCAGGTGGGCGAACCAGCATCGTCAATGGACCATTGCGAATGATTGAAGAAGGGTTTGGTTTAGCGATGAATCATTTTTTCTGCTCCAGCGACACAATAGACTGAGAGGAATTTACCGCAGAGTCCACGAGCGCTTCGCCCAGAACTGCGTGGAAGAGGCTCCTCCACATGGTGGTGGAGGAGTACTGGTATGGGGGACGATCAAGTTCATGGGAAGGAGTGACCTGGTGCAAACTGAAGGACGGCTGAATGCCCAACGACACGTCGATGAAATTCTTCGTCTTCACGTCCTTCCACTTTTGGCTGAACCAGGGTCGATTTTTCAGCAGGATAACGCTCGACCTTATGTAGCACAACTCACCACCCAGTTCATCACTGACAACAACATCCAGACCATTCCGTGACCATCCGTGTCATCATACATGAACCCAGTAGAACACTTATGACTCAACAGACAAGTCCGCCAGCGAGAAGTGGTGCCAACCAATCTCCAACAGTTGTCTCTTGCACTGCGGGAAGAGTGGGCAGCCATCTCACAACAACAGACCCAACGGCTAATCAGATCCATGTCAAGGAGATGTCGTTCTCTGATACAGGCCAGAGGAGGCCATACACCTTACTGAAACAGAGGCCTCAGTCGCAAAGAATAAAAGTCCAAACCAAATTTAATGAACATCATTTCATTGTTAAAGTCTTAAAGTTTCTTCATGCCGATATTGAAACATTAATTCCTTAAAATAAAGTTTTGATATAAGTTTGAAATTTGGCGTCCATTACGACTACAGTAGTGTTGCGTTTTTGTTGTTGAACACTACATGTAGAAAGGCATTGGTTGGACTGTCACATTTGAAAAAAGAAAATATAGATGCTCCCTCCCCCTAATTTACATATGGCATGTGTTCTACGCGATCACTGTTCCAGGTCAGTTGTCCATGTCATAACGCTATTTTCATACAAGATGTGTCCCACGGCATTTGCGCGCTGTGTGGGTGCGAAGTATTGTTACCGCGCTGGTGCACTGGTTATTACACCCGTCTTCTGATCAGAAGGTCACCGTTTCAATTTCACATCGGGGCGGCACCGGGGTCAACCTAGCCTCCAAAAATAATGGGCACCTGGGGTTTCCCTAGGGAAGTAAAGACAGCAAGGACGGGTGCTAGCATCCCTACCTCAAATGCTGGAGTGGCCTTGAAGATGGTAATACTGTTACGAATGCTGAAGCCGTGTTTGCTAAGTGTTTCTGGATGAGTTATTCACTGTCTCCAGCCATCCTTCACTTCCAGGCTCTTTCAAACCTAAAGGTGGCAACACACTGATACAGAAGTCAAGACAGCCCTGCGTATCACGTTGACGTGAGATTTTTATTGATGAATGAGATGGAAATGAAGTGATGATGACGATATTCTGACTTCCGGCAGGTTTGCCCTGCCACATGGTGAGTCCATTCAAACTCCCACAACTCCAGTAACAGTTATAAGACATCCATTTTCTCGACAGAAACATCACAAAAAGCCAACCTCTCAGGCAAACATCCAAAAGTAGACTGACTGCCCACTCAAGAGTCTCTCACACAATTCTCTGTCACGGGTTTCTCAGACCACGTGACCTTCTAGAAGGATCTTGAAGTTTAAAAAGAATCATAACAATTGCCCTTTCTGTTTAAAAAACATCAGTTATCTCCCGTGTACTACTATATGAGACAAAAGGTGAAAAGAAGTTTTGTCCCTTCCCCGGTACTTTACTTCTTCCTTAGCCCCAAGTCCACTCCCCCGCCCCCCAACACCATGACTTTTTGCACGTGCAGTCTGTGATTGGCCCCGATGCAGCGAGCAAGATTGACCCACGTGATCATGTCCAGCCGCGGCGCGAACAATCATCACCACATTAAATCCTGGCCTATAATCACCTGTCTAAATAAACAGCCCGTCGAGTGTCATTGTTAAAGAGGGCGATTAATTTAGCCCGACACCGCAACCTGTCTAATGAGTGCTGGAGAGCAACAGTTACAGACAGCGGGGAAATGGCGGATTAATACGGCCCCCGGTAATTGCCCTCGCCGGCACGTCCTTATCTGCAACAATAAAATCACACTGGCGAGCGAAACCCGTGCAAATAAGTGTCTGGAACAATAGCCTGCCCCCCCTTGGGAGCTGTAGAGCGTGCTAGAAATGAATAAATATAAGCTTTGCCAGCGTCCGCGTCGTTTACTGCGCCACCGAGTGGCACTATTTTCAAATAGAGAACTCTGTTGATTAGAGTGTCAGTGTTCCGTAATTAAGTAGCACGGTCCAGAAAGCTGTCGGAGCACGCTGTGACTTTCCGCTTAAAAAAAAAAATCCGTCCGTGAGATTTCTGTCTGTCCGGTTATTTGTGCAAGATACTCCCACATTAACCTACGTCGGGGGTAGTTAAGGCGAAGAGTATTGTTTCAATAGGCGAAGTTCTCTCTAGAGGAATATGTAAGTCTGTGGAGAGATGTCAGAAGAGTATAATATGGCGAGGATCTAGTCCATGTGTCAATTAACACCTCGATGCTGCCGATAACATGTTCAGTGATCTATCTATCTATCTATCTATCTATCTATCTATCTATCTATCTATCTATCTATCTATCTATCTATCTATCTATCTATCTATCTATCTATCTATCTATCTATCTATCTATCTATCTATCTATCTATCTATCTATCTATCTATCTATCTATCTATGTTTATGTGTTTATCTTTCTGCCTGCTTGTTTAAATGTCTGTCTAATTGTGTCAGCCTCTGTCTTTATGTCTGCTTCTCTCCTCTCTGGACCTTAAGTGCCTAGGGCACACGGGGCTTCCGCAAGGGTTTTCCGCAAACGCCTGTCCTTTGCCTTTTTTCAAAGCTTGCCCAGGTGAGCACTCTATTGCACAACATCCTCTCTGTTCTTCTCCATGTCTCTTTTGGTCTACCACAGGGCAGAATATAAGACGGCCCTGCGTGCCCAATTCTTTCCCCTTTAAAAATAAAGATCATTCATTCATTCATTCATACCCTTACTTTCTGTCTGCCTACCTAGTTAAACTTTCTTTCTGTGCTTTTGTTTATGTATACATTAAGTACTTTTCTGTATGTATGGATCCATCCATCCATCCATCCATCCATCCACAAAGAAAAAAATGACACCATAAAATTAACCTTAAAATAATGACATATTGTTCATTTCTATACTTTTCAGTTTTCGAAGTTTTTGAAACGTCTCTATACGGTCACCAATCAACTTCTTTCCCCCTCATGACTTATTTCTGCTCGTCAATAACCGCTCTACCTGCTAATAATAACCTGACAGCCCCTTTAACCCCACCCACTTACAGCGCTGCCCATCATTTGGCCACACCCCATTATCGTGAAATCTCATTGTCAAAAGACTCCCAATTGGTTAGTTTTCCGTGACTCTCCCACTCTTTGGCGTGACGTAACTTATCGTGTCAAAGGTGAGGAAACGAGAACCATATTGGAAGTGGAGGCGACCCGGGGGTTTTTATTGCAGCGGGCAAAGTGGTGGCAGCAGGCGCAGGGATTCTGGTGAGTTTAGTGAGTGGTATTACGGGAACAAAGATGACAACACCGGAACGAGGATGTAGATGCCAGGGCAATGGAACAAGGTCTGGTTAATACCTTAGTTTACCTCATCGTGGTACCATTGAGGAGTTTCATTTTAGCTTATAAGATAGAGATAAAACATGTCTGTAGAGACTGCTGGGGGTTCACTGTGGAACTTCAAATCCATCAAGCCACTATGAAGTACTTTCCATCAAACCGCTATAAAGCACTTTCCATCAATCCGCTATAAAGCACTTTCATCGAGCCACTATAAAGCACTTTCCAGCAAGCCACTATAAAGCACTGTCCATCAAGCCACTAGCAAACAGTTTTCATTAAGCCACTATAAAGCACTGTCCATCGGATCTGATGATGATATATTCAAATTCATCATGGACTCGGCTCTCATGTGTTTACAGTTCAAGAGAGACCTTCTTCTTCTTCCTCCTCTTCTTCTTCTTCTTCTTCTTCTTCAGTCTCCTTGGAGCTGCGAGCTGGTGTTCTTTGCAACCGATGCGGTAAAGATGTTGAGGTTTAAGCATCGTGTCGGATTAGGAGCGGGTCATGGCAGCTATTTCTTCAGTTCCTGAATGAAGCTAAAAATCAAGGGGGTATGCAGTACTTCTTTAGCAGGCTCCACTACTGTGGGGACTATGGCGATCCTTACCCAGTTAGCCAGGCTAGGCCTGACACTGGTGGTAACAACGGAGAGTTGGGACAGGGTCTTGGTCAGCTATCTGGTTCGCCAACCATGATCCCAGCATGTTGGCTTTGGGTCGCTGATTGCTAAAACGGACAGCGTCTCCATGCCCTCCCGCCCCCCCCCCCCCCCCGCAAGAAGTGGAGGACGAAGATTATATCAAAGTGCAATGTCATCGCCAGCTCTCTTTGCATTATTATTATTATTATTATTATTATTATTTCACAGCTGCAGTTTTGTTTTTTGGCCCAGGGAGTAAAGATGACCGATTTTAGCTGAAGTGGCGACCGAGGACAGACAGATCAGACTATAATATTGAAGGATTAACATCTCACAGGTTTCACAAAACATTACCACTTCACAAGTCCGATGAAAATGTCCTCTACATTATTTATTTAATTCTGACAAATAAGTTCAAGATGTATTGTCGACTATGTCACTTGGACTGAAACACTTAATCATTTGTTCACAATATCAAACTCTATCATATTCTATATGCAGCATTTCTCACTTTCTCAAATTCACAATATTCTACAATTGATACGAGAACATTTCCTATCTCAGTATTATATCACATCTGCAACACGTGGTCAACTAGTTTCTCGTCTAAAATCTCTGTACTCAAAGTTTCAAAAGTGTCAATTCTTCTTAATCACTTGAAAACCATCTTCCGTCTAACACTACTTCTGATTTTATATCGTCTCGTCCTCTTTCTTTCTTGTCTGTCTTCTGATTTCTTCTGACGGTCTTCCTCTACTGTCTCTCAATCGCAGTGTACTAACGAGCAAAGTCTACTTGCCTCTTCTCTGGACTTCTGTTCTTATCTCTCATCTGATGGCTTCTCGGCTGTTCTGGTCGGACCTTCTTTCTTCACTCTTGACTGTCCACGTGCACTGACCATCCTTCTTGCAGTTCTGGTCAGTTGCTACTTGCCGGACCGACGGTGTTCTGACGATCTTCCTCCTCTGTCTCCACTCTCTTCTACTTCCGTACTTCTTGGTTGTCTGATTATCTGTTCTTCTGTCATCGGGCTCCGTCCTCTGTCTTCTCTCTCCTCTATTTCCGTACTTCATGGTCCTCTCTTGTCTCTCCACTCGCCTTTTTATCTTCAAGTCCAGCTTGACGGATTAACCAATACGTATTTTGGCTCCACCCTTCAGATGTCCACTGGTTTCCATGAGCGTTCTGATTGCCCTTCATTCAAACTGTCCTGTGACTTATCTCTTGTAAGTCAGTTTCCAATAGGCCACGCCTCTAAATTTGTAATTGGTCAGCGGACCGAGTTGGTCACTCCTTTATTTAAACCGTGTGCAATAGCGTCCTAACACTCATAGGTATCAAAGTGTCAGATCCGTCTATACAAGTGTCATTGACTTAAGTAAATCTTTCTCTTTCATGCTGGAGGTTTTATTGTGTCCTCGCTTTTCATTGTGTCTGCCTTTTCTATTCGTCTTTTCTATTTTGTTTACACGTGTCAACGTCCAATCACCGCTTTGTTACCAATGGACCATCGTACTTTCTGGCGTCCTTCTTTTGTGGTACCTATATCTCAGCGTCACTGAGTCACGTCTTTTTCTATTTCCACTGTTTACTTTTGTTCCGTGTCTTGTTCTAGTGTCATGGAAGTTTTATACCCTTCTTTTTCTTTCCTACCTACTTTTCTCTGTCGCTATTCGATGTTACTATCATATTCATTAATAATAATAAAAAGAACAACTATAATCATTACTTACAAGGCCATGGTACAAGACCTGGACAAGACATTGGTCACACCTTGTGTTTGGGCAGCTAGTAAGTGACTGGTGGGCTTCTTCAGGCACACCATTTGTAGGGTGGGTGGGTGGGGGTATTACTGACGTATATATTCATGGTGAGGGTCAGTCAGTAATTTACATGTCCCTTGCGGAACTTTGCCTCCCTAACAACTTTCTTGTAGGCCACTCGGTTGTAAGCAAGATGCCCTTCTGCTGATGCGTCAATTCGCAGATTATCAACGATGTCTTGCAGCCATCTTCACCTTGGTGTTCCTCTCTTTCTTTTTCCCATTATGTACCCTTCCAAGACAGTCTTCTCTAGATTATCATGACGTTTAATGTGTCCAAAATATTTAAAGTTTTCTCTGTTTAATCCTCTTTACTAGCCTTCTAGCCTTCTTCAATATTAAGTTCTTGTAGTATGGATATTATATATATATATATATATATATATATATATATATTGGTGTCCATGATATTTGAAGACCTCTTCTGTAGCATTTACATCCAATGTGTTTACAGCTGTTATGTTAAGAGTCCAGGCCTCACAGGCATATGTTGCGATGGCAAAGATGCATGTCCTTATAAATTTTATTTTTGTAGTTCTGTCCACACCTTCTTTAATTGTCTTATTTTTTGTAGAGCGATAGATGTCCTCCTTTTAATTTCCTCATTGTATCTAGTGAGGGACTCTGCTTATATCGTGTCTTTCTGAATCTGCGTTAGGTATACAAGGAAAATCGCTGTGATCCACTTTCCATCCGACACGATGGCTGAGCGTCAACATCACCTCGTTGCGTTGGTGGCAAAGGAAGAACGGCTTCTGGCTTTCAGCTCTTTTGGGAGTCCAGAACAAGAACGTGAACTCTTGGATGTTCTTACCAGCAGTTTTAGGCAGCAATGCCGTGATTGTCTTCTCTTGAAGAGAAGGTAGTTCTTTCTTTGGAGGAAAGAAAACGAAAGGGTGCTTCATCATCATCATCATCATCATCTTTGCTTACCTTACCGTGAGATAAAGAGTTCTTTAATCTCTCCTCACAAAAAGGAAAAAAAAAAGATATGAGAACCATGTTACGCATATAATCCACAATCATCACAGAGGCCATATAACATAAGCCAATCGAGTACACGAAGATATCCGAAAGTTATCTGGTGCAAGAGATATCCAACAGTGAGCTTTCAGACATCATAAAGTGCGCTGATGTTGTCATTCGGATAACGTGACCTGATGCACTAGCGCAGGGTAGTTTGATTTGGCGGAGTAACACATCTGAAAGTAGTGAGCTGGTTACAGCCGAGCTTGACAAACTGAGCTGGCGGAGTTATACATCACAAAGATAGGCCGTTGGAAATGCAATTAAAAAAAAAAACACACAGAAGCTGATATCAGCGTAGTAGCAGCAGTAACAACAACAGCAGCAACAGCAATTACAGAGTTACCTTATAGTGTGATGGGAACAACGATCTAGATTCTTTTTCAAAGGCCTCAAGTCACCCTAGCTGGAAAAATAGTTCCTGGAATTTGTGATAGGGAAGAGAGTTCTGACGGGCATTTTGCTTATGAGAATGAGTTTTCTATAGGTTGAATGCTATAATACAAAACCATCTTAACTTGTTGAAGTCGAAGACATTGGACCAGCTCAGCCATGAATTGGCAGCCTCTTCCTATCCCATCCCTCTTCCTAAAAGATGGCTTATTTGAGATTCTGATTAAGTCTTGAAGAAAAAGGAAAAGGGGGGGGGGTGTCTGACAGCCCCACATTGCAGGCTTTTTGATGCAACTAAGACCAGCATGTTGTACAACCCGTCCTGAATCTGTGAACACATCATCGAGTCTGGCGCTCTGAATCTTCGTCATACAGGAGACAGTATCGAGGATTTGAGTTAAGAGTTATAGAGTCAGGATTAGGGATAGGGTTAGAGTTAGGATTAGGGTTAAAGATAACGTTATAGAGTTAGGATTAGGGTTAGAAAGATTAGGGTTTGGGTTGGACTTAAAATTATGGTTAGAGTTAAGGGTTAGGGTTGGAGTTAGGACCAAGGTAACGTAAGATAATGTTATAGAGTTAGGATTAGAATTAGAGTTAAAGATTAGGGTTAGGGTTAGAATTAAAGTTAGGGTTAGAGTTAAGATTAGGGTTAGAGTTAGGGTTAGGGTTAGAGAGAGTTAGAATTATGATTAGAGTTAAATTTAGGATTAGAGCATTGGAAATGACCGAATGAACAGAGAAAAGCAGTTACTCGGCCTGTAAGCACTGTGTTGTATATTCACTTCATTCGCTCTCTAGTTGGTAAGACAAGCTAATCGAGTACACGAAGATATCCGAAAGTTATCTGGTGCAAGAGACATCCAACAACCGCTGCTGCCTCAAGTAAGATGGAGTGAACAAATTAAAGGGAAAGAAAGTCTCCAATTTTTTTTAAAAAAGTTGCCTATTTGATTGTTTACTTTAAAATACGTTTTAATAAACATAAGTAGCTGTTCTTCGTTATGTCACTCTTTCTGTGCGGTATTTATGTCATCCCTTCGTTATGTCACTCTTTCAGTTCGGTATTTATGTCATCCTTCGTTATGTCACTCTTTCAGTTCGGTATTTATGTCGTCCATTCGTTATGTTACTCTTTCAGTTCGGTATTTATGTCATCCTTTCGTTATGTCACTCTTTCAGTTCGGTATTTATGTTATCCCTTCGTTATGTCACTCTTTCAGTTCGGTATTTATGTCATCGCTTCGTTATGTCACTCTTTCAGTTCGGTATTTATGTCATCCCTTCGTTATGTCACTCTTTCAGTTCGGTATTTATGTCATCCCTTCGTTATGTCACTCTTTCAGTTCGGTATTTATGTCATCCCTTCGTTATGTCACTCTTTCAGTTCGGTATTTATGTCATCCTTCGTTATGTCACTCTTTCAGTTCGGTATTTATGTCATCCCTTCGTTATGTCACTCTTTCAGTTCGGTATTTATGTCATTCCTTCGTTATGTCACTCTTTCAGTTCGGTATTTATGTCACCGCTTCGTTATGTCACTCTTTCAGTTCGGTATTTATGTCATCGCTTCGTTATGTCACTCTTTCAGTTCGGTATTTATGTCATCGTTTCGTTATGTCACTCTTTCAGTTCGGTATTTATGTCACCGCTTCGTTATGTCACTCTTTCAGTTCGGTATTTATGTCACCGCTTCGTTATGTCACTCTTTCAGTTCGGTATTTATGTCACCGCTTCGTTATGTCACTCTTTCAGACACGCTAGCAATCACCTTTGTTCACTAACATAATAATAATAATAGCAATAACAATAATACTAATAATAACAATGATGATCTTCTTCTTCTTCTTCAGCTTTTCGAGCCATCAAGGCTCACTGTTGCAAACAAAAGTCTCCTCCATTCCTCTCTATTCCTAATCTTCTCTCTCAAGTTGGTGACATCAATTTCTATTTTCTTGTACGTTGTCTTTCCATCTCTGTCTTGATATTGTTTCCCTTATCTCTTGTGCATACATACTTTTCGTTTGTCTGTTCTCTTCCATTCTTTTTACATGCCCCAGCCAGCGTAGTCTGTTCAGTTTCAAGATATTTATAATTCGTTGGGATTTAAATAAGCTGTTCAGTTCAGTGTTCTTTCTAGCTCTCCATTCTCCACTGTTGGCATACTTTATGTGCCCGAAAGTTCTTCTTAAGATCTTGTTCTCAAAGATCTGCAGTTGTTGTTCATCTTTCTTTGTTGTACTCCACGTTTCTGATCTATGACAGCTGGTCTTATTATAGTTTTGTGGATTGTTATTTTGGTGTTTGGGGACAGGATTTGGGATTTTAACAGGTGTTGCAGGGCGAAGTGTATTTTATTCCCGAGAATGTAGAATGCAAAATTGTTTCCTGACAAAATGACCAGAGCATTCCTCAGCAAACGAAGAAATAAACTTGACTTAAATGTAGATTTAAAAGTGGAACACAACAGGCCGAAGAAAAAGAGGCAGACCACGTGAAACTCTGAAGAGGACATTATTAAGAGAGGCCAAATTAACAGGCATAAAATCCTTTGATGAGGTTGAAAGACTCGCCGAAGACAGAAAAAATTGGCGAACTACTTTGCGAGCCCTATGTGACGTTTATCGGCACGGGAAGGATATAAGATATAAGAAGAAATGTAGACTCCCTTTTCGGGCTAATCTAGAAAGAACTTAAAACCATGTTCTCTCTTTTCTTTTTTTTTTTTTTTGATGACGGTTCCATAAAAAGTCTAGCTACCTTGTTGGTCTTGACATGTACCACCAAGGTGGCACAAGTGGCCTAAACGTTTGCTTCGTGGGTCCACTTTGGGACATCAAGCAAACAAACTACTTCCTCGCACACGCTACCCGACGTTAGGTTTTGCGCCTAAAGATCTCCGCGGTCGTCATTGTCAAGGATCTAAGTTGAAGGAAATTCCTGCAACAAGAATATTATTTCTTGAAGATGTGACAGGTCACACCCCCGTAACAGAAACTCCGCCTCCGCCATAAAAAACTGGCTGAAGACGTCGAATTAAAAAGTGAAACTTTAACACGCCTTCTCCTGTAAGCAGTATTTTACTGCAGCACTTTGGAACTATAGAATAGCTGCTGTAAATCTTCCAACGCTCTCTTAATTGCACTCTTTCGATGGGACACAGCTAATCAAGATCACCTTCGTCCATCTATTGATGTTAACCCCCCCCCCCCCCCCAACAAAAAAAACAACACATTTTCGTTCTTTGTTGTCCTCTTTCTTTTTTTTCCCCCAAAAAGATAAAGGTAGTCTTGTTTTACCATAGAGGTATATAGGGATATGATCTTATCTTATATCCTTCCCGTGGCGTTAAACGTCACATAGGGCTCACAAAGTAGTTCGCCAATTTTTCCTGTCTTCGACGAGTCTTTCAACCTCATCACAGGATTTTATGCCTGTTAATTTGGCCTGTCTTAACAATGTCCTCTTCAGAGTTTCGCGCGGTCTGCCTCTTTTTCTTTGGCCGGTTGTGTTCCACTTGATAGCTTGTTTTGGGATTTTCTGATCATTTCTTCTCATCAAGTGACCAACATATGTTCATCTCCTTTTCCTGATCACCCATGAGACTGGTTGTTGTTCAATCATCTGTCTTATCTCTGCATTGTTCTTGAATTCGTTCCATTTGATGCCGAATATTTTCCTTAGGCATTTGTTTTCAAAAGAGTCTAATTTCTTGTCTATTTCTTTAGTTGTTTTCCAGCTTTCGCATGCATAAATGAGGGTGGATATTACATTTGAATTGAATAGTCTTAACTTGGTTTTTGTGCTTATAACTTTTGAATTCAATATGTTCTCAAGATTCTTGAAGATCGATGTTGCTTTTGCAATTCTGATCCTAACTTCCTTTCTAGTGTCACCATCCTGGTCTATCTAGCTGCCAAGGTATGGAAATTGATTGACTTTAGGGATATGGTGTTGACAGCTAATATTGTCCTTTAGGGTACTGTGGTCACATTAGGTTTGACTACCTTTCCTTCTCTATTTCTAAAGGGAGCTATGTGCTATGTTCATTTTTACAGCATGGGGGGTAGGGGTGGGGTGAGGGTTTTTTTTGGGGTGGGGTGGGGAAAGACGCTGTCCGATTTGTCAATCAGCAACTTACAGCTGACAAACCAGAATCAGGACTAGCGATTCATAGCTGATCAAGATCCATGGCCCATCTCCCCGTTGGTACCTCCCCCCCCCCCCCCCAAAAAAAAAAGTAATAGACTTAGCCTGGCTAAGGGTACAGGGATGGCCATAGTTCCCAGGGTGCTGGAGTCTGTTAAAGAAGTATTGCAAGACACCCACCCCCCGTTTTTTAGCTCCATTCAGGGATTGAAAAAATTATCAGACATAGACCCGCTCCAAATCCGATACTGTGTCTCAACATTTTTATCGCATCAGCTGCAGAGAACATCAAGTTCCATGAAGAAGAAGAAGAAGAAGAAGAAGAAGGGCAGCTGGATAACTGGGGCCCTTCCAGCCGGATTCAAACTACCGAACTGTTTCATTCCAGACGCGTGCACTAAAATCTCCGCTACTCTGTCGCACCTCTCTGTTCTACTGAATTAGTCTCTCCAGCATGGCTTCCCACTACCTTTCAATACATCAGTAAAATCTTTCTTTTATTTCCATGATTACTTTCCTTATTAACTTCAATTGCCACAACATCTTAATTATAACTACTTATCTAGTTTTTCGCTTAAGACAAATGCCAGTTTAATTGACCTTGTGCATTTTTCTGTAGATCTATGCTTTCTCTTCCATTTTGTCTACGCAATTACGCTAGAGAAGTGTGTGGAGTGTACATAATAAAACTTTCACAGCTATTAAAATACTTATGCTGTCTGTTTTGGAAGTAAGGATTTTTCTCATTCATTTAAAGTGTATTTCATTATCCTCGTTTCATTGCTTTCGATTTTACATTTTCCGTTGCAGACTTATGTAATTCTTGTAGATTTCTCGGTGTTTATTTATATGATGACGGAGTTTTATTTTCTTTTGTGTTGTAACCGTCACTTGCGTCTTCGTAAATTTTGTTATAGGATTCCTTTTTATCTGTCATAAAATTGTCCGCTGCCAGCCCATATGTCGATTAGACAGATGTTATTTTTTTTTTTTTCAAATGATTCTTGCTTGGCATTTTTTTAATAAACTTCACGTTCTCCTCTGCTGTTTGTCTGTAAATGATGTCTAAATCTTCGTAGTCTCCTCTGTTGTTTATCTGCAAATTATGTCTAAATCTTGATAGTCTTCTCTGCTGTTTGTCTCCAACTGATGTCTAAATCTTGATAGTCTTCTCTGCTGTGTGTCTCCAACTGATGTCTAAATCTTGATAGTCTTCTCTGCTGTTTGTCCTCAACTGATGTCTAAATCTTGATAGTCTTCTATGCTGTTCGCCTGCAAATTAAGTTCCTTATTTAATTTCTCAAAGGAATTCATTCATACTGGCATCTTCGGAAAGATTTCGCGTTATCTTTTTATCATGTCCAGAACAGTGTACTTCTGTAGTTCTTTCAGTGGGTAAGACAAAATATATCAATGATCAAGCAGTCTCTGAGGCTTATGTAGAAGGGTCGACTCTGTCTGCCGTCACTCTGCAGTCGATTCAGCTATGGAGATCATTCCTTGCCGCTGTGTGGTAAGAGAAACAAATCTCTGATTCAGCTATGGAGATCATTCCTTGCCGCTGTGTGGTAAGAGAAACAAATCTCTGATTTAGCTATGGAGATCATTCCTTGCCGCTGTGTGGTAAGAGAAACAAATCTCTGATTTAGCTATGGAGATCATTCCTTGCCGCTGTGTGGTAAGAGAAACAAATCTCTTCTTTAAAAAAAAAAATCTAAATATCTGCCTGCACTGCGAGGCACACTGCAGTTCTGGCAGAAACAACTGTCTTTGGATAAAGAGAAAAAAAAACAACAACAGATTACCACGCGCGATTCAGTTCAATAAATAAATACAGGAGTTCGATGGAGTTAACAGTTTTACACATAGTTCAAAGAAAAGTTATAAGACACGTTCCTGACAGACTGTTACTAAAGTAAAGCCTTTTTTTTTTCTCTATATCCTACTTTTGTTTACTTGTTTCTGCATTGGCCTTATCTTGACACTGTGCGTAGACTGTTCTTCGCCCACAGTAAAATGCTGACGACAGTACACAAACTGCTTCTTTAGTATGAGTGGATTGTAGTCTCTAAATATATATAGTACCGCAAGAAGGTTTACTACACGTTGATCTGTGCAGCGAGACCTTGCCATTGCATCAGATTCAGAAGCTATGTCATCATCATCATCAGGTGCCGTGCCGACTGGCGTTGGCTATTATGCTTCTCCAGAGTACCCGATCCTTCATGCAGTACATCAGCTCAGATGGTGGTCTCCTCTCACACCATCCCATCAGACTGTCCAGTACCATTTCTCTCGGTCTTCCCCCATCTCTTCTTCCCTCTATTTTTCCTGATACAATATTTTCAATACCCCTTCTTCTCATTGCATGTCCTATGACAGTACATTGCCTCTCTCTCTTATTTATTTGACAAGATTTTGTCTCTCCAGTTCTTCTCATACATTCGTCACTAGTACTCTTTGCCGCCCCTCTCAACATTCTTTTGATAAACCACATCTCTATTGCTTTCAATGATCTTTGTGCAAATCTGCTATGTGGCAGCTGCAGAAAGTCTAAAAGGAGACTGAAGATTTTCTTCCCGTTGAATACTTAACTTTTCCTTGCTATGAGACAAAGGCTTCTTAGACAAAAAGGTCATTTCGAAAACATACTTCTATGCTCGTAAAATAATACACAGCTGTCAGTGCTTTTATTAAGTTTTCTTTAAGTTATTTTACACTGAAAGCAGACCACCAGGGTAATGAAGTTCATGTTTAAAGTAAATACAACTGGGATGCAAAAATCAATGTGGGTTTAGCAGTTTTGTCTCCACTTTGCTTTAAAATAGAATAAAACAAAACAAAATAGCGGGTTATAATATGTGAATTTAACAAACAAAAAAAAAACACAATTATAGTTTTAACTTTTACTTATATTTTACATGGAAATGCAACATACGTGGCAGCCTCTTTCTCTTGAATCCACTTGTCACTTTAGTTCTCAAGTCTCGATAAATTTTCCTATGTGTTATTAGGTCTCTAATCTCAATACGTTTTCCTATGTGTTACTAGTCTCTAATCTATTTTCCTATGTGTTACTAGTCTCCAATCTATTTTCCTATGTGTTACTAGTCTCCAGTCTATTTTCCAATGTGTTACTAGTCTGTAATCTATTTTCCTATGCGTTACTAGTCTCTAATCTCATACATTTTCCTGTGTGTTACTAGTCTCTAATCTATTTTCCTGTGTATTACTAGTCTCTAATCTATTTTCCTGTGTGTTACTAGTCTCCATTCTCGATACCTTTTCCTATGTGTGACTAATCTCTAATCTCGATACATTTTCCTATGTGTTACTAGTCTCTAATCTATTTTCCTTTGTGCCACTAGTCTCTTCAATCTATTTTACTGTGTGTTACTAGTCTCTAATCTACTTTCCTGTGTGTTACTAGTTTCTAATCTATTTTCTTATGTGTTTATAGTCTTCAATCTATTTTCTTTTGTGTTACTAGTCTCTAATTTATTTACTCATGTATTACTAATTTCCATTCTATTTTCCTAAGCGTTACTAGTGTCTAACCTCGATACTTTTTCCTATGTGTTACTAGTCTCTAATCTATTTTCCTATGTGTTACTAGTCTCCAATCTATTTTCCTAAGTGTTACAAGTCTCTCATCTATTTTCCTATGTGTTACTAGTCTCCAATCTATTTTCTAATGCGTTAATCTCTAATCTATTTTCCTATGTATTACTAGTCTTCAATCTATTTTCCTATGTGCTACTAGTCCTCAATCTATTTTCCTATGTGCTACTAGTCCTCAATCTATTTTCCTATGTGCTACTAGTCCTCAATCTATTTTCCTATGTGCTACTAGTCTCCAATCTATTTTCCTATGTGCTACTAGTCCTCAATCTATTTTCCTGCGTGTTACTAGTCTGTAGAGTCCGTCATTACAAAAAATCAAGAATTCTCGTGTATTAACGATTCATCGATGTTTTGATGAATTTTTTCTAACTTATTCTTCTTTGTAAACCTCACTAGCCAACATCAATCATCACTCGAATCGGCAACACACTGATCCCCTGAAACATCGTGCCATCATCCATGAAAGTCAGTTGGAGCTACATCAGTTGGAATAAAAGCAATAACAGCTATGTAGCTTGAACTGCACGAGTTGATAGGTTGCCGTTTTCACTTGAGTTGATAGGTTGCCGTTTTCACTTGAGTTGGTAAGTTGCCGTTTTCACTTGAGTTGATAGGTTGCCGTTTTCACTTGAGTTGGTAAGTTGCCGTTTTCACTTAAGTTGGTAAGTTGCCGTTTTCACTTAAGTTGGTAAGTTGCCGTTTTCACTTGAGTTGGTAAGTTGCCGTTTTCACTTGAGTTGGCAAGTTGCCGTTTTCACTTGAGTTGATAGGTTGCCGTTTGAAACATACTTTCAGAACAAAAACAACAAAAAATATTATATTCTTTAGTACATGTCATAATACAGGTTTGCAGATGTAATCAGTTACATCTGAATACCTTATTTGCTGTTAATACTGGGTTTCTGAGTTTACCTTGCAAAATATGCGTAATAAATTGTCTTAAGATAGGAGATTTCTCTTTCATAAACTGTTAAGTAGGGTTGCTCTTTTCTCTATCTGTAAGTTTTATTTTCTTTGTTGAAGATATATATCAATATTCTTTCGCCATAATCAAGTTTTATCTTCTTGTTTTGATTTTAATTTCAGCTTGAACGTTAATTTCCTGCGCGTAATAGCCTGAGGCGGTAATTTATACTTTCTAATGACAGAATGCATGCCTTAATCGCTCTCAGTGTCAGTTCGGTATACTTTATATGGCTAGGAATTCCTCCAGTACAGTTATTGTAAAACTTGTGCAGCGATCAGGGGGGAGAATTCATATTAGTCTAATCTAATCTAATCTACGATCTGGTATTAATATACGTGCATAAGGAAGGAGCTTTAAAATGCGCAAAATTAGCTGTAATAATTCTTTTATCAAGTCCTTTATTGCTCTTTTGAGGACATTTACACATTTTATTCCTCCTTCGCCAAGTTGTAGTAGCTTAGGGCAATGCTCGAGCCACTCATTAAAAAGAAAACAAAAAAACTGATAAGAAAAACATGATTTTTTTTTTCATATCCCTGTTTCTGTCAACGCTTGATTTGCATCCTAAATCTCACCAAAATCTCTTCACAAAACGTCAGGAAATAGCAGATGAAGCACTTTACACATTGTAGAAAGTAATACAACAAATGACCGGGGACTATTTTTGTTTGTTATTTCACGTCTAAAATGCACTTGTCTATGACATGTTATTTTTTTCGAAAGTTAGTCGTGCAACTGTTTGCTCATTACTATACTACGAGGAAGACTAGTTGTTACTTATCTGATAAATCCGTAAAAATATCACTACGCCTCTAGAATTGTATGTATTAATCTGCAACAGAATAAAGAAGCAATCAGATACAAGAAGCTAATATAACAAATTTAAGCGCTGAAGTCTCTCAGATATTCTCTCAATAAATGTACTGCCATAAGGCGCAACGTGTCTTCGTTCCGATGAACTTCTTCAAGCCATCTGCTGTGTCCGCGAAAGAAAGTAATTTTGCAGCAACTTTCGCATTGTGAGAAAAAGTTGGAAGAAAGAAGTTCCACATAATCAATAAAATGTTCTTTAACTGCACTTCCTTACATCGCTGAGACTGAGTTTTTTATATCTGTAAGCCCCTTTTTGAACCCTCATATTTTGTAGATTTAATTTTACACCTTCTTAAGTCTGTCATCTCGTAGTATTTTGTAAAATGGCACTTGCATCAACAAAAAAGGACCGCCTATTGTAACTCTGTCACTGGTCTATTAAGTTTACAAGATAAATATAGTACACCAGAACGTAGTTTCTCACAAACAGATTACTTCTCATCTCTTAAACGACTCTTCTCCGTGCTAAGCTCCGATTGGACAACATTACAGGAACCTGCCTTGGTAATGACAGCTCGCAGATCCCGCCCACAGACTTCTATCTTGGCAGTGTCTGCTTTCTCTCACTCCGTGCGCCTGAAAATGCTCATGTTACCCACAGTTTAGATTTCAGAAGCGTGGATTTCTGGAGGGTCCATTGTTTGGGTTTAGACCTACAGGCAGTCAAATCTGTGAGTGAAAATTAACAACGGCGAGCAGATTTCCAGTTCCAAGAACACAGATTTCCAGCATTGGCAAAATGACTTCAGTTTGTCATTTATGGCAGAACTTGGAGAATTCTGGGTAAGTTTTTTCTTTTTTTTTTCACCTTTCCTCACTTTTGTAGCAATTAGCAGATCGTGATTACCCGTGGTTTAACCGTGGTTTAACCGTGGTTTACCCGTGGTTTACCCGCAAGAGTATGTGCTTCTTCTCTGCTTCTGTAGCAATTAGCAAAATTTAGAGACGTATAATCCTTGAAAGCGTAGGATTTCAAGTAAATAATATTAAAAGCATATCAGAATATGTAGGACTGCATCTGTCTGTGCTAGCTCGCTAATGGATTTTTGTTTTCGATCATTATCACAAACTGAACATAAAGGAGATATTTAGATTGAAACCTCCAACATTATCAAACATATAAATCATTTTCCGTATATAAGCTAAACAAACTTAATCCTACATAAACTAATACAACTTTTTTTTAATTAAAAAAGAAGAAACAATATCCTCCTTGTTCAAGTTAACATCAAAATAAAATCTCCATTGTATAGGTTAACATCAAAATGAAGTCTCCCTAGTATAAGTTAACATCAAAGTAAAATCTCCCCTACATAAGCTAATATCTAAATAAAAATCTCGTACCTACAAACTAATATCTGAACAAAGTCCTCTTCTCATAAACTAATATCTAAACAAAATCTCATAAGTTAATGTAACTCTCTCTCTCTCTCTCTCTCTCTCTCTCTCTCTCTATATATATATATATATATATATATATTAATAACATATAATTTCTTCCATACGTAAACTAATATATGAATAAAATCTCTCCTACATAAACTAATATGCAAATAAAATCCCCCCTACATAATCAATTATGTACAAATAAAATAGTCCCCTATCTAATCTAATATACAAATAAAAACTCCCCTACATAATCTAATATACAAATAAAAACTCCTCTACATAATCTAATATACAAATAAAAACTCCCCTACATAATCTAATATACAAATAAAATCTCCCCTACATAAGCCAATACACAAATATATATATATATATATATATATATATATATCCTCCATAAGCGTATATACAAATAAAATCTCCTCTACATAGGCTTATATACAAATAAAATCTTTTCTACATAAGCTTATATACAAATATCCTTTACATAAGTTTGTAAAGAAATACAATCTCTTCTACATAAGCTTATATACAAATAAAATCTCGTCTTCATAAACTTATATAGAAATAAAATCTCTTATACACAAGCTTATATACAAATAAAATCTCTTCTGCATAAGCTTATATACAAATAAAATCTCCTCTACACAAGCTTATATACAAATAAAATCTCGTCTTCATAAACTTATATACAAATAAAATCTCTTTTACACAAGCTTAAATACAAATAAAATCTCCTCTACATAGACTTATATACAAATAAAATCTTCCCTACATAAACATAAAATCTCAATAAAATTTCTGCATAAATATGTAATATCTAAACAAAATCTGTTCAGTTCTTATCACTGATGCTTTCATGAAGAATTTATTTCATGAAGCAAATTGTTACCACATCATTGGCTCACACGCTGCTGTAGTTTTCCCTTAACCCCAAGGAGATGGCGTTAGAGGCAAGTCTTCTCAACAGAATCCTCTGGCGATCATAAAAATGTTAATCAGGACCATCTCCTGAAGATGGAGCTGAAACTTTACCTAAACTTCTATGCCTGGTCCGAATTATAGGCCTTCTTTGGCTACTGTTTGTGCAGGGAATGGCTGAATGAATTTTAATGAGAACTTTTGATCAGGTTTGGCAAACGATGTGCAATCAGGAAATACAGGCAGTTTTAATTTTGTTCTGAAAACACGGATTATAAATGATTATATAGAACACGGTCTATTAATCTGGGAGTTTCCATAGCCCTTTAATATATGGGAATGAAATAATGGGGTTGGGCGGGGGGGGGGGGGGGGGGGGGAAGGGGGAGCTGAGGGTGTGGGAGTTTGAACTTAATCTCTGAATAGAATTTTGCAGTTATTCTGTTCCTAGCTATCCTTAAGTAGTTTTATATAAGGATAGTTTATATAAGAATAGTTTCTCCTCGATATCATTTGCTTTTAAGTCTGTTTTAGATATAAAAAGTTTGTCCTCGACATCATTTGTTTCTAAGTCTGATTTTTATATATAACAATTTTGTCCTCGATATCATTTGTTTCGAAGTCTGATTTTTATATATAAAAATTTTTTCCTCGATATCATTTGTTTCTAAGTCTATCTGTTTTATATGAGAATAGTTTGTACTCAGTATCATTTGTTCGTGAATCTGTTTTATACAGTATAAGAATAGTGTGTTCTCGATATCACTTGTTTTTAAGTCTGTTTTGTATAAAAATAGTTTGTTTTCTATATCATTTTTTAAAAAAAAGTCTGTTTTATATAAGAATAGTTTGTTTTCGATATCACTTTTAAAAAAAGCCTGTTTTATATAAGAACAGTTTGTTCTCGATATCATCTATTTGGAAGTCTGTGTATAAGAATAATTTGTCCTCAAGCTATTGACCTCTTGTGAGGTCATACTGGTACCTAGATGGACCGGGTCAGGATGGTTTCGACGGCCCATGGGAAAGGGTTATGGGGACGTTTTGTGCAATCCACGGAGGACATTATAACATTTTTTTAAGGTTGTGATTTACATATTAACGTTTGAAGAAGTTCCAATTGACACTGTCTTTTAATACTAGATCTTGAGTGACTTGGTTGCTTGCAGGAGTCACCGGTCGGCTGTTATCTTGTTATACGACGAGTAGTCGTTATGGCTGCGATGATGTTTGATGTTCCTTCTCACTTTAAAGTTATTAATATCCGTTACAGTGTCTTCTATTTTGTTCACTTCAACATTTCTGAATGCCTCTACACGTGATGCTATATGGTTCACCACAAGATCGATATTTTAACACGCATAGTCACTATAAAATTCAGATGGTTCGTTCTGGAATCAAATTATAGTTCACTTAATAATTTGTATGGGTGTCTGAGTGGCGAAGTGGTTAGTGCACTGGTCTTTCATGGCGAAGGTCGGGGGTTCGAATCCGGCCGGCGGCACCCCAGTCACCCAGCTGTAGAAATTGGTACCTGACTTCTTCTGGAGTTGGGGAAGTAAAAGTCAGCCAGGCGTGATACTGACCATATCACCCTCTAGTGTGCTGACAGGTCAAGGAAAATATGGGCACTAACACCATATCCCTATGTGCCTCTAAGGCATGACAGAGTTACCTTTACTTACTTTTTACTTTTAATAATTTGTATACATTATATTTGGACCGGCCAGCGTAGTGGTTAGAGAATTCATCTAGCAACCGAATGGTCAATGGTTCGAATCCCCAGCTGAGCAGGATTTTTTTTTTATCCGACCAAAACGGCCCCGAGGTCGACCCAGCCTTGTAAAATGGGAAAGGCTGCGAGGAAAGGAACTGGTCACCCTAGGAAAGGAACTGGCCACCCTACCTCATGCACTCAAAGGCCAGCATAATTAGGTCTCTAACGCTTCGTTACCTTCGGCATTTTGCAATGTGATTATCTTTTTATACATTATGTTATGTATATATGTACACATTATTACAGAGTTATTATTGTTTCTGAGTAATTTAACAATAGTTTGATCTCGATATCGTTAGTCTATATGTCTGTTTTATATATGAATAGTTTGTTCTCTATATCATTGGTTTATATGTCTGATTTATATATGAGTAATTTGTCCTCGATACCATTAGTTTATATGTCTGTTTTATATAAGAATAGTTCCCTATATATATATATATATATATATATACCCTTTATATAAGAATAGCCCTATCTATTATTTGTTTCTCAGCCTGTTTTATATCATCAGCTTGCAGCTTGTGCTAAGCTGAATTATAGTAAATTGACGTTGTGTGTTTTGATAATATTGTAGTGCTATAAGTTCTCAAATCTCCCACTTGATCTAATCCGATGTCGGAACAGCTGTTCAGACGAGCAGACTCTGCATGCCCCCAAAACGTTATTAATTGACATTTTAATAGATGAGATTAACTGACATTTTAGTAGATGAGATTAACTCACATTTTAATATAGTGAGATTAACTCACATTTTAATAGGTAATATTAACTGACATTTTAATAGATAAGATTAACTCACATTTTAATAGATAAGATTAACTGACATTTTAATATAGTGAGATTAACTGACATTTTAATAGATAAGAGTAACTGACATTTTAATAGATGAGATTAACTGACATTTTAATAGATGAGATTAACTCACATTTAAATAGATGAGATTAACTGACATTTTAATAGATAAGATTAACTCACATTTTAATATATGAGATTAACTGACATTTTAATAGATAAGATTAACTGATATTTTAATAGATAAGATTAACTCACATTTTAATAGATGAGATTAACTGACATTTTAATAGATAAGATTAACTCACATTTTAATAGATAAGATTAACTCACATTTTAATAGATAAGATTAACTCACATTTTAATAGATAAGATTAACTCACATTTTAATAGATAAGATTAACTCACATTTTAATAGATAAGATTAACTCACATTTTAATAGATATGTTAAGTCGAAGACCCTGTCCGATTTGGCAGCCAGCTATCTATAGTTGACATACTAGCGTCAGGGCTGGTAAACTATAACAGACCAAGACCCTGTCCCACCTCTCTGTTGGTGTCCCCAGTATATGTTCTGGATAACGGAGCAGGACTGGACATAGTTCTCACGGCAGCGGAGTCTGATAAAGAATTATTGTACATCTCCTGCCTTAAAAAAAAATAGCCGCTATAGCCCGCTCCCAATCCGGTACGAAACTGTGCCTTAACTTCTTCACCGCATCGGTTGCAAAGAACACTAGTTAGAAGAGGAAGAAGAAGAAGAAGAAGAAAAGTAGTTAACATACTCATCTATCATGGCTGTAAGTCTCTGTCCTGATCCCCTCTGATGGAACCCCAGTCAATCCATCCGTGAAACTGGGTTACATAGCTCCTCCAGGAGTCAGAGACAGTATGGCAGCCAGGGGCAGGATCAACCCCCCCCCCCGCCCCTTTCCCCAACACCGTCACAAGGCAGTGACATCTTCACTACCGGCATGTCTCAGTGGCTTGGAGTGGGACTCCTTACACTTTACCGAGATAAAATATTTTCTGACAAATGAGCTTTATAATTTTCTAGGCATCTGTCCATTCTTCACACGTCACATAGAGCTCGCAGGATAGTTCGCCAAGTTTTCCTGTTTTCGGCGAGCTTTTCAACATCATCAAGGGATTTTATGCCCACTAAACTGGCTTTTCTTAACAATGTCCTCTTTAGAGTTTCACGTGGTCCATCATTTTTTCTTCTGCCTGTTTGTGTTCCACTTGATAGCTTCTTTTGGTATTTTCTGACGGTTTCTTCTCATCACGTGGCCGACATATGTCCATCTCCTTTTTCCGATCACCCATGAGACAGGTTGTTGTTCGCTCATCTGTCTTATCTTTGCATTGTTCTTGAATTCGTTCCACTTGATGCCGAATATTTTCCTTAGGCATTTATTTTCAAAAGAGTGTAATTTTGTTGTCTATTTCTTTAATTGTTTTCTACCTTTCGCGTGCATAAATGAGGGTGGATATTTATATTTGAACTGAATAATTTTAGCTTATGATAGTTTTCTAGGCCTGCTTCCACAAAAGTATCTCTGTTATTCTGGTGCTGTGCAAAAGGTAACATACAGTCAACACTGTTCCGAAACAGGCAAGCTTACGCAGCACTTACATCTCATTAATGGTCTCCAGGAAACATTTATCTTAATGCAAAATAAAACTAAATTGATGACAACTGGCAAAACAAATAAGGCAGATGAAATATGTATCAACGAGGAAAAATTGGAAGAAGTGGAGAATTTTGAATATCATGGATTATTACTAACCAATAACGGAGATCCAATGAATGATATTAAAAGGAGGACATTTATCGCTATTCAAAAGTAAAACAACTAAAAAAGCCGTGGAAAGGAACAGACAGAACTACAAAAAATAAGATTTTTAACGACATGCATCTTTCCCATCGCAACATATGCCTGTGAGACCTGGACACTTAACAAAACAGCTGAGAAACACATAAATGCCTTTGAATTAAATGCTACAGAAGAATTCTTCAAATATCATGGACACAAACAAGAACAAATATATCCATAGTACAAGAACTTAATATTGAAGAAGGTTGGCTAGCAAGGAAGATAAAACAGAGAAAACTTAAATATTTTGGACGTATTAAACGTCATGATAACTTAGAGAAAGGTACATAACAGGAAAAAGAAAGAGAGGAAGATCAAGGCGAAAATGGCTGCAAGACACCGTTGATGATCTGCGAATGGACGCATTAACAGCAGGGCACCTTGCTTACAACCGAGAGGCCTACAGGAGAACTGTTAGGGAGGCAAAGTTCCGCAAGGAACATGCAAATGACTGACTGAGATAAATAGTACACGATGATACACAACAAAGAACGCATACAAACACCCTATTTCCGGCCATACAATACGCATCTTAATATGTCTTGCGAGACGCTGGTCAGCTTGTTCAAGACCACATTGCATTCAAGAAGTCTGTAAGATGGACACTGTTCTAGAAAGGACATGTCACGTGCGTGGATGATAACACTGCAGTACTACCAGCTTATAAATTGCACCTCTAATGTGGCAAGTAATATTTTCCCAACATTTTCCACGAACCGCGCAGGCCTTCAGTCACTTTCCAAGACTGTATGCTACCGCGTCTTTGTTTTTCTTACTGAACTTCTTAAGTGAAATATGCAGCTAACCTTATAGGCACGTACGGTTATATCCGCAGTCATGGCTAACACGCCTGGGGGTATCTTAACTGTTTCTGAACAATTAAGGCCATATTATTATATACTGCTTTCCGCTTTCTCCCAGTGCTCAAAACATTTTACTGTTAACTGAAGAGTTAAATCTAACCCGAGCATTTTACTGTCAAATGAAGAGTTATAGTTAAATCTAACCCAAGCATATTACTATTAACTGAAGAGTTATAGTTAAATCTAACCCAAGCATATTACTATTAACTGAAGAGTTATAGTTAAATCTAACCCAAGCATATTACTATTAACTGAAGAGTTATAGTTAAATCTAACCCGAGCATATTACTATTAACTGAAGAGTTATAGTTAAATCTAACCCAAGCATATTACTATTAACTGAAGAGTTATAGTTAAATCTAACCCAAGCATATTACTATTAACTGAAGAGTTATAGTTAAATCTAACCCGAGCATATTACTATTAACTGAAGAGTTATAGTTAAATCTAACCCAAGCATATTACTATTAACTGAAGAGTTATAGTTAAATCTAACCCGAGCATTTTACTATTAAATGTAGAGTTATAATTAACTTAACCCGAGCATTTTACTGTTAAATGTAGAGTTATAATTAACTTAACCCGAGCATTTTACTGTTAAATGTAGAGTTATAATTAACTTAACCTGAGCATTTTACTGTTAAATGTAGAGTTATAATTAACTTAACCCGAGCATTTTACTGTTAAATGTAGAGTTATAATTAACTTAACCCGAGCATTTTACTGTTAAATGTAGAGTTATAATTAACTTAACCTGAGCATTTTGCTGTTAAATGTAGAGTTATAATTAACTTAACCCGAGCATTTTGCTGTTAAATGTAGAGTTATAATTAACTTAACCTGAGCATTTTACTGTTAAATGTAGAGTTATAATTAACTTAACCTGAGCATTTTACTGTTAAATGTAGAGTTATAATTAACTTAACCCGAGCATTTTACTGTTAAATGTAGAGTTATAATTAACTTAACCCGAGCATTTTACTGTTAAATGTAGAGTTATAATTAACTTAACCCGAGCATTTTGCTGTTAAATGTAGAGTTATAATTAACTTAACCCGAGCATTTTACTGTTAAATGAAGAATTATAGTTAAGCTAACCTGAGCATCTATACTCTTGAAATGATAAAGGCGATAACTTCTGATTGTTGGGGGTTTCATTTCTTTCTCAGATGAAACTGCACTTGCTCTGATTTGTTTCAAGGTGAACGTTACCAGCTAATGCTACTTTTCTTGCTACAAGTTGTGTTACAGTTTCAGCATAAAACTGTTCATTACTTTAACAAATTTACCAAGGATTTTATTTTAAAAAAATAACTACAGTAGATTTCATTTTGGCATTTTAACCATTTTACTGTTAATTATCATTTAGTGTTTACCACCAGAAACATGGGAAGATGGCTGATGATGACGCTGTTTTCCCCCGTGCATCAAAATAACAATGGCGATCTCAGATTTACAGCGTCAGGTTACCACTATTGTCTTACAGATTTTTACGTAGATTTTGATGTTATGGGTGGTTCATCCGAACTCTAGATAACAATATGGTAAGCAAAAGACGATAGGTATACCGCTAAAGAAGTGCCTCATACTATCTATTGCTAGCACACCTGTATTATCTCGTCCTTGTCACACATACCTGACTGTACATGCAAAAAAAAAAAAAAAAGCCATCCAGACTCTTGGGCATATCCTGCACCTGTGCCCCTCCCTGCTAAGAACCCTGAACACAGCTCTGGGCCCTGGGCAGCTGGACTGTAAGTCAAACTCTAGGGCGCAAAAGCACGACTTCCAAAAGACTGCACCGGACAATATGTCAGAGTCTAGAAGAAGAAGAAGAAGAAGAAGAAGAAAAAGACCAACTGCCTGGTAACAAACAAAGTAATGTCATCGAACGACGTTCTGAGAGCTATTTGGTTTTCTAACAAGTGTTTTCAAATTATGTTGGTTCCTATTCATAAGTCATTCATTCATTTGCATGTCCCTTGCGGAACTTTGCCTCCCTAACAGCTCTCCTGTAGGCCTCTCGGTTGTGAACAAGATGGCCTGCTGCAGATTATCAACAATGTCTTGCAGCCATCTTGGCCTTGGTCTTCCTCTCTTTATTTTTCCCATTATGTACCCTTCCAAGACGGTCTTCTCTAAATTATCATGACGTTCAATGTGTCCAGACTATTTAAGTTTCCTCTCTTTAATGCTCTTTACTAGCCAGCCTTCTTCAATATTTAGTTCTTGTAGTATAGATATATTTGTTCTTTTTTGTGTACATGATATTTGAAGAACTCTTCTGTAGCATTTACATTCAAAGGCATTTATGTTTTTCTCAGCTGTTTTGTTAAGTATCCAGGTCCCACAGGCATATGTTGCGATGGGAAAGATGCATACCCTTAAAAATCTTATTTTTGTAGTTCTGCCTGTTCCGCTCTACAGATTCTTTAGTTGTTTTAATTTCTGAAGCGAGTTAGATGCCCTCCTTTTAATTTTCTTCATTGTACCTCTATTATTAGTTAGTAGTGATCCAAGATATTCAAAACTCTCCACTTCCTCATTGATACATATTTCAGCTGCCTTGTTTGTTTTGTCAGATGTCATCAATTTAGTTTTCTTCGCATTAAGATAGATGTTTTGCTCTTCGCTGTTCTTACGGACTGACATAATTAGTTTTTCCCATTCCTCCTAATCATAATACAATAATTTATAATCCTATACAAGTATATTGCATTCTGGGGTCGATCGGGAGACTGATATGTTAAACATGGATGTTTAGATGATACTCTGATACGGTAGACTACCCAAGGCCTACCCTAGGTCAACCGTCGGAGTATAAGATGGCGGGAGGCGTGTGTATTTTTGAAAAAAAAAAACGTAAGTGTGTCTTATAAAGAGGGGTGGGAATATAGTATGAAAGATGATATCTTAACTTGCTTTATCGACACTTTTAAGAACGCGTGATGTGTGAATACCAGTTCCTGATAAACTATTTGGCAGAAATGTGTGTGTAATGCAATAGGTGGATATCATACTGTTTTCTATTCTAACGCGTATACATCAACTAGTCTTAAAAAAAAATTCATAGTCATAAAAAGTTTACAAATTACATTTGAAAGTCATAAGATAAAACTAGAAGTTAAGCATGGCATGTAAATATAAGTTTTACCACATAAATCTGGAAATCTAAGATAAAATTAGAAGTTAGCGTTGTGTATAAATATAAATTTTACGGTGTAAATCTAGAAATCTAAGATAAAACTAGAAGTCACAGTAGTTTATAAATGTAAATTTCACAATGTAAATCTAAAAAAATAAGATAAAACTAGAAGATAGCATAGTTTATAAACGTAAATTTTACAATGGAAATCTAGAAATCTTAGATAAAATAAGATAAAACTAGAAGTTAGCACAGTTCATAAAGATACAGATTTAGATATCAAAATACAAGAATAAAATAAGACCACTTTTCATCGCCATCTGGCATTTATGGGTTTTGTCAGCCGCCATTTTGCTGAAAAGCTGCTCTCATGGCGGACTCTCCCGATGCTGGGCTGGCATCCTGGAACCAAAGTAACAGCAAACAGTAACATGAAAAGGTAAAGGTAAAAACCCCCGTTTCCATACCATTAACACATACTGGGGATACGGTGTTAGGCCCATCGGCACATCAAAGTGTGATATGGTCAGTATCACGCCAGGCCGCATGTACCTTCCTAGATTTCTCTGGTACCCATTTTTAGAGGCGGGGTGGACCCCGGCGACCGTTTTTTTTTTTTTTGGTTTAATGCTAACAGGGAAAAAAGGGAAAAAAATCTTCACTGCTGGGACTTGAACCCTGTACCACGGGATTAGCAGACTGAGCGTTTAACCACTCAGCCAACTATGCCACCAACAGTAACATACAAGTAAAATAACATTTAATACTTAAAAACTCAAACTGTTCTCATAAACTCAAGGATTGAACACTTTCATTACGCACGTAGCATTGATTCAAAGGCATCGAGAGAGCGGACAAGATGGCAGGCATAGCATCAATTCGGGGCACCCTAAAAATGAACAAGAAGGAGATTGCAAGAGCCACCTTGAGTAGGCTGAGTATAGAGGATGATACTGAATTAAATGACAACAATTCCATCAGGAGGATGATGGAGCTGGGGGGGAGGAAAGGGGAAGTGGGCGTTTTTCTGAACGAAGTGGTTTAGCGGCCGTCTTCCATAACCAGCGTGTGACTGGCTTCATCTGCAGGCGCACACTTCAGTGGGTGTTGTAAAAGGGAGGCGGAGCACGTATGGGAATGCCCGGAATGCGGGAATGCCGGTCTTTGATTACAGATTACGCAACATTTAATTATCCCACACATTAAAACACATCTTATAGACAAAGTTTACTAACTAAACATTTTATACACAAAGTTTACTAACTAAACAATAAAATTACCAGGAAAAAAGAACGTTCTTAATAAATATTGATATATATTTATTACTTGTCTTGTCTTCTTCTTCATATATCTTTCAGTGTTTAGGGGACAAATAGATGTTTTGATAGAGCTCGATGATTTGCTTCATATAATGGGATATTTAATGCTTCTGTAATTTCCTCTCTCTCCATCTCCCTCGTAGGCGGCCTCTTTCTCTGTTACCTACAAATCTTAGCCTGAAGGTTTTCTGTGATACTCATTACTTATCACTAAATATTTATTTATTTATTTTTCTAAAATAGCACATACCGAAAATAAAGCAATGCCTCCACATACTAGAATGGAGACAACATGACACCTTTAAACTGCCTTGACTTGGGTACCTCATGAGAAGAGGGGCAGACATTTCAGGAAACGGAGAAGCACTACACAGGAAGAACTAAAAGGAGCAGGAAAGAACATAGTTTGAAGTGTCTCGACTTGCTCAAGGCAGGATTGACCGGAGAACCTCAGTTGATACCTTACGCTCCATTGGGAGTACAGAGGACTGATGATGATGATGATGATGATATCAGTCAGTGAGCCATCTCCATGTCCCTTGAGGAACTTTGTCTCCCTAACAGCTCTCCTGTAGGTCTCTCGGTTGTGAGCAAGATGGCCTGCTGCTGATGCATCCATGTGCAGATTATCAACGATGTCTTGCAGCCATCTTCACCTTTTTCTTCCTCTCTTTCTTTTTCCCCATTGCGTATCCTTCCAAGACGGTCTTCTCTAAATTATCGTGACGTTTAATGTGTCCAAAATATTTAAGTTTTCTCTGTTTAATCTTCTTTACTATCCAGCCTTCTTCAATATTAAGTTCTTGTAGTATGGATGTATTTATTCTTTTTTTGTGTCCATGATATATGTATAACTCTTCAGTGATGGTAACCGATGTCTAAATATGAGAAATTGCATTTGGCCGAAATATGTGATATGAATATTTAGTACCTAGTATTTTTCATGTTCAGTAATTGTGATAATGATGTAAATTTCACGAGTACTGGTCATTAAATTATCACACAGTAACTATTCACTTCAAAATAGCTAAAAAAAAAATCCTGCTTACCATTTAAGCATTGAAAACTGATATTGCTGTGATACTGTATTTCCTACATACAGAAGATAAGATCTCTGCACAAGCAGTTATAGATCTGAGGTATAATTGTGCGTGTGTGTGTTTGTGTGTGTGTGTGTGTCTGTTGAAAAGGGGAGAAGAAGAAGATAGTCCTCTAATATTTCAATATATATTTTGATTATTAAGAATTGTTAAATTTATTCTTACATTTTACATCTTTCCCGTGCCGTTGAACGTCACACAGGGCTCGCATTGTAGTTCGTCAAGTTTTTCTGCGCTCGGCGAGCTCTTCAACCTCATCAAGGGATTTTATGCCTATTAACTTGGCCTCTCTTAACAATGTCCTCTTTAGAGTTTCACGTGATCCACCTCTTTTTATTCGGCCTGTTGTGTTTCACTTCATAGCTTGTTTTGGGATTCTCTGATTATTTTTTTCTTCCTAAATTTATTGGGTTATCAAAATTCGTTTTACTCGTTCCATTAATTTTCATAAAATACTCTAACATTACTGACAGTTTCAGGTTGATTAGTACTCAGCCAACAATCTAAGCTAACAATATTGCCTGCTGTATCTGTTACAGTTTTGTTAGTACTCATCCAAGTCTAACAGTACTGACTGTTTTATCTGTTCCAGTTTGTTTAGTACTCAGCCAACATTCTAATATTACTTGGCTGTTTTATCTGTTCCAGTTTGTTTAGTGCTCACAAATTAACGAATATTAACACTTTTCAACATTCTAACATTTCTTGACTGTTTCTTCTGTTCCAGTTTTGTTTAGTACTCAGCCAACATTCTAATATTACTTGGCTGTTTTATCTGTTCCAGTTTGTTTAGTGCTCACAAATTAACGAATATTAACACTTTTCAACATTCTAACATTTCTTGACTGTTTCTTCTGTTCCAGTTTTGTTTAGTACTCAGCCAACATTCTAATATTACTTGGCTGTTTTATCCGTTCCAGTTTTGTTTAGTACTCAGCCAACAATCTAATATTACTTGGCTGTTTTATCCGTTCCAGTTTTGTTTAGTACTCAGCCGACATTCTAATATTACTTGGCTGTTTTATCCGTTCCAGTTTTGTTTAGTACTCAGCCAACATTCTAATATTACTTGGCTGTTTTATCCGTTCCAGTTTTGTTTAGTACTCAGCCAACAATCTAATATTACTTGGCTGTTTTATCCGTTCCAGTTTTGTTTAGTACTCAGCCAACAATCTAACATTACTTGGCTGTTTTATCCGTTCCAGTTTTGTTTAGTACTCAGCCAACAATCTAATATTACTTGGCTGTTTTATCTGTTCCAGTTTTGTTTAGTACTCAGCCAACAATCTAATATTACTTGGCTGTTTTATCCGTTCCAGTTTTGTTTAGTACTCAGCCAACAATCTAATATTACTTGGCTGTTTTATCTGTTCCAGTTTTGTTTAGTACTCAGCCAACATTCTAACATTACTGACTGCTTCTCCGGCCTCATATGACCCTTATGAATGTTACTCAAACACTGAAGACCGTGCTATCTGTTACACGTACACTACTTTTGACGTAGGCAGATAAGCTGTAAGTAAAAATCATATTTTAAGTGTCTCCACCAGCCATTTTTATTTTGTTATGGCCAGTATCAGAAGTATTATATTTCCCCCGAGACATGAGCAGTTAGTGCCAGGGTTTCGTACATAACAACAAACAGGCGTTCCACTTGCTTTAGGCTACTCCGGTCGGCTGAATCTGGTCTTTAATAAATAAGAGTCGAAGAGTTAGAGGCGATACCCGCGGCCGCACTTTTCTTTCAAGTCACTGACAGATGTTGTAGAATACTGTCACTCATATCCCCATATGGTTTTCATTTAAGCATGGTTCTTAATATGGTAAACTTAAATACTCGTAAATATGTTGTGCGAGAAATTTCCCCCATTGACTTTTACAGGTTTAAAGGTTCAGAATCAGAAACTTGCGCCATTGTGCTCAGGACAACCCCGTGTTATTTTCGTTTGCTTTACTACCCAGTAACCGCTGCAGCGTGTTCACATACATTTTCTCACTCACTGTTTGAAGTCAGGGTTGGCGAACCATAGTTAACATGCTTACATTAGGGTTGGCGAACCATAGCTGACATGCTTACATTAGGGTTGGCGGACCACACCTGACATGTTAGCATTAGGGTTGGCGAACCACACCTGATGTGCTAGCATTAGGATTGGTGAACCATAGCTGACATGCTAGCATTAGGGTTGGAGAACCACAGATGACCAAGACTCTATCCCACCTCTACTTTTGTATCGCCACTTACATGCCTAGCCTGGCTGACGAGACAGGGGTCACCATAGTTCTCATATTGGTGGAGTCTGCTAAAAAGATTGCACACGCCTTGCTTTTTAACTAAACTCTGAAGGCTGAACAATAATAACAACAATAACAACAATAATAATAATAGCAGGGGGCCGGCTAGCGTAGTGGTTAGAGCACTCGTCTAGCAACCAAATGGTCGAGGGTTCGAATCCCCAGCTGAGCGGGATTTTTTTTCCGACCAATACGGCCCTGAGGTCGACCCAGCCTCGTAAAATGGGTACCAGAGAAAATCTGGGAAGTAAAGGCAGCGAGGAAAGGAACTGGTCACCCTACCTCACACGCTGATGACCCAGCATAATGAGGTCTCTAACGCTTCACCCCCTACGGCATTTGAAATCCTATGGGACTATCTTTACTTTTACTTTTAATAATAGCAGCCGTAACCCCCTCCTAAGCTGACGCGACGCTGTGCCTCAACAATCCTCACTGCATCGGCTGCACAGAACCCCAGCTCGAAATTATAGGGAGATTGAAGAAGACTGACTGTTTAAAAAAAATGAATTCTGCTAATGTGGCATATACAGAGAAAACTTAAATATTTTGGACACATTAAACGTCACGATAATTTAGAGAAGACCGTCTTGGAAGGATACGCAATGGGGAAAAAGAAAGAGAGGAAGAAAAAGGTGAAGATGGCTGCAAGACATCGCTGATGGTCTGCAAATGGATGCATCAGCAGCAGGGCATCTTGCTTACAACCGAGAGGCCTACAGGGGAGCTGTTAGGGAGACGAAGTTCCGCAAGGGACATGCAAATGATTGACTGATATTGCATAGCAATGTGTGATTACTGTACTTAACTGCCACGGACTCGTGGTTCAGTAGAACATGTACCGTGTGTAGCTTCCGGAATACTGTCATAACATATGTAAGTATTTGTCCGACCCTTTGTTGCTGAGTGCATTTATTGACTGCAATGAAAGTGTGATTATAATGCTGAGTGCATTTATTGACTGCAATGAAAGTGTGATTATAATACTTGTGTTCAGTGGATTATTGTACAAGCGTATACTCCAGCGTGTGGTCGTGTTAGCTGAGTGGTTAGGCACTCGGTTTACTAATCCAGTGGTACGGGGGTTCAAGTCCCGGCAGTGGGGATTTTTTTTCTGGTACCCACCGAAAAAGGTCCCCGGGGTTCACCCAGCCTCTAAAAAATGGGTACCAGAGAAATCCGGGAAGGTACATGCGGCCAGGCGCGGTATAGACCACATCAGGCTTTCATGTGCCGAAGGTCGTGGAAAATACAGGCCTAACACCGTATCCCCAGTATGCCTAGTGCCATGGAAACGGGGATTTTACTTTTTAAAAAAAAACTACTTCAGTGGTTCTTAAACGTTTCCAGAATGTCTCTTTACTTCAGTCTACATCTCTAGCCCCGCCCCCACCCCAGGTTTTTCCCTTCTTTGGTTCTGCCTTCTTCTCCAGAGGGGCAGGGTGGGGGGAAGGATTGCCTCTGTTCATTTTGGGAGCCTCTGGTATGCACTGAATTCAGTAGCTATAGATCAGAAAACTATGGTACAATACAATGTATTACAATGTAATACAATACAATAAAATGCCTTAAACCCAGCTACTGTGTAGTTCATGTGCAGTACAATGTGCTATGCTATGTTGCTATCGCTCAGATATTCATAGTACAGTGGCTGACATTACAGTAGCTACAGTTCAGTACAGTGGCTGACAGTACAATTCGCTGTGGTATAGTACTTGTAGTTCAGAAATTTATAGTGCAGTGATTGACAGTACAGTGTGCTGTTTTAAACTGCTGTGTAGTTCAAGTACAGTGCAGTGAACTATGGTACAGTGAGCTATAGTACAGTGAATTATAGTACGGTGAGTTATAGTACAGTGAGTTACAAGTAGTGACAGGATATTTAGTAAAATGGGTTTGAGTACTGAGAGCTATATATAGAGAGCTTTAGTATCAGTCAGCCATTTGCATGCCCCTTGCGGAACTTTGCCTCCCTAACAGCTCTCCTGTAGGCCTCTCGGTTGTAAGCAAGATGGCCTGCTGCTGGTGCATTCATTTGCAGATCATCAACGATGTCTTGCAGCCATCTTCGCCTTGATCTTCCTCTCTTTCTTTTTCTCATTATGTACCCTTCCAAGACGGTCTTCTCTAGATTATCATGACGTTTAATGTGTTCAAAATATTTATGTTTTCTCTGTTTACATCCTCTTTACTAGCCAGCCTTCTTCAATATTAAGTTCTTGTAGTATGGATGTATTTGTTCTTTTTAGCTTTAGTATAGTGAGTCACAATACACTGGGTTATAGTTCAGTGAGCTGTAGTACACTGAGTCATGTCAAAGAGAGTTATTTAGGCACGTTTTAGTACAGTCTACTGTAGTACAATGAGTTATATCAACGTGTTATATACAGAAAGCTTTGGTACAGTCTACTGTAGTACAAAGAGTTATATCAAAGTGTTATAAATCGTCTGTACAGTCCACCGTAGTACAGTGAGTTGTATAAAAGCGTTATATAAAGAAGCTTTTAGTACGGCCTACTGTAGTACAGTGAGTTGTATAAAAGCGTTATATAAAGAAGCTTTTAGTACGGCCTACTGTAGTACAGTGAGTTGTATACAAGCGTTATATAAAGAAGCTTTTAGTACGGCCTACTGTAGTACAGTGAGTTGTATAAAAGCGTTATATAAAGAAGCTTTTAGTACGGCCTACTGTAGTACAGTGGGTTATAAACAGAAAGTTTTAGTACAGTCCATTGTAGTACAGTGAGTTATTATCAAGGGGAGTTATATACGACGAGCTTTAGTGAATTCAGCTTCAAGTTATAGAGCAGTGAATTATAATGCTGAATAACTAATTGTATGTTGAAGTCAAACACAACGGCCAGCATTGTTTATATTCCGAGCTAGACAGTTTTTGCACATCCGAGTATTATCTAACTGTATAAACATACACTAAGCCACCGCGGGCAAGCTGTGATAGCTAACTGTTAGGAGCTGCTTCATTCTGTAACTCAGCACGCAGATTTGAAATTCAGAAATCACAATCGTGTGCTACATGATTAATGGGCTGGGGCTTTACTCTTTAAAAAGAAATTAAATGTTAGTCATCATCATCATCATCATCATCATCAGGTGTCGTGCCAACTGGTGTTGGGCTATTATGTCTCTCCATAGTACCCGATCCTTCATGTAGGCCATTAGTTCAGTTAGTGTTCTCCTCTCACACCATCTCGTCCAGACTATCCAGTACCATTTCTCTTGGCCTTCCCCCGTCTCTTCTTCCCTCTATTTTTCTTGTTGTTACAATAATTTCAATGCCTCCTCTACTCATTGCATAACCTATGAAAGTACATTGTCTCTCTCTTTCTCTTATGTTTTTTTGACAAGATTTTGTTTTATCTCTCCAGCTCTTCTCATACATTCTTCATTAGCAATCTGTGCTGTCCAGGGGATTCGCACCATTCTTGTAATAAATCACATTTCTGTTGCTTCCAATGAATTCTGTGCAGACCTGCCTATTGTCCATGATTCACTTCCACATAACAAGATAGCCTCAATATAGCATTCTAGAACTCGTTTTCTACCATTCATTGATAAGGATGTGTTGCATAATATGTTTCTCATTCTCTGAAATGGAGTCTTTGCTTGGCCTTTTCTGTTCCTAATTTCTGTTCTGCATCCTCTCCCCCCCCCCCCCCCCCACCCAAAAAAAAAAGTTATTACTGCTGTACTTGATTCAGAATTATTCCATTTAATGTTGTACTACATTTTCATGGATTTTGTTTCTTAGATATAACTATTGTCTCTGTTTTTTTCTTATGTTAAGAGTAAGCCCTTTTTGTTCACTTTCTTTAGCAATTTATCCAAGAGATTGTGCAAGTCTTGTTAACTATGTTAGTAATATCTGCAAAATTACGTCAAAGCTACTGCGATGCATATCACGTATACAAAATTATATTATTTCTGTTGGGAAGCATTTATTACATACCAAATTATTGTTCTTAACTGGTCCAGATTATGTTAAATATGAATCAGTTAAGCTGGGCAGTTAGGCGCACGGTCTGCTAGTCCGGTGGTTTCGGGTTCAAGTCCCAACAGTGGGAATTTTTTGTTTCTGTTCCCACATCAAAAAGATCCCGGGGTCCACCCAGCCTCTAAAAATAGGTACCAGAGAAATCTGGGAAGGTAAATGAGGGTAGGCGTGATGCTGACCACGTCACGTTTTGATGTGCCGAAGGTCTTGGAAATTCTGGCTTGACATCGTATTCGCAATGTGCCTTAATGTGACTTTTATATGTTAAATACAAGAGAGAGAGAGAGAGAGAGAGAGAGAGAGAGAGAGAGAGAGAGAGAATGAATGAATGAATGAATAATCTGTATTTTTCAAGGGTAAAGAATTGGGCACGCAGGCCCGTCTTACATTCTGTCCTTCGTCACTCCATCTTTCATTCTTCCCACACACTTGATTTAGTACAAATATACAAATTAAATTAGGAAAAAACATATCAAAAGAGTGTAAGATTTAACTAATACATTCAAAGTAAAAGAGAAGAAGTAATTAACCTAATAAAATAGCACTCACGCACACATACATACGCAGACATATACATAAACAAAAATACATTGTAAATACAGATCTTCTAACATATGTTTTTTTAACAGACATTAGAATAATTTCTAACAATATCTAACAAGTTGCTTTTCTAACTATGTCATTTTAGTACTTGATGGTTGGCGAGTCACGTGTTGATAGAGTGCTGGTTATTTTATGGAGGCATATAATTACAAGCAAGTAAATAATGAAACATGTTTGAGTTAAAGGATGAAGTATTACCAATGGATTTTAAATTGTAGGGGAGGGTGTTCCGGAGCTGTACTGCAGAGTATGCAAGGCTTTTCTTGTACAGATCAATCCTGGGTTTAGGAAGAAGACAGTTTTTTAAACGCTGGCTATGTTTAGTATTATACGTAAACAGTGACCACAAGTAAGGCGGAGCATTGTTCGACAGAATTCTGTGAACAAACTTAACTTTGTTAAAAATGATTCTATTTTTGAGGGGTAGAATTTTGAGTTGTTTGTGTTGATCTACAGTCTGTACTGGGTGTTTGTCACAAATAAGATTTAATGCTCGCTTGTGAAGTGAGTGGAGCCTTTTTGTGTTTAAGACTGAGCATCCATCCCATATTGTGGAACAGTAATCTAAGTGTGTTTGTATATGTGATATGTAGTATATCTTTCTTGTGTCTTTGTCGATAAAGTGTTTAATTTTGGCTAATTGGTAAACTTTCTGTGCAATCAAGTTTGTTAGGTTATGTATGTGAGAATTCCAAGTTAAATGCTGATCAATGATGAGTCCTAGGGTTTTATGTTCATGAACATTTTCTATTGCCTTAGTCCCAGTACAAAGCTGCAGAGACGTTTTTGTTGCATTCTGCAGTTTCTGTCTTGTAGTGATGAGCATGGATTTTGTTTTGTTGGTGTTTATCAACATACCATTTTTATTACTCCATTTAATCAAACTGTTTATATCATTTTGGAGCGTTGTCTGTAGTTTATTGATGTCATAGTCACTATTGTAAACAATACAGTCGTCAGCGAAAAGATCACATGAAGAGTGCTTTAAATGTAGTGGTAGGTCGTTTATATAGGTAGCAAAGAGAAGAGGACCAAGAATGGAGCCTTGAGGAATACCGGTATCAACCACAGACGAGCCAGATATTTTGTTTCTAAAGCAAACTACTTGTTTTCTAACTGAGAGAAAAGATGTAATACATTTTGTTAGTTAGAGAGAGAGAGAGAGAGAGAGAGAGAGAGAGAGAGAAACGTCTTTCTATGATGAAAGAAACAAGAAACAAAAAAATTATTTGTGTTTAGTGAGTGTGACAACGTCCATAAAATTATCATCTTTGACCGGCATAACCAGTTGTTTCTGGAACATTGATTTCAATTTTTTTTTCGTCGGTGACGCGAATAGGTCTCGCATGGTAGTTTGTCAAGTTTTCCTGTTTTCGGCGAGCTTTTCGACCTCATCAAGGGATGTTATTCCTACTAAACCGGCCTCTCTTAACAATGTCCTCTTTAGAGTTTCACGTGGCCGACCTCTTTTTCTTCGGCCTGTTGTGCTCCACTTGATAGCTTGTTTTGGGATTCTCCGGCTGGTTTTTTTTTCTCATCACGTGACCGACATAATGTCACTCTTCTTTTTCTGATCTCCCATGAGACAGGTTGTTATTTTGCCCATCTGTCTTATCTGTGCGTTTGTTCTTCCACTTTATACCGAGTATTTTCCTTAGACATTTGTTTTCAAAAGAGACTAATTTTTTTTGTCTATTTCTTTAGTTGTTGTCCAGCTTTCACATGCATAAATGAGGGTGGACATTACACTTGAAATGAATAATCAATATGTAAATATACATACACACATATATTATGTCTGTATGAGTGTGGAGATAGTGAAATACGGCGACTTTTACCGTATGTCTCGTCATATAAAAGGCATGGCTGTATAGCCAAATATTTTATGATTAAAGTTTATAGTTTGGCAAGGAATATTTTGAAAAAAAAAAGGACTGGTTAGCTGAGTGGTTAGGTCCTCAGTTTACTAATCCGGTGGTTCCGGGTTCAGACCCAGCAGTGATGTTGTTTTTCTGGTACACACTGAAAAAGGCCCCAGGGTTCACCCAGCCGCTAAAAATGGGTACCAGAGAAATCTGGGAAGGGCCAGGCGTGATACTCACCACGTCACACTGTCACGTGCCCAAGGTCATGGAAAACACGGGCCGAACACCCTATTCCCCAATATGTCTTAATGGCAAGGAAACTGGAATTTTACCTTTTTTTTTTTACTTAAAATATCACAGCATCCATGAACTTCATAGTCCTCCATTCAGTAAAGTTCATGTTCAAGATTGTATGCTAATAGATATTCTTCTTTTGAATTTCTTGAAACAAAACTTGCAGGTAACCTTATCATCATCATCATCATGTGCCGTGCTGACTGGCGTTGGCTTCTTCTTCTTCGTTCGCTTCTACCACCAAAACCGCACTGTGATCCTACTGAATTTGCGCCTGTGGTCCTCGTTAGGTCCCGTGGTCCCCTGTGTGGTCCACGAAAGGACCACACGAGATCCACGAGAGGACCACAAGGGGTTCAGAGTATCACAGGGCTTTAGCCTGTATTCTTGGTGGGTCTCGGAAGCGGGATTGCGTGACACTGTGGTTTTTATTGCACCAGTTTAGTCTAGGGTTGGACTTTCTCACCGGAAGACCTCGACGTGTGTAGGATATCAGTGCATCCCCGCTGGGTGAGAGGCGGTAGCCCACCCAGGCCAGAGTTGGACCTTCTCACCGGAAAACCTCTACGTGTTTTGAGATACCCGTATATCACCGCCGGGTGAGAGGTGGTTGCCCATCCAGTCCAAAGTTGGACTTTCTCACCGGAAAACCTCAGCATGATTAGGATACGCAATCATCCCCGCCGGGTGAGAGGTGGTTGCCTATCTAGACTTCCCTGGTCCAGTGTCTCCGACTTCAGCATTTTGCGGTCGTGGCCGCTACCCTTCCTAGTTGTGACCAGGATGGAGCTTTTGTCCAGGAGGACGAATCCTCGCCACTAGTGACTTCTACCCCTGGGTTGAGCCGGTTTAGGCATATTATCCCAGTATGGGGGTGTTTGGGACGTGACTGACCTCTAGAGCAGAGGTACTGTGACATGCATAGCCTTCAAGATTCACCCCTGGTGTGAGCTGGTTTAGGCAAAATTCACCAATATGGGTGTATATCAGGCGTGACCGACCTCTAGAGCGGAGGTGGCATGACATGTCTAGCCATCAAGTTCCACCCCTGGTGTGTGCCGGTTTAGGCATATTTCACCAGTGTAGGTGTATTTCGGACGTGGCCGGCCTCTAGAGCAGAGGTGCCGTGGTATGTATAGCTCTCGTAGCGATACTACTGGACATACCGATTAAACTTCACTTTATCCTTTCCACCACCTTTTCCCATCGGCACCACACAGCAACCTTTATTTCTTTTCCACATTTTCTTCCTTGACCAGGAGGAACTTCACTCCACGCGTGGCATTTGAAGAGTCTCGCCAGCAGTGTCTTAACCTCTGGGACAAGCCGGTTCATGCATTTCACCTGATATGACTGCACTCAGGACGTGGCCGACCTCCAGATCAGAGGTTCCGTGATTTGACTGTTTGCTTCGCTTTATCCTTTCTACCACCTTTTCCGCAGTGATGCTGCGCGGCAACCTCATTTGCACCTTTCTTCATTGGCCGGGAGGAGCACCGCTCCACGCACGGCAGCTGAAAAATCTCGCCAACAGCGCTGGCGTTGGCTATTATGCTTCTCCAGAGTACCCGATCCTTCATGCACGCCATCAGTTCAGTTGGTGATCTCCTCTCACACCATCCCGTCAGACTGTCCAGTATCATTTCTCTTGGTCTTCCTCTTGATCTTCCTTCTATTTTTCCTGTTGTTATAATATTTTCAATGCCCCCTCTTCTCATTGCATGTCCTGTGAAAGTACATTGTTTCTCTCTTATCTTTTTGACAAGGTTTTTTTGTCTCTCTAGCTCTTCTCATACATTCTTCATTAGTTATTTTTGCTGTCCAGGGGATTCGCAACATTCATCTAATAAACCACATTTCTACTGCTTCCAATGATTTTTGTGCAGACTTGCCTATTGTCCACGATTCACTTCCATATAAGAAGATAGGTTCAATATAGCATATATATAGCATAACTTTATCACTACTTGTATATCCGCACTCATAGCGTAACATGCTTGGGCTAACTTACTTTGGGTTTATCAACTAGCTCACAAACTACGGTACAGACTTGTGTATCTAACAGTCATGGAACCTCATAACCCGAGTCTGGTTTATAAAAAATACTTGCACTATCTGATATATTACTTTCTTAATGTTATGACATATGACTAGTGTTCCCTCTAAGCAGCGCTAGTATGCGCAGACGAAGAGATTGTTAGCCCTCGGCGTAAAGATTTCTGACTCAGCCCACAAAGACGAAATTTGTTATTGATTCGTGCACAACTTTAAGGCTTTTTTTTTTTTTTAAATTTCATGAAGTAAAATTTTTTTCGCAATACTCAGTACCTTAGAGGGCATATTTCCCATAACCATAACCAAGATTTAAAAGTTAGGGAATAGCTTAGTTTACCATATATAGGTAGCTTCCTTGAATACACTTTAAAGCTGGACAGTAACATTCACCACAATAATTAGTGCATGAGTATATAACTATACACGGAGCCACTGCAGTAAAGCTGTGATACCAAAATGTATAAACTAGGAAAAAAAGTAGGAACAGCTTTATTACTTAACGAGTACACCGTTATGACGTTTCGGCGTGAGCCTTAATCATACAAAAACATACAGGACGAAGAAATAGAGAGAGGAGATAAAGTATAAATGCACATGAATGTTATATTTAAAAAAAAATTAAATAAAATAAATAGAGCACTTCGCTGTAACTTGTAAGAAGCTGTGGCTTGTCCGACGCTATGTGTCAGGAATGCCTGCATGTTTTGTGCATGATTAAGGCTAACACCGAAACGTCATAACTGTGTACTCGTTAAGTAATAAAGCTGTTCCTATTTCTTCCCTAGTTCATACATTTTAGTAACATTCACCAGTGCAATAACAACAGCAAAATTCACTGAATTTCGGCCTCTAATTTACCACTATGAACTGATTATCACGGCGAAAACTAAACAATGTACTTGTTAGATGCTTACAACATGATCACAAGGCAGAAACAAAACGGCAGCGTAGCTCCCTGCAAAAACAGGCGACCGTTGGAGAGAAGAGGCACTACTACTTTTCATTTTACTGTAATAATATTACAGATTTTTATATATTTTTGCGGGGGTTTTCATACTCATAGTCAAAAGTTAAAAAACAATATGTTACGATAGATAAATAAGTCACGTTATGAAGTGTCTGGAAACAAAGCATGGCTATCGAGCGATGTGCTCTTAACTATCTGGTTTTTAAAAATATTTAAATATTATTTTGACTGTCATCATCAAAACCATCAGGTGCCGTGGCGATTGGTGTTGGCTATTATGCTTCTCCAGAGTACACGATCCTTCTTGCAGGCCATTAGCTCAGTTGGTGATCTCCTCTTACACTATCCCGTCAGACTGTCCAGTATCATTTCTTCTTCCTTCTATTTTTCCTGTTGTTAAAATATTTTCAGTGCCCCCTCTTCTCATTGCATATCCTATGAAAGTACATTGTCTCTCTCTTATTTTTTTGACAAAAATTTTTTTGTCTCTCCAAAAAAAAAAAAGAAGCATTGTTTAATCATTTGTAATGTTATATCTCAATCTTGGATCGACAGGAGAGGGTGTGTTAAACGTGGGTGTTTAGATGTTAATCTAGAACCAGAGCCCCCGTCTTAAAGAGAGGGTGTGTTAAACGTGGGTGTTTAGATGTTAATCTAGAACCAGAGCCCCCGTCTTAAAGAGAGGGTGTGTTAAACGTGGGTGTTTAGATGTTAATCTAGAACCAGAGCCCCCGTCTTAAAGAGAGGGTGTGTTAAACGTAGGTGTTTAGATGCTAATTTAGTACCAGAGCCTCCATCTTAAAGAAAGGGTGCGTTTAACGTAGGTGTTCAAATGTTAATCTAGAACCAGAGCCTCCATCTTAAAAAGAAGATGTGTTAAACGTAAGTGTTTAGATGCTAATTTAGAATCAGAGCCTCCATCTTAAAGCCTACTCAAACCTTCCATGGGTTAAGATGCATGGTGATTTTTGGATGAGTTTTTTCTGGAAAAAGTGCGCTCTATCTGGCGTGAAATACGTCATTACACGTTGAGATGTTGTGTGTATTAAGCTAAGACAATATAAAAATGCATATAAAATTACATTATAATTATAACTAGAGGGCTATATCATATAAATAAAACATTTTAAAAAGTAAAATGTAGTACTTTAGTGACATCCAGTGTGTATACAATCCGTAGAACGTGTGTGAAGGCACACTGCATAAAAATGTAAATATCAGTTGTGAAGACACCTTTATAAATGGTTTTCAGTACAGTAAGTCCTGTCGTAAAGAGCGAAGCCAACATATACACGTACAACATTCTAAAATGTTCTGAAAATCTTTAGATCCACATGTATATAATTTACGCACTTTAATTTATTTATTTCATCATTATCATCATCATCATCGCCTTTCTCTCCCTTGAGAGCATAGACCACGGATAAAGGCTCTCCAGTCATCCCTGTTCTTGGAATTATTCTCTGCTTCCTTCCATGTGCATCCCTTGTCCCTGAGCACTGTCATAATTTCTCTTCTCCAAGTAAGTCTAGGTCTTCCTCGTTTTCTATTGCCCGTCTTGCTATGCTGGTGTCCGATTTTCTCACAGTATTGCCAATGCACTTTCACTTCCTAGACATGATTTGTAGGTTCATAGGTTTTTGTCATATCCTTTCACAAACCTCCTCGTTCCTGATCTTGTTCTGTCATTTATTTATTGAGGCACATTAAAACACACACGCGCGCGCGCATACACATAATAAAACACACTTTAATTCACGCATTAGAAATATCGAAATTCTAATTTGTAAAACTGATGTCAGTGTTTGCTGTAAAAACCACGAACTGGTCAAATGTTCACAGTTCACTCCTGTCAAAAATGAAAGCAAACTGGACACGTTATATGATGAAATCTTTGACTCTACAGCCGGTTCAGAAAACATGTCTGAGAGAAGGAATATTTCAAGAAAATAGACTAGCAGGAAAGTAAGAAACTCTATGTAGTTTCTAGACTTTTCTAAAATCGTGGACTCCACAAGTGAATGATAATTCGCTGCAAGGCCCCTCCCCCCTCTCTCTCCCCCTTCTTTATCTTTCCCTCTCTCTCTCTATCTCTATCTCTCCCTCTCTCTGTCTCTCTCTATCTCTTCCTCTCTCTCTATCTCTCCCTCTCTCTATCTCTTCCTCTCTCTCTATCTCTCCCTCTCTCTATCTCTCCCTCTCTATCTCTCCCTCTTTCTATCTCTCCCTCTCTCTATCTCTCCCTCTCTCAGTCTCTCTCTCTCTCTCTCTCTATCTCTCCCTCTCTCAGGCTTTGGTCATTATTCAATTCCACAACCATCTATCTTTTGCTTCTTTTTTTTTTTTACTCTAGAAGATATATGTTGAACCATGGTCCATGCCACTCTGTTAGTCCGTCAGGTATCTTGCTTCTTTGTGTTCCTCTGTCCCTTTGTCCCTCCAGTTTTTCGGTTGTCACTAGATGTTCCAGTTCACCTCTTCTCAAAACGCGTCTAACAAATCTGGACTGTAGTGTTCTGAATTTTCCCATAATTTCTCATGTTTGCTCAGCCTCACTTTGAATCCCTTCATTTGTCTTCTTGGCTGTCCCTGGTATTCTCATCATTCTTCTTAGGAACCACAACTCCGCTGCTTCCACTGAATTTTGAGTGCTCTTGGTTACTGTCCCTGCCTCTCTTCCATATAAACAATGTGGGTTCGATGAAGCACTGGATAACTCTAATTCTGGTATTCATCGGCAGAATTTTATTGCATAGACCTTTAGAAATGCATTTTAAAAATTAATTTTAAAAAATCTTCCGAATATTCGCATTTTGAGAAGTTATGAGCTTTGGCTGTTAGTAACATTGAACAAGTTTTAAAAAAAAATCTACGGTGCAACATAACTCTTCAGATTGAGAGACGTTTAAAAAGACAATCTGGCGACAGAAATTAAAATGCGTTATACAGAACAAATCGGTTAAACGAACAAACATTTAATTAGTTCTATAATATGTAATGTCAGATTATTAATGCTGATTTATAAAGTAGATTTTTGACTTTTTTTAACGCGTATTACGCATAATTGTGTGAAATTGTATTTATTGGATTCTTTTTAACGGCGACTGACTTGATTTGATCAAGTAGTAGATGCTTGCAGATAGCTTATTTAACAGGGCCTTTATGCTTTGTCAGTGTTTTTTTTTAATGTGCTTTTGTTTTATGTTTTCCATCCTTTAACTGTCGGACGCCGTTTCTGGCAGTCTGAGGATAAATTGTGTAACTTAGTAGTTTTGATGCCCGTAAAGATAAATCATGTAACTTAGTAGTTTTGATGCCCGTAAAGATAAATCATGTAACTTAGTAGTTTTGATGACCGTAAAGATAAATTATGTAACTTAGTAGTTTTGATGCCCGTAAAGATAAATTGTCACTTAGTAGTTTTGAAGACCGTAAAGATAAATTATGTAGCTTAGTAAGTGATGTTGGTCATGTTGTTGGTGATGTTGCTGGTGATGTCGTTGGTGATGTTGCTGGTCATGTTGGTGATGTTATCGGTCATGTTGGTGGTAATGCTGTTTCATATTCCTGGAGCTGCCAGCAAAATGTTCTTAAGGGTCCACGCCGTAAAGACTTTGAAGCATAAGCGAGTGGATAGCTGGGATACCGGGCTTAGGTAATTGGGTTACCTGGAGAGTCTAATTTGTTTGAAGACACAAAGTTGACCAAGTAAAGCACGCTTTTCCACAGACGACACGACAGTGGAGCCCTCGACCAGCTGTGTCTCATTAGTCAGGCTGGGCTTGTTACAGGGAGCACTAGCGGGGAGGTGGGACAGGGTCTTGGCCAGCTCTGTTCTATTAATCAGGCTGGGTTTTTATTACTGGGAGCACTAACGAAGAGGTGGGACAGCGGCTTGGTCAGCTCTGTTCCATTAATCAGGCTGGGCTTTTATTACTGGGAGCACTAGCGGGGAGGTGGGACGGTCTCGGCTTGTTCTGTTCCATTAATCAGGCTGGGCTTTTATTACTGGGAGCACTAACGGAGAGGTGAGACGTGGTCTTGGCCTGCTCTGGACCGTTAACCTTGACATCCGTGGCATCCTTCTGTCCACTCATCATTGCTCCCATCCGAACAATGTGCTTATACAGTGGTCTCCTATACGTAAGAATGTATTGTAAGAGGGAACACATCATGACATTGAAGGCTAACACAGAAGGCTAATATTGAACGCTCACATAGAAGGTTAACATTGAAGGCTAACATTGAAGGCTACCACTGAAGGCTAATATTGAAAGCTAACATTTAAAGCTAATATTGAAGGCTAACATAGAATGCTAATATTGAAGACTAACATTAGAAGGCTAATATTGAAGGCTAACATAGAAGGCTAATATTGAAGGCTAACATAGAAGGCTAACATAGAAGGCTAACATTGAAAGCTAACATAGAAGGCTAACATTGAAGGCTAACACAGAAGGCTAATATTGAAGGCTAACAGAGAAGGCTAACACTGAAAGCTAACATAGAAGGCTAATATTGAAGGCTAGCATAGAAGGCTAACATAGAAGGCTAATATTGAAGGTTAACATAGAAGGCTACTATTGAAGGCTAACACTGAAGCACTGATCTAGCGGAGCAAAGAATGGATGGACTAACTGCCATGTCCTTTCCCTTGCACGTGATTCACACAAGAAACCGTCGTACAGGTCAAGTACCTGACAAAGGGAAATTATTTTACATACTTGAAGCCTTCGTGTACAAGAAAACGGGGAGGGGAAATAATGCAAAAAAATGTGTAGAAAGAAGGGAGACAAATGCCAGTTTATCTAGTTCTTCACAGTTTGATAGGTCTCTTTTCTTCGCAGAACCAGCTATGGTTGTGATTGAGAAGGCCATATCTCTGTCCATTTAGCTCTGATATGTAGGAAATAAAGTAGGTTATGGATAACTCAGTCCTTGAGACGGTGCATCATCATCATCATCATCATCATCATCATCACTTTTAACTCCCTTGAGAGCATAGGCCACGGATAAAAGCTCTCCAGTCATTCCTATTCTTAGGATTATTCTCTGCTTCTTTCCACGTGTATCCCTTGTCTCTGAGCACTGTCATAATTTCTCTTCTCCAAGTAAGTCTAGGTCTTCCTCGTTTTCTATTCTATCCTTTTACGCTTGATCAATAATATTTAGGAAACAGATTATACTTATAGTTAACTCAGTGGTTGAGAGATGTCTCTACTTTTTTAGGTCTCATCAGTACTTAGGAAACAAATTGCATTTATCGATAACTCAATGACCGAGGAAAACACAGTAAGACCAAAGTGTCTCACACAATCTTACATCCTTCTTGCCGCCAAACATCACATAGAGCTTGCATGGTAACTCTCCAAGATGTCCTGTCTTCGGCGAGTTTTTCAATCTCATCACGGGATGTTATGCCGGCTGAACTGGCCTCTCTTAACAATGTCCTCTTTAGAGTTTCACGTGGTCGACCTCTTTTTTCTTCGGCCTGTTGTGTTCCACTTGATAGCTTCTTTGGGGTTTCTCTGATTGTTTCTTCTCATCACATGACCGATATATGTCCATCTTCTTTTTCTGATCATTCATGAGACATGTTGTTGTTTGCTCATCTGTGTTATCTCTGCGTTGTTCTTGAATTCGTTCCACTTTATGCTGAGAATTTTCCGTAGGCATTTGTTTTCAAAAGAGTCTAATTTCTTGTCTGTTTCTTTAGCTGTTTTCCAGCTTTCACATGCATAAATGAGAGTGGATATTACATTTGAATTGAATAATCTTAACTTGGTTTTTGTGCCTATAACTTTTGAATGCCATATGTTCTCAAGATTCTTGAAGGACAATGCTGCTTTTGCAATTTGACTTCTAACTTTCTTTCTGGTGTCACCATCCCGGTCTATGTAGCTGCTTAGATATACAAAATGGTTTACTTCTTCATCAGCTATTCCTTTTGTGTATATTTATCCTTCATGGTTAATGAGAAGTTTCATTATTTTTGTTTTATCCTTGTTAATTTCAGTTCCTATTTTACTAGCCACTGAAGATAAGGTATGTCTTTACTTGCATTGATTTCACATTGTCACAGATAAGAGTTATGTCATCTGCAAAATCAAGATCTTTCAGTTGGATCTCATGTACCCAATCTATGCCCGTTTTGCTTGTGAAGCATCTTTTCGTTATAAAGTCTATGGCAATTCCAAGAAGCAAGGGATATAATATACATCCTTGTTTCACGCCTGTTTCATTCTGGAACCATTCACTCAGTCCTTCTTCTGTGTTGACTGCGCAAACATATCCATTGTAGAGGTCTCTAAAGGTATTGACAATCTTAGATGGTATTCCACATATTCTTAAAATTCTCCATAGTGAATCTCTGTCTATGCTATTAAATGCCTTTTTAAAGTCTATGAAGTTCAGGATTAATGGCCTTTGCTTTTCAATATGTTCTTCAAATATTATTCTTAGAGTAAAGATTCTCACATCATCATCATCATCATCATCATCATGTGCCTTGCCGACTGGCGTTGGCTATTATGCTTCTCCAGAGTACCCGATCCTTCATGCAGGCCATCAGTTCAGTTGGTGATCTCCTCTCACACCATCCCGTCAGACTGTCCAGTATCATTTCTCTTGGTCTTCCTCTTGATCTTCTTCCTTCTATTTTTCCTGTTGTTATAGTATTTTCAATGCCCCCTCTTCTCATTGCATGTCCTATGAAAGTACATTGTCTCTCTCTTATCTTTTTGACAAGATTTTTTGTCTCTCCAGCTCTTCTCATACATTCTTCATTAGTTATTTTTGCTGTCCAGGGGATTCGCAACATTCATCTAATAAACCACATTTCTACTGCTTCCAATGATTTTTGTGCAGACTTGCCTATTGTCCATGATTCACTTCCATATAACAAGATAGGTTCAATATAGCATTTTAGGACATTCATTCGTTTTCTAACATATGTTTCTCATTCGCTGAAATGCAGTCTTTGCTTGGTCTATTCTGTTCCTAATTTCTGTTCTGCATTTCCCATCTGAAGTTATTACTGCTCCAAGGTATTGGAATTTCTGCATCTGCTTTAGAATAGTTCCGTTTAATTTAATACTGCATGCTGGTGGATTCTTAGATATAACCATAGTCTCTGTCTTTTTGATGTTCAAAGTAAGGCCTTTCTGTTCACTTTCTTTGGCCACTTTATCCAAGAGATTTTGCAGGTCTTGTTGGTTCTCAGCTATCAGTACTGTGTCGTCAGCATACTGAAGGTTGTTAATATTGTATCCTCCAATTTTTTATGCCTGGTTCTGTGATGATTGTTCTTAGAATATTCTCGCTATACAGAGGAAAAAGGTCTGGAGATAGTACACATCCTTGTCGCACCCCTTGTTTTATAGGTTGATATTTTCCAGTTCTATTTTCAACTCGAACTGCTGCTTCTTGCTGCCAGTATAGATGTTTTACAATCCTCAGGTCTTTGCCGTCTATATTGATGTCTTCAAGCATTTTAATAATTTCATTATGTTTCACCTTGTCAAATGCCTTGATGTAATCAATGAAGCATAAGTAGAGATCTTTCTGTACTTCTAAAGCTCTTTCTGTTAGTGTTCGTAAAGCATAAATGGCATTGTGTGTTCCCTTTCCTTCAACAAATCCAAACTGTTCATCTGCTATTTCCATTTTTAAAAGATTCTCACACAATAATTAATTTTAAAATATTATATTTTTGTCACGATCGTGTCAGTTTGTTCACTTGCCGTTTGATCTTGTTCGGTTCCACAAAAGAAGCAGATGCTACATGTAATTACTAGGCCTTGACGAACCTCGAGAAATTGGGAAAAGAAGTAATTTTGCTGAAAATATTAAACTTTGGAGATCAGTCTCTAGTATAACAATAGCTGTGTTATTGTTTATCATCTAATCGATCTCTATGTCACTGCTTCTGTCTGATCAGTTTGTGACGTGACAATAGCTGTATCAATGCTTCTACCCCACCAGCCTACGACGTGACAATAGCTGTATCAATGCTCCTATGTGACCAGCCTACGACGTGACAATAGCTGTATCAATGCTTCTACCCCACCAGCCTACGACGTGACAATAGCTGTATCAATGCTCCTATGTGACCAGCCTACGACGTGACAATAGCTGTATCAATGCTTCTACCCCACCAGCCTACGACGTGACAATAGCTGTATCAATGCTCCTATGTGACCAGCCTACGACGTGACAATAGCTGTATCAGTGCTTCTACCCCACCAGCCTACGACGTGACAATAGCTGTATCAATGCTCCTATGTGATCAGCCTAACACGTGGCAATAGCTGTATCAGTGCTTCTATCTGATCGGCCTGTGACGCGACAATAACTGTTTCAATGCTTCTATCTGACCAGCCTACGACGTAACAATAGCTGTATCAATGCTTCTATCTGACCTCTGTGTGGCGTAACATTCTGATGAGTCTGTTACGGGCTCTCTTTATGCTGTAATAAATGTACAATTTAGTGTCTTGTCTTCCTTTACAAAAGTGCACCATACACTGATACGTAATTCTTGAACTTCGTCTTATCCACACGACACACACACGCGCGCGCGCGCACACACACACACAGTGACCCACACCGCCTCTTTCACATCGAGCTCGCACTTTGCCTTTAATGATGTGATCTAGTGTTTTAAATGAGCTTATAAATAATGTGAGCAGATTTTGTCACTCCGGATCAAAGCGATTATATTGTAGTAAAACTTGTACGGAGAGGATCGATCCGGCCCTCATGTTTTATTAATGACAATGACGATTTCCCCCTAGCAAGTGAACTACTTGCTCGTATTCGCTTCAATCCGGGCAGATTCTGATTGTTTGGGGTAGGGTTGGGGGGTGGGTTATTAAAGATAAATTGCCAAGATGAATAAGTTTTATTTAATATACTTTCTCATTTCCCCCCCTCCTCCGTTTTAAAATTATGTTCGCCTAATCTACGACCAGTAAGCATTAAGCTGGGGGTACGGGAATGGAAATAGGTTTTATTCTCCTTTTTTTTTTGTGTGTGGTCTTGTCACACGAAAGTCATTTGTGATAGCTTAAGCTTGGAAGTTTGTACCGTAGTTGTTCGATCTGTGGTTAGAACAACACTTATATTCTTTTGTTTGTTTCGTTTTGTTTTGTTCTAAATCAGATTTCATGACTGAGTAGTAAGTGCTTGCACAGTGGCCACTGGCTTTTCTTTTTCTTCCAGAACCAGGCTGATCCGACCATTTAAACAGTCTTTAAGTTGAAACTACGTTAAAGGGATTTAGTAATGTTAACTTCGAACAAGGAAAACTTTAACACGATGATAAATTACGGCATCAACCGAGGAAATATCAGAGTTGTTGATGGTCAACTTGGTACGAAGTCAATATTTTTGTCATTTTGGGAAAATTTCGTCTTATGATACTCAAAAGGATTATTATGATTTTTTTCTCATTTTTTTTTTAGTCGGATGGGACATTGTTAATATTAAATAAAATGTTATAGTTGCAGGTTGCTTTCATTATAAACTTTATACAATTACAGATGTGTAGAAGATCTATTCAATCTATTCTGTTCCTTGTCCTGGTGTGTTTTTTTTTTCCTAGACAAGCTGTTTCTTGTTTATCTTAAGATGTTTTCTGTACAAGATGTTTCTTGTATGTCTTATGATACTTCTTTTTTTTTCTTTTTTAGACCAAGGTGTTTCCTGTCCGTCGTATGATGTTTTTTGGACAAAGTGTTTCCTGTTCACCGTATGATGTTTTCTATACAAGGTGTTTCATGCCCATCGTATGATGTTTTCTATACAAGGTGTTTCATGCCCATCGTATGATGTTTTCTAGGCAAGGTGTATCTTGTCCGTCTGATGATGTTATCTGAACAGGCTATGTCCTGTCCGTCTTATGATACTTTCTAGGCACGCTGTCTCTTATCAATCTTATGATATTTTCTAGACAAGCTGTCTCTTATCCGTCTTATGTACTTTCTAGACAAGCTGTCTCTTATCAGTCTTATGATACTTTCTAGACAAGCTGTCTCTTATCCGTCTTATGATACTTTCTAGACAAGCTGTCTCTTATCCGTCTTATGATACTTTCTAGACAAGCTGTCTCTCGTCCGTCTTATGATACTTTCTAGACAGGCTGTCTCTTATCCGTCTTATGATACTTTCTAGACATGATGTCTTCTGCCCATCTCATAGTGTTTTCTAGACATGCTATCTTCTGCCCATCTCATGGTGTTTTCTAGACATGTTATCTTCTGCCCATTTCATGGTGTTTTCTAGACATGTTATCTTCTGCCCATCTCATGGTGTTTTCTAGACATGTTATCTTCTGCCCATCTCATGGTGTTTTCTAGACATGCTATCTTCTGCCCATCTCATGGTGTTTTCTAGACATGTTATCTTCTGCCCATCTCATGGTATTTTCTAGACATGTTATCTTCTGCCCTTTTTTCATGACATTTTCTGGAAAAAGCTGTCTCCTATCCGCGTCCTCCAGCTGACTGTTCTAATGCCTTCGTCTTTCCTGCCTTCTATGTTCTCCCTTCCTCTTCCCACAAGACAGTTTTAAGAGGGTTTGTTTCGTCTTACATAATAATCTTTACACAGGAAATTGTCAACATTACAACCCCAAAAAAAAAAAAACAAAAACAACCCAGAATTGTGCACTCAGCTTGTAAACTCAGCCTTTGGGTCAGCGTGAAAACTCGGCGTAGACTTAGCCCACGAGACAAAGAGAAAGCAGTTCGACCCGACTCAACTCGAGAAACTTGGAACTTGATTTGCGGCTTTCCATGAGTGAAAAAACAGGTAAGTAAAATAGCACAGCTAGAAATGTTAGTGTAATATAACAACTTAATGAAAGATAATGCGGATTCCTTTTTCCTGCAGATCTCTTTAAGCGATCTTCAGTTCAAAGTATCAGGACTGGGTGTTAAGGATCAGGACCAAGATTTCTAATGTCTCAACTGTCGGAGCCAGGGAACTAGCGGTCACGTGAAAATGAACGTTTATGGATATATCCCGCCCAGTCATTTTCCCTCTCACTCGACCTTGACCTACTGGGCTCACGCTGCAAGCTTTGCTGGGCTGCCCAGTTCAGAGTCCACCTTGGCGTCCGCTGGACTAGTGCTTGGGCTTAAGAAATCCCAACTGCCGCTCCTCTCTGCCGATGACTTCACGCTCAAGGGAGGTAGCTCCGCTTCTCCAAGCGCCGAGGATGATTTCCCTTCTCTGTTCCGCGTCACCTCCAGCTTAACATCACACGACCCACTGGGCGGACTGACTCATGGAAGCATCCAGTTTCACGCTCACATACATCATCAGCAACAACATCTTCGTAAACAGCAACAGCAGCAACAACAGCAGCACCACCATCATCATCGACCTGTTTTCAGTAGCTCCCCGTCTCTGGGGAGCGGTATCGCTCCGCTGCAAGCCCTGTGTGACTCTGATGTTTCCGCGTTCAGCACGAAGACTCTGGGCACCTCTTCTAGCTCAGCCTCGTCGAGTGACGCCAAAGGGAACCTCAAGTTCGGCATGAGCCGCATCCTTTCAGACGACTTCGGCAAAAGCAAAAGTGAGAAAGGTAAGCCACTAGTCTTTCTAGAAGATGGCATGCCATACTGTCGACGCCGTGATTGTAGTAGTGTAGAATCTTCAAGTGCTTTCGGACTATAAGTTGTTGGCGTCTTATCCGTACTGAAGAGATTGTTCCCATCACATCTGGTAGAAACTATGGCGCGGCAACCAGTTTTGACTCTCAAAGCCGATCTCACAAACCGGCTTCTCAGAAAGGTCCTTTGCCTGGATTCTGTCGTTTGCTGAGACATAATGTTACAACAGACAGATACAAAGACTGCCACGCAAAAGACGTTGTTCCCTGTACTTGATGACTACTGTTATGTCTGATCTCTCCTTAGTTCATTATCATCATCATTCCCCGTCACTCCCCTAGCGAGTATACCACGGATAAAAGTCTGTCCAGGTCATCCCTGTTCTTGGATTTGCTCTCTACTTCCTTATTTATTTATCCCTTGTCTCTGAGAATTTTCATTATTTCTCTTCTCCAAGTAGTTCTGGGCTTCCCTGATTCCTGTTTCTCTTGGGAGTTCCATGTCAGTGCCTCTCCTTAGTTGTTGTGTAGTGAATTTCCACGAGTTCTCCATGTTGTAATACCCGTTTAGTGGCGAAGGTTGTATTTTTTTAAAATGTGAAGTTGTTGCTACTCTTTCATCAGGTTCACCTGGTTGAGAAGTTGTTGTTACTCTTTCATCAGGTTCATTTGGTTAAGAAGTTGTTGTTACTCTTTCATCAGGTTCACCTGGTTGAGAAGTTGTTGTTACTCTTTCATCAGGTTCACCTGGTTGAGAAGGTGTTGTTACTCTTTCATCAGGTTCACCTGGTTGAGAAGTTGTTGTTACTCTTTCATCAGGTTCACCTGGTTAAGAAGTTGTTTTTACTCTTTCATCAGGTTCACCTGGTTAAGAAGTTGTTGTTACTCTTTCACCAGGTTCACCTGGTTGAGAAGTTGTTGTTACTCTTTCATCAGGTTCACCTGGTTGAGAAGTTGTTGTTACTCTTTCATCAGGTTCACCT